>CAVLGL010000115.1:18902774-20102774 GCA_963668995.1 Parnassius mnemosyne
TTTAAATAGGTAGCATAAACAAGATTTTAACTTGTATTCGAAAATAAAAATAATTAAGCATATTAAATATATCCATGAATGTGTGCAAAGAGCAAATATTATGTAATTGGTGAGAGCGTTAATTTGGTTTGAGAGTTGAATGTGCATGTTTTTTTGTGTGGGGTCATAAAAATAGTCGAGCATGTATATATTATTTGTTTGTAAATATTTTGTGGGTTGATGTGTTAGTATTTTATACAATAGTATATTATAAAAGTAAACAGTGGGTAGTTTAGAATACAAATAGAATAATTTAGTAAACATAAAGCCAGAGACACACTTAGTTAGACATGCAAGCAATTCACAAGAAATCATAATTAAAAAGGTAATGCATAATATTATAAATGTACCTAGTCATATTATATTTTTTAGATTTGTAATATCATTTTCATTTTTTATTTCTATCCGAGCGCTACCTTCAGTTTTCCGCAAATAAATTCGGCCCTTATTTGTCCAGCAATAACGGTAATTCATTGTCTTAGCTGTATCACGTGCTAAAATATAAAGTTTTCAGTCCTTCTTTGTTAAACTTTCAGATATATATATCGGCATTGTGGAACTAGAAAGACCAATAGATTTTGAGGAGAGTTTATTATTAATGTTAATTTTATTAAAATCTTTCGCTCCACTTAATATCTTATTTTTTGACAGTACCGAAGTTAATTCGGTGATGACAGTAGACACACCGGCTTTGGTTTTAATTCTGTATATATCTTTTATCTCGGATGGGTGAAAATTAACATTTAAAGCATCGCAAATCCTTTGAACCAGATCACCTAAGTCTTGTTGTGTCTCTTGCTTTATGTTTTGTGCTGGAGTAGGTAAATTACGGAACTCGATGACTGTGGACTTAAGCCTTTTCTGCATGTCTTCTAATCTATTTTCCAGACTCAATATATAATTATAATTTTCCTTTCGTTCGCGTTCTAAATTGATAATTTTAGTGTTCATATCTTCATACTGTGTGGATATGAACGTTAACGCCTTTTCCATTTCAATATTAGTTGACTGAATGTTGGCGTTTTGTTGCTTAAGTTCGGCAATATCTGAACACAATTTACTCAAAATAAGATCTTGATCCTTCTTCCAATTGGTGAGCATGGATAATAGTTCATCTTTAAGGGAGTCATCAATACCTTTCCTTTGATCTTCATTTTTGGGTTTTTTCTGTCTCCTCCCTACATAATTCAGTGGATTTTCAGGTTCAATGTTTGAAATATCACTCTCCGACGACACTTGATGCACTTTACTTCCTGGGGGTGATCTACGTATTATCGACATAATGATCTTTTATTTAAGTTCGTAGTTTTCGTTGTGACAGAAGTACACTATAGGTTAGTTGTTGAGAGAACAAAAGACGACACGTGGTCAGCCAATGCGCAAAAAAGACAAAAGTACTACGATACACACACAGTCACGGATAGACACCACATTGATTATATGAACTCCTAGTACTTCGCTGTTAATTACAGTTGACGGTTTATTTAAAAGGAATATTTAATTTGTGTAACTAACACACGTCTAATAGCAACCACCGCCAGAGGCAGAGATGATATGAATGTATGATGATGATGATGATTCTTGAGAACGGTTTCTTTTCCTGTAACATTTCTTTGATTTCGATTGCCGCTCTTCATTAATAGCTATTCTATTTGGTGGTAAATCGTGAAGCTGCTCCTTTCGGTTGTAATAATTTAGTGTAAATTTATCCACATCCTGTGCATAGTAATACGGATTAGTGATAGGATTAGAATCTTGGTGTTCCTCAGTGTTGGCCATGATCTGCAATTATCAAAAACAAGTATGAAGTCAAAAAAAGGTAATGGCGGCTGTTACCGCCATTTCTCAAATTAAAATATTCCGCGTTTTGGTCAATCTTATTGATGAATCAGATTTCCTCTATAATACCTTCATTTATTCCACTAATTCCTTCTTGCGACCGACAATCGGGTAGAATGAGAAGTCTAAGTAAGAACACGCCCGCACGCGGAAACATATTGTGTCACGCTCGCTACTCGCATATCTGTTTAATTATCATACGCTTAAAATCACGGCCGTGAATTGTATAAAATAAGTGTAAATCGCGCAAGAAAACTAGGAGTGTACCACGCGAGTGTCAACCTCAAGTAAGAAAAGAAGCTGACGGCGTTTTCCAGGTGCGTACCTTCAGTTTTATGTGTCGGTTGCAAATTTCAACGAAATCCAATTCCAACTACCTATTACAGTCCACTTTATTCCAATTTTGAACCACGCGTCACCATTTTGGTCACTTCGCCCGGATTAAAATCTTTTCAATTCGATTACCATTTTTGCCACTTCGTTGGAATATTCCTTTGCAGAATAGGCATAATTAAAACCATATATATATATGCTTAGAAACATTTAAATATAATATTTTACTTAATTTATTTACGCATTATATATTTATTACATTGATTTAAAGCCGTATATTCATCGCTATTATATAACTTACCGCAATACATAATACAATGTCTACATACCCGCTCGCTCACGGAGAAATTTAGATCAGTTTAATAAATCTACCTGATATTTCCGCGATAGATTAAGTGTTTAGGACGCTTTAATTATTAATGTATTTGTCCATCGCTCGCCAGTTAAATTTAAAACTTTACTTATAACCTTAATATTTCCTATATATATTTATTATAAAAATGTCAAAAATTAGCACGTCAAAAACGAATGAATCTAGGACCGAAACGCCAGACCCCAAATTAATGATGTTATTGAATATAGCTATAGCTAGGCGCAATTCTTTATTTAACCGCTTACAAACAATTTATGATCGCTCTAAATAAGTAGATAGTGAGGTGGACAGGGAAGAGTTCCTTTCTGGAGCGATTTCGATTGATGCATTACGAAGTGATTTCGAAAGGGTATTAACCGAGTACAATTTATATAATATGCAAGTCTACCCAGAAGCAAAGGTGGAATATCAGTCATGGGTTGCGTTCGAGGAACTATACTGTCATATAAAACGTGTAATGTCTCGTCTTACAGGTCGAATAACAAATGAATGTCCGAGATCGGCCACAATATCGCGACCGTCTTTACCGCCTATAGAGCTAGCGTCGTTTGATGGTGATATCCGCTCATGGTCTTTATTTTATGCAATTTTTAAATCCACTGTGCATGATAACCCGTCCCTATCAGACGCCGATAAATTGTATTACCTGCTAGGTAAATTAACAATCAAAACGCATTCTGTGTTCGCCGGTATTACTCCTTGTGCTGAGAATTATGAACTTATTTTGAACGCGCTTATAGAGAAGTACGATGATAAACGCATGCTAGCATCGACCTATATCAATCTAATTTTTGACTTTGAACCAGTTTCTAACTCTTCTGCTCGAAACTTAGAATTATTTTTACATACGTTCGTAACCGCGGTTACCGCGTTAAAAAACTTACAAATACCTGACTTAACTGATTTTATTATATTACATACCGCCTTAAAAAAGTTAGACCCCGAAACAGTTCGTTCTTTTGAAATGCATTCTCGAAAGGATAAAATACCTAATTTTAAAGGTTTAACCGATTATGTAAAGGAACAAGTTAATATATTACAGCGCTCTTATCATTCGAGTTTGACCTCGAATTCGAACCCGAATCACCGACCCACCGTAAAAGTTCCACAACCGCAATCTTATGTCGCTATGGCCGATACATACAAATGTTTGTGTGTTTACCTCTACTGGAGAGAATTGGGGTCTTCAGCGGCATGTAGCTCAAGCGATGCGAGAACAAGTGACGCAGAAGCGCCAATTCACACCTACTCGAATGGGTCGGCTCGACCGAGGAAGGACCATGCTCTCACAGAATACCAGCGTAAAATAGCAGCTTAACGCTGCCGTGCTTCGTATGATGAGTGTAGAGAACCGGAGACCCTTTTTACTGGAAAAGAGGCATTCCATCTTAGTCCTCAATGGTGACAACGCATCTGCATTTTCATTTGCAAACGAGGATAGATGTAGATGTCTATGGACCATAGCAACCATTTACCATCAGGTGGACTGTGTGCTCGTTTATCACCCTATCCTATAAAAATGATTTTGAACTAAAGCTGATGATTAAGTTAATCTTCAGCAACTTTTTCAAGTTTTTAAATTATTAACACGATTGAAATAACGTTAGTTCATTAAAACCTATCAGCCAATACGGACAAGTTAACAAACCTGTTATGAAAATTCTCAAACAAAAAGAATCACTTAAATTAGAATGTATCTGTCCTGCACCAAAAATGAGGTTAAACGTCATGAGAGCTTACTGCCAAATACGATAGGTAGTATTGTATGCGGTCCATCGAATTGCGGAAAAACTAACTTAGTTATCAGCTTAATGTTACATCAGAATGGACCGCGTTTTCGCAACCTTTATGTACTTAGTCAGGTCGTAAGTTCTGTCAAAAATTTTTTATAAAATTAATGATACAGTTTATGATAATTATATAGAAATTATATATTAAATGAAAGGTAATTTAATTTAGAATACAATTTTATTTACATTATTCTAAATGCCCTCCCCTATTTTGAATACATGCCCTTAATCGACGCGGCCAATCATCAATCGCAGCACTCACCACATTCATATCTATTTCTGCCGCTGCTTTAGCCAAAGATGGTCTGAGAGATTCCAAATTCTGATGAGGTTTAGCGCAGACTTTCTCCTCCAAATGTTGCCATATCTTGTAATCCAGAGGATTTAAATCTGGACTAGAAGAGGGCCAGTCTTCATGTCCGATAAAGTCAATTCCACGGGCGGTCAACCAGTTTTGCGTGCTTCGTGCCCTATGAGCTGGTGCAGAGTCCTGTTGGAATATCCAATGTCTGTTTTTGAACATAGTTTGAGAAAGAGGTTCTACTATGTTTGTTAGGACGGTATTATGGTACACCTAGGCACTGGTTTTCATACCTTTTTCACAGAAAAACACCTCAGTTAAGCCTGAATATGATACTCCAAGCCAAACCATGAGTGACGAAGGATAATATCCTCGTTGAATCCTCGGAATACGCGTGCTGGCTTCTTCACTGCTGTGGACATACATCTTATCAGTTTTTTTTATTATAACTTTCTTCGATGATAAAAATTTTTTCATCCGAAAACATAATTTCGCGGTATACTTTTCCATGTACCGCCGTAAAAAAGCGCGGGATCTATCCAGCCTAATTTATTTCAAACGCTCGTTCAAAAAATGTCCGGTCGTCTTATGATAAGCTCGTAGTCCTAGGTCTTCATTGATCACTCTTTTGACCGTGGTTCTGCTTAGGCCTATCTGAAGAGCTAAGATTTTTTGTTTACGAACAGGATTTCGTTGGATTCGCGCCTTCACTGCTTTGATGATCACGGGTGTCCTAACTGTACGAGGTCGGCCGGTCCTCTTACAATCTTCGAAGCTTGAATCTTCAGTGAATCATCTGATAGTGCGATAAACAAATCGTAGAGTTCTTTTAAATTTTTGTAGAATTTTGAAAATCTCTTTTGGCGCGTAACCACAGCGGTGCAACGCGATAACCGCTACTCTACTTCTCTCTTTGACCACTCCATATTTGAAAATGAATGAAAATTAATGTCTTTTTTATTTTCGGCAACCGCAAGCGTTATATTTTTAAAATTGGTGAAGTTCATGTAGCCAGTATTCAAAAATTTTAAATAATAAGGTTTTGACAGAACTTATGATCCGACTAAGTATATTTAAAGTCTTTATATCAACCTAAATACTTATTTTTAGAAAAATTACTGCAGAATGTGGAAGGTATATCTTATTACAAGTATAATCATAATAGTGAAATTTTGAGTCCACACGAAGCTTCGCCTAACTCAATTATAATATTCGACGATGTAGCCTGTGAAAATCAGAACAACATAGGCTAATCGCCCATGGGTCGACATAAGAACATTGACTGTTTTTATATTAATCAAACGTATACTAAGATACCTAAGCAACTAGTTAGAGATAACGCTAACCTGATCATATTGTTTAAAAAAGATGACGTAAATCTGAGACACATTTATAACGAGCATATAGTAGGGTCTTACATGACATGGTCTCAGTTCCGGGAAATGTGTTCAACTATGTGGAGTAAACCTTTCAATTATATTGTTATAAATAAAGACTGTGAACGAAATAAAGGTTGTTACAAAATGAAGTTTGATACATTCATAATTACCTAATTAACATACACAACATAATTACATAAATACATAACATAATTTTAAACTAACGTTAAAATAGCTGCTATGTCACAAAGCAATCAGTTTCTGCTGAGTAGTCAAACATAGTACAATTCCTTTACAATGGAGTGAGACCTCAAGAAACAAATTGTAAAATCTGCTGCAGCTGTAAAAAGAAAGGTAGAAATGATAAAAGATGAATAAACTACAAACAGTCTGGCTTTGGAAACAATATTTAAGCCTATCGTTGATCCGCTTAATATGCTTTCTAGAAAAACAGAAGAAAAGCAGCATTTAAATGAAGAGACAGACCAAGCTCACCTTATTAAAATACCTAAGTACAGCACAAGTGAGTCATCGATTTCTTCAAGTGATGTGTTTGAAGATCCTGTTAATAATGAAGAAAACTCAGATAACAATGTTTATACAACATCCCATAAAACCCTCACTCACTCGCTTCCTGCTGATGATAATGATGCGAATGAAATTTCGTTTAAATCACATCAATCAACACTAAGTATTGCAAATGATTCATTATCATGAACTATATCATCTGAACTACTAAAAGATGTGCCTTATGGTGTCAGAAATGAACGTGGGAAACTAATGCTCGGCACATTTCGTGTCTATGATGATGATCACATCTTAAAAATTGGAAATCATAGTTTGAAAAAAAACTCCAGGCTTATTTTTTTTATTTATGAAGATATACAAACAAATTTACAAAGGTATTTATAAAAGTGTGGCTGGTGGAAGGTAAATGGGAGATCTCCCGGCGGGCAAGGTGTTCTGCCCGAGGAGCGGCCAACTGGTAACACAGCGGTTTACAATGAAATTTATGCAATAATCGAAGAATTGCATGAAACTGGCATCATAAAGGACATGAAATATATTAAGCTGCCTACAGGACGACTACGCAGTACCATTTAATTACAGAAGTCGATAAGATGGCTATGAATATAGACAAATTTGGTCATCATGTTCATAAGCGTTTACAACTATCTGAATGCTCTGATATTCTCAGTGACGCTTTAGTAAGAACAGACACAGGTGATTTTGATTTGAAATCAACAATATTAAAAGGACTGCAAACTCCTGAAAAAGAGGATGAAGCTGTGAGTAAAGAATATGTGGATAACTGTGTTCAAGAACTTAAAAATGAAATGAAAACAATTCACAATAATGTCAAAAAGTACCTTAACAATTTATAAAAATTGACTACTAACAATTTCAGGACAATGTATTACTAACATAGTTTTAAGCCAATATTGTTACTAACAACATTACTAACAATATATGGACCATGGTCTGAAATAAAATTATTATTATTATTACACTAAAAAGGTAATCGACCTCATGATTGCATCAAAACGTGCCCAAAATGAGTAAACAAGATATAGTCAATGAGCTTCACAAAGCAGCAAGAAGAAATTTTTCTCGCCAACATACGATTTTTAAAGGAATAGATGATTTATGGCAAGCTAACCTGATTGATTTTCAAAAATATTCAGAGTTTAATAAAGGATATAAATATGTCTAGTAATAATCGATGCTCTAGCAAAATACGTATGGGTTAGCCCATTGAAAACGAAACATAAAAGTTGTGTCAAAAATGCGATGCAAAGTTTATTATCTGAATCAAGACGAAAACCTAAAAATTTACAAACAGATCTTGGTACAGAGTTTTATAACGATTCTTTTAAGAATTTAATGAAAAATTATAATATAAATCATTAATAATAATATTCCACAACTATCACACAACGCCATCTAGTCCCAAGCTAAGCAGAGCTTGTGTTATGGGTACTAGACAACTGATAAACATACTTATATATTTCTAAATACATAAATATTATAGATAAATTACACCCAGACACAGAACAAATGATCGTGCTCATCACACAAACATTTGTCCTGGGTGGGAATCGAACCCACGACCTCCGGCGTAGCAGTCAGGGTCACTAACCACTAGACCAACAGGCCAGTCATATTTATTTATTATTCCACGTACTCCGTTAAAAAGGCCTCCATTGTAGAACGAGTAATAAGAACTATAAAAACTCACCTTTACAAAATATTCAGTCTATGCGGACGATATCAATGGTTCAAAAATAATTTAGATTTTGTTGTAAAGCGGTATAATAATACTTTACATCGCATTACAAAATTCAAGCCTATCAACGTTACTGATTCAAATGAGATTTTAGTTATGTTAAACATCAAGAAGTCTCAAAAGCCTAAGATACGTCAAGGACCGGCGTTTCACGTTGACGATTACGTTCGTATAAGCAAATACAAAGGAGATTTTTACAAAGGTTATACCCCTAATTGGTCTACAGAAATATTTCGTATCGTTAAAGAAGCAAACCAATCCTCAAACCTATCAAATGGAAGACAAACACAATCAAAAAATTCTAGGCTCTTATCTTATAGAAAAAGTCATTAAAAGAAAAGAAAATAAGCTTTAGTAAAATGGTTAGGTTTGAGTGATGAAGAAAATAGTTGGGTGGATAAAAGTGAATTAGTGCTTTAGGTATATAAATAACGTATTATTACTTAATAATCTCATTTTATACTTATCGATGAAGGAAGGCAGTGGTATAATTAATAAAGTAATAGACAATTTATCGTTTGAGTTACATTTACCCGGCTATCAATTTTACGGCCCCTGAACGAAACTTCAAAAACGGTTACTCAAAGGCGATCGTGGGATAAACAAATTGGATGAAGCGTGCATGCTCCATGATATTGCTTACACTAACAAAGATTCGGGCGCTCAACAAAAAGCGGATTTAGAACTTTTGAAAATGTCTAAGAGGAGATTAAAATCAGAAAATTCCTAGCAGGAAAGGAGAAAAAATTGCCTCATGGATAGTCAAAAATGCGATGAAAGCGAAAATCCGGGAGGGGAGCAGTATAAAAGCATTTAAGAAGGGGATAAAAAAAATACAGTCTCAGTTGAAAAAACTAAAAACCAAAGACAGTCCCTCGGCTATAAAATATGCCTATGCAGCTGCAAAGAAAACATTTAGTAATAAAAAAGGAATAAGTTTACCCCGCTGTATTCCTCTTCCAAAGTGTGGACGGTTTTTACCACTTATTCCCATATTTGCAGGATTGTCAGCTTTAGGATCATTAGCCGGTGGAGCAGCGGGTATAGCAAAAGCTGTTAATGATTCAAAAGCAGCACAAAAGAGTCTTCAGGAATCTGAAAGACACAGCAGAATAATGGAAGCCGTTGCTCTAGGAAAAGGATTATATATTAAACCTCATAAACAAGGAGCAGGTTTATATCTTACCCTCTCAAAAAACTAATTAAACGGCTACCCAGACGGGCGCTCACTAATTTCGACATATTTGAACATGCTAGTGACATTCCTTACTTTCGCGGCGTTTTCATGAGAAATAAATTACATTTGAAACCGAGAAAGATAGAATGTGGAATACTGAATTTGGATAGCTACAGAAATCCTGGAACGCATTGGGTAGCCTTTGTAAAGCACAATAAATACGTAGAATATTATGATAGTTTTAGTAATTTAAAGCCCCCGTTAGAATTAGTTAAATATATGCATAACCTATCTATTAACTATAATTATGCGCGACATCAAGCGTTTGGTGCTACAAACTGTGGACATCTTTGTCTAAAATTTTTAAGGAATTACTGGAAAAAGCATTTATATAGTGTATGAAATAAATAAACCTATCAGTAAAAAAATGTCTTTCACTGTGTCTATAACTGGGACAGGAGCCTTTTTATCAACGAACTACGAGTATTCATCGACAATAGAACTACGAGGAGACTACGAATGTAGCCTTTTGTATTTTTCAACTTTCAATTCTATTCCCAATATAAATGAAAGAAACAATAAATTTTATTATGGTGAAAAAGAAATGATCGAAATTCCTGAAGGGTCTTACGAGCAAGATACTTCTAGATATTTGTGATTATCTAAAAAAAATATTAAGAACGCTGTACTAAAACTAACTTGTAACAATAATACATTGAAAACAAATATTTTTTGCTCTGAAGATGTGCACTTTAATAGGAGCTAATCACTGGGTAAAATTTTAGGCTTTGGTATGGAAACAATAAAAGCAAATATAAGTACTGAATCAAAGTATCCTGTCAGTATTCTATCGACAACCATCGTGCGGATTGAATGCGGTGTAGTTAGTGGTTCATTTGTCAACGGGAAAGCAAGCCATATAATTTATGAATTCGCACCTAATGTACCACCTGGTTATGGAATAATTGAAATACCTAGAAACTTGGTTTATTTTCCTGTTAACCAAAGTTCCATAAGTGCTATCAATATAAAGTTATTGAACGCTGAGAATAAAGAGATAAATTTACGAGGTGAAGAAGCACAACTGTATTTACATTTCCGAAAAAAAAATTGAGCTCCCAATTTAAATACTCTTTGTGAACTTTATTGTAAAGATACTTTACTGTATAACTGTTTTACTCATAAAAAAATATGTGCGTTAAAAATGTTTTATGTATTAAGAAATGGTATTTTAAAAACAAAGTGATTGTTTGATTTCCAATAAAATATATGTAGAATAGAATAGAATAGAATGATTTTTATTCAATATACATTACATGTGTAATTCTTATTGAAAGTCATTTTTACTTTACCACTGGTTCGAAAAAAAACCCTCTGTCCTGGGAAGAACCAGCAAGAAACCCAGCGGGACTTTTTTTTAAATAAATTTTACAATATAAATGATTATGTACTATTTACAAAATTTATTTTAGAAACTGCTTGGAAGCGACCACCTCATTCCCAGGGGTTATTATCAACCATGTATTCATTTATACTATTTTTTTTAAAACGTTACCCCCACACTAGGATTTTCTCCTGTATCGTGGAGGCAGTTTACAAACACAAATTTCAAAAGGACAAACATCCAGGCGGGATTCGAACCCGCGCCACCCAGCGAGCAACTCATTGCTAAGCCACTGCGCCACGGAGCCATCATATACTACTATAATAACCCTTTTTATACAGTTTCAGCTTAATAAAACATTTAAACTTGGTAATAGAGAGAACCTGTACACTTTCCGGGACCTTGTTGTAATAGCGTATACATTGCCCCAAGAATGAACTACTGACTCTGTGGAGTCGAGAAACTGGCATCACTAGCTTGTGTTTGTTCCTAGTATTTACAGCATGTATATCACTTTATTTACTAAAACTATCTTTGTTTTTGTGAACATACATTAAATTTTCGTAAATATACTGAGAGGCCAAAGTTAATATATTTATTTCTTTAAATTTATCTCTACGAGACTCTCTCGATTTTAAATTGTAAATAGCTCTAATCGCCCTTTTCTGTAAAACAAAAATAGTTTCTGAATCAGCCGCATTTCCCCATAGCAAAATCCCATAAGACATTATGCTATGAAAATAACTAAAATAAACTAATCTAGCTGTCTCGACACTAGTGAGACCTCTAATCTTTTTTACAGCATAGGCTGCAGAACTTAGTCTGCTTGCTAATTTGGATATATGGGGGCCCCACTGAAGCTTTTCGTCGAGAGTGATGCCAAGAAATACAGTGGATACAACAGGGCTCAATTCCTCCCCATTTAAAAACTCATTGGTATTCAGATTTTTAACATTCTTTGTTGTAAATAAACACTTCATCTTTTAATTTAAACTTCCTTTGTGTTCAAGAAGAAGAAAAAAATATAGTTTCAGACCGTTAACGTTTAGTACTTATTATTAAAGCAACTGTTTTTTGTACCACCTTGTATTTTTAACGATGAAATAGATTAGCCTTCATATTTTGTTGCTATATTATTGAATCATTTGTATTTAAGATTCCGAATAAAACGGTATTAGAAATGGAGCAAAGATAAAAAAAGCGGATCGAGAATAAGACTAAAAATTTAGACCTCTAATGGAGAGAATTGGGGCCTTCAGCGGCATGTAGCTCGAGCAAAGCGAGAGCAAGTGACGCAGAAGTCCCAATTCACACCTACTCTCGTGCGTGGCGATAGACACTTACCCTCAGGCGAGCTGCAATCTCGTTTGCCCTCTCTTCTATGTGTAAAAAGTTTATAGTTCGTTAAATAATTCTAAGTAATTAGCGTTACAATGTACTTGTGAATTCTTTTTATTTTTATAAAACCGAAGGTCTTTGACGATATTCATAACTGGTGAAGGTACTTTTAATTTTAATTTAGAAGGCTGTTTTATTTCGGGAACGTGATATTGAATCACGATATTGAATATTTTTTCTTATTAAAAAAATTGATGTTTAATAAACAAATACTAGTGTTTATTTCTCTTTTAAACTTAAAATCCGCATTGAATTATTAGCGGATAAACCTCATTTTAATTTGTTTTCTGGTAAAAATACCCCAGACAGAAATTATCAATCGTGAAGAGGTAAGTAACTTTTAACAGATCATAGAAATGTTCTTTCTATTATATATGTATTTTTTCCATGCTCAAAATCTTCAAAAATATCTGATTACGCCTTTTTTCGGTTTTTACTTCAAGAGTCGGTTGTCGGTAGGTCGATTTTCCCCGTTCGTGATTTTTTTTAGTTTTTTTACTAAGCGACACTTACTTCGGATATGGTAAACAAATCGGGAACTTACTTAGAGTAGGTAATAAAGTGTCCAAACTGCTTTTTAATCATGTAAGAATCATTCCAATAGGGTAAATAGTACAATTAATATGATTTTTTTTTTTTTCAAAATTTCAAACTTTAATCAGCTCTCCTATAAAGTTGCCTATGTGTCGCTTGGCAATTTTTTCCTTTCCACCGTCGATATATATATAGCTGTAGTTGCTTATCATAGTATCAATAATTGGTGATGGAGCTTGCTAGTTTTGAACAACTCTTATTTATTTTATGGGAACCAAGTGGTGCAAATTGTTTATTATGTTGTTGCGGCCATTTTTCTGTTTATTTAAAAATGCTGATGAAATGGTTCGTTCCTGGATCCATCCATTATTTAGTTTGGAGCCCCAACTATTTGTTTGTTCGTTAGTTTGTCTGACTAGGTGAATGTTTTGATCCAGATTCGTGTCATTCTAGATCTTTGCGACAATTGAAACAGAAACTTTTTGATTCAATATAGATTATAAATAATACTTAAAAAACCTCTGTCCTGGGAAGAACCAGCAAGAAAACCAGCGAGACTTTTTTTAAATAACAGCTTACAATCATGTATGTTACATAATTAACCAATAAGACACATTTAAAAAGAGATTGGAATCCTAAGCAGAGTTGGATGACAGAAAAAATATATAATCTTATGGAAGAAAGGAGAATCTACAAGAATTCTGACAAAAACAAGTATACTGAGATTGAAAAGAAAATACGGCGTGAAGTTCGCTATGCTCAAGAGGCTTGGTATCAGTGCAAATGTGATTTTGTGGAGGATCTTTATGCTAAACATGATGCATTTAACCTGCATAAGGAAATAAAATCGTTGGAAGGGCACAAAAAGACCACTCATAAACTAATGGATAAAAATAATATTCCCGTATTAGATATATCAGGAAAAAAGCACCTATGGGAACAATACATCTCATCAATGTTTGCTAATGATTTTCGAAGCATAGCAGTAAATTGTTACACAAATGAGGGATATTCTATCCTAAAGAATGAAGTCACAAACGCTCTTAGAAAAGCAAAAACGGGAAAATCGACCGGGCCGGATAATGTTCACATAGAGGTACTTAAACTTATTAAAGAAGAAAATATTGACTTCCTAGTCAAATTTTTAATTTGATGTAAGATTCTGGCTACTTACCCGAAGACTGGCTAACCTCAACTTTTGTTACACTTCCTAAGAAGACCAACGCAAAAAAGTGCTTAGAGTTTCGAACGATTAGCCTTATGAGTCAAGTATTGAAACTATTTCTAACTGTAATCCACGGGCGAATAAGAGCTAAATGTGACGAACAACTCGCAGACAGCCAGTTTGGCTTTAGGACAGGAGTGGGTACGAGAGAGGCTCTTTTTGCAGTGCAGGTTCTGGTACAAAAAATGCAGATACATGCAACAAGACGTTTTTCTTTGTTTCATCGATTATGAAAAAGCCTTCGAGAGAGTACTACACGGCCGTCTAATTTCAATATTACATGATATTGGCTTAGATGACAAAGATTTACGTATTATCCAGAATCTGTATTGGAACCAGAAAGCTACTGTACGAGTTGAGAATGAGGAGACTAATGAGGTCGAAATAAGGAGAGGAATTCGACAGGGCTGTATATTATCACCTACGCTATATAATTTGTACTCGGAAAAAATAATAGCAGGAGCAATTGAACACCTGGAATGTGGAGTCAAAATAAATGGCCGGTATATTAACAACATCAGATACGCTGACGATACAGTCCTAATAGCATCATCTCCTGAAGATATACAACTGATTGTGACTTGTGTTAATGAGTGCAGTGAAAACGCTAGTCTCCGGATGAACACATCAAAAACGATGATCATGGTATTATCTAAGCATAGCTTCGATGACATCGCTATCATTGTAGCGGGTCAAAAAATTGAGAGGGTGCGCAAGTACAAATATCAAGGGACATGGCTTAATGACACCTGGAGCTGTGAACAGGAGGTAAAGACTCGCAATTCTAAGTAATTAGCGTTACAATGTACTTGTGAATTCTTTTTATTTTTATAAAACCGAAGGTCTCTGACGATATTCGTAACTGGTGAAAGTACTTTTAATTTTAATTTAGAAGACTGTTTTATTTCGGGAACGTGATATTGAATCACGATATTGAATATTTTTTCTTATTAAAAAAATTGATGTTTAATAAACAAATACTAGTGTTTTTTTCTCTTTTAAACCTAAAATCCGCATTGAGTTATTAGGGGATAAACCTCATTTTAATTTGTTCTCTAGTAAAAATATCCCAGACAGAAATTATCAATCATGAAGTGGTAAGTAACTTTTAACAGATCATAGAAATGTTCTTTTTATTATATAGGTATTTTTTCTATGCTCAAATTCTTCAAAAATATCTGATTATGCCTTTTTTCGGTTTTTACTTCAAGAGTCGGTTGTGGCTAGGTCGATTTTTCCCGTTCGTAATTTTTTTATTTTTTTTTACTAAGCGACACTAACTTTGGATATGGTAAACAAATCGGGAACTTACTTAGAGTAGGTAATAAAGTGTCCAAACTGCTTTTTAATCATGTAAGAATCATTCCAATAGGGTAAATAATACAATTAATATGATTTTTTTTTCAAAATTTCAAACTTTAATCAGCGCTCCTATAAAGTTACCTATGTGTCGCTTGGTAATTTTTTCCTTTCCACCGTCGATATATATATAGCTGTAGTTGCTTATCATAGTATCAATAATTGGTGATGGAGCTTGCTAGTTTTGAACAACTCTTATTTATTTTATGGGAACCAAGTGGTGCAAATTGTGGATTATGTTATTGCGGCCATTTTCTGTTTATTTAAAAATGCTGATGAAATGGTTCGTTCCTGGATCCGTCTATTAGTTCGTTTGGAGCCCCAACTATTTGTATGTTCGTTAGTTTGTCGGACTAGATGAATTTTTTGATCCAGATTCGTGTCTTTCTAGGTCTTTGCGACAATTGAAACAGAAACTTTTTGATTCAATATCCATACTAATATACTACCACATGTATGCAGATGATGTCCAGATTTACACACAGTCAACTCTTGAGAATTTGCCGAATGCAATCGCAACATTGAATAACGATCTGAATATTATTCATGATTGGAGTAAATCATATGGCCTAAATGTCAATCCTAAAAAGTCTCAGGCTATCATTATTGGTAGCCAGAGCTTTATCTCAAGAGTTGACTGGTTCACCGTACCACCTATCGTATTCGATGGAGTTGTAATCCCTTACTTTGACAATGTCAAAAACCTTGGTATTTACATTGATAACTCCTTAAATTGGATACGCCAACTGAATGAGGTAAGTATGAAAACCTTTATCGCTCTTTATTCACTGCGTCGCCTTCGATCATTTCTTCCCATTCCTACAAAAATTATGCTCGCACAGTCTCTCCTCCTTCCGATTCTGGACTATGCTAACGCAAGCTATGTAGACATAACTGAGGACCAGCTAAGTAAGCTTGAGAGACTTCAAAATACTAGTATTTGTTTCATATTTTAATTGCGCAAATATGACCATATTTCCCAATTTCGCTCACGTCTCAAGTGGTTACCTATCCGTCTTCGCCGGAACATGCATATTCTTTCTATTCTGTATTGTGTATTATTTCATCCTTCTGCTCCTCCCCATCTAAAGGAGAAGTTTAATTTTGTGGGGCTTCCGGGGGAACCTCTACGCTCTTCTAGAGAATTCATTTTAAGGGTACCAACTCACAAAACATCTTTTTTTAATAAATCTTTCACTGTCGAGTCTATTAAGCTCTGGAATTCTCTACCTTTGCATATTCGTGAAGCACAATCTATTGCAATTTTTAAACGATTACTTAAAGAGCATTACTTACTCTCAATCGTTCGGAGACCGTTAGGATAAATTATGTGATTATTTATTTATTGTATTTATCAGCTTTATATTATTGTTTGAGGAATTTTGTAATTTATTTATGTATTTTAGGTACATATGTAAGTTTGTTTATATACTCTTATATATGTATGTATATGTATATATTATATGCTCGTATTAGTAATTTATATCCTTTCATGTGTTAGTTATTTATATGTTATTTATTGCATTTATTGTCTATATATCGCATGTATTGATATTATATTTTGTATAATTATATTGCACCACCTACCTAGTATTCATTTGTTTATTCCTTTACACCCTTGGTTGCCTGGAAGAGATCGCTATGTAGCGATAAGGCCGCCAAATTGTACATTTAATCTGTCTTTTGTTATGTAATTTGTTTATTTGTTTGTGGTGTACAAGAAAGTATATTCATTCATTCTTTCATTCATAATATTATAAATGCGAAAGTGTGTTTGTTTGTCCTTCTTTCACGTCGCAACAGAGCATCGGCATGGCATGAATTTTGGTATGGGGATAGTTCGGTGGCTGTAGAGTGACATAGGCTACTTTTTTCAGCGGAAAAACATATAATTCCCGTGGGAAAATCGAATATGTTGCAAAATTAAATTCAGCTAGGTTGCACCACCGTGATTCTACAAGAGGGACGAAGGTACGATGGACGAACACAGAAGGTCAGAATATCTGGATTATTATGTCTTTTTACCAAAATTAAGATAAAAAATGTATGGATCTGTATTTTTCCACGCAGGACCGGGAAGAGAGCGATAAAAAACATAAAATTCACCAGCTGATTTTTTTCAAACGTTTTGGTGCATTGTAATTCACAGAATAGGCGATAGCCTCGCAGACGATATTAAGTAATCCGTTGATGCTCTGCTTACCCCGCAAGGGTTACAGGCGTGATTATAAGTATGGATCAGAAATACTATCACCACCTGTCACGCTTTTACCCTTAACTATTACTTAACTGTGGTAGAAACAGTTCTTAGTAAGCCTTATTAATAAGCCTTAGTAATATTTATTGAACGGAAATGAATACAGTTATTATATGTGGTTATGAATGAATCGGTATTACAATAAGAAAAATTGTGCAAAATTATAAGAAAAATATTTATTGAGAGTTTTTATTAACTAACGTATACATAGTTTAAATTGATTCCGCGAGATGTCGTTACTAGGTTTTTAAAACGCGGTAACGAAATGTTTCCTGACATGTACTTAACTCCCGCCGTTGAGCCGCACGTCAACTTATAGTGCATACGGTACCTATACGCTTAAATTGTTTCTATTTCGTAGCTTATTCGATAACCTGCTTTCGATATCGGTTGTCTGTAATTTGCTTTGTGATTTGGTTACGGTTGAATGGATTTATATTGGCTTTCATTTTCGGATTTGTGTATTTTCTTGGATCGGTTTTGTTGATATGGTTGGTATTCCTTTCCTTTATACGTATTTAGACTCTGGCTTTGATTTTGGATATTGTTTATTTAGAATCGTGAATTGGTTTTCGTTGTTTTAGGTTGTTTAACAATATTTCAAAGTAGTGTATACGGTACCTATACACTTACATCTTTTTTCGTTGATTATATTTATATTGACTACTGCTTTCGATTTCGGTTTTCTGCGATTTGTTTTGTGATTTGGTTTAAGTTGATTCGATTTTTTTTGGCTATCGTTTTCGGATTCGTGTTGTGTCTTGAATTGGTTTTGTTGTTTTGATTTTAAAAAATATTTAAAAGGAATATTTATTCCTTTTAGATATTTTGGATTTGCTTTTAAAAAAATATTGCTTTTGAAAAAATATTTAAAAGGAAATTTAATTCCTTTTAGGTATTTTAACGTTTTTTTATAAATAGGTTTTTTGTTACTTCATAATGCCTCGCAAACGTTAGTCCAGCTTTTCAAGAGTATCTTCTCAAAGACAAGCGAAAAGATTAGCTCGATCGCTAGAATCTTTAGATGGTGCTGAACTGACAAGGCAAGAACAAGCAGAGCGTCAGGCTGCTTTTAGAGCATCTGAGACACCTTCTCAATGTCAGCAAAGGCGTCTTGAACAGACAGATCGTCAGGCTGCTTTAAGATCTTCTGAAACACCTTCTCAAAGTCAGGAAAGGCGTCTTAAATAGGCAGAGCGTCAAGCTACTTTAAGAGCTTCTGAAACACCTTCTCAAAGTCAGCGAAGGCGTCTTGAACAGGCAGAGCGTCAAGCTACTTTAAGAGCTACTGAAACACCTGCTCAAAGTCAGCAAAGGCGTCTTGAACAGGCAGAACGTCAAGCTACTTTAAGAGCTACTGAAACACCTGATGAAAGTCAGCAAAGGCGTCTTGAACAGGCAGAGCGTCAAGCTACTTTAAGAGCTACTGAAACACCTGCTCAAAGTCAGTGAAGGCGTCTTGAACAGGCAGAGCGTCAAGCTACTTTAAGAGCTACTGAAACACCTGCTCAAATTCAGCAAAGGCGTCTTGAACAGGCAGAGCGTCAAGCTACTTTAAGAGCTACTGAAACACCTGATCAAAGTCAGCAAAGGCGTCTTGAACAGGCAGAGCGTCAATCTACTTTAAGAGCTACTGAAACACCTGCTCAAAGTCAGCAAAGACTATTCGAACAAGCGGAACGTCAGGCCGCCTTAAGAGCCGCGGAAACACCTGATGAAACTCAACACAGACTTATTGAGCAAGCTGAACGTCAATCTACTATAAGGGCATCTGAAACACTAGAACAGACACAGGCGCGAAGAGATGCAAATGCACAGCTCCAAGCTGAATGTCGACAAAATTTTCAAAGAAATAATTGGTCGGTTTTTAATGAGGCAGCATTCAATTATGATCCGTTGATTGATTATAAAAATCACAGGTTAGTTGTTATCGGACTGATAGACAAGGCGTGTCGATTTTGCAGCGCTTTGAAATGGAAAGATGAGACCGCAGGCATGTGCTGTTCCAATGGCAAAGTGTCTCTTCCGTTACTTGGGGAACCAGAAGAACCTTTGAAAACTCTCTTTTTATATGATGCTAATGAGTCACGGCGCTTTACAAACAGGATCCGGAAATATAACTCATGCTTTCAAATGACGTCGATTCGGAGTTGAGCGGGAAATAATAATGCCGGGATTTTTGCCTACATTTACGGTGCAAGGGCAAATTTATCATAAAATAGGTTCACTTTTTCCAGCTGAAAACGAACAGCATAAATTTTTACAAGTAAATTTTATGGGTGACGAAGAAATTGAGGTAGACCGTCGCTGCCAATTTATCCAGGGAGTTGAGAGAGACACAGTGTTCAAAATTCAAAGATTCTTGCATGAACGTAACATTTTAGTCAAAACATTTAAAACTGCTTTACAAAACCTACCTGAAGAGGATTATAAAGTCGTCATTCACGCAGATCGGACCCCTCGAGGAGAGCATGAAAGGCGTTACAATGTACCTTTGATAAACGAAATAGCAGCCGTAATTAGTGGTGATCAATTTTCTTCACGAGACATTGTCTTGTGAGCACGTTGCAACGGGTAGCCGATACACACAAGTTTTATGACGCTCTACAATACACATTGATTTATTGCAAAGGACAAGAGGGTTATCATTTTCAAATTCCACTCATTAACCCGGTTACAAAGGAGCCTACTCCGAACAAAAAAGTCTCATGTATGGATTTTTATGCGTATCATATGATGTTGCGAGAAAATGATTTTAACCACTTAGCCCGGTGTAGACAATTATTTCATCAATTTTTGGTAGACATGTATGTGAAGGTAGAAAGTGAACGTCTCCGTTATATATCTTTAAATCAAAAAAACCTGCGCGTTGAGAATTATATATATTTACAAGATGCAGTTTCTAGCGATGCCAATGTAAACCCCAGAGATTTAGGTAAAATGGTAATTCTGCCCTCATCATTCGTTAACAGTCCCCGCTACCTACATGAGTACACACAAGACGCATTCGCCTATGTACGAACTTACGGAAGACCTGATCTTTTTGTTACTTTTACTTGCAATCCCACATGGAAAGAAATAACTGAGGAGCTAATGCCAGGCCAAAAAAGTACTGACAGACACGATTTAGTTGCTAGAGTATTTAGATTAAAAGTACAAAAATTAATGTATGTAATTAACAAAGGGAAAATTTTCGGAGAGGTGCAGTGCTTCATGTATTCAATTGAATGGCAAAAAAGAGGATTACTGCATGCCCACATTCTAATATGGCTTAAAGAGAAGTTGCGGCCTAGCCAAATAGACAAAATAATAAGCACCGCGATTCCGGATCCTGAGCAAGATAAAGAATTGTATGATACCATCGTCCGAAATATGATTCACGGTCTATGTGGAGTACGAAATTCAATATCGCCATGTATGAAAGAAGGAAAATGTACAAAGAAATTCCCTAAACAGCTATTAAAAGAAACAGTGCACAATGACAATGGCTACCCTTTATACAGACGCAGAGCTCCCGAAAATGGTGGCAGGAAAGTTACAATCAAATCTCGCTCTGGAGCGTTCGAAACCTTAGATAACAACTGGATTGTCCCGTATTTGCCCATTCTATGTAAAATGTTTAATGCCCACATTAATGTAGAAGCATGTAGCTCTGTCCGCGCAATCAAGTATATCTGTAAGTACATAAATAAAGGAAGCGATCAAGCAATATTTAATCTCAGGAGTGAAGGTGAGGCAAATCCCGTTAATGAAGTACAGACCTTTCAAGCAGGGCGTTATGTCAGCAGTAACGAGGCAGCGTGGCGTCTCCTTGGCTTCCCTTCACAAGAAAGGCACCCAACAGTTACTCACCTTGCTGAGCACTTAGAAAATGGAGAGTGTGTATATTTCACCGAAAGAAATTTCCAAGAATGAATTGCATCACCGCCAAAACTACACTAACAGCCTTCTTTCAACTTTGTCAAACCGACCCCTTTGCAAAAACGTTGTTATATTCTGAAGTCCCCCGCTATTATACTTGGAACACATCTAGGAAGGAGTGGAAACGCCGTATTGAAGGCGCGCCTGTTGCAAATTGGCCCGGTGTAAAGTCATCAGATGCCCTTGGTCGTGTGTATACTGTCCATGTAACTAATTTTGAATGTTTCTGTTTACGATTGCTGCTGCACCATGTTCGGGGTCCTACAGGATAAAAAGACCTTAAAACTGTCAACGGTCAGGAATGCGCAACTTATGGAGAAGGATGTGAAGCTCTGCATCTTTTAGAAAATGATAATCACTGGGATGAAACCATGGAGGAAGCTGTGCAGTGCCAGACACCAGCCAAAATTAGGCATCTTTATGCAACTCTCATATCATCTTGCGGGCTATCTCATGCAGATGAATTGTGGGACAAATATAAAGAGTACATGGCGGAAGATATTTTGCGAAGGTTACAGCAAATACACGCTAACATGACATACAATGAACACATTTATAATGAAGCACTTGGAAAAATTGAAGATAAAGTAATGGCAATGGTAGGCAAAAAATTAAGCGACTTTGGAATGATAAGCCCTCAGCGAACAACCGAAAATGAACTAAGTGATGAAATTATACGTGAAACAAACTACAATATACCAGCTTTGCAGCAGCAAGTAGCCGAATTTTTATAATTTACCCCGCTTGCTTCCCAAACAAAAATGAGTTTTCCCGAACAAAAACGAGTTTTTGACAAAGTATTAGGACAAATTGAATCTGGAAATGGTGCACTTTTCTTTTTAGATGCCCCTGGAGGAACTGGGAAGACATTTTTGTTAAATTTATTATTAGCGCAAGTACGGAAACATAAAAACATTGCTGTAGCCGTAGCTTCCTCCGGTATAGCCGCCACGCTGCTAAGCGGGGGCCGCACTGCACATTCTCTTTTAAAACGTCGCTGAGTACCGGAACAAACTTGTGTCTGAAGTCGAGTCTTTGCTGAACAAAGTCTCGGATTGGGGGCGACTAAATCTAGTCCAATTTAATCCTCAGAAGACACAAGTTTGCGCGTTTACCGCTAAAAAGAACCCCTTTGTCGTATCTCCTCAGTTTCAAGGCACTCCCCTTCTTGCCTCAGCCAGTATCGGTATCCTCGGAGTCGACATATCGAGTGACGTGCAGTTTCGTGGTTACTTGGAAGGGAAGGCCAAATTGGCCTCTAAAAAGCTTGGCGTGCTCAGCAGAGCGGGACAGTATTTCATGCCGGCACACCGCCTGCTACTTTACAAGGCGCAAGTTCCCATCTCTGGGCAGGGGCTCCCCAGTGCCAGCTCCTTCCACTTGACCGCATCCAACGCAGAGCGGCTCGAATTGTCGACGACCGAGCCCTTTCCGATCGGCTCGATTCATTGGCACTGCGAAGAGATGTTGCATCCCTTTGCATTTTCTTTCGCATCTACCATGGGGAGTGCTCTGAAGAATTGTTCGGATTAATCCCAGCCGCCAAATTTCACGAACGCACATCGCAGCAAAACTCCCGATACCATCCACACCATCTGGATGATTGGCGGTCCACCACTGTGCGATTTAGAATATGTTTTCTTCCTCGTACGACCTCCTTGTGGAATCGATTACCATCAGCGATTTTTCCGGACCGATACGACTTAGGGACCTTCAAGAAAAGAGCGTACTCCTTTTTAAAAGGCCGGCAACGCATCTGCGATTCCCCTGGTGTTGCAGTTGTTCATAGGCGGCGGTAGTCACTTACCATCAGGTGAGCCGCATGCTCGTTTGCCCCCTCTCCTATAAAAAAAAAAAACTCCCTCTAAATCTAGCCCAGGAAAAATCGCCGATCTGCAACTTTAGCAAAAATAGTGCACGAGGTATAATGCTACGACAGTGCAAATTTTTAGTGTGGGATGAAAGTACAATGTCGCATAAAAAAGCTGTAGAAGCACTAAATCGAACGCTCCAGGATTTGCGCAGCAATACCGATGTAATGGGAGGAATGGTGGTTTTACTGGCTGGTGACTTTCGCCAAACTTTACCTGTCATTCAAAAGGGCACACCTGCAGATGAAATTAAAGCATGCCTCAAGTCGTCTATTTTATGGAAAAAGGTGACAAAATTCAGTTTAACTACGAATATGAGAGTGCATTTGTATAATGATATCAATGCTGGAAACTATGCTGACACACTATTAAAAATTGGCGATGGGCGGTTGGAAACGGATGCTGAGGGCTGCGTTAAATTGACGAGAGATTTTTGTAATTTAGTACAGAGTCATTCCGAATTAATTGCTAGCGTTTACTCAGATTTAACGAAGAACATGCATGAAGACAAATGGTTATGTCAAAGGGCGATTCTTGCACCAAAAAATGACAGCGTTAACAAAATAAATTCAGATATATTAAGCGAAGTAGCAGGAGAAATAACAGAGTATTTGTCAGTAGACACAGTTATGGACACAGAACAGAGCACTTCATATCCCGTAGAGTTTCTAAATTCTCTAGAGTTGTCAGGTGTGCCCTCACATAAGCTTCAATTAAAATTAGGCGTCCCAGTCATGCTAATACGAAATTTAGTAGCTCCTAGGTTATGTAACGGGACAAGGCTGCGTGTGACACATCTTGGACGGAACATAATCGGTGCTACAAATTTGACAGGCGTAGGAAAAGGTGAAAATGTTATTATACCACGGATCCCTATAATTCCCACAGATCTTCCTTTTCAGCTGTATGTAGCATGTTCGTGTGTGTCAAATGCCCAGAATCTCCACATTCTTTCCACAAATGGAAAAACATATAACATTTTGTAAAAAAATATCACATTTCCATTTGGAATAAACAGGCTATTTTCATGCTTTCCTATACGCTGCGTTTCAAAACATTTAAATAGGCTGACGAATCAATTCTGCTCAGTTTCCTTTTAATGGCTGCATCTCTGACAAATGTATAAAACTCAGTTTTCTTTCAATTCAAAAAGCAATGGATAGTTCATTTCCCAGTGACCATGTGGGCGAAGCTGCGGGTAATAGCTAGTAGATTATAAATAATACTAAAATACCTCTGTCCTGGGAAGAACCAGCAAGAAAACCAGCGAGACTTTTTTAAAATAACAGCTTACAATCATGTATGTTACATAATTAACCAATAAGACACATTTAAAAAGAGATTGGAATCCTAAGCAGAGTTGGATGACAGAAAAAATATATAATCTTATGGAAGAAATGAGAATCTACAAGAATTCTGACAAAAGCAAGTATACTGAGATTGATAAGAAAATACGGCGTGAAGTGCGCTATGCTCGAGAGGCTTGGTATCAATGCAAATGTGATCGTTGGTAGGGCACAAAAAGACCACTCATCAACTAATGGATGAAAATAATATTCCCATATTAGATATATCAGGAAAAAAGCACCTGTGGGAACAATACATCTCATCAATGTTTGCTGACGATTTTCGAAGCATAGCGGTAAATTGTTACACAAATGAGGGATATTCTATCCTAAAGAATGAAGTCACAAACGCTCTTAGAAAAGCAAAAACGGGAAAATCTACCGGGCCGGATAATGTTCACATATAGGTACTTAAACTTATTAAAGAAGAAAATATTGACTTCCTGGTTAAATTTTTAATTTGATGTACGATTCTGGCTTACTTGCCCAAAGACTGGCTAACCTCAACTTTTGTTACACTTCCTAAAAAGACCAACGCAAAAAAGTGCGAAGAATTTCGAACGATTAGCCTTATGGGTCAAGTATTGAAACTATTTCTAACTGTAATCCACGGGCGAATAAGAGCTAAATGTGACGAACAACTCGCAGACAGCCAGTTTGGCTTTAGGACAGGAGTGGGTACGAGAGAGGCTCTTTTTGCAGTGCAGGTTCTGGTACAAAAAATGCAGATACATGCAACAAGATGTTTTTCTTTGTTTCATCGATTATGAAAAAGCCTTCGACAGAGTATTGCACGACCGTCTAATTTCAATATTACATGATATTGGCTTAGATGACAAAGATTTACGTATTATCCAGAATCTGTATTGGAACCAGAAAGCTACTGTACGAGTTGGGAATGAGGAGACTGATGAGGTCGAAATAAGGAGAGGAATTCGACAGGGCTGTATATTATCACCTACGCTATATAATTTGTACTCGGAAAAAATAATAGCAGGAGCAATTGAACACCTGGAATGTGGAGTCAAAATAAATGGCCGGTATATTAACAACATCAGATACGCTGACGATACAGTCCTAATAGCATCATCTCCTGAAGATTTACAACTGATTGTGACTCGTGGTAATGAGTGCAGTGAAAACGCTGGTCTGCGGATGAACACATCAAAAACGAAGATCATGGTATTATCTTAGCATAGCTTCGATGACATTGCTATCATTGTAGCGAGTCAAAAAATTGAGAGGGTGTGCAAGTACAAATATCTAGGGACATGGCTGGACATGGCATCCAGGTGTTATTACACCTGGAGCTGTGAACAGGAGGTAAAGACTCGCATATAAATAGCTCGAAGTGCCTTCTGCACGTTAAAAAATGTACTCTGCAATCTCAGACTTATGATCCCTGTGCGCATACGACTCCTACATTGCTACATCTGGCCTATACTTATTTATTGATGTGAGGCGTGGACAATCAAAGAAGACCTCATGCAACGTATAGAAGCTTTCAAGATGTGGGCATATCGACGTATGTTGGCCATTAGTTGGACTCAAAAGATCTCGAACATAGAAGTTCTGCGACGCGTCAACCAGAAACGGCAAGTTTTGTAGACTGTCAATAAAAGAAAAGTTGCATATCTCGGACACGTGTTTAGGCATAAAAGATATCAACTTTTGCAACTCATTATGATGGGAAAGGTTGCCGGAAGGAGAGCTGTTGGTCGCAGAAAAAAGTCTTGGCTGCGCAACATCCGAGATACGACGGGAATAAGGAGTGCTGCCGAGCTCTTTCGCCTCGCGAAGAACAAAAGGAGTATTCAAAGCTGACTGCCAACCTTCGCTAGTCGAAGAAGCATTCGAAGAAGAAGACATAATTAACCACACAAAACAAATTAGAAATAGCTTGGTAGCGATCACCTCATTCCCAGGGGTTATTATCATCCATAAATTCTTTAATATTATTATCACCCTTTGTGCACGACGCAAACAAAGTAATACGTCGAACGAAATGACTTACTGATTGCTTGTCGTAACCATCGCTAGTTGAACAACCTAGGGGCGGTGGGCGGAGCCATAAGGATGTTATGATCGTCGGGCCGCGCTCACGGTTCCACAACTAGCGGTGGTTGCACACACCAACGCGGGAAAAGCCGTAGCAATAATATTGAAAAATATAGCTTTTATTTTTAATAAATAGTATTGTAACTATGTAATAACTCTCGCAATAAAGGCACCGAACAAATGGCGAGAGTTAACATAGATTTAGAATATAGAAATTAATTAATGCCGAATTGTAGAGTAAGTATTGTATGTAAATTGTATTCCTTTATATAGTGCAATTTAATTTCTTATATATTAAGCCTTTAGGCACGAAAAATAATAAACAGGGAATGTTACCGCGAGAGATCCGTGGGGGCGTCCTTACAAGATGGTGCGAGATAAACTCCGCACCTGGGCCCCCCCGCTGACGCAGAGTCTCCGGCCTCAGCTCGTGGAGGACGTGGTGAGCGCTCTGTTTCCTGCGCGAGGGGAACATCCGCCCCCGCCTATGGCTCCGCTAACTGCGGTGCCGGAAGCGGACCACCAGGACGACGACGACGGCATCCCGGAAGGGACCGGGGTAGACCTGAGAGTGGCGGTTAGGCTCAAGGCCAGGAATACCGCCCCAGGACCCGATGGCTTGCCTGGCAAAGCCTGGGTCCTGGTCTCGGAGGCTCTCGGGCCCCGACTGGAGGGGCTCCTAAGCGCATGCTTGGAGAGAGGCCAATTCCCGCTTCGTTGGAAGACGGGGAAGCTGGTCCTCATTCGGAAGCCGGGGCGCCCTGCGGACTCTCCGTCCGCATACCGGCCCGTGGTGCTGCTCGACGAGGTGGGCAAGCTCTTTGAAAGAGTCATTGCAAACCGCCTCGCCGAGCACCTTGCGGGGACGGGGCCGGATCTTGCGGAACACCAGTTTGGTTTCCGCAAGAGGCGCTCTACGGTGGACGCCATCATGCGCGTGAGAGCCCTCACGACGGGGGATGCAGTGGCCAGGGGGGGGGGGTTGTTTTGGCGGTGTCTGTCGACATCGCCAACGCCTTCAACTCCATGCCCTGGAGCTGCATTAGGGAGGCACTCCGGTATCACCGGGTGCCGACCTATCTCCGTCGTATAGTCGGGGACTATCTGACGGATAGGGCCGTCATCTACCCCGGTCGCAACGGTGAGTCGAACCGGCGAGAGATGTCGTGCGGTGTCCCAAGGTTCGGTTCTGGGGCCGCCCCTGTGGAACATCGGTTACGAACGGGTGCTGCGCGCCGACCTCCCTACCGGCGTCAGCGTAGTTTACTACGCTGACGACACGCTGGTACTGGCACAGGGGGGTCGTACGAGGCGGCGGCGGAAAATATGACACGCGGGGTTGCGATAGTGGTTGAGAGGATACGGCAGCTGGGTCTTGAGGTGGCTCTGCACAAGTCCGAGGCCATGCACTTCCATGGTCCTCGGAACAGGCCTCCACCGGGATCCTCAGCGATGGTAGGAGGGGTATCCATCGGCGTCGAGTCGACGTTGAAGTACCTAGGACTCGTCCTCGACGGCCAATGGAACTTCGTTGAGCACTTCCGACGTTTGGCTCCCAAACTGGAACGGAACGGGGCTGCCTTCAGGCGGCTCCTGCCGAACCTGGGGGGGCCAAACGCCTCCTGCCGGAGGCTCTACGCGGGGATTGTGCGGTCCATGGCCCTTTACGGGGCCCCGGTGTGGGCGCGTGGTTTGGCGCGGCTTGCCGTCCACCACCTGAACGCGCCCCAAAAGGTGGTTGCCGTAAGAATGGTTCGCGGCTACCGCACGATCTCCCGCGAGGCAGCGTGCCTCCTTGCCGGATTGCCGCCATGGGATCTGGAGGCGATTGTCCTCGCGCGCCTGCACGAATGGCGCGCGGAGGCACTATGCCGGGGGGAAACCCCGCTGCCGCGGCAAGTTGTCGTGCAGCGGACAGACTTCCGGCATGATCTCATGGCGACATGGAGAGAGATCGACCGGAGGACACGGTGGAGCACACCGTGGAGGTGTGCCCTGCCTGGGCGGAGCACCGCCGTGTCCTCGTAACGGCGATAGGCGGCGGCGACCTCTCGCGTCCGGTCCTGGTCGAAGCCATGGTCCGGAGCGAGACGGAATGGGATGCCGTCACCACCTTCTGCGAAGCAGTGATACTAGCGACGGAGGTGGCGGAGCGGGAGAAGGAGAGAGCAGCAGCTTTCCTTCCCGGCCGTCGCTCGCCGTCCGTCCGTCTAACGACGACGGGCCGTGTCGACGGCGCGTTTTGTTCCACGCGCGCCTCAAAGAGCTGTCAGCAGCGTGAAGGGGCCCGCAAGGGCCGACGCCTGCCGGGGCTGCGGGCTGTTCGAAAGAGATACCGCGGCTCCGGAACGTAAGGGCACTGAAGGAACACGGATGGTTTTTAGTCAGTAAAAGTCTGACACTCCCTTCCGCTCCACCCAGAGCGAAAGGCGTCATTTGATGATTTTCCATCCGCAAAAAAAAAAGGGCATGTTACCGTGACGCGGCCGCGGACCGAATGAGGCTACGCGCGTCGCGCCACGGCGTTTTATATTTATAGTACTGAGGCGGGGGGCAGGGTCCTCAGCTCAAAATTGCTGGAAAAACAACGTTTTAACCTTTAGTATATAGAAAAATTGTTATGTAAGTATTAGTTTAATAAGTAGTTGTAAGAATGTTATATATTTAAGTCTGTTCGTTAGTTTGCAAGAAATCTAACCAATAAAGAAAGGCGCGGGGGTGAGGCAAGGGTCCGCTGGCCAGCAACGGCCAAATTATATATAATACGGGCCGGCAGGAACGGTCGGCAGTCGCTCCCCAGCCACAGAAAAGAAAACAGCAGCAAGAAAAGAAAAAGTTCGTCCTCACCGCCGCTTGCCTCCAGTTTAAGCAAGACCAACGCGTTTCATTCATTTTTCGAACGGCGTTACGGCGATCCGTAACATTAATGGTCCTTCGAGAAGCCGGATTACTAGAAGAAAAAGACAATATCGGTCTTGGTATTGCCGGAAGAAAGAAGCAAACTGCAAGAACGAAGAAATATTATTGTGAAGAAAAATGGTGATTACACGTAGTAACAACGGAGAATCATCGAAGCGTCGCAAGGATGAACAAATAACCCAGGGGGCCACCGAAGAGGCATCTGGGGGCGATTCAACCGCTACTGGTACATCCAACACCACGAGCGAAACCACAACGGTCAGCGATACAACCGCTACCTCTGCGACCGATAACACGGCCGCAACGGAAGAAACCCAGCAAGAGAGGGATCGAAGATCGCAGCGCACACTAAGGCCCGACGAGACTAGGTCGCGCCGCTCCGTAGCGACAGCAAAAGAAGCCGCAGGTCGCCTACTTATAAGCCAACCAGATCCCAGCCTGATAATGGAAGCTTTGGAAAGGAGATTCGGACGTCCAGAAGCGTTAATTCACTTAGAAATAGAGAATCTGAAGCTGCTGAACAAAGTTACGGACAATCCCAGGGAGCTTTGCATATTCGCAAATCGCATAGCAAACGTAGTGGGCACCGTGGAAGCACTCAAGAAAGCACACTATCTGCATAGTCCGGAAATGACGCGAGTTATCACAGAAAAACTCACGCCCATATTGAGAAGCAAATGGTACGACTATGCAGCCAGAAAGAAAGAAGATATCCCAGAGCTTAAGAAGATATCAATGTTCTTAAACGAAGAAGCGGACAAATGCAGCGCGTATGCCTTGCCGGAGTTCATAGCAGAGGACAGCGAGACGAGAGAGCGAAGACCAAGAAAAATAGAACGTGCCTTCGCCACAAGCAAGAAACAATATGAAGAACGCTGCCCTCAATGCAAACAAGAACACAAACTGCCCGATTGCAAGTCATACGCCGCTCTGTCCACTAATGACAGATGGGAAGTAGCAAAGAAGAATAATATCTGCTACCGCTGTCTGCGAGGCAAACATCGCCGATTGCTGAGTAAAGCTCCACCGTGCGGAAAAGGCGGATGCATGATGAAACACCATAAATTGCTGCATCACGACAGAACAGCAGAAATTGAAAAGGAACCCGCTATGGAAACCGCAACATCGGCAAGGGAGGTCATCACAGCGTCTCAACCGTACAAACACCGCCGCGCTTATCTAAAGATTGCGCCCGTAACAATAAGGGGGCCGCTAAGCTGCATCGAAACATACGCATTATTGGATGAAGGAAGCACGGTCACCTTAGTCGATGCCTCGATCGCCGACGTCATCGGCGCCGACGGCCTAGCCCACGCAATGTGGATACAAGGGGTCGGCTCGGAGGTGAAACATGAGAAGAGTAAGATCGTCAGCCTTAAAATAAGAGGAAAGTACGCGCAAGAAGAACACAACATAGACGCAGCGCGTACGGTAGAGCGGTTGGACTTCGCGCCAGAATCCGTGAATGAAAATCACTTGGAGAATTGCCAACATCTGTTGGATATCAAAGAAGATATCACCTACGAACGCGCCTCACCGAAAATACTAATCGGACAAGATAACTGGCACCTCATAGTGTCTAGAAAACTGCGCGCCGGTCGTCGAGACCAACCAGTCGCATCACACACCAACCTGGGCTGGGTTCTGCATGGCTGTCATAGCTCATTGACGTCAACGGTCACCTTCTGCGGCAGACTACATCAGAGGGAAGATACACAGCCGATAGAAGAGGAAATAAAAAATTATTTCAAATTGGAATCGCTGTGCATCGAGCCAAGAAGACCGAAAGAAGATACCGAGCAGCGAGCTACGCAAATATTGAGGGAAACCAGCCAGAGGTCGGTGGACGGCAGATTCGAGACAGGGTTGTTGTGGAAACAAAAGGATTTCCAAATACCAAATAATTACAAGGACGTGGAAAGGCGCCTGCACACCTTAGACATACATACATACAGAACCTTTTCAACTCGGGTTACGCAGAGCGCGCGCCCATGCCACCGCCGCAAGGAAGGACATGGTATCTGCCACACTTCCCAGTCATCAACCCTGCGAAACCAAACAAGCCGCCGAGATTGGTGCACGACGCCGCAGCGAAGACAGCCGGAATATGTCTCAACGATATGCTTCACTCGGGGCCCAACTTGTTACAATCATTGCCCGGAGTAATCATGAGGTTCCGACAGTATCCGTATGCAGTGAGCGCCGACATAAAAGAAATGTTCATGCAGATCAAGGTGCGCAAAGGAGATAGAGACGTTTTACGTTTCTTATGGAGAGGCAAGCGGCTGGAGGACCAACTGGAAGAATATAGGACGACATCAATCATCTTTGGAGCGACATCATCACCGTGCACAGCATTATACATCAAAAATAAAAATGCTGAAGAACATGCAGAGGCATACCCAGCAGCTGCGGTCGCCATAAAAAGAAATCACTATATGGACGACTACTTGCAGAGCTTCCACTATGTCACGGAAGCTCAGCAAACGGTAAAAGCAGTCGATCACGTCCACAATCAAGCGGGATTCGTACTCAGCGGGTCGACATCAAACGAAGAGAAAACAATAGAATAAATAACGACAGAACATAAACAACACGACGCGACCGTGAGCCTGGGCGGAAAAGAAACTGAGAAGACGCTCGGCCTGCTCTGGCATGTACAAAGCGATCAAATTGGATTTAATACTCACAATATGAAGATGCCTGCCGACTTAAAAGAAAAACAACGATTGCCAACTAAACGTGAAGCGTTGAGCGTCATAATGGCTTTATTTGACCCGCTGGGATTAATATCACCAGTGACCACCCCAGCGAAGAGAATATTCCAAGACACGTACGAGAATATACTAGACGGGAAGTACGCATACACTCGTCTGTACATAACACACGTACACGAGAGGTTGCATCACGGAGGCGTGGAAACAGTCGTGAACGAATTAAGACAGAGATTGTACATAAGAAAAATACGTCCAGTGGTAAAAACTGTCGTCAAAAGCTGCCTACCGTGCCGTCTAAGAAAAGCCAAGCCTGCATCACCATCTACAGGAAACCTGCCATCCGCACGCCTCGCTCATCACGCACGTCCGTTCACATACACCGGACTGGACTACTTCGGGCCAATAGAGGTCACAGTGGGACGACATCGTGAAAAGCGCTATGGCGCGTTATTCACCTGCATGACATCACGAGCAATACACATAGAGGTAGCCCACTCTTTAAGCGCCGACTCAGCCGTGTCGGCGCTCAGGCGTTTTATGAGCAGAAGAGGATGCCCAAAAGAAATATGGAGTGACAACGCTACGTGCTTCAAGGCAGCCGACAAGGAGCTGGCCGAAGCAGCACTCGCAGCCCTCGAGCACGAAACCACATGTCGACAAATTGTGTGGAAATACATACCACCATCAGCACCGTTCATGGGCGGCGCATGGGAGAGAATGGTTCGCTCCGTGAAAGAAGCTCTACGCGTCACCCTCAACGAGCGCTATCCCAGTGACGAGACATTGGTGACCCTGCTCGCCGAGGTCGAAAACACGGTCAACTCAAGACCTCTCACACACGTCTCAGTCGACCCAGGAGACCCAGAAGCCATCACGCCGAATCACATCATCATCGGTCCCAACTCGCACGTACCTGCGCCGGGACACTTCAGCGAGAGCGATGTGGCGGCTCGCCAGCAGTGGAAACGAGCTCAAGCCCTGGCCGACGTGTTTTGGAGAAGGTGAGTAAAGGAATACCTGCCCCTACTCCAACAACGGCGGGAGCCCAGCAGCATAGGCGTATCACCGAAGATTGGAGACCTAGTCATCATTTGTGACTCCAATCTACCACGCAACATCTGGCCCAGGGGAAAAATCAGCAACGTATATCCTGGCGTCGACGGAGAGGTACGAGTAGTGGACGTAACCACAAGCACGGGGCATGTACTACGAAGACCGACAAAGAAGATCGTCGTGCTACCAGAGGGATCGCAGCGTGGCGACGGCGGGAGAATGTGCACGACGCAAACAAAGTAATACGTCGAACGAAATGACTTACTGATTGCTTGTCGTAACCATCGCTAGTTGAACAACCTAGGGGCGGTGGGCGGAGCCATGAGGATGTTATGATCGTCGGGCCGCGCTCACGGTTCCACAACTAGCGGTGGTTGCACACAGCAACGCGGAAAAAGCCGTAGCAATAATATTGAAAAATATAGCTTTTATTTTTAATAAATAGTATTGTAACTATGTAATAACTCTCGCAATAAAGGCACCGAACAAATGGCGAGAGTTAACATAGATTTAGAATATAGAAATTAATTAATGCCAAATTGTAGAGTAAGTATTGTATGTAAATTGTATTCCTTTATATAGTGCAATTTAATTTCTTATATATTAAGCCTTTAGGCACGAAAAATAATAAACAGGGCATGTAACCGTGACGCGGCCGCGGAGCGAATGAGGCTACGCGCGCCGCGCCATGACGTTTTATATTTATAGTACTGAGGCGGGGGGCTCAGCTCAAAATTGCTGGAAAAACAACGTTTTAACCTTTAGTATATAGAAAAATTGTTATGTAAGTATTAGTTTAATAAGTAGTTGTAAGAATGTTATATATTTAAGTCTGTTCGTTAGTTTGTAAGAAATCTAACCAATAAAGAAAGGCGCGGGGGTGAGGCAAGGGTCCGCTGGCCAGCAACGGCCAAATCATATATAAGACGGGCCGGCCGGAACGGTCGGCATTCCGCCTGTTCCACCGCCCCCGAGCGGTTGTGTACAGGTTGTCCGCGTGCCTAGCGTCCCAACGCTAGTGCCCCCCGCTCCGCGCCTCGCGCTTTTCAGATAGTGAGCGCCTAGCGCTGAAGTCCGGTAAGTGTTTTCTGCTAACTTTCAGTTCTCACCCCCCCGCCCTCGGTCGGGGAGGTTGGCTGACCGCTTGTTTATATTGTAGAACACTAGATACTAGTGTATAAGTTTATTAGTATATTTTATTACATATCTGTTTATTATATTCCGTGTATCTGTTTCTTGTAAAACGTTACTTGCTCTTTTCAGAGCAAGTCCCTGTTCTTTTGAGAACAGGGGTCTGTTTCTTGGATTAAGAGCATCCCGTTCTTTTCAGAACGGTGATCCCTGATCCCCCAAGCCATACGATAGTTCTAATTTTAGTTTATTTTTAGTTTAGTTGTAGAATCGGTTAAAATGTCCTCGCAGGACTTGTTAGGTTCGGTAATCGAAGCCGTAAGTAGGTGCGGCAATGACCCGAAGGCTATGGCCTTAACCCTCTCAGCCCTTCTGGCTTCTCCCGCCCTTCAGGCACCGCCGCCCGTTATAGCGGATTACCTCGCGTCACGTAATTCAGATGTACTAGATTTTGCGTTACTCAATGGAGTTTCACTCAACCTCAGGTCTATTGAGACACTAGACGATATAGGATCCGATCACCGACCGGTCTCCCTTATTCTTGGCCATCAGCCTCCCCCTATTATAACTACGAAAACCTTTACTAACTGGAAAGGTTTCAAGGACTCCCTAGCAAAAGCTATGGACTCGCAGGACTCCCCTAATTACCTATCGTCGGATTTTGATTTAGACAGTCCCGTAAAAATCGACATCGCGGTCGAATCACTTTCAACCCTAATTAAATCCTCCCTTAAGGAGAATGAAAGGGTCGTCCCGGTTGCTAATACTAATGGGCTTCCCCTATATATTAGCAACATATTAAAAGCTAAAAAAGCTGCTTTCCGGAGAGCAGCTAAATATCCCACCCCCGAATATAGGCATACGGCTAATCGTCTTCAACGAAAACTCCGTTTACACCTTTCTGAATTTCGAGACCTCCAAAGGAGTGAACTCATGGAGAATATAACTCCTTCTCATACAGCGTACTATCAGATGGCTAGAGCCTTCCGTATAGACGCTACAGCTCACACTCCCCCTCTCTCCCGCTCCGACGGTACGGTTGCCTTCGAGGACGACGAAAAGGCTGAGTGCTTTGCAGACAGCATTGCCGCACAATGCTCTCCTAGCTCTCAACCTGTCGACCCCTCACACATTCAGGAAGTGGAAGATGAGGTCCGCCGCCGGAACTCACCCCCCACATCCTCCGACCCTATCACTGTGTCCAATGATGAGATTTCATCCATCATCAAAGGACTTAAGCCCAAAAAGTCTCCGGGCGCGGATGGCATATCCAACCAAGCCCTTAAAAACTTTCCAGAGCAGGTGTTAACCCTCTTATCTATTATCTTTAACGCCTGTTTCAATCTTAGTTATTTTCCTACAACTTGGAAAGAGGCAATTGTCATTGGTATTCCCAAGCCAGGCAAGCCTCTTAACCTCCCCTCCAGTCATCGTCCCATTAGCCTCCTAAAGGCCATGGGCAAACTCTTTGAAAGAGTCATTCAAAATCGAATGAGGCGCCATCTGTTTCCCACAGACGGTGACCCCCTTGTCATCCCACACCAATTTGATTTCCGTGCGAAACACTCGTATCCACAACAAGTACACCGCATTGTGGAATATGTCCTCAGCGGTTTTTATCCACGTCGACTAAAGACAATCGCGGTCTTTTTCGACATTGCCAAAGCCTTCGACCGCGTCTGGCACGAAGGCCTTATTTTCAAATTATATAGGATAGGACTCTCCGATCGTCTAGTACGTCTCGTAGCCTCTTACCTACAACATCGTAGCTTTCGGTTTAGACACGAAGGCACGTTATCCTCTCAGCGCCCCATTAAAGCTGGTGTTCCTCAGGGATCAGTACTAGCTCCCCTCCTGTACATCTTGTACACCAACGACATTCCAATCCCGTCGAATGGTGTACAGCTCTCACTCTTCGCAGATGACACTGCTCTATACTTCAAAAGTCCTAGAATATCTTCAGCAAGGAACAAGATCCAAAAGTCAGTCGATGACCTAGGAGATTGGTTCCAAAAATGGCGTATCGATGTGAACCCGGAGAAGAGCTCCGCAGTTCAATTCGATATTAAAAGACGCCGTAAGTAAGAAGCAAAATATTTAGGCGTCACCTACAGGCTTACTTTTGAGTCTCATGTCAAAAGAGTAACACGTCTAGCTTGTTTATACCTAGGTAGGCTTAACAGTATGTTAGGCCGACATAGTAAAATGTCACTAAGAAATAAGCGAACCCTTTATAAGGTTTGTATACGTCCCGTAATGACTTACGCGGCCCCCGTATTTGCACACGCCGATAATAAAATTATTAACGAGCTACAAGTAGTTCAAAACTTATTCTGTCGTCGAGCTACGAACGCACCTTGGTACGTCTGTAATGCCGATCTTCACCGGGATTTAGAAATCCCAACAATTCAGCAATTTACTAAAACTCTCTCTGAAAACTTTTTTAAAGTTTCAGAGTCGCACAATAACTCATTAATTCGTGAGGCAGTAACTTATACCGCCCCACTCCCCTCCCGCTATACCGTCCGCAGGCCGAGAAACACTCTCTCGGACCAGCCAAATAAACTCTCAAGCGACCTGAACTGCCTTCTGGCGGCTCAGGCCAATACTAATTAAAGTAAAAATTATTTAAAATCAATATGCCTTCGTAGGCAGTCCCTAAACGGCACTTAGCCGTCTGCGCCCTCTTTTCCCAAAAGAGGGTCGCTTTAGATATGGCATGTGAAGCTTTCAACAGCTGGTTGCCAGTCCCCAAAGGCAGTTTTTAGAGGGTATCACTTAGGTTCCCCTTGTAGGTAGTGAGTCCCTCATAACCACGATGGACCGGCCATCGTGGTATGCGTAATGCATTTTCTGCCTCCCTTCGGGGTAGCCCATTTCCAATTGCTTCGGGCGCAAAAAAGAAAAAAAAAAAAAGAACGGTCGGCAGTCGCTCTCCAGCCACAGAAAAGAAAACAGCAGCAAGAAAAGAAAAAGTTCCTCCTCACCGCCGCTTGCCTCCAGTTTAAGCAAGACCAACGCGTTTCACTCATTTTTCGAACGGCGTTACGGCGATCCGTAACACCCTTTTTATACAATCTTTGTTTAATAAAGTTTTTGAACTTTGAGCAGGTCAAATTTTGTATATTTTCTGGGATTTTGTTGTAAAAGCGCATAAATCGACCCAAGCATCAATTACTGACTCGGTGTAGTCGAGTAACTGGTACTACTAGCATGTGTTTGTTCCTAGTATTTACAGAACGAATGTCACTTACTTATTTTTGTATAACTACTTTTATTTTTGTGTTACATTTTCATAAATGTATTGAGAGGCCAAATTTAATATATTAATTTCCTTAAATTTTTGACGGAGCGACTCTTTAGGTTTTAAATCATAGATTGCTCTTATGGCCCTCTTCTCTAAAACATATATAATATCAGTGTGAGTCGCGTGTCCCCATTGCAAAATACCATATGAAATTATGCTATGGAAATAGCTAAAGAAATCAAGTCCAGCTGTTTCCACACTGGAAAGATTTCTAATCTTTTTTACAGCATATGCTACTGAACTAAGTCTGCTTGCTAATTTTGATAAAAGTACAAATAAAACATCATCAGTTATCATTACTTTTAATTATATTATAATTATCTTCTAATTATCATAGGAAAAGTACTAATTCCACGCGACCGAATTTGCGAATACAGCTTGTTATTAATAATACGTAGATGATTTGTACTTTGATTTATTTTTAACACTTATTTCGCTTGATAAAGAGTAACAAAATGTGAAAAACAACTTTGAAGGACTGCTTCCTTTGGTGCGTGGAAGGAGTATCGCTAATACACTTTGGATTTTATGGGTTTTTATTTTATGCGCGGAAGCCTAATTCCTTTTCCAAAATAAAATTAACCTAAGTTACTCCTTATAACAACATTAGCAATCTGCCAGTTAGAGTTCTGTCAAAATCGGTCTAGTCGTTTCGGAGATTATCCGTAACAAACAGACAGACAGACAAAAATTTTAAAAACTGTATTTTTATTTTAAATACCGTATATACTTTTTTTTATAGGATAAGAGTGACAAACGAGCACACAGTCCACCTGATGGTAAGTGGTTGCTGTGACCCATAGACATCTACATCTATCCTCGATTACAAATCAAAGTGTAGATGCGTTGTCACCCGTAAGGACTAAGATGGAATGCCTCATTTTCAGTAAAATGGGTCTCCGGTTCTCTACACTCACCATACGAAATACAGCAGCGTTTAGCTTCTATTTTACGCTGGTATTCTGTGAAAGCGTGGTCCTTCCCCGGTCGAGCCGACCAATTCGTGCTACAACTATACTACTAATATAGTTGCAGCATGACTCTACCACGTACAAAACCACGTACTTTCATATGCGTTTAGTAAAAAGCTGTTATTTTGACATTACAAACAGACACTTCAATTTTATTTATTTGTATATATATTCAATCAGCACAGTAAACACGCTCTAAGTCTTCTTACCTAATTTTGCATCTTTATTAATTGTTTGCAGAAGTATTCAATTTTTTAATACTGTCGTTACACCAGTAATTTCGTATTCTTGATTGAGAACCTATCGCCATTTAGTCCCTTGGGTTTCGTAAGAAGCGCCAGACAGGCTCCATTCACTTGTATTCACAATCATCATCCACAGATGAAACATAAGTCAAAGGCGCGTTAAGTCTGGAACTGTGATCATCAATGAAAAAGATCCATCTCCAGCAGAGACATTTTTATGAAATACATAAAGGTAACACACGAGCACACAGTCAACCTAATGGTAAGTGGCTACTGTGGCCCATAGACATCTACATCGATCCTTTAATAATAATCAAAATACAGATGCGTTGACACCCCTCAGCCCTAAGAACTAAGGTAAAATGCTTTGTTTCCAGAAAAAAGGGTCTCCGGTTCTCTACAATCACCGTACGAAACACAGCTGTGTCAAGCTGTCATTTGACGCTGGTATTCTGTGAGAACGTGGTCCTTCCCGGTCGAGCCGACCTATTCGTGCTGCAACTGTAACATAGCTGGAGCATTCTGTATTTGTTGCCTTACATTTTATTGTTTATTTTGCATAGTAAATATTTACTATTCACAATATATCTATTATTATAATATGTATGTTATTATATTCAATATATCAAAAACAAGGCGTTAATTAACCGACATAGGCAAACTTTTCGAGCTCAAAACAGTAGAAAACACATGTTTTAAATATATATATACATACATATATGTATACATGGACGTGTGCTTATGGTTACAAGTCAGTTATGGATAAATTAATTTAAGTCAGTAATAGTTGAAAATTATGATCAAAATCAAATGTAAAGAGTATTTTAGATAAAAGCGAGTTTATCCAAGTACGATTTTACTTAGTAATGTAAAATTAACAACTTACATAATATTTATTTAAAATCAGTTTCATTCATTGATATTAAACAATATTTCAGAAAACAAAAGAATTACAAATATGAAGGACGCTCTTCACAAGGCGTGGAACTTCTCACGAGATCGGAGTTAACACAACGGTTGACAGTTTCGTCAAATTTGAAGCCAAGGTCGCAGGTGAGTAAACGAGCGCCACCTCTGTGACATGAAATAAACGAGTAGCATTTTCCGGGAATTCTGTAAATTAAAAATGTTTTTATAATAAAAATATACGAAATAATTTTATATCATACGAATAATTTAGTGTACCACTCTACTCCATCCACAGCTAAGAAGCTATAAAGTTACAGCATATATACGTCTCGCTGCTGGCCACAGGCCTCCTCTCATTTCTTAGAAATATTTTTTCCAGTGCTTGTGAGTGAAACACAGCAGTGAAACCACTGTTGTTTGACAGCAGATATACCTAGGTAAAAGCGCCGAACCTACCCAGAAGAACTTCTAGCCAGTAAAGGAGCCCTAACACCTATTAAAAAAAGAACTGGACACTCACAGTACTTGTTATTTGTTAATAATTTTTATAATACAAACTATTAGTTGCATAAAATTTAAATAAAGGTCAGAGTACACCAAATGCGATAGCAGCACTTCCATGTTTATGACTTTATGCCTTATGACAACGGTTGTAATGTATAAAAGACGTTTCTCTGCCTGTGTACCATATACAGTGCGAGTATACGCAGGTGACGTCATAATGTATAAAATTAACTTTTTTAAATTTAAAAACCTTTTTTTAAATATAGAATGTTCTAAAATTGTGTATGAATATTTAAGTCTATATGATGAATAAATAATTAAAAATATTACCCAAAGTTTTCAGTAATATCATATCCATATTCGTCGACAGATCCCGGCGGGCAGGAATAGCCAATGAATGCTGTAATATATGAATATTTTTATTAAGATCCATCTGAAAGTTAAATATTTAATGGAATTTGTTGGAGTTTTTTACACAACATGTTCTCATATTTTTATTCAATAGCGACAATAGCGTTATCATGATGTAGGTTATGGGCCGCAATAATCATTGAAGTAGAGTCCAAATTCATCTATAGATTACTGAATTTCTCCCAGCATTCAAGTATTAAATTGGAGTCTAGTGCCTTGGTATTAAATGCTCAACAGAATTACTAATATTTCGTTAAAAAAAGCAATAGTTATAAATTACCTTCAGCGTCACAAGAAGGTACCAAAGCGGGCCAGTCGCAACGACCTATCTCTGGATTAAAAGCCAGACCCGATGGGCATAGCATTTCCATGGGAACACCATCCACGCATTGCTTATAATGTCCACAATCGACGCGAGTCGCTAAAGGCGATTCAAAGAATCCATACTCGTGAGGGCATTCTTGTGTTGATCGCGCGGCCTCTGTAAATAAATAAAACATTACAACAAAAATAATGTTTTAAAGCATATAAATATATGTAGAAAATATGAAATATTACGTTGAATATCCTTCTCGCTACATGGAACGTCCATTGGATATCCACAAGGATACTGCGGCCATGGGGCCTCTGCATTGAAGTGCAGACCATCAGGACATGACCTTCTAAATTCTTGGCGTTCCTAAAATTAACAAAGTATGTACGTTATACTGCTAAAAACAACTGCCAGAACTATATTATTATACCAAGTCAAGACTTACAATACATTCGATGAAGATATCGCAGTAACCCTCAAGTTTATAGTACGCATTAGTATCTCCACAGTAGCCTGTATCACCTGTTTATAAAAATATAATTTACAAGATTATTAGTTTCATAACGCATTGTGGTAAATAATAATAAGTTTAAAACTTTATTAAAAACAAACATATTTGCGAAAAAGAACATAGAATTGACTTTGCAAAATGATGGTTCCCGTTAAGGGAAACGGTCAATTGTGATTGCGAATATGTAAGTGAATTGCACTTATTGAACAATGACCGTTCACTTTATGCAATTGAAGGGATTGTCTATGTATCTTCAGCATTGACAGCAAATGATAAAAATAGCGTTCAATAACGGCAAATGACAATCGTTTTTAGCAAACGTCGCGGACGTGTCGGAACACGATCATGATGCCGATCTGGCCTTGAACTTAGACGAAACCTAAGGTTAAGAACTGGTCCGAGGAAGTCGTTCTAAGTGGGCTCGACGAGCCACCTTTGAATGCTTTAGTGGACTGCGATGGGAAGGCTGTCCTCTCATGATACGCCCCTCAGCACAGATAACAGAAGAGGAAGGTTACCGTGATTCCGAAGGAACCGCACTGTGCCTAACTCTCTGTGGCCCGTGACCAAAACATGGACGGCAGCGGAGCCACATACCACATTCACCACTGATGCGTCTGGGGCACGTTTTTCTTTTTAGGGAGATCTAGTCCGTGTAGAAAGTCACGATTGTGTTTTGGCACGCCTTTACTGAGGAGGAGAACGGAGGGGGGAGTTGTTCTCCTCCAAGTTGCTGAGGGTCGTCTGGCACTGGTGAGGCGGCGGATGTGTGCAATAGTGTTCCCGTTGCCTATGTGTAGCAACGGCACAATAACATGGCGTTTCAGTCGGTTTGAGTGTGACATAGCTCATCCTTACCCTTGCTCGGTGGGTATGTGCAGGCATTTCCCATGAAAAAAAAACGCCGTATTTGCGTTAGAAATCATTACAGGACGCACGAGAATTCTCAACACGATTAAGCCATCGACTGAGGCATGCGCGAATGATTGATGTCTGGCAGTGGCAATTGACCATTTTGGGAACACAAAAAATATTAAAATAAGACACAAGCATAAACAGTGTTAGGTTAGCAAACAGTGTTTGTGTGTATGAAATAATAACGAATATCTCAGGCAGTTGCATTGAATAAACAAAAGACAAAGAAATAATAAAGCGCCAAAAGTGTAAGCGCAACTTCTCGGTCCTATTTTACCAATTATTAGTATGATACGAGTATTTAAATATTATAGAATTATTAGAAATACTTCAAAGTGAAATATAGTCCTGAAATATGCTCTGATACTCTGATGAGACGGTCTGACGAGCCCGTAATATTTCACATAGCGAAGGCCTTCGATCGTATCTGGCACAAAGCGCTTCTTTCGAAGCTCCCTTCCTATGGGCTTCCCGAGAAATTGTGCAATTGGATCTCCAGCTTTCTTACAGATCGGAGTATCAAGGTCGTTGTAGACGGTTCATGCTCCGACTACAAGCCTATTAACGCTGGTGTTCCACAAGGCTGCGTGCTATCACCAACGCTGTTTCTTCTGCATATCAATGATATGTTGCAAACCGGTAGCATTCATTGCTATGCGGATGACAGCACTGGTGATGCTCTATACACCGGCCGTGCCAATATTTCTCGGGAAAACGTCGCCGAGTACCGGAACAAACTTGTGTCTGAAGTCGAGTCTTTGCTGAACAAAGTCTCGGATTGGGGGCGACTAAATCTAGTCCAGTTTAATCCTCAGAAGACTCAAGTTTGCGCGTTTACCGCTAAAAAGAACCCCTTTGTCGTATCTCCTCAGTTTCAAGGTACTTCCCTTGTTGCCTCAGCTAGTATCGGAATCCTCGGCGTCGACATATCGAGTGTCGTGCAGTTACGTGGTCACTTTGAAGAGAAGGCCAAATTGGCCTCTAAAAAGCTTGGCGTGCTCAGTAGAGCGGGACAGTATTACATGCCGGCATAACGCCTGCAACTTTACAAGGCGCAGGTTCGGCCTCACATGGAATACTGTTTCCATCTCTAGGCTGGGGCTCCCCAGTGCCAGCTCCTTCCACTTGACCGCATCCAGCGCAGAGCGGCTGGAATCGTCGTCGACCGAGTCCTTTCCGATCGGCTCGATTCAATGGCGCTACGAAGAGATGTTGCATCTCTTTGCATTTTCTTTCGCATTTACCACGGGGAGTGCTCTGAGGAATTGTTCTGATGAATCCCAGCCTCCAAATTTCACGAACGCACATCGCGGCAGAACTCCCGAACACTGTGCGATTTAGAAGATGTTTTCTTCCTCACACAACTTCCTTGTGGAATAGTTTACCACCAGCGATTTTTCCGGACTGATACGACTTAGGGACCTTCAAGAAAAGAGCCTACTCCTTTTTAGAAGGCCGGCAATGCATCTGCAATTCCCCTGGTTCCCCTGGTGTTGCGGTTGTTCATGGGCGGCGGTAGTCACTTACCATCAGGTGAGCCGCATGCTCGTTTGCCCCCTTTCCTAAAAAAAAAACATATGGACACAGGCCACTTCCAAATTGGGTCATATAACAAGTTTTTTTTAAGTGGCATGCAACAAAGGCCACAAAAGTTTTTGTATCTTTTAAATATTAATGAGCGGCTAAACGTTTCCCTCGTCTCCCTTAAGGAAATTCCTACGTCATACTTCTATGGCAAGAACAAGTTTAATAGCGATTAAGGGTATTGAAGATTATTCAGAAGAGCTGTAAATTTAAAACTATTTAATGTTAGAATTAAGTTTCTGATCAACTGTAACTTGTACTTACATGATACTGCCACAAAAAGAGCGGAGATGCAAAGCAAGAAGAACATTATAGATATTTTGTAATGCGTCCTCGAGTGACAGCTTTGGATCTCAGCTTAGACATTTTATATAGAATTAGGTCGTTAATTTTACATTACTAAGAATAATCTTACTTAGATAAACACGCTTTTATCTAAAATACTCTTTTCATTTGATTTTGATCAAAATTTTCCACTATTATTGACTTAAATTAATTTATCCATAACTGAGTTGTAACGATAAGCACACGTCCATGTATACATATATGTATGTATATATATTTAAAACATGTGTTTTCTACTGTTTTAGCTGTTTTCTACTGTCTTATATATAAGACACAGTCTTATATATAAGACACAGTTCAAAAGCTGTTTTCTACTGTCTTATATATAAGACACAGTCTTATATATAAGAAACAGCTCAAAACAGTAGAAAACACATGTTTTAAATATATATACATACATATATGTATACATGGACGTGTGCTTATCGTTACAACTCAGTTATGGATAAATTAATTTAAGTCAATAATAGTGGAAAATTTTGATCAAAATCAAATGAAAAGAGTATTTTAGATAAAAGCGTGTTTATCTAAGTAAGATTATTCTTAGTAATGTAAAATTAACGACCTAATTCTATATAAAATGTCTAAGCTGAGATCCAAAGCTGTCACTCGAGGACGCATTACAAAATATCTATAATGTTCTTCTTGCTTTGCATCTCCGCTCTTTTTGTGGCAGTATCATGTAAGTACAAGTTACAGTTGATCAGAAACTTAATTCTAACATTAAATAGTTTTAAATTTACAGCTCTTCTGAATAATCTTCAATACCCTTAATCGCTATTAAACTTGTTCTTGCCATAGAAGTATGACGTAGGAATTTCCTTAAGGGAGACGAGGGAAACGTTTAGCCGCTCATTAATATTTAAAAGATACAAAAACTTTTGTGGCCTTTGTTGCATGCCACTTAAAAAAAACTTGTTATATGACCCAATTTGGAAGTGGCCTGTGTCCATATGTTTTTTTTTTAGGAAAGGGGGCAAACGAGCATGCGGCTCACCTGATGGTAAGTGACTACCGCCGCCCATGAACAACCGCAACACCAGGGGAACCAGGGGAATTGCAGATGCATTGCCGGCCTTCTAAAAAGGAGTAGGCTCTTTTCTTGAAGGTCCCTAAGTCGTATCAGTCCGGAAAAATCGCTGGTGGTAAACTATTCCACAAGGAAGTTGTGCGAGGAAGAAAACATCTTCTAAATCGCACAGTGTTCGGGAGTTCTGCCGCGATGTGCGTTCGTGAAATTTGGAGGCTGGGATTCATCAGAACAATTCCTCAGAGCACTCCCCGTGGTAAATGCGAAAGAAAATGCAAAGAGATGCAACATCTCTTCGTAGCGCCATTGAATCGAGCCGATCGGAAAGGACTCGGTCGACGACGATTCCAGCCGCTCTGCGCTGGATGCGGTCAAGTGGAAGGAGCTGGCACTGGGGAGCCCCAGCCTAGAGATGGAAACAGTATTCCATGTGAGGCCGAACCTGCGCCTTGTAAAGTTGCAGGCGTTATGCCGGCATGAAATACTGTCCCGCTCTACTGAGCACCCAAACTTTTTAGAGGCCAATTTGGCCTTCTCTTCCAAGTGACCACGTAACTGCACGACACTCGATATGTCGACGCCGAGGATTCCGATACTAGCTGAGGCAACAAGGGAAGTACCTTGAAACTGAGGAGATACGACAAAGGGGTTCTTTTTAGCGGTAAACGCGCAAACTTGAGTCTTCTGAGGATTAAACTGGACTAGATTTAGTCGCCCCCAATCCGAGACTTTGTTCAGCAAAGACTCGACTTCAGACACAAGTTTGTTCCGGTACTCGGCGACGTTTTCCCGAGAAATATTGCCACGGCCGGTGTATAGAGCATCACCAGTGCTGTCATCCGCATAGCAATGAATGCTACCGGTTTGCAACATATCATTGATATGCAGAAGAAACAGCGTTGGTGATAGCACGCAGCCTTGTGGAACACCAGCGTTAATAGGCTTGTAGTCGGAGCATGAACCGTCTACAACGACCTTGATACTCCGATCTGTAAGAAAGCTGGAGATCCAATTGCACAATTTCTCGGGAAGCCCATAGGAAGGGAGCTTCGAAAGAAGCGCTTTGTGCCAGATACGATCGAAGGCCTTCGCTATGTGAAATATTACGGGCTCGTCAGACCGTCTCATCAGAGTATCAGAGCATATTTCACGACTATATTTCACATTGAAGTATTTCTAATAATTCTATAATATTTAAATACTCGTATCATACTAATAATTGGTAAAATAGGACCGAGAAGTTGCGCTTACACTTTTGGCGCTTTATTATTTCTTTGTCTTTTGTTTATCAATGCAACTGCCTGAGATATTCGTTATTATTTCATACACACAAACACTGTTTGCTAACCTAACACTGTTTATGCTTGTGTCTTATTTTAATATTTTTTGTGTTCCCAAAATGGTCAATTGCCACTGCCAGACATCAATCATTCGCGCATGCCTCAGTCGATGGCTTAATCGTGTTGAGAATTCTCGTGCGTCCTGTAATGATTTCTAACGCAAATACGGCGTTTTTTTTTCATGGGGAATGCCTGCACATACCCACCGAGCAAGGGTAAGGATGAGCTATGTCACACTCAAACCGACTGAAACGCCATGTTATTGTGCCGTTGCTACACATAGGCAACGGGAACACTATTGCACACATCCGCCGCCTCACCAGTGCCAGACGACCCTCAGCAACTTGGAGGAGAACAACTCCCCCCTCCGTTCTCCTCCTCAGTAAAGGCGTGCCAAAACACAATCGTGACTTTCTACACGGACTGTGAATGTGGTCTGTGGCTCCGCTGCCGTCCACGTTTTGGTCACGGGCCACAGAGAGTTAGGCACAGTGCGGTTCCTTCGGAATCACGGTAACCTTCCTCTTCTGTTATCTGTGCTGAGGGGCGTATCATGAGAGGACAGCCTTCCCATCGCAGTCCACTAAAGCATTCAAAGGTGGCTCGTCGAGCCCACTTAGAACGACTTCCTCGGACCAGTTCTTAACCTTAGGTTTCGTCTAAGTTCAAGGCCAGATCGGCATCATGATCGTGTTCTGACACGTCCGCGACGTTTGCTAAAAACGATTGTCATTTGCCGTTATTGAACGCTATTTTTATCATTTGCTGTCAATGCTGAAGATACATAGACAATCCCTTCAATTGCATAAAGTGAACGGTCATTGTTCAATAAGTGCAATTCACTTACATATTCGCAATCACAATTTACCGTTTCCCTTAACGGGAACCATCATTTTGCAAAGTCAATTCTATGTTCTTTTTCGCAAATATGTTTGTTTTTAACAAAGTTTTAAACTTATTATTATTTACCACAATGCATTATGAAACTATTAATCTTGTAAATGATATTTTTATAAACAGGTGATACAGGCTACTGTGGAGATACTAATGCGTACTATAAACTTGAGGGTTACTGCGATATCTTCATCGAATGTATTGTAAGTCTTGACTTGGTATAATAATATAGTTCTGGCAGTTGTTTTTAGCAGTATAACGTACATACTTTGTTAATTTTAGGAACGCCAAGAATTTAGAAGGTCATGTCCTGATGGTCTGCACTTCAATGCAGAGGCCCCATGGCCGCAGTATCCTTGTGGATATCCAATGGACGTTCCATGTAGCGAGAAGGATATTCAACGTAATATTTCATATTTTCTACATATATTTATATGCTTTAAAACATTATTTTTGTTGTAATGTTTTATTTATTTACAGAGGCCGCGCGATCAACACAAGAATGCCCTCACGAGTATGGATTCTTTGAATCGCCTTTAGCGACTCGCGTCGATTGTGGACATTATAAGCAATGCGTGGATGGTGTTCCCATGGAAATGCTATGCCCATCGGGTCTGGCTTTTAATCCAGAGATAGGTCGTTGCGACTGGCCCGCTTTGGTACCTTCTTGTGACGCTGAAGGTAATTTATAACTATTGCTTTTTTTAACGAAATATTAGTAATTCTGTTGAGCATTTAATACCAAGGCACTAGACTCCAATTTAATACTTGAATGCTGGGAGAAATTCAGTAATCTATAGATGAATTTGGACTCTACTTCAATGATTATTGCGGCCCATAACCTACATCATGATAACGCTATTGTCGCTATTGAATAAAAATATGAGAACATGTTGTGTAAAAAACTCCAACAAATTCCATTAAATATTTAACTTTCAGATGGATCTTAATAAAAATATTCATATATTACAGCATTCATTGGCTATTCCTGCCCGCCGGGATCTGTCGACGAATATGGATATGATATTACTGAAAACTTTGGGTAATATTTTTAATTATTTATTCATCATATAGATTTAAATATTCATACACAATTTTAGAACATTCTATATTTAAAAAAAGGTTTTTAAATTTAAAAAAGTTAATTTTATACATTATGACGTCACCTGCGCTCGCACTGTATATGGTACACAGGCAGAGAAACGTCTTTTATACATTACAACCGTTGTCATAAGGCATAAAGTCATAAACATGGAAGTGCTGCTATCGCATTTGGTGTACTCTGACCTTTATTTAAATTTTATGCAACTAATAGTTTGTATTATAAAAAATATTAACAAATAACAAGTACTGTGAGTGTCCAGTTCTTTTTTTAATAGGTGTTAGGGCTCCTTTACTGGCTAGAAGTTCTTCTGGGTAAGTTCGGCGCTTTTACCTAGGTATATCTGCTGTCAAACAACAGTGGTTTCACTGCTGTGTTTCACTCACAAGCACTGGAAAAAATATTTCTAAGAAATGAGAGGAGGCCTGTGGCCAGCAGCGAGACGTATATATGCTGTAACTTTATAGCTTCTTAGCTGTGGATGTAGTAGAGTGGTACACTAAATTATTCGTATGATATAAAATTATTTCGTATATTTTTGTTATAAAAACATTTTTAATTTACAGAATTCCCGGAAAATGCTACTCGTTCATTTCATGTCACAGAGGTGGCGCTCGTTTACTCACCTGCGACCTTGGCTTCAAATTTGACGAAACTGTCAACCGTTGTGTTAACTCCGATCTCGTGAGAAGTTCCACGCCTTGTGAAGAGCGTCCTTCATATTTGTAATTCTTTTGTTTTCTGAAATATTGTGTAATATTTGAATGAAACTGATTTTAAATAAATATGATGTTTGTGAATAATCTTAATCGGTATTATTATGATCACGTATAATAAAATAGGTATATGATAAAACTTTCACTATTTTAAAGCTACGTAATATATTAATATGAATGATTTAAAGATTCCATGACTCTTAAATACACAGCTATGGCTTAGATGATAAAGATGTCATTTCCGCAATACTATTGTGAAACTCTAATGATAATCGTTTACCGACGGGAATCACTAAGGCGTAATGTTATTATAATTTGATAATGTTTTATAGCCTGGAATGAGTTATTAAAATTAATATACTTCGTCTTATTATACAGACTGATACATTTACGCAGTACAACAAAACTACACGTCAAACGCCAAAACAAAACCAACCACAATTCTCATTAAAATCGCACTGCTAATTTCGACGAAAACTAAATTATTTCAGAAGCAGTCAGTATGAGTCAGTCTGAGCAAAGTCAAAGTACGATCTATAGATCTCAGCCTCAGTGTCTGCCTCGTTGGTGTACTAGGCCGTAAACGCGATTTCTTTACCCTCACAGATGACAACGCGTCTTTAACGCAGTTTTGTTTGAAGTTGGATGCAGAGCTGCAGTAGCTGCTTACCATCAAGCGGACTGTAACTTCGTATGTTATTTCGATTTCATAAAAAAATCTATCCGTGGAAGGGAATTGATCGGCAAGGCCGCAGTAGGAGCACATTGCACAAATATGGTTAATAGCAACGTAATACCGCTAATTTTCGTATGATAAGTTTTTTATAGTATAGGTAGTATGATCCCTTTTACTAGTATAGAGGCATTTCACCTTTATTAAGTATAAAACTGGTTCAGAAAAAAACTTCTGTCTTGAAGAAACAGCAACAAACCCAGCGGTACTTTAAAAAAAATAACAGCCTACAAATCATATTTGTTACACAATTAACAACTTAGAAATAGCTTGGTAGCGATCACCTCATTCCCAGGGGCTATTATCATCCATAGACTCCTTGACATTATAACCTTTTTTATACAAACTCAGTTTAATAATGTTTTTGAACTTTGAGCAGGTGATTTGATATAACTAGTGCTTGACAACTATGCCACCTGATGATTACAGGTGATGCAGCCAAAGATGGTTAAGCGCACAACGCAAATTATTCCACTCCTTTGCTGTAAGCATTATGATCGCCGGATCAAACCATTTGTTTTGAATGCATAGTATGCCGTCAACGAAGGAGTGGAGACAAGTCGAGTGTCTAGTGGTCCGATGATGGAACGGAGAGAGAGGAATTAAATCATAAAATTCCTGCGCACACTCTCCGTAATGTATCCTGTAAAACACTGAAAGACTGGCTACTTTCCGCCTGTGTTCGATAATGATAAGATTGTTATCAATCATATTGGTGTCACCAATATGATTATTTCTATGATATTATGATTGAATCTTACCACTCTCCATTGAGTTCAAAGCCACTGGGTGGAATTTTGCAGCACCAGTCGATATATGTTAGAAACACTTTCAGACTTGTACTTTATATAGTGTAAGCAACTGTCCTGGCATGTAATATCGTCGCACTTTCGCACAGTCACCTATTTCGTTTCCTTGCACTCCTTAGATTAGTCTAGTAAGATAGTTATGAACCGCTTTCATGTAACTATATTACGGCATTTAGCTATATCCCTAGGGATATAACAATATCACGGCCTTAACTATCTTACTGCGACACATACATATACGAGTATATATGCCATCTATCGGAAGCCATATGATTCTTCTGAGATTATCCATAGTTGCCCCCTTACGACACCCACGGGATAAAATTTGGCAGTAGATTTACTTACTTACGTGACACATTAATAATACACATGTAGATTGCTTAGGTACACTCGTAGACCTCTTTAGCTCCTAGCTTTGCCAAAGTTGGCTAAAAGAAAGTTCTTAAAACTAGACAGACCTGTATATAAATAAATCTGCTCAACCTAACTAAATAGTAAGATAGTTGAAATTAGTCAGAAGTTTGTAAACATACATAATATTTACCTTCACACATTTTAATGTTCATGCTTATTTCATGTGTGCGAAACTCTCCGGGGTAAATGTTGCCGAAGATACTCCGCGAGTCGCTCACGTCCTACACCTATAGGTTCCGGAGGATACTTCTACTGCCGTCTCTGTGTGTGCTGCTGGAAAACTGGACTGAGGTTCAAAATTAAAATGCACGATCTATAAATACAAATAGCAAGGTAGTGGCCAGCGGTTCGACTGATCGATTATACGCGAAAATCTTCTGACTATTATTTATTGACCACGGTTGTTGAACACGGTTGGTCAGCTACGGTTGTTCACTATCGGTTGGTCACTATTAGTTAGTCACTATATTTCAAAAGATTTAATTAAAATGTGCGGTAGTATTAAATTATCTATGGTTAGTAGCTGGTTTTTTAACACTACTGACTAGCAGCTATTATCAACTAAACTAGCTGATTTTATCACTTATGTAACTGCGGATATCAGTTACCACTTTCTGCGATTAGCTATCACTTTCACTATATGTAACTGCGAATGTCAGTTACCACTTTTTTTCGGCTAGCTAACACTTTCACTATATGTAACCGCGAATGTCAGTTACCACTTTTTCGGTTAACTAACACTCACTCTATGTAACTGAGAATTTTCAGATACCACTTGTTTCGTCTAGCTAACACTTTTATTATTCACTATATACTGCTACTAGTCACTTCAGCTACTACCGGATACTACTGCTTGTCACTGGTAGTTCTTCCCACTACAAAGTTACTGGGTCTCGCGCCCATAAGGTAGACTGTGGCTATACTTTATAGTGAGCCGCTTGCCGTTTTCCATTTTTGCCTCTTTATTGCATGAAATTTTCACTATACAATTGGCATAAATTGCAATATTTTCTATATAAGATTAAATCCTACACTAATATGCTATACATCATAAATTTGGCATTTTGTCCTTCATCAGTATATGATAAAGGTTACTCAATATATTAATAGATTAAAAAGTTATTAAGCGAAATGTCCTAATTTTTTATAATATTTGGGCACATTAATTTTTAAATTTTTCTATAACTATCAAATGCGTTTAATTATACAAATTATATCTTTACTTCCGTAATCTATACACCATATGCTAATTAACTTTCATATTTACAACTCTGTTAAAACACAAAATTATTTTCATTATGTTCAGTACAAACTATTGCGCAGTTAATTAAAACTTCTAGAAAGTTCTACGATACGACAAGGGTTGCCAGATGGTCGGGATTCGTCTGGATTCTCCCGACATTTTAAATGATCTCCCGACTCCCGATAAAACCCAAAATCTCCAGACAAATAGCTCCTCGAAATTTTCTATACAAAATAATAATTTAAAATTGAAATGCAACCAAAACGAAATTAAAAATGTTGTCAATTCTTGTAAGCAATGCTTATTGTGAAAGGGTATTAAGTTTACTAAATAATTTATATACTAAAGAGAGAAATCGTATGGCTATTGATTTAATAAAAGCAGGGTTACTAATTAGAATGAACTTTGAGGAAAATTGTTTAAATTTTAAATCTTTTCTGAATTTTTTGAAAATTTTGAAAATTAAGTGTAGTTACATTAATTATCTGTCAACAATGTTAAGTATATTTGTATTGTAGCCTATTAACCGGTTCAGTGCGGGTGACACGCCAGGAGTGCCATCGATTACTTTTGTGTGTGGCGTATGACACGCGAGTCGTGTCTTTTTTTTAAATCGTTATAACTCGCTCAAATTGCTTTTTTGGAAAATTTATCCAGAACAAAATATTCATTATTTTGCGAGTAGTTCATGCCTGCAGCTTCCTTTCTGGATATTTTGAAAATTTGAAATTTTAGGGGTTGACAACCTTTTTTTAACGTGTACATGGTACTATTTTTACTTTGTCGGTTTTAAATCATGTTATGGCAAAATTGTCTAATAAGTAACAAATAATAGCACTCATTGCGATCGCTCACAAACTCAAGTTGTAAATAAATTTCTGGAAAACAAGTCTCCTGTTAAAAAAAACAATGCGTTTGTCTTATTGTTTAATTTTGTTTAAAATGGTTGAACTGCCGTCTTATTACTATCATATGGCCGAATAGACCTACGAAGTACCATGTGCTCTTGTGATATGGTATAAGGTTTATTTTTGCTTGAAACAGTTTGAAACCGTTCATGCATAAAAAAAGTTCGCTAATAAATAGTCTTTTGTCAATCCGCCGCCGTATAGCGCCGGCGTTTTTTTCCTTTTGAAAACACTTGTTTTGCTATTCTTACTAATTAGACGTTTTCAGATCGACTTTACTTTTACATTTGTATTACATTAAATAATATTTAACATTTGTAAATATCAATGAAAGATATACCTTTTTTTTTTTCAAATTAAGGTTCTTCATTGTTTGATATTTACAAATGTTATTATTAAGTGAAAATTTAATTTAATAAAAACCAAGGTTTCCAGGGTGATTTAGCTGTACCTACTTATATAAATGATTTTTTTATAACAACAAAAAATAGTACAAAAGGTTTGTAATCTCTTCATAAAAAAAGTCACTTACTCTCAATTTCGACGAAAATGCGTAAAAAAACACATAGTTACCCACTAAAAACAAGTATCCTTCCATTTGTAACTTATGTTTGATGTCAAATAAACTTAACCGATTCGTTGCGGCACCAATTTTCGACAATTTTTAGCTGTGGCGGCGAACAAATATTTCATGACACGCCGGGCGCGTCAAGCGCCACAGACAAAAATGACACGCCTATTGTGCCATCCGCCATGTGTAAAAGTAATGTTCTTTTTTATGAGTTTTTTACTTCTTTAGACCTAATTAAGTGTGTCTGTGGCGCTTGACACGCCCGGCGTGTCGTGAAATATTTGTTCGCCGCCACAGCTAAAAGTTGTCGAAAATTGGTGCCGCAACGAATCGGTTAATTTAAAAAATAATATTTTTGTTTTACATTTTTATTTTTAACATTTATTTCTCCCGACAACAACCCCAAAATCCCGACATTTTCAAATTTTGTCCAGATATTTTGGTCTTCCGATCTGGCAACCCTAGATACGACGCGCTGTGATTGGTCGATTTTTCTTCATACAATAAAAGTTGTCTACATTAAAACGATATTCTATACAGATATTCTATATTAGAGTTGTAAACACACTAAAACTATATCAATACATTATTCTCTCGATTTGGTCGGTGATTTCACTTTTAATATTGTCTTTAATTACTTCGATTTTAAACGTTGTCAGGCCGTCGCAAACAGTTCATTTACAATGTTGATAACAACCAATTAGAATAAATATGAAATTATGAGTTCAATACTTTTTAGGAATGTTAAGTAAACCACTAAGTGAATAAGCCATTAATACAATTATCCTTTAATAACTTTTTATCATGCTTTAACCACTTTTTTTATGACGGTTTTTTTATAAGCGTGATAAAAACGTGGTTATTTTATATTTTCTTGCTACTTTGTACAAAATCATTCGACAATCTATTTACTTTTTTAAGTGGTAGAACCATGCTGCAGCTATATTTCTGGTATAGTTGTAACACGAATGGGTCAGCTCGACCGGGGAAGGACCATGCTCTCACAGAATACCAGCGTAAAATAGCAGCTTAATGCTGCTGTGTTTCGTATGGTGAGTATAGAGAACCGGAGACCCTTTTTACTGGAAACGAGGCATTCCATCTTAGTCCTCACGGCTGACAACGCATCTTCATTTTAATTCGCAAACGAAAATAGATGTAGATGTCTACGGGCCACAGCAACCACTTACCATCAGGTGGACTGTGTGCTCGTTTGTCAGCCTTATTCTATAAAAAAAATAAGGTAGTTATATATATGATCTGTACAAGAAAAAACGTCCAGACCCAGAACAATTATTTGTAGGCCATACAAATATTTGTTCAGTGCGGGATTCGAACCTGCGGTCTCCTGCGCTGCAACTAAATGCTAAGCCACAGCGCCACGGAGCCACTAAAGTCGTTCTGGCCATGCCCATAGACTTACTTTGTATTTAAAATCATCAGACCATGTGTAACAACTGAATCAAGGATTCCGTGTTAAAACCCAATTCAGAATATTTTATCAGAGCACTTATTTACTCGGTTTTACGACGATGACAAGAATGTGTTTAAATAGTCCTCGTGATCACAGCATCCGATCGAGCTTGTTTGAAGTTGAAGTTAAATATAATTTTTTATATACAATATTTTATTATATACAATATTAAATACTATAATAAAAATAAAAATAAAACTAGTAACTTAGTTATCATACAGTTTTACTCCCCGCAGTATCGTGCCAAGAAAGCTGGCTGCGTTTCCATGCTGAATGCCTTTGCGCGAGAAAATAACTAGCCTCTTATCACCAACAGCAACGACAATATTAAAATTTAAAGTAAGGCCCCGTAAAGTGTCCGGTAACTCTAAGCTATTATACCGCACCAGTGGTAAAGTAAAAAATGACTTTCAATAATAATTACACATGTAATCTATATTGAATAAAAAAATTATTCTAATCTATTCTAGACGCATCAAAATTCCGATATCAGATGCATGGGGAACGGTCAGAATGCTAGCTGATCTCAATAAGTACCTACTACATGCCTGGGACAATCTTTGTGTCTGGTAATACGGTATTTTTGACGCTGCATTGAACAGCATCTCTCAACACGTACTTTTCAGTTGCGTTCTTCTGAGTTTGTAATGATATTTTACTATACGCGACGGAGCGATGGAACGATTTATTCCCTAATCTTGCGACGCTTTTCTCCCCTTGCTCTGTGGAATACGGACTTAATCCAACAGCTATGTTTGAGACTATTTCTAACAGATCCTCTTTCGTCTTCGGCCAGAACGGTATCCAACAGTGTTGACCTCATTATAGCGTTTAATTGCTGAAGACACTAACTAATCTATGATCTATGATGAATCTATGATAACCAAGAATATCTATCCCACACTGCCTTTTTCCACGCTCATGCAATGTAATTACTTATTGTATTATTTCATACAATAGCGTATAGTAAAATAAATATATTATGTTCAATGATTATGTTAACCTTTTTAGGCACAAACAACTATGAAATAACGGAAAACAAAAGCAAACGCAAATCATTCCATTTTTAAATTTTATTTATTCTTCAATATTGTTTGTCGTGGGTCTGTTTAAAAATTTTGTGAATGCAGAAAATAATTTAAATAATTCTAACTGTTACATGATCGATGTAATATATTAATATAGCGAGTGAGTAATATAATTACTTTGACATAAAGTTAGTAAAAACTTGATACCAACTCATCTCCGCTCATATACGGATATTTAGATAGAAAAAGTTGCAAAAAATCATAAGTCTTTGACAGCCCACTGTTGTACACGTTAAGGTATTACTTTTCCTTATAGATACTTACACTTTTAGTGGGCGGTCCGCATCACTTACTTTTAGGGTTCCATAGCCAAATGGCAAAAAACGGAACCATTATGGATTCCGCCCGTACGTCACAGCCACTTTTTCCGAAACTATAAGAACTATGCTGTTGAAACTTGGTAAGTAGATGTATTCTGTGAACCGCATTAAGATTTTCACATAATAATAAAAAAAACAATAAATTTTGGGAGTTCCCCATACTTGGAACTGAAACTCAAAAAATTTTTTTTCATGAAACTCATACATGTGGGGTATCTATGGATAGGTCTTCAAAAATGATATTGAGGTTTCTTATATCTATTTTTTCTAAAATGAATAGTTTGCGCGAGAGACACTTCCAAAGTGGTAAAATGTGTGTCCCGCCCCCCCCCCCCCCTCCCCTGTAACTTCTAAAATAAAAGAATGATAAAACTAAAAAAAATATATGATGTACATTACCATGTAAACTTCCACCGAAAATTGGTTTGGCCGAGATCTAGTAAATAGTTTTTTTTTTTTAATACGTCATAAATCGTAAATTATGTTACTTGCTGCTACGTAACCATTCATGGGCGAGTCCGACTCGCGCTTGGCCGCTTTTCTAAACACCGTTACACCATATCATTTACAGGTTACAGGTTTAACCACTATGAACATTAAACATCAATTAACAATCTTTAATATCGATATAGATAATTGTTCGAATACCTAGAATCAAAATGCAGCATTTGTATATAAGAAAGTCTTTTTTAAACAACAAACAGTTCGGTGAATAGTGTCGATCACAAAACGTCGTGATTCAGTTGAAATCATGTCACAAAAAAGAATACTATTCTTATTGTTGCTTGCTTTGGCGTATGGTAAGTAAAAGTTCAAATCATCAAAGTAGTTTCAGTAAAAACAAAATTATTATTAAAAAGAAAGAACTTCACTGCTATGTATTTAATTACTTTGAATATTACTTAAATAAGAAATATGTAGAGATTTTGAGACCTTTCGGGTTATGTTATTCTAATGGTCAGTTCAACTGATCATTTCAAACGGATTTAATACAAAACAAGTTCGACACACACGGTCAGTTCAACTGATCATTCCAACTGATCAGTTCAAACTAGGACTGTTGATATTTTAAAATATCGGATCTTCAATATATCGATAATTATAAATATATCAATATCGGAGTTTTATATGTCGAAAACATAAGCGACATATCGATGCTTATTGCTTGAAAATGATTTACACAGTTTATAATTTAGTATACTTATTTATTAAACAAATTAAATTATAAATGTATGAAAATGATAGGTACTATATTCTTAGTAATTATTAATAAGCCGTGGTAGCTCAGATGGTTAGCGCCCGCTGTAAATTTCACATTACGCGAGCAACCCGGGTTCGATCCCCGCCGGCACCAATGAAATTGGTAATTGCAATTTTAAGTGCTGATTTACCATGTGCTCGACGATGAAGGAAAACATCGCGAGGAAACCTGCATGTCAGCGAAATGAAATAAAAAATTCAAACACGTGACGTTCGCCATCACGCACTGGGGCAGCGCGGCGGACGTTTCCTTGCCCCAAAACCCTCTCAGAAATTAGGAAAGGCCTGTGCCCAGCATTGGGACGTATATAGGTTGTAACTTTAACTTTAATTATTGTTTAATTTAAATAAGACAATTATGTTTACCAATATTTTTCATTAAGAGTTTTCAAAAATACTCGTTGTTTTATATGTTCAGCTGTTTCAATACTGCGATTATTGGGCACTAAAAGATTGATTGTAGAAGTAATTCGTTCAGATGCTACGGATGCAGCTGAAGAAATCAAATATTTAACAGCTATTTTTGATAGCATGGAAGTAAATCATAAGACGCCTAAGCGATCAAAATAACTTGAGGCTTATACCAACATCGAAGCACTTATTTAGTCGTTTTCTCTAATAGTTCACATGTGCAGACACTTAATACTCATAATCGCATCACTTTGTTAAAAATCCACTTCAAACGATTATTTAAACGATAAAACAGGAGCAGCTATCCGTCGATGGTCAAGTTTCTGCCAAAACTCACAGTAAGTAAGGTAGTACCAAGTTTCATAGATTTTAATATCACAGAGATACAAAATTACATTTCTTTTTAAAATAATAAGCAAATAAATAAACTAGGGAAAATTTAATAATATAATATAGTGTAAATAAAGCATAGTAGAATAGGTCCATCAAGGATTAGGATTTAAGTTTACGATGGTGTTGTAGATTAAATGATTTACAAAAAAAATTAAAAAAAAATTATTTTAAAAAATTTATCGACTGTGGAATATCTATATTTCAATATCAAACTTAATTTCAATATATGCCGTCCTAAAATATTAGAAATAAATATCGATATTTCTAAATAATAAAATAGATTTTTCGATATATCGATATTTTATCAACAGTCCTAGTTCAAACGGAATGGATTTCATTTCTCGATCGACGGAGGCGTTTGGTTTGCGTGACTCCTATAAAATATCATATGTATAGATAAATTAAATGATATTTAATAATATCTAAAACTTATTTAATATAATTTCATGTCTATTAATATATATCTATACAAATAAATAAAATTGAAGTGTCTGTTTGTAATGTCAAAATAACAGTTTACTACTACTAAACGCATACTAACTGCATATGAAAGTACATACGGTACTTATAACAAAAACACAATTTTTGAAATTTTGTCCATCTTTCTGTCAGTCTGTTTGTTCCGGCTAATCTTCGAATCGGCTGAATCGATTTTGACGAGATTTTCAGTGGCAGATAGCTGACATTATAAGGAGGAACTTAGGCTACTTGTAATTTAGAAAAAGAATTAGGTTTCCGCGCAAAAAAAATTAAAACCCGTGAAATCCAATCGTAATAAATTACACGCGGGTGAAGTCGCGGGGAACAGCTAGTTAATAGATAGGAAATGATATGTTTAATTTATAGAAGTCACGCCAACTAAACGCGCACGTCTGTGGCTCGTATAATATATCGTATTCGTATAATAAATCAGTCAAAAATTATTGAATTCTAAATACTGAGTACAGGTAACTTGGTCATTTATAGAAATTGGTGTTAATGGTGCTTGTAGGTTTTCTTGAAGTACGCAGATATTTTCGTCTTCTGGTTGAAGTTGGTTATGCTTTTTCCGTTCTGCCTTGTTTTTATAGCCTGTAAAATATATGGTCGTTTTCTAATTTTGTACCTACTTGGGAGTTTTGTTGCTTTTTTAATTGCCTGAAAACATTATAAAGTAAGTAATAATACTGTTTGTACTATTTATTATATTTATATTATCTGTGTAGTTACTTCTTGAGCCCTTTCAAATGAGCCCAAACACGATGGTGTTTCGTAGTAGCATAACTGAGATCTTTTACCCCACCTTCTTAGTCCACCATCATGAAGGTAATATAATCACATTGAACTAGGTCTTTATAAATCCTTTCAAATGAGTTCAAACATGGTCGTTCTACCTAGTGCCGCCACTGAGATCCTATACCTCCCTTCGGATTGCACCATCAGAAAGGTGAGGTCATAACAGTCACCTAGGTCTTTATGAGCCCTTTCAAATGAGTTCAAATACGATCGTTCTATCTAGAGCCGCTACTGAGATCCTATATCCACCTTCGGATTGCACCATCAGAAAAGTGAGGTCATAACAGTCACCTAGGTCTTTATGAGCCCTTTCAAATAAGCCCAAACACAACCGTTCCATCTAGTGCCGCCACTGATATCCTAATCCACCTTCGGATTGCACTATCAGAATGGTGAGGTCATAACAGTCACCTAGGTCTTTATGAGCCCTTTCAATTGAGTTCAAACACGATCATTCTATCTAGTGCCGCCACTGAGATCCTATACCCACCTTCGGATTGCACCATCAGAAAGGTGAGATCATAACAGTCACCTAAGTCTTTATGATCCCTTTCAAATGAGTTCAAACACGACCGTTCTATCTAGTACCGCCAATGAGATCCTATACCCACCTTCGAATTGCACCATCAGATAGGTGAGATCATAACAGTCACCTAAGTCTTTATGATCCCTTTCAAATTAGTTCAAACACGACCGTTCTATCTACTACCGCCACTGAGATCCTATACCCATCTTCGGATTGCACCATCAGAAAGCTGAGTTCATAACAGTCACCTAGGTCTTTATGATCCCTTTCAAATGAGTTCAAACACGACCGTTCTATCTAGTACCGCCAATGAGATCCTATACCCACCTTCGAATTGCACCATCAGATAGGTGAGATCATAACAGTCACCTAAGTCTTTATGATCCCTTTCAAATTAGTTCAAACACGACCGTTCTATCTAGTACCGCCACTGAGATCCTATACCCATCTGCGGATTGCACCATCAGAAAGCTGAGTTCATAACAGTCACCTAGGTCTTTATGAGCCCTTTCAAATGAATTTAAACACGATCGTTCTATCTAGTGCCGCCACTGAGATCCTATATCCACCTTCGGATTGCACCATCAAAAAGGTGAGGTCATTACAGTCACCTAGGTTTTTATGAGCCCTTTCAAATGAGCTCAAACACGACCGTTGTATCTAGTGCCGCTACTGAGATCCTAATCCACCTTCGTATTGCACCATCAGAAAGGTGAGGTCATAACAGAAAGGTGAGGTCATAACAGTCACCTAGGTCTTTATAAGCCCTTTCAAATGAGTTCAAACACGATCGTTCTATCTAGTACCGACACTGAGATCCTATACCCACCTTCGGATTGCACCATCAGAAAGGTGAGATCATAACAGTCACCTAAGTCTTTATGATCCCTTTCAAATGAGTTCAAACACGACCGTTCTATCTAGTACCGCCACTGAGATCCTATACCCACCTTCGGATTGCACCATCAGAAAGGTGAGTTCATAGCAGTCACCTAGGTCTTTATGAGCCCTTTCAAATGAATTCAAACACGATCGTTCTATCTAGTGCCACCACTGCGATTATAAACCCACCTTCGGATTGCACCATTAGAAAGGTGAGGTCATAACAGTCACCTAGGTCTTTATGAGCCCTTTCAAATGAGCTCAAACACGATCGTTCTATCTAGTGCCGCCACTGAGATCCTGTATCCACCTTCGGATTGCACCATCAGAAAAATGAGGTCATAACAGTCACCTAGGTCTTTATGTCTTTTTGAGCAGCATTTCCACCATAAGGAAGGTGACATCATTACAATCACCTTGGTCTCCATCCTCTGTCAAACCAACTTCTCGAAATATATAAAATAATATAAAATCTAAACAGCATACTAAATAATGTTATAAAAAATTATAAAATATATCGACGCTGGAAAGGAAAAATTATCCAAGCGACATTTTTGGTCATATTGAGTTATATACATTGTTGGAATCGCCTGATTTTTCTGCGTCGTTTGGTTTGATTTTCTGCGTGATTTACTCACGTCCTTCTACGACGACTTTTGATGTCGCTTCGACATTTTGGAGTTCGCGAGAAATCACTTTTTCTTCCTTACTAACCGACAAAATTTTCGAGCATTTTTGAAAATTTGGTGGTTGTCGTAATTGTAAAATGCTAAACTTGCCTTTGGTCAAGTTTGACATTTCTGTTCGTACGCTAATTGCTCCACTTAGTAATTTTTTTCAGCATCTGGCAATATAGTGTTAGGTGCATAGTTTATTTTTTCCTCAGAAAGGATTTGTTCTTTTATCACTTAAGTAATTTTCGCTTATTTGGTTTTTTTTCTACATGGCGTTTAGTTAAAATTGCAAGTTTTCTTTTTTTAACATTCATCTGGTTCAGCAAATATTACCTGCCTAAAAATACTACTGATTGTCGGTTAGTCAACTTTTACCTGCCATTTTCAAGTGTTATTTTATTGTTTAGGCAACTTTTACTTGAACGTACACGATTATTCAATGTTGGTTATATCCTATGGTAGTGTCACGCACAGGCGCACAGTGTATTTTTACCTAAAATAATTCACATAAAAATGTCGGTTACACTTACGGATAACGCGGTATCAGTCGCTTGAGCATGCAGAGAAGTTAGTTTCAAAGTAACTAAGATACTTCTGTGCACGGCCCGTCGTCGCTTGGAAGACACACGCGCGCTTCAATTCCGTTGTCAACTGAGGTACCGCTTACGCTTACTTACCTTTGATTGACGATGGTGCTCCAGAACTCGATCGCAATATGGGCTTACCTTCGAATGATGATGATATACCAGGAGTTTCTCAATGTAAGGACCTATCTCCGAATGAAAATCCAGGTGCAGGAGTCTCTCGCAGTATGGACTTATCTTCGATTGATCATCCAGCTGCAGGAGTTGCTCGCGGTATGGACTTACCTTCGATTGAGATCCAGCTCCAGGAGTCCCTCGCACTATGGACTTACCTTTGAATGATGATCCTGCTGTAGGAGTCTCTCGCAGTATGATCTTACCTTCGATTGATGGTCTAGCTCCAGGAGTCTCTCGCAGTATGGACTTACCTTTGATTGATGATCCAGCTCCAGGTGTCCCTCGCAGTATGGACTTACCTTTGATTTATTATTCAGCTGCAGGAGTCTCTTGCAATAAGGAGTTACATACAAAAGATAAAGCCGCTCTAGGTGTAAGAGGTAGTAAACGAAAAGCCGAAACAAGTATCCGAAATGTTGATTACATGTCTTATAAGATTTTTCCACTTTGTTCTGTCCTGGGTAGGATCTGACACGTCAAGCAGTGATGAAGAAAAAGTCCAGTCAAATAAGAAAAACCAGGAAAGAATAAGAAAAAGAAGCGAAAAGAGTCAAGTAAGAATAAAAACAGTGAATTGCTGGAAAATAATACTGAAGAAAATTTGGATACAGAAAACGAGAACGTAGGACAAAGAGGTTTAAAAAGAGTGAAGAAAAACACGAGAAAGGAAAGGGATCTTTCGAAACAAACAGAAAAATAATATGGAAGAAAAGATGGTCAATTAGTGCCAGAAAAATCAATTCAACTTAATCCATGTAAGGGTAAGAAATGTGTAAACAATTGTGAAAACATAACCGAAGAAAAGAGGCAACAAGTATTGAAACATTTTTACCCCTAAACGCCGTAGAGACTGGTTGGTTGGCATGACTGACAAAGAAAACGTTAAACGTAAACGTAGTAGTTCAGAATCGCGCAGGTACACATATAAGTATTACATTACTGATGGTGAAGGAAAAAGATCTGTATGCTTGCAGTTTTTGGCAGCAACATTAGATATTTCATAAAAGTGGATATATTAGACGGTAAAAAAATGCTTTCACGGGAAGTGCTAAAGACGACTTGCAAGGAAAATGTGAACCACCCAACAAAACCAAACCTAGTACTAAAGAGTCAATTTCATCAAAAGCCTACCAGCCGTCCCCTCAAATTATTGCCGTCATGATTCTACTCGGGTTTACTTGCCGCAGGAATACAAAAATATTGCACACGTATACAGCGTTAATAAAGAACTAAACGTGAAAGCTGGCATAAACATAGTGAAAAGGTTTCCCGAAAAATATTTAGCGAAGAATTTAATATACCATTTCATGTCCCTAAAAACACAAGTGCCTGAATTGTTTACTGTTGCAACAAGCAGATCTCAGCGATCCAAAAAAAATAGAAAGAAATGGAAGATCTTTCATGAGAAAGAAGAAAGAAGAAAGTTTAAATAAATTTTCTACTCATAAAACTATACACAAAACTTATCCTTTCACATTATGTGCATGTTTCAACTTGGAGAAGATGTACTCCATCCACATGGCGAGTCAATGCTGCTTTATTATTCAAGAAAAATAGCGGTTTATAATCTATGTTTCTACGAAAACGGAACACGTAGAGTAACTTGGTATTATTGGGATGACAGCAACGGGAAAAGTGGTGCAAATGAAATCGCAAGTATTTTCCACAGTTACATAAAATCTGTGGATGAAAGAGAAAATATAAAACACCTTCTTCTATACTGCGACTGTTGCTCTGGGCATAATAGACATCGCACTGTACTAGCCATGATACATTCTACTTTGCAGGAGTTTAATAATCTTCAGACGATACAAATTAATTATTTACTAATAGGGCACACATATATGCCTGTTGACAGTGTAACACGCCGTTATAGAGAACAACCTGAAAAAAACTATAATTCATGCGCCTTCACAATGGTACACTGTATTTGCTACGGCAAGAAATGAACCTTTTCCGTATTAAGTTGAAGCAATGATTTTTGAAAGTTTTAATAGATGGGATGTCGTTGGTGATAAATACTTCGAAGGAAATTTGACTGGGAAAATTAGCAAAGTTCGTGTCGTGGCTTTCAAGAAAAATAAGCCTTCCATGAGCTTCATGAACTTCCTTCCACGTTAATGCAAAATCGGATAATGTCGAAGTCAATCCAAAACCAAAGGTCCACTGATGCCTTGCTACCGATCACGACTGCTAATCGCAGAGCCCAAATATAATGATCTCATGAAACTTTGTAAAGATAAACTAATACCTGCTCCATACCACAGCAACCACTTACCATCAGGTGATCCACCTGCTGGTAAGTGGTTGCTGTGGTCCAAAGACATCTACATTTATCCTCGTTTGCGAATCAAAATGCAGATGCGTTGCCACCCGTGAGAACTAAGATGAAATTCCTCGTTTCCAGTAAAAAGGGTCTCCGGTTATACGTGGTAGAGCCATGCTACAGCTATACTACTAATATAGCTGTAGCATGGCTCTACCACGTATTAAATTTAGTTTCTTATCTGGTTACCTGCTGCCAGGAGTACTATACTATAATTGATAGAATATAGTTGATATAAGTTATTTTTAGAATTTGAATTTAAGTTCGTTTTATACGTCTGAAGGAAGATGTAGTGACAAAAATTGAGAAAGGTATGCTGAGATGGTTTGGCCATGTCGATAGAATGAATGAAGAACGATTGACGAAAAAAATGTATAAGGCGAGTGTGAATGAAAGTGTTGGAAGGGGTAGACCTAGGCGGACATTTCTAGACCAAATCAGGGACGTCTTAAAAAAAGGCCAAGGTCAAGAGTACCCTAAACCATAGAGAATGTATGAAGGGAATAATGAAAGTGGACGAAGCGAAACAAGTATGTAAGGATCGTAGCAAGTGGAAAGAAGTGGTCTCTGCCTACTCCTACGGGAAAGAGGCGTGATTATATGTATGTATGTTTATACGTACATTTTCTTTTTGTTACGTACAGTTTTATGAATGCCTATGAGGTACATTTTATTTTAATTGTTATTGAGCATCGAATTATGACTGAAATGTTACTAGTTTTGTAAACATATTCACATTTAATATTGATTATAATAATTAATAGGACTAAATACTTAAATTTGTGATCTCAATGTTCTTAAAACACATAGTATTATTATTGTGATATACTAGTAGATTTATAATACCTTAGTTATGTATTATAAATCTACAAGTACAATACTAAGGTACACAGTATGCTAATACTGAATAAATAAGTGCATTTTATTTACATTCTTTAATAAAATACTCGTATTAATCCATTTTTCTGTAAAAATGTCGTTTATGTCAAAATTACGGATAAAAATTATATTAAATTAATATTTACGTTGTTTTGCCGCAACTTCCACATGTTTTTTATTTTGGTAAGGCAACTTTTACTCTGATATAAATTCTAAAAAAAGATACATATTACATTTTTACCGTACCTTCCTTAATCAAAGCTTGTCGGTTGGTCAATTTTTGCGGTCTCTACTTTTAGGGAAAATTTTACTAAGCGACACTAACTTTAAAACTAAGCATTATTTTTAATAGTTACGTATACTATAATGTAGATAAAAAGATAAACAAATAAATTTCTAAGGACTAGGCTTTTTGGACCATTACAAGAATTTACACGATTTTTTTTCTGAAAATTCATACTTTAAACAGCTCTACTGTAAAGTTAGTCTGATGTCGCTTGGATAATTTTTCCTTTCCAGCGTCGATATATAAAAGCTACTAAGAAAGTATGTACCTACTTACCAATAATGGAAACGAACTGAAGCCAGCGGATTACGGTGCGCCCGGAAAAATACGAGGGTTGCCGTCAGTTAAAAATTTTAACTTAAGATTTCACATTCACGATCAGTTTTTGGATGTATGTCAGTTAAAATGATCAATTTAACTGACCGTGTGTTGCCACCATAAAGCTGAACTCACATTTGTCGGCGCCGTATGCGCCGTGCGCACCGAATTTTAGAATTCGAAAACATTACACCCGCATCGTACGCACCGACTTTAGGTATCCGAATATTGAAGGACGCATGCTGATGACGTCATATAACGCGGCTCATTCGGCGCGTGCGGATACTCAGTGTTGTCTAATGTTGCCAACTTAGTGGATTTTCAACTATAACTGGTAGTTTCGACTTACGTGATAATTTTTGTATTTTTATAATTAATTCGTAATTCGTGGTAGAGCCATGCTGCAGCTATATTAGGAGTATAGTTGTAGCTCGAATGGGTCGGCTCGACCGGGGAAGGACCACGCTCTCACAGAATACCAGCGTAAAATAGCAGCTTAACACTGCTGTGTTTCGTATGGTGAGAACCGGAGACCCCTTTTACTGGAAAAAAGGCATTCCATCTTAGTCCTCACGGGTGACAACGCATCTGTATTTTGATTCGCAAACGAGGATAAATGTAGATGTCTATGGGCCACAGCAACCACTTACCATCAGGTGGGCTGTGTGCTCGTTTGTCACCCCATCCTATAAAAAAAACATAATTTAAATTTTTTTGCATGGATTATTTAAATACTGAACTAAAAAAATAGTTAAATTTAATTCAAAAACTCAATTATACCTAATTACTTTATTATCAATAAAAATACTTACCTCAAACATACAACAAGTCTTTTCTCTGTTTCAATTGGCCTTCTAAATCTTGAGTTTTCCATAGAAACATGGTTTTAGTATATGTAACAATTCTTGAAATTTCTTGTATGTTAAATGCAAATATCTAAAAAATCGTTCATCATCATCTAATAAGTCTTTAAATAAAGTATATCCCCTTCATATACTCCATACAATTGCCATAAATTAATATTATGAATCCAGAATCTTCTTTTTCTTCGAATTTTATTTTCTTCTTCCTCTGCCAATAAGAAGGCTATATTTCTTTCTATAGTGATTTCGAGCGATCAATTTCACTGTACCGTTTCACATCAGCGGTTGGAAAAATCTACAACTGTTGTCGGAAATACAAAAGATTTGCGTGCGGCCCGGACGATGCGTACGTGCAAATTTGCGAGACCATCAGTAAAACTTGGCGCGTACGGCGCGTACAATGCGTACGGTGCGGTCAAATGTGTGTTCAGCTTAAAAAGGAGCTTCATTATTATCATGATCATTACAGCCCATAACAAGTCCATTGCTGCCTCAAGCAGTGCCACAAAGTACGTTCCCTAGTCACGTTTTTTTACGTGTTTTATATTATGGTTGTAGCACGAACGAGTCGGCTCGACCGGGGAAGTAACACGCTCTCAGAATACCAGCGTAAAGTAGCAGCTTATTGCTGCTGTGGTTCGTATGGTGAGTGTAGAGAACCGGAGACCCATTTTACTGGAAACGAGGCATTCCATCGTAGGCCTCAGGCGTGACAACGCATCTGCATTTTGATTATTAATCAAAGATAAAATGTAAATGTCTATGGGCCATAGCAACCATTTACCATCAGGTGGACTGTGTTCTCGTTTGTCACACTCATTTTATTAAATAAAAATAAAACCCGCATATCTTACTAGGTCGTCATTCAACTACACTTCACTTGCCTTTAGGAGGCTAGCACTCGAGAACTTCTGTTCTCTATTAATAATTGTCCATCATTCAAGTTATATGACCAGCCCATTTGAATGAATCTCCGAATGGGCCGGCTTCATTGGATACTTCATCTTGCTGACCTGTTTGGATTTGTCGGTTACTCTTGTAATCGGAGCGTTAGCTGCCTAATGCTGGATACGGGGCTCTTCTTCCTTGAGAGCGTTTTAGGGCAAGGCAATATCTGCCGCGCTGATCCCCAATGCGTATCCGCAGACTTAACATGTCTGAAACATTTTTTATAAATATGATTTAACATATTAAGTATTTTATTAGTTTTATAAGTCAATTGAATGAACTTTAAAAATTATAAAAATAAATATAATTTTGTATAAGGATCCCTACCATTTACAATATAAGATACAAGTTTATACATAGAGACAAACAATTGATATTTTTTTCACCTCCATTGCTCATATTTTGACCATTCTCATGTAAAAGTTTGTTACCTCATCAACACTTTTATGACGCGTAGTTCCTGTCGGACATCAGTTAATGAAGACGAAGTTGTGCTATATGGTGGCCACTCTTTTAAACTGATAGCTGTAAAAATATCCAATCAAGGTCACCAAAATGCTCTGAATTCTAAGGAGTGCTAAATAGAAGTAGAAGTAAGAGTTATTTTAAAATTGATAGTTTATAAAAATATATGCACAAAACTTTTGTTTTTATAAGTTAACCCTAAAGCTAAACTAAAGCTGTATAAAGAATGTTTCTTATTATCTTTTATTAATACTGACCTATACAATTCTAAATAGATTTTTTTACAGTACATTGTAATTGTGCTATGTCGATATTACAATATACCTTGTATTACAACTAATAAGTAATACACTTTTAACATAATTTAATGTAAATTATTACTATACTAAAAGTGATCTTTAGATTTTTTCTAATTATCTCTATCAAAAGATAGAGTGGTGTTCATAAATATATAAATAGAATTAAGTTCTTTTCTTCAAGTTTTAAATACTACAAACCAAACAGCGCAGTTTAAAATAACCAGCGCTAGATAGAGTGACGAACTAATGAGACTCATAAGTGACTAGAACTAAGAAGACTCGTAGTGATGAGAGGTCTGAATTATACCGTGAATTTGTGATTAGCTATTGGTCTAAATCTCACTTTTTAAAACGCCAAAAACAGTTAAATGGATAGTTAATGACTTTAAAAATTACCACATCGTATAATTTAAACTTCCTGCTTTTTATGGTATTATGAACCTTAGTTAATTTTTAAGATAATAGTTAGATTTTTAATATTTATAAATATCTGAATAAGATGATGTTCATCAATTCATTTCTACAGGAAACTATAACGTTATTTACTTGTATTTTCATACAATTTATAATAATAAGAACTATATAAAAAGGTTATTATAATATAAATGAATACATGGTTGATAATAACCCCTGGGAATGAAGTGGTCGCTTCCAAGTTGTTTCTAAAATAAACTTTGTAAACAGTTTGTACAGCCTTTCATATTGTATAATTTACTCTTTTTTAAGGTTCCGTACATGAAGGGTAACCAACGGGACCCTATTACTAAGCCCACGCTGTCCGTCCGTCCGTCTGTCTATCAGCGGACTGGATCTCAGGAAACAGTCCGCTTTCACAGAATGTATATTTCTGTTGCCGCTATAACAACAAATAATAAAAATTAAATAAAAATTAAATTCATGCGGGAGTCCCACTCGCACTTCACCGGTTATTTTAAGTCCCGCTGGGTTTCTTCCTGGCTTTTTTTACTCGTTATAGCATAGTATCATGCACGAGCAACTACGGAACGCACGCACATGGACGGTTTTATTTACTTGAAATTTAGGCAGTTCAATTAAAAAGGAATGTTATAAATTACAGTTAACCACTACATTATTGCCTGTTTTATTTATTCAAAGTGGAATTTGAATTTGCTTGCAGGTGAATCACAACCGGAGTCATACGGATACTTCACGTATAAAAAACCTGAACTACCGTTATACACTCACCGGGAGACTTTTGTCCCAAGCGTTTCAATAACTGCAGGAAATCCCAATTATTATATACAACAATCCCCAAGCCCTAACAAATTAAACGATCCCGTTTTGCCACAAAACCAAAACATTCCGTGTGACGTTAAATTTCCCAACGGACCGACTAACATATTTATTGTTTATCCGGAGAATCAAAAGCCGCCCACACAACCTTGTGATCAAAACAAAGAAGTGTCAACAGCACCTCCAACTAAAGCACCAGTACCTTATCCAATACTGCCACCTAAACAAGAAAGACCAACTGTACCACCCCCACCACCAACTAAAGTACCAGAACCTTGCCTAACACTGCCGCCTAAGCAAGAAAGACCAACTCTACTACCCCCACTACCAACTAAATCATCAGTACCTCGTCCAATACTGCCACCTAAACAGGAAAGACCAACTCTACCACCCCCACCTCCAACTAAAGCATCAGAACTTCGCCCGAAACTGCCACCTAAACAAGAAAGACCAACTCTACCACCCCCACCACCAACTAAAGCACCAGTACCTTGTCCAACACTGCCACCTAAACAAGAAAGACCAACTGTACCACCCCCACCACCAACTAAAGCACCAAAACCTTGCCCAATACTGCCGCCTAAGCAAGAAAGACCAACTCTACCACCCCCACCTCCACCTAAAGCACCAGTACCTTGTCCAACACTGCCACCCAAACAAGAAAGACCAACTGTACCAACCCCACCACCAACTAAAGCACCAGAACCTTGTCCAACACTGCCGCCTAAGCAAGAAAGACCAACACTACCACCCCGACCACCAACTAAAGCGCCAATACCTTATCCAACACTGCCACCTAAACAAGAAAGACCAACTGTACTAACCCCACCACCAACTAAAGTACCAGAACCTTACCTAACACTGCCGCCTAAGCAAGAAAGACCAACTCTACCACCCCTACCACCAACTAAAGCATCAGTACCTCTTCCAATACTGCCACCTAAACAGGAAAGACCAACTCTACCACCCCCACCTCCAACTAAAGCATCAGAACCTCGCCCGACAGGACATACTGATTGTGTAAATGGTGAAATTTTCCCTACAAATAATGGCAACTGTGATCAGTACTTCATGTGCGACTTTGGAAAGGCGGTACTAATGAATTGCCCAGCTGGTCTGGCTTTTAATGACAAAATAAAAAGCTGCGATTGGGCTGTGAACGTGCCGGCCTGCAATCCCCGAGGTAAGATTATTTTTATTAGTAAGGAAAAAATCTTTGCATATAAAATAAGGCAGGACACTTAACAAATGCCCTTAAAATTCCAAAATATTTAAAAAAAATAACAACATTTACGTGACTTAAATTAATTATATTTAAATATTTATCACATATAAAAATATGTTTATTTTTTGCAGTATTTGAAGGTTTCGCTTGTCCAAATGAAATCTATGGTCATGACGATGAACACGTTTTTAAATATAGGTAAGTACTATTAACCTCTATACTTCTGTATCTGAGAAAGAACAAAATTTACTATTTTTTTTTATTTTACTATTTTGAAAAACTTATAACTAAAACATAAAATAATACATAAACAAATAAAGGGCCAGCTAAAAGATTTCACAGATAGAATAAAAACAGCAAATTGATGCAAAAATTAAAAAAATAGTTGTAACAAAACAGCTCACAATCCTCCTAATAATTAATAATTTCGTAATCCATCTATATGTCTACATTTATCTTTGATAAAAAACAAAAGCACTGATGGCGTGTCTAATATAAGTGTCCCATCTGATGGTAATGTATGCTATATTTCATATACACCTACATTATCCTCGATTAAGAATCAAAATGCAGATGCATTGTCACCCCCGAAGACTAAGATTGAATGTATCACCACCAAGTATTTCAGTTCTCTTCTCTCACCATACAATGAACATTATTCTGCAATTTTAAGCTGGTATTCTGTTCGAACGTGTGCAAGCTAACCCAGAAGTGCTAAAGCGTGACTACTAGGTATAAAGTATTTACTAATATCTAACAGGTATCTGGTAACATCACTTGATATAAGAATCACGATATGTTTCGGGTGATATATTACCCTGCTAAAATGAAATAAACAATACAATATAATCCATCATAAATGTGGGAAAATATAATGGAGACAACAACTTAATTGGTTTCAACACTTCATCACTCTTAGGGAGCTCACACTATGCCTGATGCTGCAAATCTTAAAACAAGAACAAAGACAAGGTTTCAAGTCAATGTAATTTTTTTCGCTACATACAGTTACCGAACGTTGAACTTTTTTCGCAGGTACGGTGATAGCTGTAGGCAATACGTAGCCTGTCACAAAAGAAAGCCTCGTCTACTCAGTTGCGACGCAGGATATTTCTTCGATGATGTTTCTCAGATTTGCGTTGATTCCAAATATATTGTAAATTGTAAAGACGTTTTATACTCAATAAATACATATGGTAGTTCATATTGAATTACTTAGTATTTATAATTACTTTAATTTTTAAGGGCATACTAAAACCATAATACAATAGTTTTCAAATATGCCAAGAATTTTAATGTAACATGTCAATCATATCTAATTTATTTATTATTTATATTCTCTAAAATATTCAACATAAGATATTTTTTTTAATACTTTTTGCAAGCACTTTAAAATATAACATGTATAGTAAATAATGTTTAATGTTTAATGTAAGCACAAAATTTACTTGTCAATTGTACTTTGCACTATAAATTAGAAATATAATAAATGTTTAGAAATAAAATAAGCTTTATTTATTTATTTCACCTATATACCATATCATACTAAAGAAGAAATAGGCAGAACGCTACGTAAATTTAAAGTGATACAGAAATCATGCTCAATTAATTGTAAGAACACGCTCCACTCTTCACTTTGTTTTGCGACATTTGATAATAAGTATGGATGGAAAAAAATACAATCATCAATCACTTATTTTTATTTAAGTATATCTATGCTTTATTCTCTTAACCCATGTGCAATGGAGAGATTTGCAAAGGGTGGTCTTAATGTTCAATTTCCATACCTTCCTTATGTCTTTAGTAACTTTAAGTAAAGCTGTTGCAATGTTGTGACCAGAGCGAAACCCGAACTGGTAGACTCAGCAGGTTATGTTTTATGTGAATTAGAGAATTGTAACTGGACACAGACTTCTAAAACTTTTGGCCAAAATAGAAATAAGACAAATTGTTTGGGCAAAGTAGGTCCACAGAGGCGGATATAGTCCTGAGTCTAGAGAAATTGAATTATATGAGGGACTGCAGGGAGATGGTACTGTGCTATATTTAGAATAATGGTCCTACCAACCTCATCGCATGTAACGACTTTAGATTTGACTGCCACAAGAGTCTTTTACTTTCCTGATGTTCGACAGTTGAGAAATGGAAGACAGAAAAGTGAAGTGGCGAAATAAAAGCAATGTAGTTTGAGATCGGATTTATGGGTTCATCAGGTGGGCCATTCTGCTTGTCCCTTCTAAGCGAAGCTCTGTCGAAGGTAAAAAATACACGTTGAACAGCTGATGCTCTGTTTCTGCGTGTAAGATAGACAAGTCAAGTCGCACTTGCACTTTTATGCAATCCCTTCCCCATATGTTGCCAAATATACCCCCATATTTGCCATAGCTGCCACGCTTGAAAAATAATTTGGCGACCGCAGTTTTGTATTTTTAGCTGTTATTACGAAGACGTTGCTGCCCATCTCCTGATTTGTTTCCCTCTATCGCCTGTAGACATGAGTGATAAATAACATTACGGTGAAAAAGTCACTGTGATCAGACTAAAAGTCACGATGACTAACTAAATTCCAAAATACCGTTGTTCCTTCGCGCCGCCACGGTACTATATTTTCCGTTACTCCTGTCACTAATTTAACCAAACAAAAGGAACTATGCGTACCGTCGTCGGTGTACCGTTCTGTACGGTGTACTGGAACGGTACACCGACTAATTACGGCGGCTTAGGTTACGGCTTAGGTTTGGTGAAATTCTTATATTTAAAAAATAATAATTGGAATGGTGCTTTTAACATAGCTACGTAGCTTAGGTAAGGAAAGTAATAAAAAACGAGTACTAAAATAAAACCTAATACTAAATCTAAAATGCATACATAAAGTCACGTTATAAGTCGTTCTAATGTTGGAAGTAGTTCTACAAAGTTATTAACGTGACAGTCACAATGATTTTTCACTGTGACTTTTTGTAACCGAAACGACGATCACGGTTATTTAAAAATAACAATTTTCACCATAGTCGCCTGTTACGACACCCACGGGTTGATATGGATTTCACACACCGCAACTACACGGTAATTGATAATTTCTCAAAATATTTTATTAAATCGACAACGTGTTGTAATCGTTGTTTCTCTAACGCTCGCTTGACCTTAATACAAATAATTCGATATTACGAGTATATTTGTTGACATTTTTTTTATTTTTGTGTAAGAGCATAGTAAAATTAATTGGGTAAATTTAAATTCATTTATTTGCCGGAATGTAGGTGTACAATAAAGTATGATCTTAAATTATATCTAATGGCCCATTTACATTCTACCACTATATATGGTGTGCAAATATTTTACAGGTATACATGCAAAAAAATTTAAACAACAACTAGAAACTCAATCGTGTATGTATATGATTATTAAAAACAAATTTATTAATTGCAGTCATAATTATAACGTCAATTTAAATGATAAATTTTAAAATGTTAATTATGTAATAAACGTACTAGTTAGTTACTATACTATACTATATTATATATGTAAACGATATATATATATTTATTATATATTATATATTTATTTAATTAACTCGACGTTATATTTACATTCTATCTTAATCCTTAGGTGTAACAATGCATCTGCATTTTGATTCTTCGTCGAGAATAAATCTATGGGCCACGGCATCCACTATGGAGTATGTGCTCGTTTGTAACCCGTTTCGATAAAAAAATATATAGATGGCATGATGTGCAGCCGCTCCAAAATTCGCTCTTTGACTGAGTAAGAGCGTATTATCAGTGCAGTGTAATAACTGACGTCTCTAATTAGGGGCCACGCCCACCCTTAATTCAGGGCCCTGATTCAGTGTAATATAACACCCGTTAAACAGTTGGAAAACGAATTTACTGTCCGTACGGATACAGAATGGATTAGAAATGGCGGCTCATCGAGTTCGTACCGTCAACATGCACAGTACCAATAGTTAAATCACGCTAATAACGGTATATCGTTGTAACGTTATATTATTCGGTTAATTGGAAATTTTCTATCAATGGGAAAATATTTCAAAAGAATTGTATATGGTATTAAACGATAGGTTGTATCTTCCTCCGATGCTAGCTTCCTAATCCGCTTGTAAATGACCAAACTGAATCGAACTACAAGCCTCTTCTATATTCGGCTGCAAAGTTTCAACTGAAACGGACCTCTGAGGCACGGGTCTTGCACCCCCAATCAGGGATCAACCAATTCTTGCACCCCCAATCAGGGATCAACCAATTATTGGCCTTCTATTCACAGACCAATACCACACCACGCTGTGTTTGGGGCAACGAGGTGGGGGTGACCTAGATGAAGACGTTCGATTCTGTACACAACCCCGTTTCTTAAAAGAAAGGGTTGACAACTAAGATGACGGGCCTCTTATGATCCCGGTCTTGACGCCAATCGTATGTGCCTATGTAGACTGTCTACTTCTTTACCATACTATTAGGGTGAACACTGAAGGATCTTGAAATAAAACATTAATTTCTTCAATAAATTCCTCTTGGAAACGTGATACTGAACTTTCACTACTTTCCCTAAATTCACTTATTTTCTTTCTTGACTAAAATCTTGCTCGAAACTTGATCGATACTGTTGCTGATCCCGAACGAATTGCAACTATCCTTCGTCATCGGCAATTGCATCATTGCACTGCAGGTCTCGGGTCTCGGGGCGTCTCCCATTACCCGGAATCTCCTCGCGGTACACAACTATGTACCGGTCGTGGGAGCCATTGTCGGCATTGTAGGTGTTGGCAGCGGACGGGGGTTTGATTCCTCCGTTCACCGCTAATTGGTATGTGACGATGTGAAGTAGGCACTATCGTCCGCATATAGAACCAGCTCTACATCGTCCTCCCATTTGCGCAGGTGTCCTGCCAGGATTGAAATGTCATTGGTGTAAGCCACGTACAGGATCAGCGAAAGACTGCTGCCCTGTGTTACGCCGGCTCTTACGGTCTTCACTGCGGACTCGGCTTCCTCTACACAGATGTAGAACCTCCTGTCAGCTAGGAACGGCGCTACTAGCCGCAGCGTAGCCGGAGGGATGATACTCCAGTAATCCATAGTGCCACACCCTATTGAACGCCTTCTTTATGTCGAAAAAGACGCCCAACGAGGGTAGTACAGCATCCTATTCAGCTGTGTTGCTGTGGAGTGATCCCTCCGAATTCCAAGTTGTTCTGCCCTTAGTTATATGCACGGGCGGACTCTCTTCAGTACCAATCCATCGAATGATTTGGCTACGTGAGATAGCAACGTAATCGGCCTGTAACCACCTGCTCTACGCCTGTCCTTCCCGGGCTTCGGCAGCACGATCAACTTGCCGGTTTTCCAGTCCTCCGGTATGTAATGTATATATGGTATTTAAAGACATTCTTGGGTTTATGTTTTCTTCAAATGTTAGACTATATGTTATCATCTGAAAAATATTAAAAAAATTAAATTGGAGGGGTTTCTCTGCGTGATAAAGTTAGAAATGAGGATATCCACATTATAATCAGAGTAACTGACATAGCCCAGCAGATTATTAAAGTGAAATGGAAATGGGGTGGCCATATAGCTTGGAAAACCTATAAACAATAAGAAGAAAGAAAGAAGATTCTTGAGTGGCAACCTCATACGAGGGACGACTTGGTAAGATATGCAGAAAGTCGATAGATGCAGATGGCTTTGGGGCCATGCTTTGTAGCATTCCTTGGGAAGGCCTATATCTATATATATTGGATTTGTGAAGGAATGTAATGATGATGATAATGAAGCCAAATGTACTTTCTACGAATAATCAATCTTTATTCCTCTTCACGTATTCTCGTACGCTTTTCTCACACACACACACACACACGCACGCACGCACGCACGCACGCACGCACGCACGCACGCACGCACGCACGCACGCACGCACGCACGCACGCACGCACGCACGCACGCACGCACGCACGCACGCACGCACGCACGCACGCACGCACGCACGCACGCACGCACGCACGCACGCACGCACGCACGCACGCACGCACGCACGCACGCACGCACGCACGCACGCACGCACTCACGCACGCACGCACGCACGCACGCACGCACGCACGCACGCACGCACGCACGCACGCACGCACGCACGCACGCACGCACGCACGCACGCACGCACGCACGCACGCACGCACGCACGCACGCACGCACGCACGCACGCACGCACGCACGCACGCACGCACGCACGCACGCACGCACGCACGCACGCACGCACGCACGCACGCACGCACGCCCACACACACACACACACACACACACACACACACACACACACACACACACACACACACACACACACACACACACACACACACACACACACACACACACACACACACACACACACACACACACACACACACACACACACTTGAAGTGAATAGGCTTTTGTTAAGGGGCTACTCCATGCGAACGACCTTGAGCATTTGGTGTGCCGCGCCGACTCACTACAATATAATATCACGTAAGAAATATGTAAGGCGCCACCTACTGTAAGAACGTAGTATTTTTTCAACATCAATAAACTATTTTATGGAAATACACACAGCGTACAACGATAAATGTATCTCAAATTTTTTATCGGTATATTAGTTGCATTATATTAGAGTTATGTATTCTCATATAATATTATCTAATTATGAAATTTTATAATTAATTATATATTAAAAATGAAGCATTGAAAATTGTGAGTTTAAAATATATCTACTCACTATAGGTAAATAGATAGATAGCTCGCCTTTTGTACAAATATTTGGTGCAATAAAGAATAAATAAATAAATAGGATGTTTCGCAGAGTGAGAGTAATATAAAATGAGAGTCGTGGAGGCAGTTTACAAACATAAATTGCACAAGGACAAACATCCAGACCCGGAACAATTATTTGTAGGCCATACAAATACTTGTTCCGTGCGGGATTCGAACCCGCGGCCCCCAGTGCAGCAACTGATTGCTAAGCCAGTGCGCCACGGAGCCGTCGCCGGTTTATAGCTAAAGTGACCATACGTCCCGTTTTGAACGGGACTGTCCCTTTTCTCAGTCACCTGTCCCATTGTCCCCAAACAAAGCTCCGGGACACAAAATTGTCCCGTAACTCGTTGGATGGAAGTAATCAAAGTCAACAATCTTCAACATAATTTTTTTTAATCGAATATATTTTATGTCTCCCTGGTACAAATGCTCCAGTAGAAAGAATATTTTTTTTATTGTGAACAAATTGTGGACGTCTGAAAGAAACACTTACGGTTCCAGTTCTAAAGGCGATGTTGTTAACAAAGGTAACAATAAGAAAACTTAAGCAGAATTTTATTCTTATTTAAAATTATCACCAACTTTATTAAAACAAATTTAATCCACTGACAAATGTAATTAATAATTAAAAAAATATGTTGCATTTAATAATTACCGTCTATACCGAATATAATTTTATATTGAACACTAATTGTGTAAAGTTATTGTTTTTAGAGTGTAAATAAACCCATGTCCTGTTTTGAGTTAAAAAATAAAAGGTCACTTTAGTTTTTTTTAGTTAAATTCAGTTTAAAAAAATTTTAGTTTATAGTAAAAAGTAGGTATATTAATACCTACTTAGATACTTTTTACCGAATTAGGGTAGAAGCCCCTAATACCAGTCATGCCCCTAATTGAAGTCTTTTCGCCTTTTTACTCCATAAATAAGATTTCTAGTAGTCTTAACTACAAATATTTTCATCTAAAAAATTCTTTGTACCTAGAGGAAACTATATTTATTCAAATATTGTGTTAAAATCAAAACAGGTACGCAACGAAAAACGATCATTTTCCTAATTATTTGACAAGTTATGATCCCGGTAAAATTATGCTTACTTTACATTATCTCATATATAGGCTTTTTGATTTGTATGAATATGACTATAGACATAGTAATGCAGTTATTTTTGTTTGAATTTACAACTTCTTTATTTTCTTTTAGTGGAAATTAATGGGACTGTAATTAGATAATATAAGAAATGTATGGAGTGCATAATGTCAGCCGCCCGGCTGTTATTTGGTTTGACGTACCTAATAAGATGTACCTAATTTCAGCCACGTAATATAAATCAGAGCTGCCATAAACTGGAATAAATACCATTAATTAGATCATAACTTATTTTATAGCTAAGGGAGTTATGATCAATTCGTCTGTTTTAAAATTGGTTTTAGATTTGAAAGTTTAGCAAAAGATGTACTAGCTTTTCTCTCTGACATTCGGCGTATAGAACATCTTATGTACTCAATTATTTTTTTTTTAGAAAAAGAAGAAAAAACAAGCAATAAATAAAAACAAAAACGGGCCAAAAACTCATAATTGACTTTTTGACAAGACCCGGGATTCGAAACCGAGACCTCATGATCAGCACTCGCACTACTACAACCACTAGACCAACGAGGCGGTACTATACCTAATAAGATATTGTGGTTGGGTGATAATATTGAATTAGCCTTTTATAGTGTAAATTATAATATTTGTCGAAATTTTAATTATGGATTCGAACCTTACATGCTAATGGTGCTTCATTTTTTTATTTGCATTTACTTCAAAGAAAATACACGCAAAAAGCTTCATCGCGCAGTAAAAAACACAACAAATATATGTATAACTAATACGAAAAATTATACCCAAAACAAACAAATAATACTACCTATAAATAACCTAATAAGTAATATTATTATCGACTAATATGACGTGAGTGTATGTGCTGGTCGACGCTCTAACGACACGGGCTTCGCGTCGAAGAGCTCAGGGCTCACTGAATTAAGCAAGCCCGTGAGCAGTGAATATGCCCAGATTTTAAAATAAATTCTTAATAAAATCAAATTTTGGTCTTTTGAAAAAAAATTTACTATAGAAATGTTCATTAATAAATTGCCTATCCATTGGTGTAAATCGCAAAATAAAATAATACTTACTTTACGAGGAGATGCATGTTATCAATAATAATTTCACATTTATGTGGTTTCGTTGCAAGGAGATTATATTAATATTTATTCGTTTAAAAAAAAATTGGATATAGCTTTTATGGAATAAAGATTATGTAGAAATATAATGTGTTTTTTATTTATTGATATATGTTTTAAATAAAAAGTAGATAGCTCCTAAAAACCACACAAATAACGACTAGCGCGACATTTTGCTCAACCTGCGCCTTAAGTCAGCGCGCTTCACCATCCTAGGCATGTACATATGTAGTCTATCGTCAGGTGGAATCGTAATTAAGCTCTGGCCAAGAATACTCGTAGTTAGCAGTTTGGACATAGCGATCTGGCACAAAGCGCTTCTTTCGAAACTCCCTTCCTATGGACTTGATAAATTATGCAATTGGATCACCAGTTTAATGGCTGATCGGAGCATCAAGGTCGTAGTAGACGATACATACTCTGATTATGAGCCTACTAACGCTGGTGTTCCATAAGACTGCGTGCTATCACCAACGCTGTTTCTTTTGCATATCAATGATGTGTTCCAAACTGGTAACATTCATTGCTATGCAGACGACAGCACTGGTGATGTTTTATACACCGGCCGTGCCAATATTTCTCGGGAAAACGTCGACGAGTACCGAGACAAACTTGTGTCTGAAGTCGAGTCTTTGCTGAACAAAGTCTCGGATTGGGGGTGACTAAATCTAGTCCAGTTCAATCCCCAGAAGACACAAGTTTGCGCATTTACCGCTAAAAAGAACCCCTTTGTCGTATCACCGTAGTTTCAAGGCTCTCCCCTTAATGCCTCAGCTAGCATCGGAATCCTCGGCGTCGACATATCGAATAGTGTGCAATTTTGTGGTCACTTGGATGGGAAGGCCTAGTGGAAGAAAAGTGCAAAGATTAATAACTGCAGAGGTGACAAGTACATAGATAAGTGATACACTGCCTATGCCATATGTAATGCTTGCGCATCACTAGGAGTTGCATATCTCACGGTTAAACTTCTTTAATTACATTGCACGGTGTGGTGCTGTAGCTTCGTCCGGCAGGCATCACAAGCTATCAAGTGTTTAAGTTTAAGTACGTAGTAGTTTTTATTATATTCGTTGAAACGTGTTTATTTGTGTCGTATTAGTAGCTCTGGGTCTAAGCGCTCGCTGCAAATTTCACCCGGATTTGATCCCCGGCAGCACCAATGAAATTTTCAATTGCAATTTTAAGTGCTGATTTAGCACATGCTTAGCGGTGAAGGAATACATCGTGAGGAAACCTGCATGTCTGATAAATAAGAAAAAAAAGTTCGAAAATATTTCGCCAACACGCATTGGGGCAGCGCGGCGGACATTTCCTTGCCCTAAAAACCTCTCAGAAATAAGAGCAGTCCTGTGCCCAGCAGAGGGACTTACATAGCTTGTTACTTTACATTTGTATCGTATACATATGCAATATTCATATTCGTTTCAGATACATGAGGGTACCTAATGCTGAGAAAAATATGTGGAGGTCACGAAAACGTAAAACACCTTTGTACCTAGATAAAATGTTATAGTGATTGTCAGTCACTCCATACGCCACATTTTCTTTGGACGTTTGAAATAGAGCAAAATAAAAAATAATGCAAAATATTATGGGAATGATTTATGAATAATATATGCTGTTGGGAATGAGGGTAAACAAATAAAAGGAAATACTAGCAGATGAAGGTAGAATGGTAATCTCCCACTTGTTTTAGCAGTATAAAGTATCGCACAGGGGACTAAGAGGCATCAGTCTGTAATTCTAAGAATCCCACTTTCGTTACTATGCCCGTTGGGGCATTCTACTAGTGTAGGCAAGGAAGGTCGTATTGCTGAGAGGCTGCCCTATGTAACATTGAGATGGGTAGTGATGCTGTTGGTTTGCATACTTTGGTGTTATCATGTAATTGGGTCCTGATAGTAAGCAGGGTTTGTTACTGAGTAGTGCTCTTTTATTTAAATAATTTTGAGTATAATTTTTAACATCAGAAGTGGGATTGTTTCTAAAATACATTTATAGGTATTTATAATAAAAATAATGAACAAGCTGCTGATAGTGTTTCTTGTAAACACAATTGTAAAATTACTGTTCTCATTTTTATCTTAAAATTGCAATTAAAAATTTCATTGGTGCTGCTGAAGATCAAACCCGGACGAAAGGAGATGAACTTTGTACCATACAAGCTTAGGCCCGGCGCGAACAAAGTTCAAATATATCTTATTTTGATGATTTAATTATTTGTTACTTATGACAAAAAATCATATTTTTGTAGGGCCTGGGGTTTTGTTTGCCTTTTGCTTTATTATTTGTAGGTTATGTGGTAAAATCACTCGTTCTAGGGATAAGTTGTTTCAATAAATTGAAAAGAACACAAAAGGATGCCGTTTTTAGTTATTATTAGCATCTTTTAGTGACATCCTAAATAAAAGTATAGTTACTAAATTGTCTTGTTCACACTGCCTTACATACAGGGATTGCCACAGGAAAATAATCTAGGACATAATTTAAATATATAAATGAATAATTTAATACGTAACAATAATTTAAATTTGACATATAATTGTAATGATAATAATGACAAATTTCATTTAGTTGATAAAACAAATAATTTAATAAAAAAGTTTTGGACAAAAGATAGGTATTACCTATCCAAATATAATTTAAGATTGATAGCAAATGTGCTATCTTATAATTTACTTTTTAACTCAGCAAAGTTTTTGGCTCCCAAGACTGCTTTTATTGAGCATGATAATCATTTGACATTTAATTTGAAATCAGTTCCAACTAATTTAAATTAGTGAATGCGACAATAGAGGCAATCTCTAGCAATAATAATGTTTTATTAACTTTGAATGCAGCCCACAAATAAGTAATAAAAACTGTTTACACCTGGTGCATCAAAATATACATGGCAGGATGGGCAAAGAATTAGAAGTTGAATTATTTTTAAATAGTAACAACATACATATCCTTTGTATTACTGGACATTGGCTAAAAGATTATAATTTCATGTTTAATTTCAGAAATCACCAGGTGGTCAGTTCTTTCAATAGAGAAAAAGTTTACGTGGTGGCTCCTTAATACTAGCAGATAAATCATTATTATAAAAAGAACGTAAGGATATAGTGAGCCTCTCTGTTGAGCGAACTGTAGAAATGGCTTGTGTCGAGCTCGAGCACCTCATTGTTGTAAGTGTTTACAGACCTCCATGTGCTACTTATGACAATTTTGAAAGGATTGTGGAAGAAGTTTTCCTCATACTTAGTAAACAGAACAAGTATGTTGTAATATGAGGAAACTTTAACATCAATCTCCTTGAAACTTCTACCATTAGTATTAAGTTTAGCTCATTGTTTAAACAATATAATCGTGTTAATTTATTCTTAGAACCAACACATATTGCTGGGCTTAGTGCAGTGGTCGGCAAACTTATTGGCCAAAGAGCCAAATATGAACATTACAACAATTTAAAAAAAATTGGGAGCCAAATTTGCTTGTTTAGTAAACTTTTATTAAACTAAATAAGTAGTACACTAAATAAAACTAAATTTCATACTTAATAACTATTTATTAATGAGAACAATGTGCTTGCATCTCCTTGGAAAGTTTGAGTAAGTCAGGTTTGTACGTTGTTGTTTTTAATTTTAGGCATGATTCCAAGTTCTCATCAATAAGACGACTTCTCAGTTTACTCTTGATAATATTCATGCTTGAAAAAGATTGTTCACATATATATGTGGAACCGAAAAGAGAAAGAACAGCAAAAGCGAGCTTTTTCAGCTGATCGTAAGAGTCAGGAATACTATTCCAAGCGTTGAAAATAATCATTTCTTCCTTCTCCAGGTCATTCAAAGCAGACCACTTGTGTTGTGAACTAAGATCACATTTTTTCTTCTCCAAAATTTCCAATTCAACACAAAGACGTTCGAATTTAGAGCGCCATATCTCCTTGTTTTTTAAATCCTGCAATTGTATTTCAAAGCTACCAATGTCAATTTCAAAAGGAGAAAACTTCAACTCGGTTATCGTAGCATTAAGAGGATTTTTGACAAATGCTAAAGTTGCTCTGCTGTTTTTAAATTCCTGAAACCTGCTGAGAAATGTTTCCCTCATATTTAAAATTATTGTTTTAAAATGCTGTTTATCAATAGAGGAATTATTTTCCTGACGATGCTTCAGCAGGCTCGGAAAGTGAAATAATGTTTCCCTTTCAAAATCCTGAGCAAAAATGGATAATTTCTTTTCGAATGTTATTACTTCTTCTAACATCGATAAAATTAAGTTTCCTTTCCCTTGTAGTTTACGATTAAGCTGATTTAGATGAGAGGTAACGTCTACCATAAAATAAAAGTTTTGGATCCACTGATCGTCTGTTAGTTCTGGATAGTGAACGCCCTTCTCAAGGAGAAATGCTTTAATTTCCGGAAAAAGGGACGCGAAACGTTTTAAAACGTTTCCTTTTGATAACCAACGTACCTTGTTATGAAGCAGAAGATCAGCGTACTCACTCTCCATTTCAAATAAAAATTCTTTGAATTGGCGATGATTAAGAGCTTTAGCTAAAATGAAGTTGATAATGGTAATCACTAATTCCATAACTTTACAAATTTCATCCGGAAATGTTTTCGCACAAAGCGCTTCTTGGTGAATGATACAATGGTAAACAAGTATCTCGTGATTAATTTTTTCTTTCAAAATAGCAACAAATCCTTTTCTCACGCCGGTCATACTTTTGGCCCCATCTGTTGAAATCGACACAATTTTATCGAGGGGAATATGATGTTTATCCATACACTCAATTACAGCATTTGCGATATCTTCTCCACGCGTCTGACCTTTGAGTGGCAATAATCCTAAAAGTTCTTCTTTAGGGCCTGAATGAGACATAAATCTTACAAAAAGTGAAACTTGCGCTGTATCATTTATGTCACAAGACTCGTCAACTGCTATTGATAAAGCCGAAACTAATTTTAGATCTTCGATATTCTGGGTGGTTATATTTGAACACATTTTAATTGTTCTATCTTTAATGGTTTTGGCAGACAATGGTAACTCTTTAATTCTTTTCAGAATATCTGCTTTGTTCTTAAAATCCCGAAATAGCTCTTCGGATGCATTTATAAGACATTTTTTTATGTATTCGCCGTCTGTGTACGGTTTCCCTCTCTTAGCAATCTCTTGGCTAAAAACAAAACTTGCCATATTAATATTGCTGGAAGATTGCATCCAGTTATTAAACACAGAAGTTGACGACTCTTGACTCTTCTGAAGTTCCTGAACTGCTTTCTTTCTTGCATCACCGGTAGGATATTTAGTGCTAAATGACGCGTGCTTTCTTGTAAAGTGTCTCTCTAAATTTGACTTTTTGTTATGCGCGAATTTCTCCTTACAAATAAGACATGTCGGAAGTCCATTCAAGTTTTGAATGAACGCAAAATTCTCGGTCCACTCAACTTTAAATTCGCGGTTTTCATCTTCCGTTTTTCTTTGCTTTTTTTTGGTAGCCATGTTGATTGGGGTGCCTATAAAAATATTCCAAAAATTCTCTAAAGCCACAAGTACAAAATTATTATCATTATTAAATTTATGAAATAAAAATTAAAAAAAATCTTTTTAAAAATACAATTTTATTAATATACTAACTGTCTCCCGCGACTTTGCCCGCATGTAATTTGGGGTTTTAATTATATTGCGCGGAACCCTAATTCTTTTTCTCAAATATAAGTAAGTTACTCCGTAGAACATTAGCTATCTGCCAGTGAAAGTCCCGTCGAAATCGGTCCAGCCGTTTCGGAGATTAGCCGGAACAAACAGACAGACAGACAGACCGACAGACAGACAAAAATTTTAAAAATTATGTTTTTGTTATAAGTACCATATATACATTCATATGCATTTAGTAAAAAGCTGTTATTTTAACATTACAAACAGACACTTCAATTTTATTTATGTGTATAGACTAGCTTTTCCTCGTGACTTCGCCTGTGTGTAATTTATTACAATTGGATTTCATGGTTTTTTTAGTTTTTCGAGCGAAACCCTAATTCTTTTTCTTAAATAAAAGTAGCCTAAGTTACTCCCGGTACGTCCCGTAGTTTCGGAGATTAGCCGGAACCAACAGACAGACAGACACAAATTTTAAAAATTACGTTTTTGTTATAAGTATCGTATATAACTTCATTTAATAAAAACTATTATATAAGCTATATATATTTTGACATTACAAACAGGCACTTCAATTTTAATTATTTTTATATACAAACAGGCACTTCTATTTTATTTATTTGTATAGATGTAACTGCACCAAAAAGAAACAATAATTTTTTCCATCATCAGAATAACAAAACTTTTAATATGACCAAAAATGGAAGAAAACTTCTAACATTTGGACAAATTGAATTTATCGAAAAAATCGATAACAAATTTTGTACCGGATCTACAAACAAACATAGCACGTGTAATAAAATCGTATATAAATACCTGTAAGATGTGAAGATTACTATTAAGATTATTTAGCTAGATTGAAAAATACAACAAATTTTTAATAAAACACGACAACGGCAGACACGGTAGATAAGACAAAACTCTTCACACTACGACTGCTTGCTGGTCTGAGATGCGAATTTGTATTTTGCAGTGTTGCCAACTGCTAGCTTTACCCAGTTGCTAGACATTTTTCAAAATATTGCTAGATTGCCAGCTTTTATACCCCAAAAAGTTGCTAAAAGTAGCTAAATGTTACAGTACGTAGGTAGATTACAATAAAATGTCAATTTCTGACAATCATTTTTAATTTCCAACAAGAGAGTTAAAAATGTCTTGTGTACAGTCACGAGCAATAATATGTAAACAACATAGGACTATATTATTTTATATTTATTGTCGACTTTTGTGGCACAAATAGTTTTGTTTCGGAGCGCTAAACGTGACAAAGTTCTATGTTCTTTACATATTATTGCTCGTGACTGTACGTTATTGAATAAAAAAAAAACAAGTTTAGAATTAATCAACCAAAAAAGTAGATGTCTATATTTGGGGTTCACTGTCTTTCGTCGTTAATTCCGAATATTTTTCAGCGGTGCCCATATTATGCTTTATAAAACACGGTTATAGCAGCATTTACCACTTTTACTGAGGGAGTCACTAATGCAGAGGATTGAGTTCAGAGTTATGAAACTCAACCAACCTTTAAATTCGTCCATATTTTCCCACTTCGGTCTATATTTCTGTGCGTACGCTTTTTTTTTGAAGATAAATCCATTTTCAAATAATATTAATTTATATGAATAAAACAAAACAACACAAGGTGGTAGGTTAGTGAGTAATCCGACGTAACACAGCAGGTAACGGGGAATTCCCGGCCAACACCGACCTAAACCTACCAACTATGACCATAGATTCGCGTTAAGTTTTTATTTTTTCTTTCGAGACTCGGTACCCTACTCTACGAATCTTGATAGCCTCACGTCTCATGATGAAATGAAAAGTTGCTATAAAGAGTAGCTAAAAAGTTTAGCTACAAATTTCATTAAATTGTAGCTGTCCGTCACCAAAAAATAGCTATATCTAGCTATAAAGTTGCTAAATTGGCATCACTGTATTTTGTACCCCCACTACTTTAGAAAAAGAATGCACTCGCATGCTTGTGCTTGGTACCTTACCTTTGTATCACAACGGTGTACACCGAAAACATACGAATAATTTCAGCCGGTGCACAACACGGTTTGTGTTTACGTTTACGAAAACTAATAAAATTAAACTCTATGTTCGTTACGTATTTTTACAACAATATAAAATTTTAATTATCTATCTTTTAACTTAAACAAAAAATTATACATGTTCTCGATTTATAGAAGAATTTTAATTCATCGAAATAAGCGCCTTCCGTGGATATTTGTGCCAGAGCCGCACTTAAGGAGCCAAAGAGCCACATGCGGCTCTGGAGCCGCACTTTGCCGACCACTGGCTTAGTGCAACCTGTATAGATAACATTTTTACAGATGTTAAGCCCTTGCGTAAATCAATTATTCAAAATTTAAGTTCAGCCGGGCTATTCACAATCGTCTCGGAAAGCGAATTCGACTCGGATTCGATAACTTCTCGCACCGAAACCAATAAACGCTATTCACATTTAACGTTCGGATGAAGGTCACTTAGATACAGCCCATAACTACTGTATCGTCATTTAGTTACATGCATTTACGAATTTTGTAGATAAATAGGCTTTTGTATTTTTTTAGAGTAACGCCTAAACAAAAACATAATGCAATATTTTGGTGTTAGCCATTGATATCGAATATAAAAAATATATAATTTAACTATATAATAAATAACAAAAAAAACTGAGATATGTCTCGTTTCACAAAGCAGAATATATATATATATATATATATATATATATATATATATATACAAAGCAGAAAATATATATATATATATTATATATATATATATATATATATATATATATATATTCTGCTTTGTGAAACGAGACATATCTCTGTTTTTTTTGTTTTGTTCAGTTTGTTGTGTTAGCCATTGATATCGAATATAAAAAATATATAATTTAACTATATAATAAATAACAAAAAAAACTGAGATATGTCTCGTTTCACAAAGCAGAATATATATATATATATATATATATATATATATATATATGTATATATATATATATATATATATATAAACTGAAAATTAAAACTTTAAATTATACAATGTTAAGCTCTCTACCAAATTATAATTTTACCTGTTTTAATTGCATAGAATAGTCTTTGTGTTTATATCATATTTTATTATCTGTTAATTTCATAACTAATTTTAAGTTTCATGTTGAAATGTTGTGCATACCTTTAAGTTAAATACATATATAGTATAATTTTGTTTATACCTGCAAATGTTTAATAATAATGTTTTGTATGTGTTTAGTTGGTAAGCCTAAATAAATAAATAAATAAATAAATATATATATATATATATATATATATATATATATATATATATATATATATATTTGTGATAGAAAACTTATAAAAACACACCTTTCACAAAAATTCAGCTTTACGATTAAGTGCAAATATTGAAGTAATTATATGAAAATACGTCTTATAGATAATTGTAATTAATTTTTGTTACCTACCTTATAATTAAAAGGATTTATTTATCTCTTCTAATCATCAATATTCGAAAAGTTTTCGCCAGCCTCAGAGCTCTCGTAAAGTTTCCGATGCAAACTGTCACAATTATCGAAAATAAACGTCAAAGAACGCCCCATAGAAAAAAAACCCAGACCCGACAGAAACGAGACATATCTCAGTTTTTTTGTTATTTATTATATAGTTAAATTATATATTTTTTATATTCGATATCAATGGCTAACTCCAAAATATTGCATTATGTTTTTGTGCAGGCGTTACTCTAAAAAATTACAAAAGCCTATTTATCTACAAAATTCATAAATGCATGTAACTAAATGACGATACAATAGTTATAGGATGTATCTAAGTGACCTTTATCCGAACGTTAAATGTTAATAGCGTTTATTGGTTTCGGTGCGAGAAGTTATCGAATCCGAGTCGATTTCGCTTTCCGAGACGATTGTGAATAGCCCTGCTGATCACTGTGAACAGTTGGTATCATTGCCTTACATATATGTACACAAGAAACAAAAAAATGAGAAAATTGTGTTTGTTCCAATAAATGAACATCGCTTGGAGATGTTTAGAAGTAATATAATAAAAAGACTTCCATCACTTTCGTTTAAAAATAGTGCTAATTATTTGTATGGTACGTTATTTAAAATTATAACTTGTGAATTTAGTAGGATATTTACTTCTAAAACTTTCTCTTTTAACAGTCGCAAATCATTTAATGAATGGGTGACAGTAGGAATTTATAAAAGTAGGCGAAAGTTATATGAGCTTTATAAGGAATTACCAAAAAAAGATTACCTAATTTGAACCTACGAGCTAGTCTAGCATATGCAGGCTCTCTAGGAAATAAAAATTACTACTAGAATAATTGAAACAACACACAGAAACGATTTTGAGCGTATTTACATGAGTTTCATTCTGGTTCCTCTGGGATCGATGTCTGGATTTATCCTCCGATCTGGACTCCAGGTTCTTTGGATACCGATGCCGATGACTCGTAGCAGTGGTAGCGATATGGATTTCGATATTAGAAATTCACTAACAAACTACACTGAGACTACTCGAGTATCCTACCGACTGCGCCAATTATGGATGTCGCCGCCGGAGGACCCAAAAAACCAAAATTACTTTTATTAATTATAATTAAAAAGATATTACAACAAAAATAACTAATATTAATTAAATCTAATTGAACCTACACCCCGTCCGATGTTAGAAACGAAGTGTGTTGGCATGGCAGGTGAAGTTTCGTATATATAATGCTGTCGGATGACGCCGCGGGCGTCACTGTGAATCCACGGCAGCTACATTTCCCATCAGGTTGGCAGAATTGCCTCGCTGTGTTGGGTTTCTGGTAAGGTGCTATGTCGGTTGACATCGCGTGCGTCATTGTGAGTCCATGGCGACCGAGTTTCCAATCAAGTCAGCAAAACTGCCTCGTGAAAGCAATATTGAAATGTTGTGTGGGAAAATGAGGTTGCCGCGAAGTTTGCGGTTTTGTAAGGGGCATCCATATATGTAAGAGATACTAAATTACTTGGTGGCTCCTTAATATTAGCTAATAAATCCTTTTCATGTAAAGAACGTAATGATATTGTGAGACTCTGTTGAGCGTACTGTAGAAATCGCATGCGTTGAGCTTGAACACCTTATTGTTGTCAGTGTTTACTGACCCCCATGTTCAAATTATGATACCTTTGAAAAAATTATGGATGAAGTTTTAGTGAAGCTTAATAAACAGAATAAATCTCTTGTAATGTGTGGAGACTTTAATATCAATGTCCTTGAAACTTCTTCCATCAGATTTGAACATACAGCGAAACCAGTAAAGACAAACCTCGTAACTCAAACTATCAATTAAAAATTAACAATGAATTGACGAAATCAAATCAAGAAGTCGCAGAGGTGTTTGATAAATATTTCACTGATATTTCCATCTTGACAACAGAGTCATTGAATACTTCTCCAACTGTCGCTGAGTCATTACTTAAACAGAATGTTAATACCTGTTTAAAAGAATTTAGATTTGAAAAAGTATTACCGCAAGATATTGTAAAATACTTCAAAACCATTGATGTAAAGAAAACCGCAGATTTGTGGGGGATTTCCGTTACAGTGATTGCGTCCATAATAGATTTAATTGCACCTCATCTTGCTATTATTTTTAATACCTACTTGTATCGATTCAGGTGTTTCCTGATTTAATGAAGTATATTAAAGTAATACCTTTATTTAAATCTGGTAGTACATTGGACCCTGCTAATTTTTGACCTATTTCTGTACTACCAACTCTCAGTAAAATTTTTGAACAAATAATTTTGGATCAATTGTTAATTTTTATAATACAAATAAATTATAATGATTTCTTATATTAACGCGAACACTACATATTGAATAAAACTATTTTTTTACGGATTTTATGGTATGGGTGCTGCCATCTGCTTGGGATCCTATAATTAACAAAATTAAATGCAAACCCAAGCATACCATTGCAAGACTTCAAAATACTGTAAGTTCATTCTGCGTAAATCGAACCAAAAATTAATTTTAAAAAACTGAAGGTAGCCGGGCTAACTGTGACATCGGGACGTCAAACATTTCAGCCCCCCCGTGACCATGGGTTGCTGTAAAGCACCCGAAACGTCGAAAATTAAAAATAGTAAATTAAACGCGATAAAATCCGTAAAAAATAGTCTTATTCAACAAATAAATTACTTCATAAAAACCAATTTGATTTTACAAGGGGTCGCTCGACGTCTGACGCCGGTGTTGAGCTTATGAAATATATTTTAATGCCTGGGAGAATTCACAAGATGCCTTAGGTATTTTCTGTGATCTTTCTAAGGCTTTCGATTGTGTTCATCATGAGGCATTAATCAGGAAACTACAACATTACGGTGTAAAAAATTTGGCGCTTAGACTTATTACTTCATATTTAAGTAACAGAACTCAAAAAGTCGTGATCAATGGTAAAGGTTCCTCCGGATCGGTAGTATCAATGGGAGTTCCTCAGAGCTTGATTCTTGGTCCATTCCTGTTTTTAATCTATATTAATGACTTGCCTTATCTTGTAGGAGACAATCACGATATAGTATTTTTTGCTGACGATACCTCTTTAATTTTCAAACTCAAACGGCAGTCAAGTAATTATGGCGATGTAAATAATACTCTATCGAAATTAGTACATTGGTTTAACGCCAACAATATGCTCTTAAACGGCAATAAGACAAAGTGTATTAAATTGACAATACCTAATGTAAAACATTCCAATACAAATGTGCTGTTAAATGGGGAGGAGTTGAGTCTTGTGGATACCACTGTTTTTCTTAGTATTACTATTGACGCGAAACTTCAATGGGGCCCCCATATATCTAAATTAGTAAGCAGACTTAGTTCTGCAGCATATGCTGTAAGAAAGATTAGAAGTCTCACAGATGTTGAGACAGCTAGATTAGTGTATTTTAGTTACTTTCATAGCGTAATGTCTTATGGAATTTTGCTATGGGTTAAGGCGACTGATATTGAAGCTATATTTATTTTACAAAAGAGAGCCGTACGGGAGATTTATTTTTAAAGAAATAAACATATATTAACTTGGCATCGCAATATTATATTTATGAAAATGTAATGTATGTACATAAAAACATAAATAGCTTTAATAAGAATAAGGATGTGCATACTTTAAACACTAAGAACAAACATAAGCTTGTAATGCCAGTTACTACTCCACAGAATCAGTAATTCATTTATGGGGCAATGTATACGCTTTTACAACAAAATCCCAGAACATATTCAAAGTTTGTCAATAAACAAGTTTAAAAGTTTTATTAAAGAAAAACTGTACAAAAAGGGTTATTATAATATCAAGGAATACATGAATGAAAATAACCCCTGGGAATAAGGTGATCGCCACCATGCTGGTTCTATGAAAAATTATTTAAAAATTGTATATACGAAATTATTGTTAAGTGAAATATGGGTTTCTTGCTGGTTCTTCCCAGGACAGAGGTATTTTCCGAACCAGTGGTAAATAAAAAAATACTTTCAATAAGTATTATGTAATAATCAATATTGAATAAGAAATTATTCTATTCTAACACCTCCCCCCTGAGAACAGCAACTATTTGCGAGTCTTGAGATGATGAAATATTGCTGTCTTCTGTGGTTCAGATTTTCCAGATTTCGCGTAGATGTCTTCTTTGGATGGGAGTTGCGATGCTTTTCTAGTGCACTGCCATAGTCCGTAACGTTTTAAAGTAACAAGTCTTTTAAGTACCTGTTGGCGACGCGTCTATAAATAATATTTCAATTCATTAGTTTACCAATTACGGACAGCTTCTAAAGATTAATTATCAAGGAATAATTATTCTATAAGAAAGCACTCAGTAAAATTTTAAAGAAATTTCGAATAAATATCTTAAGGTCCCGGGTTCAATTCCCCTGTCGATTTACTTTTTGTTGTTTTCTAAACAAAAAGAGAAATTTCAAGATAAAGTTCTAAGACCACGGGTTCAATCCCCGGTCGGAACGATCATTCTTATTTTTGAGATTAATTTAGAGTTGTGTATTACATAATAATTATCTTTGTAATGTAAATGCAAAATTTTGTAAAATAAATGCTTATTTTGATGTTTAATTCATGGGAATAATTTTTTTTGTGTTATCAGATAAGAAACATTATGACTGATAAGGATAATGTTTGTGAAACTTGGTGTTTCATAATAAACAGAGATAAGTGCTATCTGACCAAGGATTCCACTAGCCTTCTATAGAGGTCACTAGAGTCGTGTAGAAATTGGTTGGTCATGTAATGCGGACTAAGAATCGTGCGCTGAACTCGCATATAGGAGGCCAATAAATGAATTTTTAATTATTTGCAAAATTTCAGTAGTTTATGTAAAATTGAGTCAAATATATAATAAATGTTTAAAAATAATAAATGTTTCAGGATGACTGTAAACAAAAAGGTGAATTCTATGTTGTTTCTCTTTAAAATAGTGAAATAATGATAGCTTTGTATAAGAAATTTAAAAGTGTTTTAAAGGTAAAAATATGTGTAAAAATGTGAATTAAACTATTGTATTAGTTAAGATATTTGTATTTTCAAATAAAGAACATTGTTTCAACCTTATATGTTAGATATTTAAGAATTCTAACTTAGTACATAAGTTGTAAAATAGGCATATTTTGTTAAATAAATAAAATGTTTTTTATGTGATTGAAATACAATGTATGTCATAATATTAAGGTTTTATTGTGCTACCATTATAAATAAAAAATTTAACTGTATGTCTTAGGCAAATAAATATATTGAGCAAACGGTAAGAGCGCAATAGAGAAAAATCAACGTAATTGAATATATACTCGAAAGAAAGCCGCGCCCCCCATGAAATCGCATGGGGGGCGCGGCTTTCTTTCGAGTATAGCTTTGAAGTACCTTATTAAACTGGTTTTCATTTAATTCGTTCGGGACCAGCTATCAGTAATACTTATAATCAAGAAAGAAAACATATAGGGAAGTGATAGGAATAGGGAAAGTAATCAATAATTGCACTCTTACGGAGAGGTTTTGAAGACAAATGCTGTTTCATTCCTAAAGGATCTTCCATCAACACCTATACAGTCCACAATATATATATGAGGGGACGGCTGGACCGGGACCACTTCATGAGGACCCGTAATCTTCGTCGTCTCACCTTTTCTTTTCAGAAAGGGTTTTCAGACGCTCTCTTGTGATACTCCTAGTTCGCCGCGGGCCGTGCTACAGTACGGACGTGTCTATCGCGCACCAGTGTTAGTGTACGTGTTGTGCCAGTTGACGACTCCGGCGACGTTGAGATCACTCCGTCTGGCGTTGAAGCGTCGCTGGTGCTCTCCTGCGACGAGCTTCAATCAAGGTAAACACAAAGGACGCCACCTACGCTGTGCCCTACTTTGCATATTGTCTTACTTTTACACTGTACCCTCCTTCTGTTGTTAAAAGGTCACAAGTGTGCCGCATTCTGTGTAAGTTAACGTCCTAACCCATAAGAGCCTCACAAACCTCTCCCTGCTCGCGAGCGCCTTGCTGGGCCTCACTCAAGGGTCTCACCTGGTGTGGTTGCACGCGCTGAGGGGAGTAAGGTGTGTGAAAGCCACAGGGCTGAGCACAAACTAACACCAAAAGGTATGTCGGACAAGGGGGAAACCCCCCCACCCCCACCACGCCAAAAGCCACCAGATAGGCGTCCGGGAGTACTGGACAGACCCCTCATGGAGCGAAACCTCTTCGCTCCTGAGAGGTCCTGAGTGCTCCCGCCATACAGCCAGCTGCCGAGGCGGATAGGAAGTTCACGGGCCACTGGCGCCGCGCTTGGTGCTGGTGAAGCTGTGTCTCCATCTAGTGTCGAACTGATTCCACGTTCCAACCTCGAGGAGGAGAACACCACCTGAGATCGAAGAAGACCAGCTCCAAGAGGAGAAAAGGCTGAGGGCCGTATCAGACTCATTATCTGATTCGGCATCGCCTTCTACCTCAGAGACTACCCCACCAGAAATGTAACCCGTGACTAGACGCAACAACCCACCCGATTCACCATTACCATCACCAACTACTTTTCTGGTCGGTATGATAGACATACGGGAGTTTGAAGAGCAGAACCCAGCAGGGGAGAGGGAATGGAACAACACGTCCTACGCCACCCTCGCCCCTGGACATGAGGAGGTTCAACCGAATATTGAACCAATACCCGGACCTTCCTTGGCGCCGGATTCTTATGCGCACGTTGCGGCAGCTCCGAGAACGGCACCACCACCTGCACAAAGGCAACAACAACCCGCAGATAGGCAAACGGTCAAATACCCCCCTATTATTCTTGAATGCTTTCCAAACTGGGCGAAGCACTTCAAAATCATCCACCAGCTTCTTTCGTTTGCCCCCCAGGATATAAGAGCCAATTCAAATGCAACAACACCTGCAATTATCGCCAGAGACCTCAACGCGAAACATCCCGCTTGGGGCTCCGCATTAATAATTTCTCCAGGGAAAAAGTTATATGACGACGCCGAGGATTGGGGGTACGAGGTGCTGGGCCCAGATGAGCCCACCCACATCCCCGCCAAACCCGAACACCAGCCCGATGTCCTAGACATAGTGCTGTGCCATCTACTGCCGTACCCAATACGGTTGGAAGTGCAGTATGATGTAGACACGCAGCACCTCCCCTTGCTGATTACCATCGACACTAGTGCGGATGACGTAGTGCCCAGAAGCCTCAGGATGAAGACTAACCGGACGCGATTCCGCAGTGCGCTGGAGGACCTCCAACTCGGCGCCCCTATTTCCACTCATGAAGATGTGGAGACAGCGGCCCTACATCTTCACAACAGCATAAAAGATCAACTGCTACTCCATTACCACCTTGTCTCCACGGGGCGTGGGAAGGAGGAACTCCCACGCAAATTGCAAACTCTGCTGTCTGAGAAGCGGAAGCTGAGGAGGTTCTGGGCACGGACACGATGCCCACGGCTCAAAACCAAACACCCTGACGGAAGAGCTGTCGGAAGCAATGAGTGCGTACAGGGGAGAGGCATGGGAGAGGCGAGTCGACAAAGCCTCGGAGACACCCCCCTCCCTGCATCTCCTCAACCGATAGCTCACCAAGACACCAACACCTGTCTGCCCACTAGTGGACAGCACGGGAAGCAGAATCTATGACGCCCAAAAGAGAGCGGAGTTGATGGCACAGCAACTTGAGTAGCAGTTCATACCCAATAGCGTAGCAGAGGGGTACGCAGATCATGTAGGAAATATAATAAACCGCGTACAGGTATACCTGTCGAACCCGGCGCCGCCCCTGAGGGGCGATGACTTCATCTTACCAGCGGAGGTAAGGCACATCATCATGCGCCTACCCACCCGTAAAGCGCCAGGATACGACGGCATTACCACCACGGCCATCATGCAGCTACCCAGAAGGGTAATAGTGGCACACACCAGATTATATAACGGCATCCTGCGAACTGTCCACTTCCCGATCATTTGGAAGCAGGGCAAAATTATCTTGCTGCCGAAGACGTGAAAAGACAGGAGGTTCCCGGCCAGCTACCGCCCCATAACGCTATTGCCGCACATAGCTGTGGAACACCATGGGGTTTTAGTCGGTGCGAGTCAGACATAACCCGCCCTTGCCCCCGCGAGGCGGGTATGCGTAGGCATTTCCCCATGTAAAAAAAAAGGTATTAGCGAGTACGCGGTCAGTCGGTGTCCGCAGCGCGGTCAGTTGCTTTACAACAGGCCGTGTGTACCGCGTAAAAATTGTTGCTAAATTCAGAGACTTATAATAGAAACAGTGCAAAATTACCCAGTACTTTATGATAATTCGCATCGTGATTACAAAAGCATTAGGATTAAAAACAAAATATATGATAATATTGCTGAATATTAAATACAATTAGTAAAGTCATCGAAAAAATAGTTTTTGATACCATATATTCTGTTATAAGTTACGGGGATCTGCTCAGGTGGATCGAGTCTTACTTATATAACAGGTCGCAAGCTGTGGTGCTGGAGGGATACAGATCGGATTTCATTGACATACCAACGGGTGTACCACAAGGTTCCCATTTAGGATCTCTATTTTATGATGCTTATGTCTATGATATCATCAACTGTTTTACATTTACACAAAATTTAATGTACGCTGATGATAAAAAAATATTCATCAAGATTCAAAGTGAAGAGGACTGTTTTAAAATGCAACTTGATTTAAACACCTTATTAAATTATTACTTAGAGAACAATATAACAGTTAACATTAGTAAATATCAGTGCATTACTTTCACGAGAAAACCTAACCCAGTATTGTACTGCTACAACTTTAATGGAATACCAATTCGTAGAACATCGATTGTGAGAGATCTTGGCGTATACTTCGATAGTAAAATGCTTTTGTCTAACCATGTTGACAAAATAGCGGACAAAGCTTTCAAAAATTTAGTCATTAGTGATTTCTAATATTTACGCGAACACTACACATTTAAATAAAACTAATTTTACGGATTTTATCGCGTATATTAACTTATTTTTTATATTCCCGACGTTTCGGGTGCTTTCCAGCAACCGTGGTCACGCGGGACTGAGGTGTTTGACGTCCTGCTGTCATAGTTAGCCCGGCTAAAAAAAACTGAAGGTAGTTTTATTTAAATTTGTCATTAGGTCATGTAAACCTTTTAAACATCTAAGTACCTTGAATGCCTTATATAATGCTTATGTCCGCAGTATCATTGAATATGCCTGCCCGGTCTGGTCCCCCCAATACGCCATTTACATAAATCGTCTAGAGCGCGTACAGAAAATATTTATTAAGCATCTTAATTATCGCGTACATAAATCAGCCTTACCAACCTATCAAGAGAACTGTGACCGATTTAACTTACTTACCCTTGAAGATAGACGTAAAGTAGTGGATGTATGTCTACTGTACGATATAGTGCACGGACGCATTGATTGCCCCAAGCTAGTTACGAGCGTGGGGCTTGACGTGCCTTTACGGGTTGCCAACCCGCTCGCCAAGCGTGGCAACTATGGCAAATACGGGGGGTAATGATCAAAGCAACAAACAGACGGCCCCCAGTCCCCGGCGGCCCCGCTATTCCTGGCTACGGTGGCGACCATGGTAACGGCGGGGCAGGGGGTGCTAAGAATCTCCGGTGGAGGTTCGGTTGCCACCTTAGACGACTCGACCTGGCAACGTACAACGCACGCACCCTGAGGACTGACGAGAAGATCGTGGAGCTGGAAGGAGAGATAGATAAGTTGCGCTGGCATATTATAGGACTATCCGAAGTCCGAAGAGAGGGGGAGGACACGGTAATCCTCGAATCCGGCAACTTGCTCTATCACCGGGAGGGCGAGCATCTGTCCCAAGGAGGTGTCGGATTTATCATCCACAAGTCTCTCGTTAACAACGTTGTAAAGATCGGGAGTGTGTCGACGAGGGTTGCGTACCTTATACTCAGAATCACCAAACGGTATTCGCTGAAGGTCATACAGGTTTACACACCAACCTCGGCACACCCCGATGAGGAGGTGGAGAAAATGTATGAGGATATCTCTAGAGCCATGCATTCCTCCAAAACCCAATATACGGTGTTAACGGGAGACTTCAATGCAAAACTAGGCACAAGAGAGAACGGTGAGCTGAAAGTAGGGAAATTTGGAATAAGGCAACGGAACCCAAGGGGCCAGCAGCTGGCTGACTTCATGGAGAAAGAGGGACTCTTTATGATGAACTCTTTCTTCCAGAAGCGGCCCCACAGGAAGTGGACCTGGTCGAGCCCCGACGGTTCGACAAAAAATGAGATTGACTTCATTATGACGACCAGACGACAACTGTTCAGTGATGTCTCCGTGATCGCGAGGGTGAAAACTGGTAGCGATCACCGAATGGTTAGAGGCACACTGAACCTAATCGTTAAGTTGGAGAGGTCGCGTCTAATGAAGTCAACGCTCCGTCCCCCTCGTGCTCTGTTCCAAAGTCCCGAAACCTTTCAGCTCGAGTTACAAAACCGTTTTCAGTGCCTAGAAGACTGCAATGAAGTGGACGATATGAATGACAAGCTCGTGGAAACTGTCCATGCGGTCGGAGCTAAGTTCTGCAAAACCCGCCGCAGAAGAACACAAAAACTCTCCGATCACACTCTTAATCTCATGGCTGTTAGACGGGAGATGAAGCTACATTCTTCAACAGATTTGACAGCATACAGGCAACTGAACAGACAGATCTCCAAATGCATGCGGCGGGACTTACGTAACTTCAATACAGCTTGTATTGAAGAAGCGATCGAGCGGAACCAAGGCTCCAAAATCTTTTCCAGAGATCTGTGTGCCAGAAAGAGCCAACTGTCAAAGCTGAAGACCGAGTGTGGCAGCATCGTTTCCGGGACACCTGAGATTTTGAGTGAGATTGAGAGGTTCTATGGGCAGCTGTACACGTCATCGTTGGAGCCACACGCAAGTGTGAGTAACGATCCAAGAGCGAGTCTCATCCGACACTATTCCGAAGATATCCCGGACGTCAGTCTGAGCGAGATTTGAATGGCTCTCCAGCACCTTAAAAACGGCAAGGCCCCAGGCGAGGATGGAATTACAGCGGAGTTTCTGAAAGCGGGTGGAAGACCGGTACTTGAAGTCCTTCAGAAGCTCTTTGACTCCGTCCTCCATGGTGGCATTACACCGGAGGCGTGGAGCAGAAGTGCGGTGGTTTTGTTCTTCAAGAAAGGTGACAACGCTCTCTTGAAGAACTACAGACCGATTTCCCTTCTGAGCCGCGTCTATGTGCTATTTTCGAGAGTCATTACGAATCGTCTCGCGCGCCGACTTGACGACTTCCAGCCTCCCGAACAAGCCGGTTTCCGAAAGGGCTTTAGCACCATAGACCACATACATACCCTTCGGCAAATTGTACAGAAGTCCGAAGAGTACAATTTGCCACTATGTCTGGCATATGTGGACTATGAGAAAGCCTTTGATTCTTTCGAAATTTGGGCGGTGCTGCAGTCCCTTCAGCGGTGCCAAGTTGACTGTCGGTATATCGAAGTGCTGAAGTGTTTGTACAGTAGAGCTACGATAGTTATCCGAGTACAGAACCAGAGTACGAAACCTATCGAATTGCAGAGAGGTGTAAGACAGGGTGATGTTATATCCCCGAAACTCTTCACCGCTGCATTGGAAAACGTTTTCAAACTTCTGGACTGGAAAGGAAATTGTACAACCAGTGCGTGTTGCCAGTGATGACTTACGGAACTGAGACATGGTCCTTCACTGCTGGCCGTATGAGGAAGCTCAAGGTCGCTCAGCGAGCTATGGCTCTCCATAGCCGAGCATAGCCCTCTGGCTATGCTCGGAGTTTCTCTGCGTGATAAACTTAGAAATGAGTATATCCGCAGTAGAACCAGAGTAACCGACATAGCCCAATGGATTAGTAAGCTGAAGTGGCAGTGGGCCGGTCATATAGCTCGAAGAACCGACAACCGATGGGGAAGAAAGGTTCTCGAGTGGCAGCCTCGTACCGGTAGGCGAAGTGTAGGGCGACTTCCCACGAGATGGAGTGACGACCTGGTAAGACATGCAGGAAGTCGATGGATGCAGGTGGCTCAGGACCGTGCTTTGTGGCATTCCTTAGGGGAGGCCTATGTTCAGCAGTGGATTTATGAAAGGCTGTAATGATGATGATGATAATGTATGAGACTTGTCAAATGTGCGTATCGCCTGAGGGAACAGGTGCAATCATTTAATTTTGTAAGTGTAAAATTGAGTGTATATCAACTGATACTAATCATTACGACCGTAGTATGCTATGCCTTAATAATTAAAGGAAACCTGTTATTGACCTTATTATAAGAATAATATTATTTAATGTAAACTATTTAGAACGCTGTTGGTTACGAAATAAATTTAAAAAAGTATAATAAGACTTTGTCACGGTTAGTCACGTCACTGATGTCCAATCGTAGCACAGACACCTCAGCGAATAGCGCTTCAGGCCGCCGTTGCGCCCGCGGTGAGTTATTGCAGCGGCTGGAGCCACGGCTCGCGTTTAGCCACCACCGCAAGCCGCTTATGTGTATGTTATACGCTATATGTGTGTGTGGGAGACGCTTAAGACCAACAAGCTTAACATAACTTGAAATTAATTGTTGGTTGGTAACACTGCCTCATCACTTTTTCACCGCAAAATCAAACTCAATGAAGTGTCACTCCCTTTGCGAGAGCTACGCTATACTATACTACTAACTTGTGATCAAAACGCATACCATTGCCATTATATAGGCAGTGATTCTATAACTTTACTATCTCGCCAGACAGACGTTGTTCTGCCCTTTCCAACGACCCTTCCTATTTAAATCCTTAAAGACGCAATAAAAAAATTTTGAGGGTTATTTATCGAGATAAAAACTATCCTATCTCTCAAGTTAGACCAAAATTCACACAGTGTGCAAAATTTCATTGAAATCAGTTCAGTAGTTTAGGAGTCCATCGCGGACAAACAACGTGACACGTAATTTTTATAAATAAAGACTAGCTGGCCATGCAGACGTTGTTCTGCCCTTTTCGACGACCCTTCATTTAAAAAATCCTTAAATTCGTAATAAAAAAATATTGAGTGCCACTTATCAGGATAAAAACTATCCTATCTCTCAAGTTGGACAAAACTGCACAGTGTGCAAAATTTCATTGACATCAGTTCAGTAGTTTAGAAGTTCATCGCGGACAAACAACGTGACACGTAATTTTTTTATATAAAGAAGATTATAACAGTTATAAACCTCAAAGAGTACAAACATAGAGGGAATCCTAAAATGAAAACAAAATTATTTTAGGTGGTTAAACTTTTTAGATAGGGTGACTTACATTTTACATGATATTACTCGTAGATTACTGTATAGTGTATATATTAGAGATGAAGTATATATACTGAAACAGATCCAGGCACTAGGTATTAAACAAGACTAGGTTGCACTTGTCCCAACTTTTAAAAGACTTGATGTCTTTTAAACCACCTAGTGTCACTGTGCCTACGCGTCTCACAATCGAACGCGCAATCCCGAACCCTATATACAATGTACTCTGTGCCCGAATTAGGGATGTGAAAAAATAATCGATTTTCATATTAATCGATTATTTTTTTCTTATAATCGATTTTTCGAAGTCGATTTTTTTATAATAAAAATCGATTTTTAATAAATCGATTTTTATGTAAATTACGCGTTTCAATCGATTTTTATTATCAGAGTCATCTGTGCGATGGATGTAAAAACGTGAAGTAAGTTCAATAACATGAATAAGTCAATCAAAAGACGGCGCCACCTTTATGTATCTCTATGTATGTAAAACAGTTTCGCTTTTCGTATGTTTTCAACAGGTTTCTTCCTCCGCTAGATAAGATAAGATAAGATAAGATATTTTATTTACTAAAACATGTGTGAGGGCAGATATATATTCTTGGTGTTAGTGTTATTAGTATCAACATGTCTTACCGATATTCGGTGTGTAAAATTTAAAGTGTTAGGTTGTTAGTTTTCATTTAACATTAGCAGTCTATTAATATACAAAGTCAGTGAAATTATTACTTACAACAATTATAATTAAAAGTATATGTATGTATAAGGCAATTATATAATGTCAAAATTTATCATTAAGAAAGTCAGTTAGAGTGTAGTAGCATTTTTCAATTAAAAGATATTTGAATTTATTTTTAAAAAGATTGCTATTCAGTGATCTGAGGAATTTTATTATAGATTTTAGGAGCCATGCATACTACACTCTTTCTTAGCAGAGCCGTTCTTGCTTGTTGCAAGCACAATTTACTTCCATCACGACGATTGCGCTTTACTTTGTCAGACAACCGTGGAAATAGGTTAGGATTGGCCCTGACAAAGAGAGCCATGTTCAATATGTATAAGGACGGAAGTGTAAGAATTCTATGTTTAATAAAATATGGCATACAACTATCGGCAGTCTGAAGACCAAGGAGGAGTAAAAGTATTCTGTGGTTTTCTTTCTTTCTTTGGTTAGTGTAAACAATTATATATAAACAATAAAAATGTCTTGTGAAACGCGTAAGTGACTGACAGAAGTATTTTATAATGAAAAAATGATAGAGGCCAACACGTCTATAGGCAAAAATACTGAATTGGATCTATATATTGCGGCACCACTATCAAATCTCAAGGCAGATGCCCTCAATATATGGAGAAGCTCTGAAGGAACTTTCCCTAAACTAACCGAATTGGCTTTTAAACACCTCTCAGTGATGGCCAGTTCCGCGCCAGCCGAAAGATTATTTTTGAAAGCGGGAAATATTGTTAGGAAAAAACGAAACCGTATTTTGGGAAAGAGACGAAGAAGAATTTTGTTTGTTGAAATTTTGATTGTTTTTAAAGTCTTTAACTGAAAATTCATGGCAATATTTTTTTTACTTTTTTTGTTTACACAAGTTTAAAAAAAGATTTGTCTTGTATTTTAGTTTTGAGATCAAAAGGTTGTCGTCGGATTATTTATAATTATAATTTTATTTTATTTTATTTTCATTCCAATCCAATGTAAAATGCTACTGAACATTAGTGGCATAATGATATTTAGACTTTTTGTTTGTTCAAATAGTTTAAAAAAAGCTATCGTTTACTAAAATTGTGGTTTCTTTATGATTTCTTATATTTACGCGAAGACTACACATTAAATGAAATTAATTTTTACGGATTTGATCACGCTTAACTTAACGTTTTAATTCCTGACGTTTCGGGTGCTTCACAGCACCCATGGTCACGGGGGGAACTGAGGTCTTTGACGTCCAGATGTCATAGTTAGCCTGGCTAAATTCAGTTTTTGAATATTAATTTTTGTCTGATCTACGCAGAATGAGCTTACAGTATCATGAAGTCTTACAGCGGTATGCTTGGGTTTGGATTTAATTTTATTAATTATAGGATGCCAAGCAGATGGCAGCACCCATCCATCTTCTCTATTGAAATTAGGATGTTTTTTAATTTCGATAGCCTCGCGAATCATCCTTGGTAGTAATCGGTGTTCTTTTGCGAGGATTTGTGGTTCAACTATGACATAGGGACGTCAAACACCTCAGTCCCCTCTGTGACCATGCGTGCTGTAAAGCCCCTGAAATGTCGGGAATTAAAAAGTTAAATTAAACGCGATAAAATCCGTAAAACTTAGTTTAATTTATCGTTTCTGTTTATTTTGGTTGTAATAAATTGTTAAATGGCACTGAACATTTGTGGCAGTAATTATTTTTAGTTTTTTATTGTTCAAAGTTAAGTTAAAAAAATTGTTCTGTAGTTTATTTCTAAAACCAGAAGATTATTTTTCCAATAAAATATTTTTTTCGCAAAAATCGATTATTTTTTTTATAAAAAATCGATTTTTCTTAAATCGATTATTATCACAAAGCAAAAAATCGATTTTTTTATTAATCGATTTTTTTCACTCAATGTCACATCCGTAGCCCGAATCGAACAAAAACCGGCACAGCCAAGCGAGATAGCATTTTATTGTCGTAGTTCCGGTATATATTACTCTACTCTATGTGTCGTAGTTACTAATCTGCTTTGCCGCTCACTCGTGTTTGCCTAAATCATTCATGTGTCAGTCATTTGAATTTGAACTATATTACAATGTATATAAAATTAACGCGACGCACACTCGTATTGTGTAAGAATATAATATTCTGTCCTTTTTTAACTACACTATTCCGCAGTCTTTCTATCTTTTTCTGTCAATACGCGATACTAGTCGGGACTAGTCCCGTGGACTTCAACCAAATACTAGGCAGATTTTATATACTAGGTACTTGTAAATACTCAATGCGTATGGAGATTGGAGACCATATGATGCAGTCGAGTGTCTAGTACGAACTCATGCAAATGTGATCTCGGCACCGTATTGATACCTAAGTCGAGTATTATTTAGCAATAGGTTTTCGTAACGAAGTTTTGTTATGTGGTTAAAGAACTTTCGATTTATTTTTTATTTAGACATTACACATTAAAGAGTTTATTGTTTAAAAAAAATGGCTTCCAAAAGAAGCAATGTCACTTGGGATCATTTTACGGACAAACTTAGTTTCAAAAGTGATTTTTTCGTGTATATAAAAACAATGATTGTAGACAGGTAATAAAAAAAAGAAACAATAATAAACGAAAAAATAATAAACAAAAAACGGATTACTCTGAAATAAAAATTAATAGAAAACTTATACGTCAACAATCTAGAATGTAAATAAATCTTGACGATGACAGTCTTAAGCCTATGTAAAGCATGAATGGATAATTACTATTCATTACCTTCACGTATCGGCTGTACGCAGACTAAGTATATTTTAAAATGCTATTGCTATTCCAACTATACCAAACTTTATGCGTACTTCATAGACTAGGTAGAACAGGTGTTTGGATCGAGTATTTGTACGGAATTCATAGACGTAGTATCTTAATCCTCTATCTACGACGGAATTGGACTAAGTGCACCTACTACCTAGTACGACTCATCTCTAGTATATATACTAGAGATGATTCAAAATAAGGTTGTAGCTTTATTAATATCACCCCTCTTCCACAAATTCAATATTCCCATTCTTTATTCAAATCTGCAAGCTGGTAGATGTTGTGTTCTACCTACCATCTTGTGTACCTTACGGAAGTGTATATTATTGTATGAGCTTTTGTTTCTTTTTCTCATTTACTTTTTATAAAAAAGAAATTAATTTTGACCTAAGTACAGTATTTTTTGTCGTAGTTGTAGTTCTAATTATTGAGTGATAATTAATAAATTAATGTTAGGATTAGAAATAACTATGATTTTTTTTTAATATCCAATGATTTACTTTTATAATGGTAACACTAAAGGTAGGTTTTCGTATCAGGGAAACGAAACCGTATCTTCAAATCCGATTGGCTGAAAAAACAATTTATTTCATTTGACTTCCATCAGCACCAATCAATGCTTAGAGATACCTCAGCCCATTATATCTATGGAAGATAAAACAGCAATACCATTACCAATATCTTTTTCTGCGAAATTAGCGCGGTCTCGGGCCCACTAAAATTCAAATTTAAAATTCTTCGCATATGAAAGCTGTAATGGGATATGTTCAGATTTAAATAACAATTTTAATGAAAAAAAGGATTTAAAGATATAATTTTTTTAAATTGTCCAGATTTATAGTTAGGCTTCTGAAGATTGTTCAATGAGGCAGGGGCGGCTCGACTTTCCTCTTCTAGCGCAGACCGTAGCCCTACCGAGCAGCGCCCCAGTTGATACGGATCGAACGATTGCGTAGTCACTGTACGGAATCCGAGCTTCTGAGCTATTAGAATATAGTCTTGATTAATTTTCCAGTGCTGTGAATTCTAAGTTCAAAAATATAACAATTTCAAGAGTAAATTAGCGTCAATAATGATAATGGTTTTCTTTATTTAATTTTTGAAAGTATAACTTTAATGTCAGATCGTACTCAAAATGGAAGATTCCTACATTATCGCCAACTTTCATTCTCTTTGCCGCCTTTGCTTAAATAAAAGTGCGCTTACCACATCAATATTCGGAACTGCTCCTGATGAAGACTCTAATATGACTCTAACCTCTAAAATCGCTGAATGTTTTGAAATGCAGGTTTGTTAACTTTAATCGCAAATTTAGTTTTTTATGAGTGTTAAATCTTTAACTATTTTTATTTTGCTACAGATGGACCCTAATGATGGACTTCCAGGAAGGATTTGTTATAAATGTTTATTTAAAGTGAATAAGTGTTCGAAGTTTAGATTAAAGTGCATTCAAAATGAGGCAAGATTAAAGCAAATTACAAATCGTGTCAATGAGTTAGACAATTCCAATTCATCTGAATATAGTAATTACAATAACTATAAAAATAACCATGAAATTCAGAAACCTAAGCCTGAAGATTATATTGTTGAAGATAGTGTGGTAATGGTTGTTGATCCTAGTCTTGATTATGACTCCTCTGAAGAATCAGAAAATATTGAACAACCTGAGAATGAAACAATTGACCGTGATAACACACCAGAGGGAGAGCCAATGTCTGAATCTTTTTTTAAGAATGTCTTCATGTGTCAATATTGTGATCAAGCTTTTGTTTCCCAAGAGAAATGTAAAGAACATGAACAAGGTTATCACGATCCAAACATGCCCTATAAATGTGTTGAGTGTAGTATAGTCTTTGCAGAGCGTAGTCAGTATGTGCAACATACCAGACATGTTCATGGAAGTGATAAACCATACAACTGCCCTGAATGTGATAAATGTTTTGGTAGAAGATCAGATTTAAGAAAGCATTCTATAGTCCATACTGGCATAAGGCCATTTCAGTGTCAATATTGTCTTAAAAGTTTCTCTCGTAATACAAACTTAAGTAAACATTTAAGAATCCATGCTGGTCATAAACCACATGTATGTCCTATGTGTCCCAGAAGTTTTGTAGCTAAAGGAGATCTACAACGTCATGTTTTAGTTCATTCTGGTATGAAACCTTATGCTTGTCGTAAATGCCCTCTTACATTTGGTAGAAGAGATAAATTAATAAAACATCAATTAAAACATGGACACATTAGCCCAGAACACAAAACAAATGAATCTGAAAATGATCAGGAGACTCATGACATGGTTGTGAATGTTAATCCTTTTAGTAACTTAATGTCTTCGCCTACACAGCTTAATCCCGATACTGCAATGAATTATGACTTTCCCAGAGTACCAGATCACATAGTTGGTGAAGGTAGTTTTATAAATCAAGTTAGAAAAAATCCACCCACCTCTAGTAAATTAACTCAAAGTTCACCAAGTAAACCAAAAATGAGCACCAAAAATAAACCTAAAAATATAAAATGCCACCAGTGCCCTAAAAGATTTTCATCATTAGATGCCTATAAAACACATGTCTCAGTTGCCCATATTGGATCTAGAGGGTTTCAATGCAAAGTGTGTTTTAAAAAATTTTCGAGGAGAAGAGAATTAGACCGTCATGCAACACTCCATTCAGGAACAAAATGTTTTTCCTGTAACCAGTGTGATAAAAAATGTAATTGTAAAGAAAAATTAGATAGCCATGAACAAATGCAAGAGTGTGTGGTTGTCAATATGCCATGCATTGAATGTGGAGCAACTTTTAAGAAGAAAGCAGATTTAGTTGCACACATCAAATCACACTTCAGTGATAATTTTGATGATAAATTTAATGAAACAGAAATTAAGAAAGAGACTGAAACTGATTTTGAACTGCATGAGAATTTTTATGAATTGGAAACCTGAGGTTTAGAATGTGACATATTACAAATATCATGATAAACCTATGTGCAAGTCTTATCTTACTAGTAATAATGCTAGAGTGAACTTGAATTAGCTCCATTGTCATGTCAGTAATTATTGTAATAGTAATTTATGTAATTGTGAAATGTTAAAGTACATAATCTCAACATTAATATATAGATACTTATATAATATAAATATTGTAAGATTTTAAATTCTTTAAATGATTCCGTCATAGGCTGATTCAATAGAAAAGTAGATATTAAAAAATAATGTGATTTTTCTTTAAAGAAATCTAAAAATTTTAGTATTAATCATGTAAATTTTATTGGATCACACTGATTTATTGATGCACACAATGTCAACTTACAATTGCTAACATATTTTCAAATTAAGGTAATTAATTTTATACCACCTCAAGTTTTTTGTACCTAGAGTTTATGAAAAATGCAAAATGCACTGTTTATTACTTGTTGTCAACTTTGTTATTTCCTCTTTAATTATGTAGATCACTCAACCAAAATAAATGTTATAATAATTAGGTATCTCTTTTGCAATTTTTGTCCTAACTTGGATTTATAAAGAAAAACAAATGTTATGAATTTATTTCTTTATTAACCAGCTAATGGATTTGCATGAATTGTGACTGATGTTATTCTGACTTCTGTTATTGGTTTAAATGTTTTGGGATTCACTGCTAACTTCTCCAAATCATCAAGAGCTTCAAAACCATCAATAACCCTGCAAGAAATGAGAGTATAAAATACAATCATCAAAATCTGTCAATCTCTACTAATAATAATAATAAGTTTCTGGTATTCACATAATCTGAAGATGGGCTGGCTACCACACAGTTAAATGGTAAATATTTCTGCTTGATAAAATTGATAGACTAGTTTTTCTTGAAAGCCAGTATTTATGCTTACAAGTAATTTAGTAGATATCTTTATTACCATCTAATATATCTTAAAACTATAAACTGAACCATATACATAAACAAATTTCTCCTATATATTTCTCACAGCTGGGCACAGGCCTCCCTATTTCTGAGAGACTTCAGGTCTTCAGGACATCGAAAATATATTTGATTATTAGCTTCACTGACAAACACATGGTAAATCATCATATAACATAGCAATTAACAATTTCATTGGTGCCAGCAGGAAGTGAACTTGCATTGTTCACATACTGTAAAATTTATAGTGAATAATTTACTCCTGAGTTACCACCACATCTCTTTTTGTATCCAATATCTATGTTCAAATATATTCAAAAGCCATGCTGCAGCTATATTAGTAGTATATTTGTAGCACGAATGGGTTGGCTCTACCGGGGAAGGACCACGCTCTCGCAGAAAACCAGCATAAAATAGCAGCTTAACGCTGCTGTGTTTCGTATGGTGAGTGTAGAGAACTGGAGACCCTTTTTACTGGCAAAGAGGCATTCCACCTTAGTCCTCACGGGTGACAACGCATCTGCATCTTGAGTCTATTGAGGATAGATATAGATGTCTATGGGTCACAGTAACCACTTACCATCAGGTGGACTGTTTGTCACCCTATCCTATAAAATAAAAAGTTTCCCAGATATCGATACTCAAAAATTGAATACTAAAACCGAATCAGCACATCCAGACTCCTCGTAGTCTTGTCTGCCCTACCCCTAGAGTTTTGTAAACCCATAGACACGGAGGAAGAACAGCCCCTGCTTGCTGTAGCAAATAGCAGGCACCTGTGTGAGCCTTAGCGGCTGAGGCTGGTTGCCGAGGTATAGAAATTATTTATTCTTATTTTTCGGTGTATCTGTTCGAGATCTATGCAAATCCGCCTTCAAATTATTGTGCCGTGGGAACCATAGTCTTGCCATCTTTTTTGCATAAATATTGGCTCTTGGATTCAAATTTGATGAAGTACCCTCTGTGAGTTAGTCTAACCACACACTTCAAAATAATGAGCAGAAGCAATAAGTAGGTAGGACCGATTTCAATAGGGTTAGTTGAATTGTAGTATACATATTACAGTGCAGAAAGAAAATAAAATAACTAAAAATAAGTACTTAATAGATATTATCTGTAGTTTTTAAATGCTTTTATTAGGAATTTTTTTTATGTAAGTATAAATTAGGTAATTTAAATTTTCTAACTAATGCAAAACAACAAACCTTCCAAATACAGTATATTTGAGATCCAAATGAGGTTGTTCTCCATATGTAAAGAAAAATTGACTACCATTTGTATTAGGTCCATTATTGGCCATGCTTACTGTTCCTCTTGTGCTGTGCTAGTAAAAGAAATTTGTTGATTAAATTCATATACATTATGATATGCCTCTGATATATATAATCATTACACACACACACACATATATATATATATATATATATATATATATATATATTGTCATAATATGGAAATACACAGAGTGCAAGCTTCTGCGGCATTAAAGGTATTTCACCGCAAATTCAAATCAACCTATCAAGGTGGGCAATCATGGCAAATCTTCATACTACAGCTCATCTCTATTATATCAGCAGAATTTTTAAATTAAAATCTTTATACTATGAATGATACTAATTTTGCACATTACAAGGCCAGCCACATACATATGGAATTCCGTTTCGGAATTCCGTTTTGCCTGCAAAATTTCAAACAGAGAAGTACCATATGTGTGACGGGTCATAGGTTTTATTATAATTTGCTGCGTTTGGAATCCTAAAACAGAATTCCGTATGTACGTATGTGGCCTGCCTTAAAGTATACTTATTTTGGATTTTTACTATTTCAAATAATTACAAGCAAAGCGTTATTGTGACTGTTTTATACATACAACACTAGCCTATAAATATTATTGAACTCACTTTAAGTTCTTCCCTAAATTCATCATCAAATTTCTTTCCCCAAATTGAATTACCGCCTTTGCCTGTACCTGTGGGATCTCCTGTTTGAACTATGAATCCCTAGAAAAAATAAAAAAAAAACATTTTACAAATTTTATGTGTAGGTATTGATATTGATAAATGTAATAGTTAAATATACTATACGAACTTTAATATTTCTATGGAATAAACAACCATTGTAATAGTCACTAGCACAAAGTGCAAGAAAGTTTTCACAGGCTTTTGGACACTGTTCGCAAAATAATTCAATTTTAATGTCTCCCACATCAGTGTGTAATGTAACCGACATTTTTCCCTTCTTTTAAGTTTCCATAAGAAATAAAGTTATAATTAACTGAATATATATAGTTAAAATAGTATGTAATAAAAAAGATGTATGTACTATGTACAACAACAGTAATTATTTATTTACAATTTACAATTTTACATTCTTCTTTCTTAATAACTGGCTTTACGGCTCTGGGATCTAGCCCTTCTGAGCCTGAAGTTACAATATATTATAATAATTATCCTTCATAGTATACTGCTTCACGATATGTTGATGCGTCACATTGTGCAGCCCTTAGGAGATCTTGACGGCAAATTGAGCCAGCAGACAGCTGACGGTTGGCGATGGTATCTCAAGGCGCCTAAGCAGACAAACACCTGATTTTGAGAATCACATCACCATCAGAGCACTTGTTTCACAGTTTCCACTAATAGTTCACATGCGCAGACACTTAATACACAAAATCGCACCACTTTTACATATCAAAGACCACTTCAAACCATTATTTAAACAATAATACAGGAGCAGCAAACCGCCGCCGGTCAAGTTCCTGCCAAAACCTCCAAACAATTTACAATGTAGATAGTAGAGATGGGTAACTCAGGAGAGATAGATACAAAAGATATGAATCAATCCGTTTCCATCAATCACTCTTTATATCCATCCGCATCCGAATGTATCACTGTATCAGTATATCTTTACAACTTATTCACTCAAGACATCTTTTAACTTTTTCTAACATCTGTGTCGCACATTGCGCACACTTCTTTCTATTATACCTCGGCCGGCACGGCCGGTCGTTCCAGGAAGATTTCGGAAAGTCCATAGTACAGACGTTTCTTTCGCAGCTCACTATTTAGAATGTTCTGTCGCGCTTTGGCAAGACGGAGAGAGTGAGTTGTTTGACCATTATAAACTGTAATACGCTAGCACAAAAAGGTAAATTGATAACTCTATGACTGGTGCATAGGGCTTAAAGTCATTAAGCGGTACGTTAACATTTAAGTATTATACTGGTTTGAACTGTACCTATGTGTACTTTGCCTATAATTTTTTTAGTAAACAATGCAAACTAATTTCAGTTATAAAACCATAGTTTTTAAGAAATTTTTATAATCGAAATTAATAGTCGTTTATATCCATAAAAAAAGTAGAAAAAAGATTTGTGATTTACAAAATTAAACAAATATATCAGTTTGCTTCATTAGTTCAACCTTAACCTCAGTTTGGGAACGATAGTAATATTGTTTGCGTTAATTGCATCGAATAGAAAAATATTTGAAGTTGTTTTGTACACTTAGTGACTGTTTAATTTAAATGTAGGTAAATAAGACATTCAGTGTCAATAGTTTAAAGTATTTTTTTGTTCTGTACGTACAGTTAGTGAATTTTTCATTTATTTTAAGTGTAAATAGTTTTTTTGTGCAGTTAGTGTTTTATTAATAAAAAAAAAAATGGGTTCACGAAAACAAAGCGCAGTGTGGAATCATTTTGAGGAAGTAGAACCAAAAAAAAGCAAAATGCCTTTATTGTGCGAACATGCTAAATGTACCCGCTGGAAATTGTGGTAACCTTCTCCACAGTACCCCTCGTAGCTAAAAGACAGCCAACGCAGCAGGCATGTTTTCAAGAAGCCGAAACTATATAATATATATTTTCTACAAATTAATACAAACAATACCTACCCTACCTACGTTATTTTCGTTAATCATTAATTTAATTATTATTGTAAACTAAAAATTTAAGTTAATTTCTCGAATAAGTGCCTATTAATATTTATCAATCATAACAATAACAGCGCTCGCTGTAAGTTTCACAGTACGCAAGCAACCCGGGTTCGATCCCCACCGGCACCAATGAAATTGTTAATTGCAATTTTAATTGCTGATTTAAATCGTGAGGAAACCTGCATGTCTGAGAAATAGGAAAACTTTATTTTTTTAATAATAACAAATAGATACCTAGAAAGAAACAACAGACAAATATATCTGAAAGATACACAATGTTACGACCAAGCAAAATGCAAATAGCTCTATAGGTACTTATCTATCACTCTTACTGATAGGATTGAGTTGAGCGAAGAGAGCCACGCTGAGTGAGCAACGCAACGTAATGCAATGCGTGTCGTGAAAGCGAGCTTGATCTACTGATACATAAGGATATAAAGATATAAAAGAGTGATACATATCCAAGTGATCAAAAGATACATATCAATCTTTTCTTTTAAGTGATACACATTGCCCATGTCTAGTAGATAGTATGGAGTGTAGAGATAGGTAGCTCAGACTAACTAGTAGATTCTACTATTCTATATATTTATTTATCTATGATTCTACTATATAGTTTGTGGATTCTATATATAGTGCCACCAACTTATCTGTTCAGTTGACAGCGTCGCTAGTGGAGTGCTTACTATTGCCATTTAAGAAATTCACCGAGGAAATAGGTAACAACATATTCATTACACATAATATAAAATGAAACAAATTTCGTGATAATATATTAAAATTAGTGAGAATTAGTGTTATTATATATACTATTTATATTTTATAAAAATAATTGTGTTCGTGATCTCGGAGTTCAAGCGGCCGAATTCCAGGAATTTCTGTTTTGAAAAAATGTACCCGCGTTAGCTACTGGTTCCAATAATTCATCTTCTGGAATCGCTTTCACTATCGCTCTGACACTATAATAAAGGGTTCATTTAAATACGCGTCTTTTAGTCTGTATTCATTTTCAATTTTTTTTACATGATTATAAATGTTTTTCCACTGCACCGGTGTAATTTTATGAAATGAATTTTCAGTTAATTGGGGCATTAGAACATTAGCAACACAAACTATAAAGCTAGGCACTTTAGATGAATTGCAGTAAATTGAGATATTTTTTTACTATGTTTCACAAGTACATTATTTGGTGATTTTAATTTTCCATATCTGGCAATACTAACCTGTCGCGGCAGCAACGCGTTCATACAGCTTTTCAAATGGTATAGTTGGGACTCGTACACGTTTCTCTTCTTTCATAAATGATAAAACTTTTAGGATAATCTATCGCGCATCACTTTTAAGACCTTTAGGCATTTAATTTACACTTTTTAAAAACACTCACCTGATAGCTCAGAATAAATAATAGCTGACAGCGAAATGTCATTTACAAAATGGCGGCTTTAGTTCCAATTTTGTCCACCTGAACAGATAAGTTGGTGGCACTATAGGTACATTCTTTCCTATAAAGATTTTCATTTTTCACAATTTTATTTTAATTTAATTCAAAGTGGAGTCAATGCCCACCCATAAAGCCTAGTCTGACGTGATTTTGCTTATATAATTCAAAAATTAATAATTCTTATTATGTTGATACGTCATTTATAAGAAGGGGATGGCTATAGTCCCCCCCTAGATAACATAATTAAAATCATATACGTCCCGTATTTGATTTTAATTATGTTTTCAGTTTAGGAGGCTTATGGGTTAAGCTAGAAAATTTTACACTAATTTTGGATGTCAGAAATACGTATTGAATTAATTACGATAAAAAAAATCACTAAAAATTGCGTATAACGAAACGCAAATATGTCAATTTGTTTTTTTAACTTGGAGTCCAACCATTTGGTCCATTAGTGGCTGAAGATGGAACTCATATACAACGATTGAGTCGCAATGAAGAGCAGTCAAGAGGTTTATCGAAAACAAAATTATAACAATTCACAATACACTGTTTCATTTACCACTATCATAGCGGAGTTTAGGGCATCTGACTTTATAAATAAGGTAGCTTGAATCTATACTAAAACCAGAATATTGCTATTTTAAAACATGCGACACGCGACAGCATTATTAATGAAAGAGTAAGTATTTAACTATTAATATGTATTATTACCGTCAAATACCCCAAATTTTCACGAATGTTGATGTTATTTATTTTTGTAGTAAAATAAAACCTGAATTTGTACTTTTTTGTATGTTGGTTTGAGCTTTAAACCTTCTACAAATACATTTTAAGAATTGAGCACTTCTGGCCGGTTTAGCTTATTATCATCACAATATAGGTACCTATAAAGTCAGCTGTGTGCTTGTATACTGTGATCAATGGCAGCTCCGTGAACGACTGTCTTATGAGAACAACTGTTTTTATAAATCGTCCCTGAACTGGAGGTGGGCAAAGTGTATTATTTTTGCGATTGGAACATTTGCATCTTGATCACTGAAATGTTCCGAAACACTGATATGTTTCATTTGGCTCATTTGGATCATCGACTCAAAAGATATAAAAGAAAAAATGTTCCGAATACATTAAGTTGCGTCGCAGGCGTTTATTAGTGACTGATCCGTGAAATGTTATGTGGCAACAATGCTGAATAATATAAGTGCTTAGATTATTTATTGTGTACCGTAATAAGATTGTATATAAAATCGATTCTCCTTCATACTTTAAAAAAATGTCACTATGTCAATTCATTATTTACAAAAATGTCCATTTACACAAAACAGCAATGTCTATGTACACAGAATTTACTCGTAAAGTATCATAACTCTAAACTTTATAATGAAAAGGAATAAAGTAAAGTCACAATAATTACTACCCAAAGAAATCTTAAACATAACTCAGTATGTTTTCGTAAACAGGCGCTAGTGAATATAAACAATTTGACAAGTGCCGCATCAACGTAAAATGACAACTTGTTAATGCAAACATTACATACAAAAAACGACCGTATAGTATTTGACATATAAGCGCCTTAGTGGTAATTTTTACGTGCATGAATAACGTCGGCGAAAATCCGTACGAGTTGATTGATACACTTCTTATTTGATATCTCTATCTGACTTGTGTGGATTATAATTATTTCGCCCGCTCACTCGCCACTCGTGAGTCAATAGTTAAGTAAAACATTGTCTCAGTCTGTCTCTCTCTCGCTCGTGGCTCAGTCGCCTCGCAAGCGACGCGTCGCGCGAAATAAGCAAAGAGCAAAGTAATGTTTCACTGTTCCAGATCGAAATGATACATTTGAAAAGTTGTTACTGAACCAATCTTTTGTATCACTTCAGTGATTCGTATCAGCGAGTCATTTCCGTAAAGATATACACGCCTACCCTGAACACATATGTTTCGACATCCGCCCTGACTGCGTCTATTTCTCTATAGTCACCGATACCCGTGCGAGAGGTATAAAAATATCTTATACAAACTCCTTGATGACGGGGAGTTCTGATTTGTCTAATTTGGATTCCTCAGCGACCTTTAATTTGATAATTGTACATTGACTACCAAAATGAATACAACCCGACATTTTGATAACTTTAAAATATTTACCCGTTTTGTGTTTCGTCCTTATTAATTTGTAAAACTCTTTTTTATCTGATCTGTTGTCGTCACACCTAATAGATACTTGTTGTAGGAGTTTAGTGATGTTGATGTTTGCCTACACTTCCGGGTTTTATGTTCTATCCTTGAACATTTGTCGCATCGGAGTATTCGTTTTGGACACGTCTGGTACTGTATCGCATTTTATCTTGAAAGTACTCCTCCGGTCACTCGTCTCTTTTGCTTCTTCTATGCAGAATTTTGTACAAGCGATCGGCATAATGAAGTTCATCTGGAAAAGTGTTTAACATACGACGCTGCCATTTATGTCAAGTCAGGTTTACGGAACTTCGACCCTGATACCGTATGCTTGTGAATGGCATGACAAATTGTTTGTTTCTCAGTCGTTAACTTTTCGAATCCAGTCGGGTGCTTTTTGAAAATTTGCGTATGGATCAAATTCTGGGATAACATTTTGTGCGCCGTAACTACTTAATTTAGCAAATTTCGTTATAAAGGCTGCCTTATGGCTGATGCCATAAAGTGTTATTTTGATTTTTGTCCTTGTTTTCTTTCTTACTACGCCGTATTTTGCTAGTCTACTATGGACTTCAAATGCATTTACCTTAACAAAAAGAATATCTTCGGTGAACGGCATGCACAATGGTGCCTCCTCCTACATGTCTGATGTCAGTGCAATTATCACCAGGAGGAGAACAAATAAGGCCTAAGGCTGATCCTTGGTGCAAGCCCACGGTGATATTGAACTTGTCGGATGTTCCAGCTACAGACCGAACATGCGTGCTGAATCTGCTTTCAATCAACATTTATTCTGCAAAAGCAATGTCTGCGCATCATTTATAATATGTACTCAGACGAAACTCGAAGAAATATATACAAAGAAAAGGCTATCTCACTCTTACTAATATTTACATTTTAGAAATTTAAATTTTTATCAAACAGAATAACAACTATTTCCAGATTAAATCTAACTTGAATTCGTTCAATGCGCAGTCAATATAAGAACAATTTACGTACACCTAAAATTATCTAATAATTACATGGGTACTTTTTGCACAGGTATTAAAATATTCAATCATCTGCCACCTGATATAAAAGCTATGGACTTGCCAAGATTTAAAATACACTTTAAGAAGTGGTTAATATATAATGTGTTTTATAATTTAAATCGCGAAAGCTAAATCGCTTAAACAGATTGCAGGAAAGCGAGAGGAACGATGTTACACATCAAAAATTAAATTAAATTAAGCAAAGATCATCAGTTAAAAAATTGGATTGTAACTGTAAGAAGTTAACACGGAGAAAATATAAAGAGACGGCCTAAGCAACTGTGCACGGTGCAGTGATTCCAACTACCGCCCTGACATCATCACAGTGGGCGTGGCTTTACTTAGTATACTGTCAGCGTTCTTCCTGTGAGTTTATGTGTCGAAAATCACAAATCGGTGTATTTTCGTAGTATTAAGAAGAAAAGGACGAAGTGTTGTGTTTTATCGTGTAAGAACTATTCAGATAGACGATCTGATGCTATGGATGACCACATATTTCATTTCTAAATAATTTTATACCTAATTTATTAAAATAGTTCTAACCTCTGCGTTGGCTTTCAAATATAATTAAATATATTCAACACTAGATAGCAACACTTTGTGTCATGGGAACTAAAAATATAAAGGTACGTAGAGCTCAGTATTGGTAAAATAATCATACGAAGGTCCTGAAATTTGTTTTGCTTTCAGTCCTAAAGAAGTTTTAATCGCCAAAATATTATTTTTATAGTTTTTATAACCATTTTGTGAACAGGCCGCCTCTGTCTGTCGTCGAGGTAGCTAAACTACATTGCAACATCGATATGGAACGATGCGAGTAGTTTTAATATTTATCGGTAGGTGGAAAACAGTTAAGTAGGCGGGGCTTAACACCCATCACCTCGCAAATTGTCACGCGTTGTTACATAGTGAAATCTAATTACAACACCGCCTCTTTGTATTTGCTCCATGGTTTTTAAAATGCACCCACTTTATTTCAACACAGATTCTATTGAAAACTTCTTTGGTCAAGTGAGCACAAATAACTTTAGAAATAATGATCCAGATTGCTATACCTTTGCGAACACTTTTATACGTGGTAGAGCCATGCTGTCGCTATATTATTAGTGTAGTTGTAGCACGACTGGGTCGACTCGACCGGGGAATGACCACATTCTCACAGAATACCAGCGTATAATGTCAGCTTAATACTGCTGTGTTTCGTATGGTGAGTGTAGAGTACCGGAAACCCTTTTTACTGGAAAAGAGGCATTCCATCTTAGTCCTCACGGGTGACCGCGCATCTGTATTTTGACTCTTTATTGAGAACAGATTTAGATGTCTATGGGTCACGGCAACCACTTACCATCAGGTGGACCGTGGACTGTGTGCTCGTTTGTCACCCTATCCTATATAAAAATAAAACACTATTAAAACGTTATTATTAACTGGGTTTATAGTTCCACAACGCATTTGACGCTCCTACGTCTGTATGTGTAGACGATACTCGTTTTATTTTGTAAAAAAATTCTAGTGCATTGGAAAGCAATATAAATTAAAATCGGTATTTTTAAAAATATTTAATTGAGATCAAATGCTACTATACTATTCACTGCCACCAGCTCTTTCGTTTTGTCCGGCGTGCGGCTCATGTGTATTTTCATCCATTCCCTGTTCCCCATAGTTGCCAAGTATTCTTTGACCAGTGGGGTCGAATGGGGATCTCAAATGAAGTGTCGCTTTGTATTTCTTTCCCATAACTTCAATCTCGTAATCACCGTCATTCAAATAACTCTTCGTTACTTCTAAGCCATTGTTGCTTACATAACCGATACCGATAGGTTTGTCAAGGTAGTACGCATAGTCGCCTCTTCTCAAGTATCCCACTGGTTCACCGTTTCTAAATATCGCTTCTTGACCATAAAGTGCTACCTGAAAATAATTTCATATAAATTAATTTACATTTTTTAATATTGTCAGAGCCACTGACTTTTTTTCTAGGTTGGATGTAACAGCAAAGTTGTACCTCAGGACCAATTTAAAAACTGAAAAAGTCAATAAAGCCACTTTAGACTCGTAATTAATATCGTCCTTGTCATATACTCATATAGTATATATTTGGCAGGTTTATTTTGCAATAACCGGCCAAATTTGCAGAAGAGGTTCAGAATATAAGCGAACGGTGAAAAAAATATGTAAGAAAAAACTCAAATATTTTATCCTTCTTATCTTTCATATTCAAAATGTGTGGTAATGTATTATTTTAACTGATTGCCATTAATAAATATGTAGCGCCTACTATTTTATTAGCACCGCACACAGTCGTAAGGGAGTCGTAAGGGCGAAATACAAATCAACGTACAAATATAATAGCATAAATAAAAATATTAAAAGCAAAAAAATTAAAAGTAGGGCTATACTATTTAGCCGGTTAAACCGGCTAAAATGTTAGCTAAGTTAATTAACTATGTATACAGTGTCATTTTTCAGAGTAGAAAAATTTTAAACTTAAATTGAAATATATAAATAATGATAATGCGTTATTGAAGTTTTTGAATACGAGTAAATAAGGCTTCCACTTTTATTTGAAACTAGCTGATACCCGCGACTTCGTCCGCGTTGCTTGATATATTAACAAAGTTTTGGCTTATAAAAATCGTTGTTCATTAAAACTTTAATAACTTTATATTGAACGAAGATTTCACAATTTTTTTTATAATTATATATATAATTTATAAGGGTGGTTAACTTAGAAAACTTTATTGAAATCTATCCAGTAGTTTTTCCGTCATGCGCGCACATCTGCAAACTTCTATCATTTTATTAATACCTATAGATTATCCAAAATTGAATGTGATTTATGGGCAACAACGGCATAGGCATAACCTACCGATTGACCCTTACAAATGTGTAAATGTGCAGTAATATCAGTTAAAATAATGCATTACCCTGCATTTTGAATGTAAAAGATAAAAAGTACAGAATTATTGAGATTTTTTTAATTAATTATTCTTCACCATTTGCATATATTACTTATTCTGAACCTTCTCTGCATATTTGGCGCTTGTTAGGTTTTTTTTTTTTTTTTTTTTTTTTTTTTTATAGGATAAGGGTGACAAACGAGCACACAGTCCACCTGATGGTAAGTGGTTACTGTGGCCCATAGACATCTACATCTATCCTCTATTACAAATCAATATGTAGATGCGTTGTCACCCGTGAGGACTAAGATGGAATGCCTCATTTCCAGTAAAAAGGGCCTCCAGCCACCTGCACTCACCAAGCGAAACGCAGAGGTAAACCTCTACTTCACGCTGGTTTTCTGTGAGGTCGTGGTACCACCCCGGTTCGAGCCGGCCCATCCGTGCGACAGCAAAAGCTACCGCGTGGCTCTACCACTGTTAAACTTTTTTTTTTAACTTTGATAATGCCGAGCTGTCCAAGTTCTGTTTGAAAAGTTCCCAGTCTAACCCATAAACGAGGGTAGTATGAAAATAAATTTATTCTGACACGATAGTCACGTCTATGATTTAATCATATGGTAAATTTCAATAGTGTGGTATTAGGTATATACATTAAAGTCCAAAATTGACGTTATTTTGTTTTCATCATCGATACTACATTATTTTTAATATTTTCATTTGCTAAGTGATCTTTATAAGACGAATAAAACTACTTTTTACGGATTTTATCGCGTTTAATTAACTTATTTTATATTCCCGACGTTTCGGTTGCTTTCCAACAACCATGGTCACGGGGGACTGAGGTGACTGACGTCCCGATGTCAGAGTTAACTCCTGTGTGTGTGCCTGCTGTACTACCATATGTCCGAGGTGTCACAGACAAGATTGGCTACATCTTGAAGCGAGCTTCTATTAGAACATTCTTCAAGCCACCGAAGAAGATTAGTCAGTTCTTACCATCCGTCATGTGCAATATTCGTCTACAAGATGCAGGAGTATACAAGCTTGATTGTGAGTGTGGTCTCTCATATATAGGGCAAACAAAACGATCAATAAAAAGAACACATAGCTGACGTGAAGCGCCAACGTTCCGGGAAGTCTGCAGTTTGTGATCATATACTAGACGGCCCCCGTCAGTCACCTCAGTCCCCCGTGACCATGGTTGCTGGAAAGCAACCGAAACGTCGGGAATATAAAATAAGTTAATTAAACGCGATAAAATCCGTAAAAAAGTAGTTTTATTCAATGTGTAGTGTTAGCGTAAATATAAGAAATCATTATTTTATAAGACGAGTTAAAAGTTCACGTCTTTTTAACTTTTTAATTTTGAAACAACCATAGCGAATGCGTATGTATCAAATATATATTACATATTTTTGAGGGTTTCGTGGCGCAGCGGCTTAGCAATGAGTTACGTCACTGAAGGCCACGAGTTCGAATCCCGCGCGGAACAAGTATTTGTATGACTTACAAATAACTGTTCTGGGTCTGATTATTTACCCATGTGAAATTTAACCGTCTCCGAAACTGCAAAATGCTGTGTGCAATTTTTAAATAATGTATGTTATTCAACATAGTAGTTTACCTTATCGTCGAGAGTGAAGTAGGCATATTTCTTCGTAACACCATTTTGTTTTGCTTTTGTGACATGTTCGTTACCAATATACTCGCCACCCTTCCTACAAGCGAATCCTAAGTTAGCTTCAATTGGATTATCGTCAGGCCGAAGGTCAGCGTTCCATAAGTGATAACCTTTAACAAAAAATTTAAAGTAAGATAACATCTGACATATGTTCCAGAGCTGGCCACAAGTCTCTTAGTCCAGTGCCAAATGGCGATTTTAAAATTGCGAATAACAACTGCTCCTTCAGAGAAAGCAATACAGTAATAAGAAAATTTCTTTCCACTTCTAGTCATGAGGTCATAAACCACTTCTACTATAGGAACGATTTGGCAAAATCGCCAAGCTAGGCAAGTGAATGAGGGCTAATAATTCTACGCTCACCAGATGTCGCTAGTTGAAAGTGAGATTAAATAATTTCTTACACAATGTATACATGACACCTGCAGGGGGTTGACAGGTTTTGCATGCCCGTGTGTCAGCCGACTCCGTGTGCCCAATTGGCAATTAAACACGCCTTGTCTTTAATCTATAGATTAAAGATAAGGCCGTAATGTAACATTTTCAAACATTTTCGAATGTTTTAACTTGTTTTTGTTTTGCCGCGTAAAAGGAGGTAGATATTAAAAAGTTTGTTGTGTGAAAAAAATGTATTGATGGGGTGTGATTTTTTAATCTCCTTTGATATAATGTTGTTGTTTTTTTTTTTTTTATATAGGAGAGGGGGCAAACGAGCATGCGGCTCACCTGATGGTAAGTGACTACCGCCGCCCATGAACAACCGCAACACCAGGGGAATTGCAGATGCGTTGCCGGCCTTTTAAAAAGGAGTAGGCTCTTTTCTTGAAGGTCCCTAAGTCGTATCGGTCCGGAAAAATCGCTGGTGGTAAACTATTCCACAAGGAAGTTGTGCGAGGAAGAAAACATCTTCTAAATCGCACAGTGGTGGACCGCCAATCATCCAGATGGTGTGGATGGTATCGGGAGTTCTGCCGCGATGTGCGTTCGTGAAATTTGGCGGCTGGGATTAATCCGAACAATTCCTCAGAGCACTCCCCATGGTAAATGCGAAAGAAAATGCTAAGAGATGCAACATCTCTTCGCAGTGCCAATGAGTCGAGCCGATCGGAAAGGACTCGGTCGTCGACGATTCGAGCCGCTCTGCGCTGGATGCGGTCAAGTGGAAGAAGCTGGCACTGGGGAGCCCCAGCCCAGAGATGGGAACAGTATTCCATGTGAGGCCGAACCTGCGCCTTGTAAAGTTGCAGGCGTTGAGCCGGCATGAAATACTGTCCCGCTCTGCTGAGCACGCCAAGCTTTTTAGAGGCCAATTTGGCCTTCTCTTCCAAGTGACCACGAAACTGCACGCTACTCGATATGTCGACGCCGAGGATTCCGATACTGGCTGAGGCAACAAGGGGAGTACCTTGAAACTGAGGAGATACGACAAAGGGGTTCTTTTTAGCGGTAAACGCGCAAACTTGTGTCTTCTGAGGATTAAACTGGACTAGATTTAGTCGCCCCCAATCCGAGACTTTGTCCAGCAAAGACTCGACTTCAGACACAAGTTTGTTCCGGTACTCGGTGACGTTTTCCCGAGAAATATTGGCACGGCCGGTGTATAGAGCATCACCAGTGCTGTCATCTGCATAGCAATGAATGCTACCAGCTTGCAACATATCATTGATATGCATAAGAAACAGCGTTGGTGATAGCACGCAGCCTTGTGGAACACCAGCGTTAATAGGCTTGTAGTCGGAGCATGCACCGTCTACAACGACCTTGATGCTCCGATCTGCAAGAAAGCTGGTGATCCAATTGCATAATTTCTCGGGAAGCCCATAGGAAGGGAGCTTCGAAAGAAGCGCTTTGTGCCAAACCTGATCGAAGGCCTTCGCAATGTCCAAACTAACGGCCAATGCCTCCCCCTTGGACTCTACTGCCAACGCCCATCTATGAGTTAAGTAGACCAGAAGATCACCAGCTGATCGACCCCGACGAAAACCGTACTGGCGGTCACTAATCAGCTGGTGATCCTCAAGGTACCGCATGAGGTGGCAGTTTACAACGGATTCCATTATTTTGGAGAACAAGGGGGTGATGGCGATAGGCCTGTAGTTGGACGGATCTGAGCGGTCGCCTTTTTTAGGGATCGGGTGGACAAAAGCTGTCTTCCATGATTTCGGGACTACGCCTAGGGAGTAGGAGTACCGGAAAAGACGCGTTAGGACCGGTGCCAACTCCGGAGCACACGTCCTCAGCACAATTGGGGGGATTCCGTCAGGCCCACTCGACTTGTGGATGTCAAGGGAGAGGAGTGCTCTGCGGACCGAGCGCTGTGAGAATCGCACCTCCGGCATGGAGCACTCACACCGCGGGATGGTCGGCGGTGTGTTCCCCCCGTCATCAACAGTCGAGTTGGACGCAAAAAGGGAGCCTAAAAGGTCGGCCTTCTCTTTTGCGTCGTGGGCCAGTGAGTCGTCCTCCCTGTGCAGAGATGGTAGTGATGGCTTACAGAAATTCCCTTGGACAGCCTTGGCGAGAGACCAGAATGCACGGGTTCCTGAAGGAAGGCGAACTATAGTCATAGAGCTATAACTATAGAGCACATAGGCAGAATTGGCGAGAAGCTATAGCTTCTCGCCAATTCTGCCTATGTGCTCTGACTTTGCCTTGGCAATAACTCTTTTGAAGGACCTGGAGGCGAAGTTATACTTCTTTTTGAGTGTGCTGGTGTTTACATCCCGAGTCACCGAAGCCGCAGCCCAGGCTTGATAACACTCCTGCTTACTGCGTAATGCAGTCTTACAGGAGCGACCAAACCAAGGCTGAGATCTGCCTCCGATGGGTACCACAGATGATGGAATAAATAGTTCCATTCCCTGTAGCACTACATCAGTGACAGAGTCAGCAACAGCGCTGGGATCATCCGGCGAGAAGCAAACCCGCCCCCATGGGTAGGAAGCAAAGAAAGACCGCATTCCGTCCCAATCCGCCGACCTGTAATGCCAAACACGGCGGCAACCTGCAGAACGCAACCGCGAGGGGAGCGTGAGTGGCACCACACTCCGGATCAGACAATGGTCCGAAGAGCCAAGAGGGGCATCGACGGAAACCTGATATCCGTCCGGATGAGAGGTCAGCAGAAGGTCCAACAGGGAAGGTGTATGATCCTCAACATCTGGAATCCGCGTAGGCGATGTAACCAGTTGTGTCAGACCATATGCCAAGGCAAAGTCATAAACAGATCTCCCCGCATGATCGGTTAAACGTGAACCGAGCCATTCGGCGTGGTGGGCGTTAAAATCGCCAAGGATCACGATCTCTGCGGATGGGACCTGTTGTAGCAAGGAATCTGTAGCCATTTGGACGTGGTCGATGAGTCGGTCTGTTTCGGCATTACCGCTATGGGACCTATAGAGGCACACGTAGACGCGCGGATGGTCGTCGCTGTCTACGCGTAGCCAAAGGATGGACAGGTCCGAACCTTCAAGACTGCCGAGGCGTCGAGAACAGACGTCCTCTCTGACATACACGCAAACTCCAGCCCGAGGCACAAAGGAGTGCTCCAATTTGTACCCCGGGTAGGAGAGATACGAAGTATCAGCCGGAGAGGACACCTGCGTCTCGGTCAGAAAGAGCAAGGCCGGCTTCGCCGTCTCAAGATGGTAGTGGACGGCGTTTAGGTTCGAGTGAAGTCCCCTGATGTTGCAGAAATTCACGGATAGCGTGGCAGGGGTCGCCTTGGTCTTGTTGCTCAGTTTGCCCCGAGCAGTTATTGTGTTGAGCGGAATTTTGCCCCCCCCCCAGAATACGCGGGGCAGCCTGAGCACCCACGCTCAGGAGTGGAATAGCATGGTCGTGGATGCTCAGCGAGGGATTCTCCAGGGGTACTGGTACCCTCCTGGGGTAGTTTATGACGTAATTCCGCTACCATGTTGATGGGGGGGGGAATTGGGCATCCGGTCACCTGCACTCACCAGACGAAACGCGGAAGCAGAGCTTCCACTTCACGCCGGTATTCTGTGAGGTCGTGGTACTAACCCGGCTCGAGCCGGCCCATACGTGCAACAGCAAAAGCTGCTGCAAGGCTCTACCACAGTAAAATTTTGTTGTATTATTAAGCAAATAAAACAAATACCTTTTATATAATGGCTTAATTTCATAATCCTTACAATTTATGTACAAGAAACCGGCAAAATTACGTCACGCAATTTTGAAATGCGATTGATCTATAATATAAAAATGAATCGCTGAATATGTTTCTAAGCGCAAATCTCGAGAACAGCTGAACCGATTTCGCTAATTCTTTTTTTTAAATATTCTACAAAGATGGTTCTTACGGAGAGAAAAATTTCAAAAAATTGCCTGACAAAGTCTAAAAACAACACTTTTCTATATTCCTATACAAAAGATTCGTAATAATACTTAAAGGTCAATTTGAACTTTAATACCATACCATAAAGTTTAAGTGTTAGTGAAGGGGTTCCGGGAAGGCAACACAATTGAGTGACGTTAGTATCGTATAAATATTAATGTCAATATTTGTCAATAGTGTATTATAATTTTTATTTTTTGACATAATGTAATTGTTGTTTTTACTTTCTTTTTTCTTTTTGATCTTACTAGCTGACCGGGTGGCCCAAATAGCAGAATAAGTATTAAAAAAAAATTAAAGAATCGACTGTTAGGCGGTACGAAAATCGCCGGGTCAGCTAGTAATATTATAAAATAGAATATAATATTTATAAAGAAGAATCAAATATATTAATTCATAACAAATCGATGCGTATAAGTTTTATATATAGCTTGCATACAAAATTAAAAAGATACCATTGTTTACATTAGCGCCTACCGGTATCGCGCGACCTTCCGAACGGCCCCTGACACTTGAAGCGTAAAAACATAAAATGGTCGGACACATGATTATTGATTACAAGTTTATTGATTTTTAGAGTATGTAAATACACAAAACAATGCCTCAGTAATTTGCTCTTGATTTGTTGCACTTTTTTACCCTTATAAAAAATCTTTTTTGGGAATATCCGTAGTTTGGTTTATCCATTTCTAATTCTAATTAATATAAAATATAACTTATATTTCTGAAAGAGACATTAACTATTACATTTTTAGAACAAATTAACGTCACCAGCTATGAAATCTGTCAAATATTTCACATCACTCCTCAGTGGCGCCGCCCTGGCAGAAAAACCCATTCACGTTTCCACCTGTCGCCGGTCGTTGTAATTTACATCTGTTATGAGACGAGCCATTGCCTTGTTGGTCTAATGGTCGTAGATATGGCGGCTGATCATCAGGCCGTCGGGCCAAAACCAGTTACTGGGTTTTTCTGACAAGAAATTCTTAGTGGTAGAGTATCCTCTTGCCTTGGAAAGTACGGTAAAACTATTTTTCCTATGTCATATTGCCGTCTCATCGGACTATGAGAGTTAGAGAATGGACAGTGCTCGACATAACTTGCAAGGTTTATAGAAAATAATATACATTTCAATAGCAGTTTCTTGTATAATTAATTGCTTTCTTTTCTTTCTTCCGTTTAGTTTTTCAATTTTATCTTGACATTGAATTAATTGGGACGATCATGCAGAACATTTTCTTATCACACACAAAGAGCAAATTAGCACGTCTGTGCATTTAGTTGAAGTGATCCATAAACATATAATGCTTTCACAAATTTACCTTTTTCAGCACTCAGCGAAGTCAAAGCCCGCCAACCAGCATTCTTCAAGCCCTTAGCAGCGCTTAAAGCCTTGTATATTTGCACCGCGTGGGATGCAGGAACGTGTAATTCCCAACCCAATTCGCCAGACCAGCCAACTCGCAGTGCTCTGCAAGTGTAAGTCTTATTCTCTGGGGAATAAGGTGCTTTCGATACGTGAATACTGCGATGAGTGTTTACGGGGAACGCGTCGTTTGATAGACCCGCGTCTGTGTAGCGTTGGAGGATCCTTTGGCTGAAAATATGCGTAACACATAACGGATTACTAATTATTTAGTGATAAAGTTATCGCTATTCGTATTGTGACTTATTTTTTATAAAATAAGGGTGAAAAACGAGCACACAGTCCACCTGATGGTAAGTGGTTGCTGTGGCCCGTAGACATCTACATCTATCTTCGATTACGAATCAAAATGCAGATGTGTTGTCACCTGTGAGAACTAAGATGGAATGCCTCGTTTCCAGTAAAAAGGATCTCCGGTTCTCTACACTCACCACATGAAACACAGCAGTTTTAAGCGGCTATTTTACGCTGGTATTCTGTGGTCCTTTCCCGGTCGAGCCGGCCCATTTGTGCTACAACTATAGTACCAATAATTGCAGCATGGCTGTACCACGTATAAACTATAGCACATTTTCCAAATTTGATATAAACACAACACAAAGATCTAACCTATTCAGCTGTTTAATAAGACCTTTTGTTCATAACCGTTACCGTTACGGCTTATTAAAATCCATTGTTGAACATCCTCCGGCCTCCCCTATAGATTGCGTCATAGGAGGGGTATTTTAGCCCTAATTGCCACGCTTGACAAGCAGGTTGGCAACTGCAGTTTTTATTATTTTAAGTTGTTTTCGGAAGATGGATGGAGGATGGAGATGCGGCTGCCCATCTCGTGTTTCAGTTTCCCTCTGTCGCTTCTTAAGACACCCATAGGATGATATTCTTTTTTTTTTTAAAAAAAACGTTACCCCCACACTAGGATTTTCTCCTGTATCGTGGAGGCAGTTTACAAACACAAATTTCACAAGGACAAACATCCAGACCCGGAACAATCATTTGTAGGCCATACAAATACTTGTTCCGTGCGGGATTCGAACCCGCGCCCCCCAGCGCAGCAACTCATTGCTAAGCCACTGCGCCACGGAGCCGTATAACTAGTGGATAACTAGTGCATATTCTTACACCGCCACTACACGGAACAAAAGATTACAGATGCCATTTTAATTACCTATCTGGTCCTTGAATACTGAGGATGCAGAGTTGTTTGCTAACATCTGTTATGTTAGCTCTGAGCTTGTGAGTTTGTATAATTCGCCTCAAATGCGCCAACGTATGCATAGCGTTGAACCCACTCGATACTACGTAGAATCCGGGGCCCTGTAAAAATCGTATAAACAGTACATCAATATTCAATCGAATAATTAGATTGCGAAAACCGTACTTTAAACTTTAGGTTTAATAAAAAGAACTGAGCAACTTCATGTGTCCACTGTTCGCCGTGTAGTGGCGGTGTAAGGATATACACTACTCCATATCGTCCAGTGGTTACGTTGGAAGCGACTGAGGGAAACTGAAACAGGAGATGGGCGGCAGCATCTTCCTGATAACAACTCGAAATAATAAACAACTGTAGTTGCCAACCCGCTTGCCAAGCGTAAAAACTGTGGCAAAATGCCCTCTATGTGGCAATTTATTTAGAGAGGCCTATATCCAGGTGTAAACTTTAAAGGCTGTAATGGATTGTATTAATAAGCACTACTGTGTCAAGTTTGGTAGCTCAGATGGTTAGCGCTCGCTGTTAATTTCACAGTGCACGAGCAACCCCTCGATCCCCGCCGGCACCAATGAAATTGTTAATTGCAATTTTAAGTGCTGATTTACCAAAGGCTAGGCAGTGAGGTAAAACATCGTGAAACCTGCATGTCTGAGAAATAAGAAAAAATATTTCGAAGACATGTGAAGTTCGCCAACACGCATTAGGGCAGCGCGGCGGATACTTCCTTGCCCTAAAACCCTATCAGTAGTGAGAGGAGGCCTGTGCCCAGCAATGGGACGTATATAGGCTATAACTTTTTTTTTAACTTTAACTGAGTAATGAAAATTCGTTATCTCAGTGACTTGGAAGTGAACTGAGAATTAGTCTCAAGCAAAGCAGGTCAACTGATGGAAGACGAGGCAAGATTTATATAAAATCGTTTTATGAAATGTATATTATATTTTATTATTTTTATTTATTCATTAATTAATTACAGCCTATCAAATGTCCACTGTTAAAATAGTGCTTCTCCATAGATAACTTTTTAGCTATGATCAGGAAGGTCCTGCTGCCCATTTTCTGTTTCAGTTTCTCTCTGTCGCCTCTCTCTGTCGGGTTCTCTTACGTCGTCATTACACGGCATTTTACTATTGTATTAGATAAAATACGCTCGCCGTAAACTTCATAATACCAAGCAACCAAGGTTCGATATCCACCGGCACCACTGAAATTATTATTTGTATTTTTAGATGCTGATTTATCACATGCTCGACGGAGGAGGAAACATTGAAACCTACATGTCTACGAAATTAAATATTTAGAGAACAAAAACAAAAAGGCGCTTACACTTATCTCTATACAAGATTATTTTGCAATAACCGGCCAAATTTGCAGAAAAGGTTCAGAATAAGTAATATAAACAAACGGTGAAGAAAAATTTATAAAAAAAAACTTTATTTTAATAATGCATTACCACGCATTTTGAATTTAGAATTTTTATCTTTTAAATTCAAAATGCGTGGTAATGCATTAATTTAACTGTTTTTACTGCGCACGCTCACATTCGTAAGGTATATAATTATTTATATATTTGAACTTAAGTTTAAAATTTGGCTACTCTTTGAAAAATAACCCTGTATATAAAATCAATTGCTGTCTGTTAGTCTCGCTAAAACTAGAAAACGGCTGGACAAATATTAATAAAAAAAATTGTGTGTGTTTGAGTGGGTCCCTGGATGGTTTAGATTCAGAATTGGATCCAGCAGGAGGCGTTGTTGTCGAGATCAAGAAATCACCCGTGCGAGGCCGGGGCGTATCGCTAGTCTTAAATAAACATGTAATTCAAAATACAATAATTACTTTAAAAATGGGGCCGTGTAGTTGCCCACTGCCGCCATCAAGGATGCTCACGGTGACGTCGGCTTCTACTCCACCTTTGTCGTTGAGCAGCAATGAATATACAACCCTAAATATAATTAATTTTAAATAAGTAAATAAAAAAAAAATAACATAAAAAGAAAGGTTTTCGAGCAGCCTCGTATCGGTGCGTTAAGCGGTGTAGGGCGGTCCGATAAGACATGCAGGAAGTCGATGTATGCAGTTGTATCAAGACTAAAGGGCTTGCAGAACGGATACGATTCATTATTTTATAACCGGTTTTAAAAGAGTTTCGGAACCGGGATTCCCGGTCCTCTCCGGTTCTTAGGTTATTATTTAAAGTTGTTATTTTTCCTGATATAATCAAACGTTATTCTTGGCAAACTGTTTGCTAGTCGGTTAACTAGGAAGTTAGTTAGGAATTACCGTGTGTATGCCTTACTTAGACCGTGTTATTGGCATTATTTGGGGAAAGCCTATGTTCAGTAATGAATTTGTGAAAGGGTGAAGCAATGATGACGATAATGAATGGGCAAGCATGCGTCAATTTCTGGACGAGTAGTAATTACTCGTCCAGAAATTGACGCATGATCTACGGGCCATTTTTACAATGTCCCTTGTCCTTTCTCTCCCTTAATTATATTTACAATAAGAACACATACTTGTTTATTGTACTTGATTATCTCCGGTTTTTTACACTTACCATACGAAGCACAGCATCATTAAGCTGTTATTTCACGCTGGTATTCTGTCGTCCCTCACCGGTCCCATAATTACCCATACCAGTGATTAGTACAGAAAGTAGTACAGTAGTTATAGAAAGTCAGTAATAATTACCGGCTATGAGAGTTTCCATCTTAGTCCTCATGGGAGGCATACTATTGTAAATATTTAATATCCAATCAGGTGGACAACTATTAGCTCGTTTGTCACTTTAATGTTATATAATATAGCCATTATGCATAGTCTGTAAACATGCTAGTGGTGGGGATTAGGTGGAGGGAGGGCGGGGAGAGGGACACAAATCATCATAGATTTTTTACAGTACAAAGCTGCAGGTAACCTCTCTTAGGTCGGGAGCATCATCATGTATGGTATATAAATTTTTCTCACCTATCTTCTTTCTTTGTTAAGTCTGCTGTAAACGCCAAATCGGCTGTCCGCTGCGCATCCGGCCCCGTCAAGTAGAATTTCCCGTAATATGACATGTTGAACAAAGCAGCCGCGTTCCTGCAGGACAAGGCCTCCTTTCCAATCTAGAAATTACATTTTTAATTAAACTACATGGCAATAACACTGATAATAAGTACACTGATGACCATAGAATTTTTTAAGAACGCGTCGGACGGGTTATAATTTCTTAAGTTTTGCCTACGCTCATCTGTACAGGCCGGCAGGCCTATAGAATATATTTTAATTGTAATTGTTCCAATATTGTTCATTGTTTTTTACATACAGTGTAAATTCTTACACTATGTAAAAAAATCATTGTGCTCGATTAGATATGGTGTGAAGTATATTCATACTTTTCATACTTCACACCATATCTAACCAACATTTTTACGTTAGGTGATGCAAGAAAGTATTTACCCGTATGGTAGTGGCGTAAAAGAATCTATCACGTCATTGTCCCGTGGGTGTCTTAAAAGGTAACTAGGGGAAAGGTCCTGCTAAGGGTGGTGGTTATGGCGATCTTTCCTAACTACGGTGGAGCCCTATGTCTACCTCAGGACTCTTGTGGACTGATAAAATAACAAAGAATTATTATAGCAATAAAAAAATGAGAGAACGAATATTTCAAATACCTATTGCAGGTCAGAATACTCACAACAGAATGTCTGACAACGGGTACTCGTCGTAGTGTTTACAACTTTAAGTCTGCAAACGTTTGATATTCGACTTTAATACATAGACGATAAATACTATTTAACAAGAAGGCTGCTCAAATATTCATAGTATTATAGAACATAGATAGTGTGCCACCATTCATCGGAAGCCACGTGGTCTTATTGGCCTTTCCCATAGCGGCGCCTTACAATAACCACGGAACGCATTAGCGACAAATGACCTCGCACAGCTGAGTTTAAAGAGTAGACGTATAGAATAGTAGCTTAATGCTACGGGCCTTCCTCGATCGAAAGTAAAATGTTGTCCTAAAACTTAATGAATTTCTTACCAAATCATGATACTTTGAAAAGCCAAATGTGTAGTCGCCTTTTAAAACCTCTTCGTAACGTTGATCTAGGTTACGTGGATAGTCGTGTGTGCCGCCCCAGTCGTATTGCTGCACTCGAATCTGTAAATTTATAACATTAAATAAACACATTTTTACGTGTGTAACAAATGGGTCAGATGGACCGGGGGAGGAACACGCTCTCACAATACCAGCGTAAAATAGCAGCTTAACACTGCTGTGTTCCGTATGGTGAGCGTAGAGAACTGGATAACACTTTTACTGTAAACGAGGCATTCAATCTTAGTCCTTACAGGTAACAACGCATATATTTTGATTCGTAATTCCAGATCGACATCTACCACTTACCATAAGGTGGACTGTGTGCTCGTTTGCCACCTTTATCCTATAAAAAACACATTGATTAAAACAAGACTTTTTACAATATTTTTATACATACTACTAACTACTTCTATATCCCATGGTATGTCATAGGTTGCCACAAAGTACGGTCCTGAGTCACCTATATTCATCGACTACTTACCGTTACCGTTACCAGTCCACTGCTGAACATAGGCCTCCCCACGGATTGGGATCATAGGGGGGATATTTACTACACATGTTAATTGGCACGTTTGACAAGTGGGTTGTTAACCGGAGTTTTTTAAATTTTATTATTTTCAGTTGTTATTGAATGATGCTGTTGTTTATTTCCTCTGTCGCCTCTTACGACAATATTCTTTACTAGCTCACTATAGTCCACCGCTGGGCATGAACATCTCACATACCGGAGGTGGTATACTACCATTTATGAGTTCTAAGGTTCCTATAGGGGTTGCTTATTTAACTACGAAATGAAATAGGGTTCTTCATATAAAAAAAACATCAACTTATAATCCATACAGTTTCATTTATACAATTCAACGAAATCAAACCAATGAAATCACAGCAGATTTCTGAGTTAAGGCTGAGGGAAAGAAGATGTTGTTTAGTACTCACCTTCTCCCCAGGCATATAGAAACCGGGCCTCTCCCAGCCAGCTCTGGCCTGCATCACTGCCCCATCATCCACCAGCTCCTGGTGCAGTGCGTCGTGGCTCGCATCGCGGCCCGCGAGCGGCTCGTCGTTCGGAAACACTATGTTGTAGTTGCGCACATAGGACTCGTGGCTGCACTCGCGAACCCAATGCGGCCGGGACAACTGAGCCGGCGTGAATCGACGAACGTCGAATGTGAACATATTGTAGCTCGGTCTGATGACAAATTAGGATGATGTTGATCAATATTTTAACAACCAGAATGGAGCCATCAATAAAATACAGTATAATTAGAGGCTTTAAGTCGCTAAGGATGATAACTAAGATTTTTAACGTGGTAAAACCATGCTGCAGCTAAATTATTGTATATAATTATAGTATAGGACCACGCTTTCACAGAATACCAGCGTTAAATAGCAGCTCAATGCTGCTGTATTTCTTATGTTGAGTGTAGAGAAACGTAGACCATTTTGCTGGATAAGAGGCACTCCATCTTAGTACTCAGCGGCAACGCACCTGCGTTTTGATTTATAATGGAGGATATAGATATCTATGGGCCACAGCAACCACTTACAGTCAGGTAATCGCTTACCATCAAGTAGTAGAATTTGTGCTCGTTTGTCACCCATATTCTATAAAAAAGGGTGTTCTTGGCAAGTGTGGGCATTATTAGGTAAGGCATAGTGTCATTTCTTCGGGCGTTGGCTCACGAAGACCTAATCAAATGGTGTCTGATATACATATGTTATTGTAAGCATTATGTAATAAATAAAATAATTTCTTCGTCTTTCGTTATAACTGTAAAAGTTGTCAATGACAAGAGACGTCAAGAAAATCTTATGACATTCGTCAGATGACGGAATAACTATTTCTTCGAAACTTCCAGAGACCCGTGTAGTAGACTTTTTACGATCTTATGACGAGGACATTATTTTTTTACTGATTCAGTGATGGACCTGCAAAGTGATTGTATGCGTAATGACTCTAATTTAAAGTTTTTAGTTGTTCCTATATAAAAATACCAAGCAATATATACCAGATAAATACGTTTTTTTGGACAATCGGGTAAAAGGAACAGTGCAGTTGCGGTGGAGTCAAGTTCTGAGTGCACCTACCGCCGCTCGAATGCACCTCGCTCGCTCCTGGTATTATCAAGCATTTTATCCTAAGTAAAACATCTACCTCCTATGAGAACGGTACGCCCAATGTTGACTATTTGATGATAATTTGGATTACCTTCCTGTGATAATCCATTCCGCCATCTGTACACCGCAACCGGCTGAAAACATCATACCCGCAGAATTGTACCCGCAGTTGTGATAGAGACCTGAAAATAACATCCAACTGGGTGAGTATAACTTGTACATTTTCTTTGGAGTTTTTTTGGCAGATGTTTTTCCATCTATCCATCGCAGCCTTTAGTGTCCACTGCTGATCATAGGCCTCTCCCATAGATTGCCTCATAGAAGGAATTCTGCTATTCAGTTTCCCTCTGTCACCTCTTAGGACAGTAACAGACGTTTTTACGTTTAAACATTGTTTAATTATTATCTCCCTATTTTTTTAATGTATGATTGTGAAAGTTGGGTGTGGCAGAAAAAGCACGAGAGATAGAATAAATGCAGTAGAAATGCGGTCATTGAGGAGTATGTCAGAGCTGAATCTGAATGACAGGGTGAGAAATTGTGTGATCAGAGGAAAGTGTGGTTTGCAAAATGATTTTGTGACCAGGATTAAGAAAGGAATGCTTCGGTGGTGTGGTAATGTAGAAAGAATGAATGAGGAAAGAGTGACAAAGCAAATTTATGTTGCAGATTTGACCGTCAGAGTCGGAAAGGGACGCCCAGATAATGATAAACTGTTATTTAAAACTAATTTCTCAATTAACTGACATTGTGTAACAAAAAAACTTTACCTCAGTCACAGCTAGCGACATCTGGTGAGTGGAAGATTATTAGTCCTCATTATTATCAACGTCTAACTGAAATCTTTGGTACTATATTATTAAAAAAGCAAAGAACCCGACAGCAGTGATCTATAATAAACTATTTTTTTTGTCTTCTAAGTTGGGAGAACCTAAACAATTAAAACCTAACAATTGTATGGTGCAGATAGCTATCGAACCCGGGTTGCTCGCGTTTTGCGGCGAGCCCCTGACCTATGTACCACGATTCATATTATTTATAAAATATTTAAAAAAAAGTAAATATGCTACCCGACTCTAATCGAGATAAAGCTAGTAAAGAGACAAAACATAACTATATAATGACTACAACATTGTAAATTAGAAGGGATCTAAAATAGCAACATAATGCTACATACACAGTGTTTCGCATAATGAGTGACGAGAAACGGGGAGTCTTTACTTACCAAACACATTAGGATCTTCGCCTAACAAAGGTTTGTGGTCTGGTGTAAATGATTCCGGTCCACAGACTGTACTTCTAACGCCCACTGTACCTAATTTTGGACACAGGGTCGCAGCACTATTCATATGAACGCCGAAAACGTCCCAGTCTAAATCGTACAAATGGAACTGCAGATGATCAGGAACCTATAAAACAAATATAATTAACAACTCAGTTCTATATTTTTAATGACATGCTCAAGTGAATTTCATGTCAATTATAACTGCGAATTGTTACGAGCCAGGTGTTTACTAATATCATCATTTCATCCTTACATCCCTTAACACGTCCACTGGTGAACATAGGCCTTCCACAAGGAATGGCATAAAGCACGGTCCTGGGCCACCTGCATTCATCGATTTCCTGCTCAAGAACCTTTCTTCCCCGTCGGTTGTCGGTTTTTCGAGCTATATGGCCGGCCCATCCCACTTCAGCTTACTAATCCGTTGGGCTATGTCAGTTAGTCTGATTCTACTATGGATATCTCCATTTCTAAATTTATCAAGCAGAGAAAACCCCGAGCATAGCCCTCTCCATAGCTCGATGAGCGACCTCGAACTTCCCCATACGGTTTACTAATATATTACATACCAAAGAGTCAAATCACTACGTTTTGTTACATACCTACAATACGTAAGGGATTCCAGAATACTTTACAATACGCGCATTGTCATGTTATAACAATCACGATACAACGACAATCACTGAATATGACTCAAATATTTCATGGAGTACCGCAATAATGGCATCACACAGTTCATTGTCTTATTTAATTCACCTGCCTCTAATACTTTGGAAGTTATTTGAGACTATGGTATGAGGGGAACTTTTGTAGGTTGTCGATGTATCAAGAAATAGCAATAATAATATGCATTGTTTTAATTTTTTTTAATCATGTTACTCATTTTTATCCAATAAAATTCTGCCCTGTGATTATTAAGTATGAAAAATGAAATCAATTAAGAAACTTATTTTATGATTATATTAATAATAACAATAATTTTATTTTGGGGTGTTTATATGTATAGTTTTCTCATCTGGTTGGACTGTATAAATATACAAACAAAAATGATAAAAATACATAAATATCAATCAAATAAATAACTAAATAAAAACTCAATCTGATGGAAGCCCTCGGTAGGGGAGACCAAACGGTCGAGGGTGAGGGAGAAAGGAAGACAAACCGGCGGACGATGCTGGCAGTATCGAGGAGCACGGCCTTTTTTTTTGAGCCCGGAGCGGTCCGTCACGGAGTTCCAGTCGCCTCAGATGACCGAAGAGGCTGACTGGAATTAGCCCGTTCGCAGAAACCACTACAGGTATAATTTCGGTCGGCAGACCACCCCACATGTCGGTCACCTCGTGAGCCAGGTACAGATATTTTGTTCGCTTATCTGTTTCAGCTTTCACGAGGTTCTTGTCATACGGAATGGTAATGTCGATCAAAAATATCCTTGACTGTGCCTAGTCCATCAACACAATATGAGGCTTATTCGAAAGAATAGTCCTGTCTGTGATGATGACCCGGTCCCAATAGAGCACGGCGCGGTCATTTTCGAGGACGGATTCCGGCAAGTAGTTATAATAAGGTAGTTTCCGATTCACGAGGCCGTATTTCAAAGCGAGCTCCTGGCGTAGAATCCTGGCTACTAGGTTATGTCTGTGCAAATACTCAGAGTTAGAAGCCGAACAATCGGAGATGACATGCCTAAGTGACTAACCGGGATGGCGACAAGCTCGACAGATGTAGACAGCGCCATCCTTTAGGATGTATCTCCGATAGTTGTTGGTCTTAATAACCTGATCCTGTATCGCACGGACAACCCCCTCGGTTTACCAAAAGAGGTCACCGAAGTGTGCGACTGTGTCTACGAAAGGCTCATCTAGGCTAGAGCCTTGTAGAACCTCCCGTGGAGCTCCTTCTCCTTCCATACGGTCTCCCGGTCAGAAACGCTCTGTGATGCCGGGTCTTGCAACTGCTCTAGTTTTTTTATAGGGCGACAAACGAGCACACAGTCCACCTGATGGTAAGTGGTTGCTGTGACCCATAGACATCCACATATATTCTCAATAAAGAATCAAAATGCAGATGCGTTGTCACCCGTGAGGACTACGATGGAATGCCTCTTTTCCAGTAAAAAGGGTCTCCGGTTCTCTACACTCACCATACGAAACACAGCAGTGTTAAGCTGCTATTTTACGCTGGTATTCTGTGAGAGCGTGATCCTTCCCCGGTCGAGCCGACCCATTCGTGCTACAACTATACTACTAATATAGCTGCAGCATGGCTTTACCACGTAAAAAGAAAAGATTTATGATGGTTGGCTAAAGATAGAGGGGCAAGCTCTTTATCACAAGAAATGACGTGCCTATATAATGGATCATCCGATCTCGTCGGGAAGTAATTACGGAGGCTGCACACTTCGCATGGTAAGCGCACTTAAAAAGCCACGTCTACCATTTATTATTATATATCATCATATATTATCATATCATCCCGTGGGTGTCATAAGATGAGACAGAAAGGACCTGAAAGGAAATGGGCAGCAGCATATTTCTGAAAATAACTCAAAATAATAATAAAACTGCGGTTGCCAACCGCCTACTAAGAGTGGCAACAATGGCAAAATCTCCCCTACGAAGCAATCTACGGCCTATGTTCAGCAGTTGACTTTTATGGGCTGACACGAGTGGGTGGATTTATGCTTAAAGTATAAATTTATATATTTTATATATATTTATCTAATATTATTGAATCCGAACCAGACGAGAATACGATAATAATTAGGCTTCCTTGTCAATAAGCTATTCTCTAGAGTAGTTTAACAAGGAATGTAATCCACAATTTTCCACGTACTCGGTGGTGAAGGAAAACTTCGTGAGGAAACCTGTATGTCTGAGAAATTAAAAAAATAATAATAAAAATAATTAAATATTCGAAAATATGTGAAGTTCGCCAACACGCATTGGGGTAGCGCGGCGAACATTTCCTTGCCCTAATATGTAATACGCCTGTGCCCAGCTGTGGGTCGTATATAGGCTGTAACTTTCTTACATATAGTCATGATAAACACAGTGTCAAGATAAACGGTCATTGCTATAATTTTTGTGATCTTTTATAATATAGACGAGATAATATCTATACAAATAAATAAAATTGAAGTGTCTGTTTGTAATGTCAAAATTAAAGTTTATTACTAAATGCATATGAAAGTAAATACGGTACTTATAACTAAAATACAATTTTTAAAATTTTTGTCTGTCTGTCTGTCTGTTTGTTCCGGGTAATCTCCTAAACGGCTGAACCGATTTTGACGGGACTATCACTGCCAGATAGCTGATTTCCTAAGGAGTAACGTAGGCTACTTTTATTTTAGAAAAAGTATTAGGGTTCCGCGTAAAAACATAAAAACTAACACGCGAGCGAAGTCGCGGGGAACAGCTAGTTATTTAATATATTGTTATATATTTAATTGTTTTTATGTACGACGGAACACACAAAGTTTACTTGTCGAGAGAACATTTTTAAACAATCATTATCTTTTTTAACCTCTGAAGAAAACATAGGGGGAATTATATGTTTGTAGTGTGTATCTGTGTATCTTTGTGTCTGTGTATCCTGTGTCTGTGTGTGTCTGTCTGTTGCATCATAGGTCGTGAATGAATGAACCGATTTTGAATAATTTTTTTGTTTGAAAAGTGTCTTAACCGAGACTATTCTTGGCTATTTCTCAAGAATATCTGTCCAGCCGTTTAATGCTTTAATGATCAGCAGCTCTTCATGTTTGGAGTGTTATTATTATTTTTAATTTAGTTATCTATAAAAATCAATAGCATTAATTAAGTCACGTTTTTATGATCTGTACATAGATACACATATAAATAAAACTGAAATGTCTGGCTGGCTATTAAGCTCAGGGGGTTATTTGAATGCTATTAAGACATAAACATTAAACAACCATTTTTTTTTAATTTTCTCTGTCTCTCTGTCCGGGCTGATCTTCGGTATGGCGCAACAGATTATGATGAAACTTTACGAATACTTAGATAGAGAGCAATATCAGAAAGGATCTGGACTATACTTGATTCGAAAATCATAGTTGATTTTTTGTAAAAAAAAAAACTGAAATTTTATAAAATTAATGGTCTTTGATTATGTTTAATTTAAATAACGCCACATTAATAGATTCTAACAAGGCGAAGCTAATTTCGCTAATCCATACAAATAAATAAAATTGAAGTGTCTGTTTGACATGTCAAAATAACAATTTTTTACTAAATGCATATGAAAGTAGGTATATACGGTACTTATAACAAAAATACAAATTTTTTAAGTTTTTGTCTGTCTGTTTGTTCCGGCTAATCTCAGACACGGCCGAACCGATTTCGACGGGATTTTCATTGGCAGATAGCTGATGTTATAAGGAGTAACTTAGGCTACTTATATTTTAGAAAAAAGAGTTAGGGTTCCGCGCAACATAAGTAAAACCCTAAACTATACGCGGGCAAAGTCGCGAGGAACAGCTAGTTTAAAATATAAGTAGGTCTGACTTTCTGATATTTTAAGAGTTATCCTCAATAGCGACTGCATAAATTATTTGAATAAAATCTCACCTGGTCTAGCATATGAGGATTTCCCTCGTAACCGCCAACATGGCAAGACTCTCCTTGCACTTTGATATACAAATTAACATCGTGGTCTCTGATATTAGGGCCCCCGCGTATTTCAGGTGTAGCCTCGCAAACAACGTAAGCGTGTTTAAATGGCACGATAGGCAGGGAAGGGACACCAGCGAATCTGGCGACACGTGGGCCCCACGCTCCTAGAAATTACATACAAATTTTGTTACAAAAATTATTATATTACCAAAACAAATAAATAAAAATATTGCGTGTAATTATTTACCTCCACAGTTAACAACACATTTAGTTTTGATAACTCCTTTATCAGTGTGTACTGCCGTCACCTCTTTATTGCCTAGAAGATTATGCGCATAGTGTATATCTAGAACTGGACAATCTTCGTATACCTAGAAATTGTTTTTATAATAAGTTTTGTTGTAGATAAGAAAATGACACGTCATAACAACACTAACCTTTCCACCATTCTTAGTAGCAGCTTTTAAGAGAGCACTGCAAGCCATAGCCGGGTCGATTGTTCCATCTTGTGGCGAATACAACGCCATTTTGAAAACAGATGGATCTAGCAACGGAAATAATTTCTGCGCTTCATTAGGCTCCAGAACTTCGCTAGGAATTCCCATTGCTTTACCCAGTGTGTGTAATCTCATATATTCTTGTGTTCGTACCTACAACCATCAAAATTGATTAACCTATTCTTCACAGTAGTATCCGCCATTCATCTTGATTCTCAATCTACCTTACTGCGTGATATAAACATGCCTCCATTGTTTATCCATCCTGCGTAATCGCCGGTTTCTTTCTCTAAATTGCTGTAGACCGTCCGCGAATCCTGGAGTAATTTGACTTCTAAATCGCAAGGCCGAAGCGACCACACCAGACCTAAATTTTAAGTGAAGGGATTGACTTAAAGAGATTACAAATTTTTGTTCGTATGTAATTCGCTTCTATTCGCTCTTTGAAAATAATACAATCGCGAAGACATACTAAGATTTATGTAAGCAAAAGTAATAGGGAAGATTTATTACATATTTACAATAAATATTTTAGGTTGTACTTTACAAATTTTCTAATATACTTGCCTGCCGTATGCCATGTTGTACCGCTCGTTATTTTAGCCCTTTCCAATAAAACAGCATTAACACCACGTTTTGTCAATTGATATAAAGTATTACAGCCAGCTATACCTCCACCTGTATATAAAATTACTAGTTTATCCAAAATTTTTGTTGTATCTACCAGGGCGTCATAATCATGTTAACGACAAAACCCTTCGCTTTTTAACAAAAAATAATTAAGTATACACATATTGATGGCTTCAATAAAATCTTTATTTCGAGTCTTTATTTTTATTGTTATATCACAATAAACATATAATATGCTAATTTATATTTAAGCGAGGTGATTGCCCTAAATTATTACATGAAGCTCATTTTTTATGGTTAGACTGTAAATGGACACTTGGAAATAAGATTTTCTGAAGTTTTTAATAAAATTGAAGTGACAAACGAACTTACAATTCACCTAATGGTAAGTGGCTACTGCAAACCCATGAGACCAGCAAACCACTTGCAACCAACTTCTAAAAAATTGTGATCTCTATGGATTAAGATGAAGTATAGGATAAATGTACCTATTTATGATATTGACGAATTTTAACTGTAGAGTAGTCAGAATATTTATTTAAATAATGGTTGCAAAGAAATTTAATAGTTAATTTATTTTTTATTTGATTTTATTTTTGAACGTTTTTTTTAAAATTATGAGTTGGTTGTGACATTTGCCAGCTTTTTATTCGTTTTTGCTTATTATATAATGTAAATAATACATTATTGAACATTTGCGATGAATATAAATTGTTTAGTAGGTAGAATAGAATATAGATAAGAAAGGTACAATGACTGACTTGACACTGGCAGAATTCTATCAAGAGAAGCCATTTATTTAATTTTTTGTTTGATTGACTAAATTATTTATTTTGTTTAACTAAGTTAAGGCTTAGCGATATAGTAATAACATTGCTGTAATATACGTACACAATTTATTGTTAATGAATAAAGAGATTGATTGATTGGGTGATGGAATGTCTCACAACCTGTAAATATACTGGCTCTCTGTACCCTTCAGAACGGAAGACCACAGAGTGCATTATATATCGGAACACTGCAATGCACGCACAACTGATGGTACCTTCCCAGGCGGACTTCTAGCCACAAAAGGAGTGCTACCACCTAAGATACATTTTATGGTTCTTCCAAACTCTTATGATGACCACGCGCAAAAATGATTTTATAAAAATTACACAAAACTTACCTATAATAACAACATCTGCAGATGACACAAATTCTTTCTCCGTTGCAAACTTTCTAGTATTATTATATCTGTAGCCCCTAAAATACCTTGCAGCCGTACATTTAGTACAACTATCCCTTATGAGCTTGATCATATTAGAAATAAAAAATACTTAAGTGCCTTCTCTCGCTACAAATATTGGAATAACTGTTTGTTTTAATGAACACACACTAATGATAATTTCAATTCGATAAGAATGTGCTAAATAACACTAGACCTATCTTTACGTAGATGGTCTCAAGTCAAAGTTCAAATACGATTTATTTATCAAAACTTATTCATTATAAGCTTTGCCATCTTTTAATAATGTATGTTATTTCATGATGTAATAAAAATAAACAAATGATCATGGAAACGTTTATTTATATATTTACAGGTTATAATCTTTAATTAAACATTAATAATGTAAAGATTATTAAAAAATAAAACTGTTACAATACTACTAAACTTATACGTTAAATAAACACAAACTTAAGTAATTATTTAAAATATCAAACAATTTTTGGAATTTGTAAACAAAGAAACTTATGATAAATACTGCTAAATTTAAATACTTGTTTATTAAACATTATGATTTATACACACAGGTAATACACACGCCAAAATATGTAATCTAATGGACAATCTATGTAATATTGACAAATTTAGACATCTGCGTGGCCTAATGCTATGACTACTATACTATAGTGAGACCTGGGTTCGCATTCTAGCGGAGCCAACGTAGAGGATACAAGTTGGATGCGATGTCGCTCCATGACATACGATGCAAAAAGACAACGTGTAGCGACGCACTGTCATTAACATATTATGTGCAAAGATTTATGCACATGTATGCAAAACTGCGTATGAAATATCAATAATCGGTACATAATATTAATTAATGAAAATGATTTATTATTTACAAACTAAAAACTTATAGGTTCTTCAATTTTAATCTTTGCAAAGTGTTATATACGTAGATTTTTGTTGAGAATCTCTTATCGTCGCTTAGCTAACAACACCGCACAAGTCGATCTCCGGCGGTTATAAGATTTTGATATCATTGGATAGAACTTATTACCGCGCTTTTATAAACACAAACACTCACGCCTGTCACCCAGAGGGGTAGGCAGAGACTACGGACTTCCATTTGGCGCGATCCTGACACACCTCTCTCGCCTCCTTTACATCCATATATTTACGCATACACGCTCGTCGGTTAAGGGTACTCCTAATCTGGCCCATTTTCAATGTATCAGCGATTTGGTCGATAAACCTTCGTCTAAGGCGTCCCTTTCCGACCCTGCCACGCTTTTATCTAATAATAAAATAGTATAAAATTCAAATTTCAAACTATAAGAAGCCGATATTAAAAAAATATTCAACGTGCAAGTCATTTTGTATGACAATATCGCATAAGTTGTTGCTACCTAATAAAACTTTAAAAAAAACTCCAACAACACGCTTGTCGCACCTTGATTAGCTTCGATGAGGAATACTAAGTCGTAGTCCATTATTATACTGCAATGGGTTACTAAATACATCTGCAAAATTTCAGATTACTCAGAAGCCAGAAAGTGTACGAAAAAGTAAATTATAAAATTCCATAACATTAATACATAAATATTTCGAGATAATAATGGGGCGCGCTCAGCAGGATCAGGGCTAAGCGTTTTGTAAATTTCACATAACGCGAGCAACCTGGATGCGATCCCCGCCGGCACCGGTGAAATTTTGCCAATAAATTCTTTAGTCCTATTTGGTCTGGTTACTTATTGGTGCCATGTTTATGTGGGACTTATAACAAAAAAGAGTGTGCTAACTGTCTAGCGTCTGTCTTTCTATCCGATTATACTGTTAGTGGCTTTAAAGTAAGAGTGAGAAAATATGTAATTAAAATGTACGCTTGCAAATGCCAAACAATAATATTTACGCTGAATATCATTAATTTATTATAATATTATGTATATAAATGGTACATTGAAAGTGTAAGAACATATATTTTTGTGAACTTTGTAATTTTCTATGGCAAAAACGCAGACATCACAAAAAAATGTAATTTCAGATCATATGTCATAAAACTAAATTATAAATTTCCATTAATCTTATATTTTTTCAAAACAATTTTGTACAAATAGATATCACAACAATTTAAATACTCACATTATCGAAATAATCATAATAAATACTCGAAATGAAACTGATTTTCCGCTCTCTTGAAAATGATGGTAAATCTACTTACGCGGTAATGTTAGATTAAGCTACGATATGGCAAATTGACTTTGCAGACTAATAAACCGGTGGAGTTTATTCGAATTTTCAAGTTCCACGCGTTTAAATACTTATTAAAAGAACGAAACGCTGCGGGGCCGCAGGTCTGAATCCCAGACGGAACGAATGTTTGTATGAATTTCATATAGTTGTTTTTGATTTGATTGTTTGTGAATATTCTAGTGTGGAGTAAAGTTTGTTTTTTAATAAATAAATAAAAACTTCATTTTTATTTTCAACGTAATTTTCTACATTAAATCTTTTTTAAATAAAAATCAATTGCTATCCGTCAGTCTCGCTAAAACTCGATTGTACTTCGAGGATCGATTTTGATGGAATTTTTGTGTGTTTGAACTGGTCTCTGGATTGTTTAGATTTACATTTGAATCCGGTGGGTGGCACCGTTATCGAGATACAGAAATTACCCGTGCAAAGCCGGGGCGGATCGCTAGTTTTAAATATCAATTTAATAAATCTAAATCTTTAATATTTGCGCAAAATAGCGCTTAACTCTCTTAATAACCGGCATAACATACGATATAATATGTGGTGTGTGTGTGTGTGGGTAGTATTCAGACGTGGTGGGGGCTGGCGACGCGCGGCGGGGTGAGCGCCATGCGGTGGTGGCGCTGCGCGTACTCGCCGGCCGCGGCCGCCGCCGCCGCCTCCAGCTGCGCGCGCAGCGCCACCAGCTCGCGCGTGCGCTGGTATATCGGGTCCTGACCGAACACCACACACAAACTAAATTATACAAAATACATACACCTATCAACCGACGTGATCAGTATTAACTGCTCATTCATTAATCGTCACAACTATTTGAACATATAACTAATGCACTCAATTGTCTTTTTGTCAATTTTAATTATAATAAAAATTTTGCAAAATATCAAATCTATATACAATGTACACAGATAAAATATCAATGACTAATCCCAACTACCCCAAATTGAAATTGTATTCCATTTGTATTTTACTTTTGTCCCTTAAAGAAAAAAAATAAAACAAATGGTGAATATTGCTGATAACGAAGTTGGTATCGGCTCAGCCTAGCACTATAAGTATGCGCATATACTCCAAGTGATAGTAGTGATGATGGCATCACTCCTATCACTTGGATGGAATGCGCTAACTGGCATGGGCCAGTTAGCGCATTCTTGAAAAGGTAACCAGTATCCCTAATCACTTGGCAGAAGGACTTATGGCGACAGTATCAATAACAGACGATTTTCATTATTGATTCAGCTCCACGTTGCCAATCTGAGAAATCTACCCCAGTAAGGGCCACTATGTTAATTTTTCCTATCTTTAAGAAATAAGTAAGGTAATGGCCTATACTGCCTTACTTATAAAAATTGACATCAATTTAAGAATTAATTAAAATTGCTATTGCTTTCTCTCTCTTCTCTCTTTATCTCTCTTCACTAAATGACCAAAAAAACAGGTTAGAGATAATTAATACTGAATTAAGCGATAATCAACGATTATAATACGGCCGTTAGTAATATGTTTTGATGTCAATTTTAATTTAAACAATACTTATCGAAAATCTGTATAAATATGAGTATGAAGAATACAATCTTAGTCGTCAGAATAGAATCTACAGCTTCTTTGTTTGGAGTTTAATTATAAGTAAGAAATTTACTTATAAGTTTTCTAGCGATATAATTATTAGTATATTACATAAAAGAAATACAAATTAACATACCTGTTGTCGCATAGTGGGGTTCCATCTGCAATACAACGCCTTCCATAGTTTAATGATTCTCAGCGACGCAACTGGTACTAGAACTATTTGAGGACGCGAATATGGCGATGGGGGCGTGGTCGCTCCAAACGAAGACGGACCCCAATACAACGGATTAAGGTATAAATCCTGACGACTGTTGATGTACGACCATAACGACACAGTTTTTGATTTCACCTCTGTAAAGAAAATGGCAGTTACTAATTTTAATGTTAGACCATTGTAGGATTTATAGCCCATTGATAAATAGTTACGGATTTTAATTTTAATAAGTTAATAATGTTATATTCAATGATATATTTATATATTATGTAAACTTATTTGACATATTTTTAATAGCTGAACCCTAGTTCAAAAGAAAATAATCCAATCACCAATTCATTCATTTGGATGATTATGCTTGGTATTGCTGGCACATTAGCAACCGACGTTTGATCTAATTATTTTTCAAAATTTGATTGATTCTATTTTTAACACTGAGACTATATGATGATAGTTCTAATACCTATCAATAAATTTTTCCATACTATTACCAACTCGAATAAATGAAAATATAAAATAAAAAATAACATTTTTGCTACGAACTATCATGGTCATTAGTAGTATTTTTAATGCCCTAATGGATACAGCTTTTTCTTTTTTTTGTCTTACTGAATGTCATATGCCATATGACCACGCAGTAAGGTTAATGTTGATCGGCACGTAGTGGTTCAGCGTGCTGGCTGGCGGCGGCTGATATACAGTGAGAGTAATTTTAGTGTAGATACATATTCCTATTCGCTTTTATAATAATTTGTGGTAGGATTTCAAACAACAATGCTAATGCGAAGTGAATAAGTTAGTTTTTTTTTTATAGGATAGGGTGACAAACGAGCACACAGTCCACCTGATGGTAAGTGGTTGCTGTGACCCATAAACATCTACATTTATCCTCAATAAAGTATCAAAATGCAGATGCGTCGTCACCCGTGAGGACTAAGATGGAATGCCTCGATCCCAGTAAAATGGGTCTCCAGTTCTCTACACTCACCATACGAAACACAGCAGTGTTAAGCTGCTATTTTACGCTGGTATTCTGTGAGAGCGTGGTCCTTCTCCGGTCGAGCCTACCCATTCGTGCTACAACTATACTACTAATATAGCTGCAGCATGGCTCTACCACGTATAAAAATAGTGTCGGTATTTAAAATAGTACAATCGAACTCAATTACCTTCTTTGACCCTTTCTCGTTCAGTGTTAAAAAGGAAAGTACCGAACCGGCACGAATACAAGTGATCGACGATCGTTATAAGCAATCGCTCTGTGAACTCGAAAGCCGTGGGGAATTGTTGCTGCAGCTGCCAAACGCAGTCCACCCACTGAACGAACACAGGCGATCTGTCCGCATCCGAATGCCGCTCGTCGCCGTGCCCTATACGCTGTAAATAAAATAAAAACTTAAATAAAATCGTCAATTTTATTCATTAACAACTATTTTCTTTTAATATAAGTGTTTTTATTCACGTATTAGTATGATTTTAAAATAATCTAACGAATTTAATAACAGCAAGTAACGTGACTTTGTTAAGACGACAACCTATCTTGTTCCGCATTCAAGGTGTGCAATGAAAACACTTATTAAGAAGGCTTAACATGTTATTGATATAAAGTTAAGGATTTAAGTGGCGATGATGTTGACATGAAATTTTACGACGCACGTGTTAGATTTATAATTTAACACACGCTTGGCAAGGGGTCCGGCGATTGAGGTACCAAACTGCTTGTACCTTTGACTCTCCAACCCCGTCACGGTTCTGGGTATTTTACAACTGATATATATGAAATGAAAATGTTTCCCTTGGTCGTTTTAACGATGCACACGGCACCAGATTGAGTAGAAATAGAGCACATTACCACACGATCAAGTTGTATACATCAAAATTAAAATAAAACGAAAATAATTCAAAGCTACTTACAAGCTGGAATTTATGTCCAAATGACAACCACTCTTTTTCTATAAGCACTTCGAAGCCACGTAGTGTACGGTAATATGGGTCCAACATGAGCATAGCCAGCGCTGTCAGCTGTGCAGTGCGATCCCACCCATCAGAGCAGTGGACCAAGACTGAGGTTTTATGGTTCTCTACCTGGTAACAAGTAATTTCATTTATTGTTGCTATGAAGACTGTTTAGTCTATAGAGCCCCGAACTGGAAAAATCCGGGACTGGACAGGCAACACTATTAGTTAAAGGGTTTGCTGATGTACCACGTTGTTCTCGCCCGACAGTTTGATGAAGCTCTCGATCAGAAGTCCCTCTCGAATCTCTTTACTACTGGGGTCACTCATGATAGTCTTAAAGGTTAGGTACCCGCGGACTCGAGCAAGTACCGCCTCATTACGTGTCCACTCACTTATTCATCTATAAGATACCGACATCGATTTTAAGCGTGAGAATCATTTGACACTCATGTAAAATAGGTCATGTTGCGGCAGCGGTCGTAGGACCGATGAACCACTCCTCGTTGATTAAGACATAGCCTGAATAGACTTCAGAAAGGCATTCTGATTTGCTTATGTGGATGTAACATTAGTGCCAAAAACACAAATTATTAGCGTTCCGATCTTAATGTGTTGTCAATATTTCGTGTAACTGCATTAAAGCTTACAATGTTACACTAATTTTACCATGTAAATCTTACGTTGGATACGAATAGTTTTGATCGCTTGCTGTTTGCGTGCGGACTATGAACAACGAATGACATTTCGTTCGTGAGTTAACATAGTTTATATGTTAAAAATAATAAACAATAATGTTAAACATCTACATATATAAATGAAAATGTAAATGTTCGTTTGTTCAAAATCTTAAATCTCCGAAAGATTTTCTATGATTGCTTTGTATTTTGACACAAGTTGCATTCAAATACTCGCGTGTTTTTTATATTTAAAAAAGCGCCATATGTTTAACGTAAGTAAAGTAACAATTTGTTTCCTATTTAACCAGATTGAGCCACAATATCACGTAACCGGGTACAAATAGTTAGTAAAAAATAATTGTGTTTTTGTAAAGATACTATTTCAGATATATCTCAACAAGGGTTTTTCATACTGTACTTAGCTGTTATTTAATACGCACTCACATAACTGACTTCTTAATGGTTAAACACGACCAAGTAATCTAGAGAAAAGTAGAAAACAATGCATTTTGGTTAGTAGTTTTGGTGCGAATGGTGGGAGACTGAAATGCTTTACACTCCGTTTTCACAGACCACTAAAATGTTTGACTCGTTAAATTTAAATTATAAATATAAGCAACAATGTATGTAATGCACGAGGCTCACCTTATCAACGATACGTACAGCTCCAGCTAATATACACTTTATATGCTTCAGCCAACAACTAGCCTCTATGCCACTAAACCACCTGAAAAATATAAAATAAACTATAGCTTTCAGTTTCACTATTTTAGTTTCTATTTAACTTGGTATAGTCACACTACAATACTATATTACGGGAGTAAAATAAATTAGTCATCTCAACCGAGGAAAGGTCACACTTACAGCATAACGCTGCTATGTTTCTTGTGGCTAGTAAATCTGGAATCTGTTCATCGCGTCTTCACTAGCATAGAGTGTAGAGCAAGAGAGCATAGCAGGCTCAATTTCAATTACTTGACAACGGACATTTTTTAGTTCAAATATATCCCTCAGAGTATTTATTTATGTTAACTTCGCTTCACACACACTTCACAAAGCGATTTACAATTTTTGATGACAACAGCTTACAAGTGATCCATAGTGACTTTTGCAGCATGGGAAGTTGCTCCATCCTGCTAAAACTCAAGTCCGTGAGTTGCACGCTGCAGATGTTTTCGATGCCGAGGTATAAAAAACTGGATATCACTGACCAATATAATTTTTTTTTATTTATTAAACGTTAGCCCCACACTAAGATTTTCTCCTGTATCGCAGAGGCAGTTTACAAACACAAGTTGTACAAGGACAAACATCCAGACCCGGAACAATTATTTGTAGGCCATAAAAATACTTGCTCCGTGCGAGATACGAACCCGCGGCCCCCAGCGCAGCAACTCATTGCTAAGCCACTGCGCCACGGAGCCGTCTATAATACTAATATATATTTTTATTCAGACTTAGCCCATAGAGATGTTAGTATGACAATATATTCTTATCAACTAGAATCTTGAGAGGCACATCGATAGCGTACGCACGATGTGCGCCCGACTACTGTTACTTTGTGATTGGCAAATCCGCACGAAAGATCAATCTACTTCGCCGCTACCGCCGAGGTCAATTCAAACGTTTTACTAAATATTCAGCTTTCGAATACTGAATCACCTCGAGACATTCGGTACAAGTGAGCGAAACACTAAAATGGTTTTTAAAACTATTTATAATAAAATTTATCTTGATCTTACCTGGTCTGGTCAATCTGTGGAAAGCAAAGTTCTTTGAGCTTACGCAGACTTTCCCTCATCACATGAATGTTGTGAATGTCCAAGAAAACCAATTCAGCATTTTGATAAGCATCTTCTGATTCATAACTACAAATTATATAATATAAAATTTTAATGACATACGCGACGTAGTATGATTGAATATTAGAATTCTAAAAAAACTGAATATTTACAACCAGAGGTTGAGTTTTGCCCGGTTTCCATTACAATTTGTTAAATCATGTAGTAAAGTAAAAATTGTTCCTGTGGTATACTAATGGTTCATTTTTCATACAATCGTGAGTGACAAACGAACTGATGGTAAACGGCTACTGCAGCCCAAGGACACCTGTAGCTAACTTGAAAGAAAGAAGGCTACGCATGTGTCACCTCTGCGAACCGAGACGGAATGCCTATAATTGCACTGCCCTTCTTTACGTCTCAAACCGGCATACACCAGTGCACTGCAGAAATAGAAAAGAGTCTAACCACCTAGTAACCGTCGCCTTAAGAAGGCCTAAAGTTGTTTTAAATTGTCGAAGTTTTCGAATGAATTGTTTTAATATTTATCTTTTGACAATTGATTGTAGTGGATTTATTTTTAAATAAATATAGAATCCACGGCAAATATTTATCATGATTATTGTTTTTTTAGAAGACTGCCAACATTTTAGAGTTTTTCTAAGATAGGAACTTAACTTTAGGTTATCTTTAGAGAGCATTTTGCATAATCTAGACACTAGACGCCGCGTATTTTCAACGATGCTTTATTAAAGTGATGGTTTAGTACATGGATAGACTACATTATTTTCATATTAGCTGTACCCCTCGACTTAGTCCGCGTGGAATTTATTACAGTTGGATTTCATCGGTTTTAATGTTTTGAACGGAACCCTATTTCTTTAAAATAAAAGTTGCCCAAGTTTCTCCTTATACATCAGCTACCTGTCAAAATCGGTCCAGCCATTTCAGGGATTAGCCGGAACAATCAGACAGACAAACAGACATACAAACATTTTAATATACTTTCATATGCATTTTGTAAATAGCTGTTATTTTGACATTACAAACAAACTTCAATTTTATTTATTTGTTAAGATTATAACTATTAAACTCCGCCATTGCTGGTCCCAAGCCCGGATGAGAAAGTAGAAGGGTTGGTTCCGCCGGAGAGAGTGGGTGTATCCGGTGGACCAACACACCCACCTGCGCTAGAACCTATGCAGTCGAGCGCCGTACGCGGGGATGAATGAGTCCTGAAGGGTTGAGCCGATCGTCACTGGGGTATATAGTGGTGAGAGGCAACACGCCCTCTTTGGTCCGGATTTCAAGGCAAACGGTGGCCCTATCTGCTAGCCACAGACGGAAATGGCCAAGCGCCCCATCAGAGGTTCGCAGGCGAGGGACGTGGGGGCTGTCTAGTTTTCCTGAAAAAGGGCTAGGTGGTGGGTAGTAAAGGTCATGCTGACGGAGCAAGTGACAGTTTATTTGCGTAGTGGGAATGACCCTTTTCAGCCCTATCTAACAGCTGGATCGAGCTCCTGATGTTGCGCTGTGAGCCAACTTCGCGTCTCTATATTCCCCCGGTAATCCTAACGCTTGAAATTCTTTTTAAACGTAAGGCGTTTTCAAAGGTGCGGGCTCCATGGAGGATGGGAAGCCGGGGGGACGAATTTTAAACACAAAATTAATAAAGACAATTTAAGGCCCAGTAAGAAAGAGGGAGAGGTGTCAGAGGTGCTTACCAGAGACACCAATGAACAATGGGGAACCGCCATTAAACCGACGGTTCAACGGACTGTACCATCCAGCGTAGGTGGCCCCACCAAGGGGACCACTTCAGCGGTAGACGTTCCCAAAACCAGTTCCAAACCTGAGGAGCTGGACGCGAAAAAGGGGCAAGGGCCCGCGAGTAACAAAACTCCTGCGGAGCCCCAAAGAACGGACGACCTTTTCTCTGCTGCCTGGCAAGTGGTGAGCCGTAAGGAGAAAGGCAAGGCACCCAAAAAGGTGACTTGCCGACCTGACGGACGATCAGGAGGGTCTATCCCTGCAGGCAGTAGTGTAAACGCCAAAAAGAATAAAAAGGCCGAAGAGAAAGAGCCGCGCTGGCTGCTTCTAAAATCAAAACCAAGGAGGCTGGGCAAGCTACTGCGACTGAGGTGCTTGGGGCTGGAACAAGTAGCCGCGCTAAAACTGAAAAGGATAAAAATCCAACCCAAGTGGAAGTGGCGGCCGCGGGGACCAGCTCTAAGATATCCGCCAGGAAGCAGCGAGCGGCCAAGCGTCCTAGGAGGAAGGAAAGAGCAACCAAAAGGATGCTGGAAGAGTCTACCTCGCCGAGAGGCGAGCATAAAAAGTGTGACTCGAACAGCAACCAAAGGTTGCAAGAACCAGCTACGTTTCCGCTGCTAAAGCAGATTTGGGTGTGGCCTTAACGTGTGCGCGTTCAGGTCACTTAATGAAGGAAGTAGCTGACGACATCCTCGTGGCAATACAGAAGAAGATTATCAGCGAGGCCTAGAGTAGCCGGGACCCTGATGCGCCGGGCACAGTTTTTAGAGGCAAACCCCTTTACACGGAGGGTGTCCTGAGGCTATGATGCGACGATCAGAGGGCTCTGGACTGGTTGAAGGGGAATATTGCTACCCTCGACCTGAAATGCAATACCTCGCTGATCATAAAGAAACAGTCGGAGATACCACAAATAGTCAAGTGGTATCCTTATCAGATTTTTTTTTATAGGATCGGGTGACAAACGAGCACGCAGTCCACCTGATGGTAAGTGGTTACTGCGACCCATAGACATCTACATCTATCCTCAATAAAGACTCAAGATGCAGATGCGTTGTCAACCGTGAGGCTAAGATGGAATGCCTCTTTGCCAGTAAAAAGGGTCTCCGGTTCTCTACACTCACCATACAAAACACAGCAGCGTTAAGCTGCTATTTTACGCTGGTTTTCTGTGAGATGTCCAGGGAACCTGGAAAGACTCACGCGACATTGGTCGTGGGCTGACGTACCAGAATCGCTGGGTAAACATCAGGGACTGGCTGCTACTCAAGGAAGATAAGCAGACGGACGGGTGGTTCCTCGTTGTTTCGGTGCCGAAGGATCATATCCCGACCCCGATGAAAGCCGAACGCCGTCTTGCATGTGTATGTGGGGGTATACGTAAAATTCCAGGGTCGTGGAGCTAAATTCTTTGATACTTCACCAAGCAGAGGCAGATAACAACCCGGAAATCATGGATACCGGGGCCATGGTTACCGGTACAGCAGAATTCATCAGCCAAGTAAAGTGAAAAACGGCCTACACAACTGAGCCGAAGCCCCCAGTAAGATCGGGCTCAGCGGCAGCTGATTGGAGGCTCAAAGGACGGCCACAGCCTAAATCCAGGAGCCGTGGGTAAGCGGCTGGTAAAATCAAAGGCCTAAACAGCCTAAAAAGTAAGCTACTCTATAGCTTTGAACACGACAAGCCTAGAGCGTGTATTTACACTACTAAAGATATCTGTGCACAACCATTAACAGATTTGTTTTTTTTTATAGGATAGATCACGGCTGCGGCTCACCTGATGGTAAGTGACTACCACCGCCCATGAACAACTGCAACACCAGGGGAATTACAGATGCGTTGCCGGCCTTTTAAAAATAAGTAGGCTCTTTTCTTGAAGATCCATAAGTTGTACCGGTCTGGAAAAATCGCTGGTGGTAATCAATTCCACAGGAAAGGGACCGTTCAAGTATTACGTAACGCAATTTTTGAAGATTTTTGACCCTCCCACCCCCCTATGTAACGCGCCGTAACGTTTATCTAGACCCCCCCTCCCCCTCTCTAAACGTTACGTAACACCCAAGTGACCATTTTTACCTAAAAGTCACAATTTTTTTGCGCAAATTACCGGAAAGTCGCTAAAATAAGTTTGTTATTGTTTTAATCGCGTTTGCGGTAATCTATAATATAAAAATGAATCGCTTAATGTGTTGCTAAGCGCAAATCTCGAGAGCAGCTGGACCGATTTCACTAATTCTTTTTTTATAATATTCCCTGAAGTACTAAGATGGTTCTTACGGAGAGAAAAGTTTATAAAATTGCCTGAAAAAGTATAAAAACAACACTTTTCTATATTCCCAAACAAAAGATTCGTAACAATACTTAAAAGGCAATTTGAACTTTAATACCATACCAATAAAGTTTAAGTGTTAGTGGAGGGATTCCGGGAAGGCAAAACAATTGAGTGACGTTGTTATCGTATAAATATAATATTGTATCGTATCGTATAAATATTTGTCAATATTTCTACATGGTAACATTGCGGTACGAAGTTCGACGGGTCAGCTAGTAATAAATAAAAAGAGATTTCTTCATTGTTGATTGTTTATTTTATTTATTCATATTGTTATTTAATAAACAATCACACAATGTAATAAACGTTTGCTTAAGTTTAAAATATGTTAAAATGGGCTCAAATCAGTCCTAATAAACTTTTACTACTAACCTTACATTTAATTACGCCGTTTTTTTAACTTGGCCTTTTCCTTACATACATTTTATTAAATAAACTCTTAAAATAAAATAACATATTTATTTTTACCTTTGGCAATGCAATGTAAAAAACAAACAAAAACTTGTGTCTGAAGTCGAGTCTTTGCTGAACAAAGTCTCGGATTGGGGGCGACTAAATCTAGTCCAGTTCATTCCCCAAAAGACACAAGTTTGCGCGTTTACCCTAAAAAGAACCCCTTTGTCGTATCTCCTCAGTTTCAAGACACTCCCCTTGCTACCTCAGCTAGCATCGGAATCCTCGGCGTCAATCTAAACGAAAAGGATTGCTAACTTGGGAGATTTTAATTCCCTTGTTTTTTTATTTAAAATGAACAAATGTTACGTAACGCGTTGGTCGAACCCCTCTCCCGCCCCTGTAACGCATCGTAACGTTTTACAAGCCCCCCCTCCCCCCAAATTGCGTTACGTAATACTTGAACGCCCCCAAAGTTGTGCGAGGAAGAAAACATCTTCTAAATCGCACAGTGGTGGACCGCCAATCATCCAGAGGGTATGGATGGTATCGCGAGTTTTGTCGCGATGTGCGATGGTGAAGACATGTATGCCGTGGCAATACCAATATACACAGGAGGAAAGACTAGTCGTCGCCTCGGTCTACATGCCGTAGGAAGACACTCCTGCCCCTCATGACCTCGTCAGGCTGGTGAATTTCTGCGAGAGGACCGGACTAGAGATTGTGATCGGGACGGACTCCAACGCGCATCATCCCCTCTGTGTAATGCAAAAACCGAATGAACGAGGTAAGATGTTAGTTGAATATCTATTTAGCACTAACCTAACCCTTTTAAACACAGGTTCTGAACCAACTTTCATAAACGTCCGACGATCGCACAATAAACGATCTCACACTTGCAACAGAATGAGCAGCCAAACTAAATACGGGATAGCATATGTTGAAAGAGGCGTCAATGCTCAGACCATAGATGGATCTGCTTCGTACTACAGGTCGATACCCCAGCTACACCACCATGGAGAAATCCCCGCAAGACGGATAAAACAAAATACCTTAATAGGCTGGCGTCTTCGCTCGCAGATTTTGAGGGAACAAATATTATAGCAGATCAGTCGCTCCTAGAAGAACAGGTAGCAGCTGTTACTAAAGGCATGATGGATAGCTACCATGAATCATGTCCAGAAATCACTCCACCAAGGCATGCTGAGGTAAAGCAACGTTTTGTATCTAGTTCTTTACCCCACGTAAAGAACTAGATACAAAACGTAAGAAGGTAAGAAAAGCCCTAAATAGGGCCATGAATACCTCAATGGATGAAGACTGGCTACTATACAAGAAAGCTAAGTCCGAATATAAAAAATGTATCAGGTATCGACGCTCGACAGGGTGGTGCAAATTCTGTGTTAACATAGAAACCTGCAAACAAGCGAATAGGATAAGGAATATCCTAGCTAAACAGAATACGCCGGAATCCATCTCTCTAAAGAAACACGACGGAAGCTACTCAACATCACTGGATGTAGTCCAACGCATCCTAATTGAAACACACTTCCCAGGTTGCTGCGTAACTCAGGAGGTAATCCGGCATGGAGATACACTGGCACCAACAGCAGTATACTGGAATTTAGCACAGAGAGTGGTAACAATCAATAAAAGCCATTGTGGCCATTCACAGTTTTCTCCCCTATAAGGCGGCAGGACCTGACGGCATATTCTCGGCACTCCTACATTTAAGCCCTAATAGACAGACTTGTTGCCATAATGAAAGCCTGTCTGGCTCTTAAATATATTCCTAGGGGATGGAGGGAAGTAAAAATCACATTCATACCCAAACCAGGTAAGAGCGACTATACAGACCCTAAATCCTACAGACCCATTAGCCTCACTTCCTTTCTCCTAAAGACGATGGAGAGGATGTGTGAAAGGGAATTAAGGGGGTCGGCGCTAATGAACAGCTACAGTACAGGCAACACGCCTACAGACTAGGTAAATCGACAGAATCGGCACTTCACCAGGTAATAACAAAGGTTGAAGAGGCCATCCAAAACAAAGAAATACTTGTCTACTAATAATAATACTTATATCCTTCATAGATATGGAGGTGCTTTTGACAGAACGAACTTCTCCAGCATAAAAGGTGCACTCAGTAAGTATAAAGTTGAACCGAAACTGATTGACTAGATAGTAAACATGCTCAGTACACGAACAATAAAGATTTCTGGTGAATCTCAAAAAATCCAGATTAAGAAAGGCTGCCCGCAGGGTGGGCTCTTTCACCTGTCCTGTGGAATATGGTCATTAATGAACTAATCAGCAAATTAAATGCCAATCACGTCTACACAGTAGGTTATGCTGATTACAATACTGGTCTCTGGAAAGACGGCAAACATGGTGTGCGACCTGACCCAAGCGGCTCTCCGTATAGTGGAGAGATCACCGAAGTTGCACGCAACATCAAAGGACTGTTGAACTTCTTCGGGGAGATCTCATGGCTTGAATAAGTACATTATTCCTGCCCACACGCAAATACGCGCTTAGACGTGTAGTTGCGGATAATAACCCTTCGTAAACTAAACTAACTATTAAACTATGCATGATAATTATGTCATTTCCTGTCATTCGGTTGGTGCAATGAGAGCAGACTATAGAAATAGGCAGAAAGATCTTATAATCGCTGACAGATAGATATATCACTTATACTTCAAAAGTAAAAAATCTAGACCAGTAACGGGGAGCATTGTCAAAGGTGCCAGATGTCTAGTATTGCGATTGTCAATCCGTTGGGCCAAATTTCAGTTAATGCAAACCCTTCCTACAACCGGCTAGACCCCTATTCTGCAGCTTTTACGGACTGACAAAGAAGAAAATTTCTAGATTTTATATGTTGAACAGTTGACAGCCTCTGGTTGAAAATATCAATCTTCAGAACATGAGACATACCCGCCTCCCTTAGCCTTGTTTGCAATAGCATTAGCGCTGGGGCGTGCATCCATTATAAACAGTTTATGTGCTTGGGCGTTAGCATCCATTATTAGTTGTATATAACGTTCATCTTCACGACTACGTTTACCGCTCACCTGTAAGGTATAAAAATATAACAATAAATAATTGTGTATCTTACATCATTGTTAATAAATACTACATCATATTAATTTGAATTAAATATTAAGTTAAATTAGATTTTTGGTAGAATTATTTGACTATAAAAACTATGGCATCATCACATTATATTCTTATACAACTTCTATAGAAATGTTGGTTTTGACAACTTTAAAAAAATAATATTATTAGTTTGAGTAATGGGAGTCTGTTTCTCCTTCATGTGGCTAAACATGACAAAAGACATAAGACATGTGTGTGGCATAAGAGGTATTAGCCCACCGATGGTAAGTGGCTGCATCCTGCAGTCCTATAGATAATGGCACGCAACTTGAAACAATAACTTGTAGTTAAAACCTATTTGTAGCTTGAATCATATCATGTTTCCAAATGATCAATTATACCAAAATACTCACGCCGACTAAAGGCTGGCTGCATCTTGTAATAGTAGCCTGTGAGCTGGGATGTATCCAAGCGAGCACTGGTATGCGACCTCTTGAGCGAAACGCAGCTACAGATCTAAGTAAGTCATCATTAGCAGCTGCTGGCACTGCCCAAACAGATGGGTAACTGTCGCAAATTTCATATTTATCGTTGATCCGAGTTATACGCCACATGTCGTTGTTTACACCCTGTAAATGTTAAATTTAAATTTATATACACTTACTAAACAAATTGAAGCAATGTAGAACTAACAAAATCTATATATTTATTTTAATAAATTACCATTTGTAAGTAATTAAATAACTGTAACAATTATTAGGACATAAAAGAATTAAAATTAAAATTAGTTAGAATTTAAACTTAAAACAGCCTGACCAGGAAAATAAAATGATTCACCTAATTGTGGATATTCACAAAACTTATTTTATTTACTGCCAGTATTATAACAATGCTTTATCAATAATTGGCTTTCAAGTATCAAAGTTTTGTTCTTATACCCATAATATGTTCAAAATTAAGTAAAATACCAGATTAAAGTGAAAGAAAAATGTTATACAACATTGAATGTTATCCGACAAACTTTGGATAATGTAAATATCCAAAGGATTTGATTATATGTGACTTGTTTTAAATGGCAGGTTTTAAAACATTACAAGTTATATGTTTCTAAGTATAAGTGTAGATTTATAATCAAAATAACTTATAAGAGTAATTTTGCTTACCATTCTTCGGAGTTCTGTAATTGGTTCATAGACATGCCAGCCATCCTCCGGGAAGCTTTCAGAGTAACTGAATGCAAACAATGGTAATCTGTGTGACAGTGGAAACGCCAGTTGCTGCAGTTTCTCAAATATACCACGCCGTGAATGATTCTCTTGTTTATGTGCAAAGCGTAGATTGCGCATATCCTAAAAATAAACCTTTTGTAATAGGGCAAAATTTTAAATCATTTTTCCTTTTATAAAATCAAAAAGTGTTTTAAATGAATAAAATTTATTATGAAAATATTATTATGGCAATTTAAGATTATAAGATGCATAACAAGTAAAAAATAAGATAATTTGTAAATATTTTTTTACACTATAAGTGGCTATATTAATTCCACACATATATAATATATAATACCATACTGCAACTATATTAATAGTATAGATGTAGCACGAATGGGTCGGTTCGACCGGAGAAGGACTACGCTCTCAAAGAATACCAGCGTAAAATAGCAGCTTAATGCTGCTGTGTTTCGTATGCTAAGTGTGGAGAACCGGAGACCACTTTTACTGGAAACAAGGCATTCCATCTTAGTCTTCACTGGTGACAACGCATCTGCATTTGAACAGCTCACATGAATGACAGTTAGCAAAGTTGACATCTTCAATTTAGTAATTCTTTACGTTGACACTCTGATCTCACTTACGTTGTTTTGTAGTAATTGGGTTCTTAAAGGTGAGTGTCTTCATGTTTGCACAATAACTTGTACAACTATAATATGGTGCGAGGTGCAAGTAAATAACACAAGTACAAGTAAATAACAATTTCAGTGATAATAATTATGTGAATAAATGAATACTAAAGAAGTATAAGCCTTGTTGATTTTATTATATTCTTTATTGTATTGCTGTTATGGTGAGTGGTACAATAGCCTCTTCCAGTGTCAAACCAATTATCTCATCACTAAGGTACCCAGAGTAATCTGGACATATCTCTAACTAATTCACTATCAACACACTAATAAGATATAGCCCAAACAAAATATATGAGAAAAAAATAAGTTGTCTAGCTCTTCTCCACTAAGTTCAAGTACACCTTAATATATTGTTTCAGGACACTACCACAAAATAAATAATAGTACTACGTACAAAAGTTGCTCTACTTTGATGTTGACAACTTCCCGCTATTTTAATAACCTATTTAACTATCATTAATTAGAGAAATCACGCACACAAGTTAAATTAAACTTTATTGCTGCATGCGATTGTCCATATGGCTATGCATCTTTTCCCTTACCTACGTCACGGACAATATTCCGTAGTCACCTAGGGCTTTCAAGAAACAGTAAAAATACAGTGTGTATAGTACCTTTTGATTATTATTTGTTTAATTTACAACTGTTTGACTTTAATATATTGTCTTATTTTTTTCAGTCTCTAAAATAACGATTATTAAATTAAGGAGATTTCAAGAAACTCTTTAAATCTGACGTATAATTTAATTAAATACTGAGAGGTGAAACATGGACATGGAGTGATAAAATTAATATTCGTAATTATTTCACTAAATTGTTTGCTGGTTTTTCATTATTATGTTTTCAAAATTGTTAATTAATGTATTTTAAATGATATATGTATACACGTGCATATAAAGTACACTAAAACTTATTATGTACAGCTATTTTAACATATGACTAAATATACTAAACAAAAAAAATATTTATACAAGAATTTACAAAAACTCTATTTAAGTAAACAGTGTTAAAAACTTTGCAATTCATTAGTATATCTCTTGTCTAAAATGCGCTAGTCCTGACTGCGTATGTAACCTGAGGTTCCGCCCGATTGCAGGTATATAAGTTGCGCAGGTAGCTAGAGTGAGTGAGGTCTGGTACTACTTCCAGAAAAATTATTACCTTGCAAAACACTTCAATGCCATATGAATTTTCACCCTTTGATGATGCACCGCCCACTTTTTCAATTCGTGATACCTTTAAAAGAAAAAAATCTAAGTGGAATCATATTAAAATACCACAAAATTTATTAACAACATTTATTACAGACACTTTAAAATTAGAATGAAATTTTTTTTATAGGATAAGGGCGACAAACGAGCACACAGCTGAAGGTAAGTGGTTGCTGTGGCCCATAGACATCTACATCTATCTTCGATTACGAATCAAAATGCAGATGCGTTGTCACCCGTGAGGACTAAGATGGAATGCCTCGTTTCCAGTAAAAAGGGGTCTCCAGTTCTCTACACTTACCATACGAAACACAGCAGCGTTAGGCTGCTATTTTACGTTGGTATTCTCTGAGAGTGTGGTCCCTCCCCTGTCGAGCCAACCCATTCATGGTACAGCTATACCAGTAATATAGCTGCAGCATGGCTCTACCACTTACAAATCTGTAAATCATCTCAATTTTTCTACAACTTTTAGTAGTTGTTATTTGAATACATGTAAATATTAATGTTTAAATATTCAGTAAATATGTTGGCAGGATGTTATTAAGCACAATAAAAATGTAATAATGCACTCTGCATTGGAAAATTTGAATATATATTATTTCCAATGCACTCTCTCTAAGACAAACATAACAGTCAAATATTAACTTATTGCATATATTTAAATGAATCTAGTTTTTACAGATTTTATCACATAATATCCATATTAACTTATTTTATGTTCTCAACGTTTCAAATACTTTACAGAACCCAAAGTCACTGAGGAGCTGAGATATTCAATGTCTAAATGTTATAGTTATCTGCTGCTACCTACATTCTAAAATTATTAATTTTTGGTCAGATCTATGCAGAATGAGCCTATAGTATCTTGAAGTCTTTCAGTTGTTAGCTTGGGTTGGGGTTTAGTTTTATTAATTATAGCATACGAAGCAGATGATAGCACCCAGCCATCTTCTCTATTGAAATTAGGATGTTTTTTAATTTTAATAGCCTCGCAAATCATCCGTGACTGGGTGCTGTAAAGTACTCGAAATGTCAGGAATATAAAATAAGTTAATATATGAAATCAAATCCATAAGAATGAGTTTCATCTAAATGTATAGTGTTTGCATAAACATGAGAAATTCATTGTTGCATATACAGTAGAATCCGTTTATTATGACTCCGCTTATATTGACCAACCGCTTATTATGACGTAATTACACAGTGAAATTTGGTTTTCATATAAAATTCTTTATAATAAAGTCGGATATAATGACTTCGCTTATAGTGACATGTGGCTTATTGTGACCCATTTTTACTAAATTGTGTACGGTTACAGTGACCGACATGATTCATAACACCTTCGGCAGTGTTCAGGAGAGTCAATTGATACCCGACGACATTCGGCGCGTGCATGGCTTTTTTTTTGTTTTGAGTCTCAGTGGGTAATTGATTGTTGAAGGTCGCGGCATTGTTTGTTAGTTATTTGTGAAAAAAATTAAATCTCAACGTCAGTTTAGAAAATGGAGAATCTAACTCATCTCTCGCAAGGGAATTTGGGGTTGGTCACTCGACAATCTCAATGATTTTTAAAAACAAGAATTTATTATTAAGTATTTCAGTTACTTTAATTAAAGATTTTTCTCTATTAATATATATACAGGTACGACTTTCCATTGACGTCAGTGGAGTTTGGTGTTGATATGTATTTTTACAGAAAGATTACATTTTTATAAGCACACACACAAAGTTTCAATATACGGAAACACATACTTATTGAGAAAAAAATATTGTAAATCAAGTAATTTTGCAATATTTAGTCAATTTCTACCGTGAAACTGACGCCATTTTTATTATTATTGTCAGTAAGGATGTCGATTCTTTCCGAAAAAGATCGATTTTTTAAATAGATTCGAATTGTAAGCTGATGTATCGATTCCCAAAAAATCGATTTCTAAAATATCGATATTTTTTCCATGTTTGCATTTATAATGTAAATATAAATCCATTTTATGAGAAAAAAATCCCCTTCATCATAAAAAAATAAGGGGACTGATTCATAAGGCTTTCTGTATCTATTTTGAGACTGCTACGTCTCCGGCGCTGCGGGAAGAGCAACCTCTACGCCTTAGCGTAACAAATCGTAGGCATCGGACGAGCCGAAGCGGCTGAGGCTGGTCGCCGAAGGCGACCAACAAGACAAAGCTGTGGAGGCAGGCAGGCGGAGGCTGCTCCCCCTACGCGCCTCCGGCTCTATAAAACCACTCTAGGGGTAGGACAGACTCGTACCAGGTGGAGTCGGGGTCAATCAATTCGGTTCTTTGACATAAGTTGAACCTAACCTATTTTATTTGTTATCTGCCCTAATAGGTACTGTTAAATAAAGCAAATTTCAATAAGAGATCATTTATCATGGTATCTTTCTTGTTTTCATAAAATGGGTTTATATTTACATTATAAATAGAAACATTAAAAAACTATAGATATTTTAGAAATCGATTTTTTGTGAACCGATACATCAGCTTACGATTTGAATCGATTTAAAAATCGACCTTTTTCGGAAAGAATCGACATCCCTATTGACGTCGACAATGACATTACAAAATGGCGCCAGTTTATTAGCAGATTAGACATAAACATTGCAAGAATAATTGATTTTCAATTATTCTTTTCTCAAAAATTACGCGTTTCCGTATATGGACACTTTGTGTGTGTGCTTATAATAGTGTAATCTTTCTGTAAAAATATGTATCAACACCAAACTCCACTGACGTCAATGGAAAGCTAAGCCTAAATACATATCAACAAAAATTGAAGATTGTTTATTTTCTACAAAACGTCCGCTTAGTCTGACATATTTGTTATTTCCCTTCGATGTCATTATAAACAGATTCCACTGTAATTGTCTTAAATAACATCACAATTTTTAATCATGAAAAATGAAAATAATTTAACTTACAACACCAAGAGGCACACTTAATGTCGTTTGTAGAGCAGTAGCTTCTGTTGGTCTAAAGTGAAGCTGATAGTTTGTGACTTTAAGAACTCCTCTGGAAGGCCCGCTGTAAGGGCACAGGTAGGTCACATCTCTCGCAACACCCATCACTTTCTCCCCATCTAATAACTGAATATCGCCTAACACATGTGACTGAAAATTAAAAGAATATATTATTAAAATTTACATTGTAAAACATACTACATGACTTATAAAATAAATTGTAACATATGTTGGTTCCTAATAATGTTTTTAAAAAAATTCTCATCATCATCCACATATCAATTTACACCAAGTCTAATATTATTTATAAATAATAATTATGTCAATAAATTGATAGTAAACAAGTACAAGCCTTGTTGATTTTATTATATTCTTTGTGGCTTCTTATTCGATTGACGAACAAACAAACGTGGATAGATTTATTCTGACTCATTTTGCACTAACACAAGCTGTTAAAATTAAGAACTCTACAAAAGAACTATGAATAATCTATAGGTAAACTTCCAGTAGGATCCTTCAGGAAGTGACCAAACAACGGTTATAACATTTATGAGGAATAAATTAATCCTTTTTGGAAACTTACGGAGTCTTGTCCGTGTTTGGAATTCAATGAACTCGATTTAGAGTCCGAATCCAGGGAATCTGAACTGGCGTTTTTAGAGAGCGAAAAATCTGAATTAAGCAACTCTGAACTGTTGTGCTTATCCATTTCAATAGGAATATTTTAAGAACTCGGAAATATATTAGAATAATATAATATCTCTAAACTTTCATATTATTTATAAACATCAACTAAAATTAGGACACAAATTCTGAAAGGTGTCAAAGGATGTCAAATAAACCAAACCAATTAGTTATTGGTTTTGTGGTTTTGATAATGACAATGTCGAATTGACAATTGACATTGACAAATGACATCCTGTGCTGCCAACTTAGGTTTTTGGACTCCGCGGCGCAGTAAGCTTAATTCCCCGCTTTTCTTTACTATTCTTGACTTCATAGGTTTTCTTTCATCGATTCCCCGTAATGTTATGCGTTCACATTATGGAGTGTAGGTCCACATCTAACACATCTTATTAGTTTGTGGACCACATGCTCTCGTACTTTGTTCATCGTACGTCGCCGCCACCGAACAGCACGGGTTACCGGTGCTCCGGTCCTACATATTTATTAATCTGTGTTCAGCGTTTTACTAAATGCATATGAAAGTATAAACGGTACTTATAACAAAAACACACTTTTTTAAAATTTTGTCTGTCTGTCTGTTCCAGGTAATCTCTGATATGGCTGGACCCATTTTAACGGGACTTTCACTGACAGATAGTTGATATCATAAGGAGTAGCTTAGACTACTTTTATTTTAGAAAAATAATTAGTGTTCCTCGCGAAAAAATTAAAACCCAAAATTGCACGCGGGCGAAGTCGCGGGGAACAGCTAGTATATATATATATATAGCGCCGATGAGGTGCTAAGCTAGCCTAGGGCGCAGTCGACATTTAATCCGCCTCTGCCTCCAGATTTGAGTGACCTGAAAGCGTACTTCGATGAATGCTACTGGAACTCCTCGAAGAGTAGAACTAGGTGTGCCGAGTTTGTCCTCGTTTTATTAGTAACTAGCTGGCTAGGCAGACGTTGTTCTGCGCTTTTCCAAGACTCTTCCTATAAAAAAATCTTAAATTCGCTATAAAAAATATTGAGGGGCACTTATCGGGATAAAAACTATCCTATCTATCAAGTTGGACCAAACTGAACAAGTTTGAAAAATTTCATTGAAATCAGTTCAGTAGTTTAGGAGTTCATCGCGGACAAATAACGTGACACGTAATTTTTATATATAAAGATGATGAGACCTTACCTCCGGACTTGACGGAGTGACTTTGAGGTGTAGGTACTTCGGTGACTGCTACAGGAGCGAATTAATTATCATATGAGCATTATGAGTCGTGTACTTTTAGATTTTCCAAACTTTTTTTAAATTGAATTTTGACATAAAATTATCGGAAAATTGGAAGTACAGGAATAAGATTATTAGTGAAAACTTGTGTGTATTTAAACTACTTTAAAAATTTAGATATAATCATGTTATACGTAATTTATTTCTTATGCGCTTAAGGCACGCATCATTGGATTTATCAATAGTTAATAGATTAATAGAATCAAGCGTTACTTTGCAGAAATCCATTATAATGGGGTTGTTATAAACTAATTTGCTTAAGTCCGCGTAAAGAAAGAAAATGATGTGTCCTGCCCAGTTTTAAGGGGACCTCCCACCCTCCCTCAATTGCGCGCACTATACCCGACGCCGTCAATCCCAGCACTACCACCCCCAGCACCACCGCACTAGGCACGACACACCACTCTCGAAAATACGACACGTGTTTCGCCTCTATACGTGGCATCCTCAGGTGAAGTAGACTCTGCGGAGGCTGTCCGCTTAGTACTTCCGTTAAGTCACGTACTAGGTCACAGAACGTGCCAAAGAAATAGATATACTCGTGAAAAAAAAATTACCCTCCTTCGTCAGTTCAGTCGGGCAAAAAGTTGTATGTCACATATAACTGTGTTTTTTTTTTACTAGCTGTGCCCCGCGTATATCACCTCGCTTAAAGGTTCAAAATTTTCTGGCCTGAACTAATCTTAAAAAAATTAAAATCCACTAGTAAAACTCCTTCGGAATCCAAAAGATTGCAGCCTTATTTTTTTTTCTGAGATTGAGCCACCTTTGCTTTTTTGGCCGCGTTGAGCTCGGACGACGAAACTCCATCGATTCCTTTTTTGATTGAGGATCGTGATAAGAACCATGGTTTTATCACCCATAACAATTGAATCCAAAATTCTTTCTGTCCGCCTTCACAAAGGATAAAAACTGAGTATAGCAGTTCATTCGTTCTTGTCTTTAAATAGCGGAAAGGAGTTTTGGGTGCCACCTAGGACTGACCTTATTTATAACCAAATGTTTATGTAGGATTCTAATCTCTATTGTTCTTGAAAGTCCCGTCATAATTGATTATTCTTTAGTCTTTAGCCGTTTGTCTTCCCTTACTGTCTTCTCCACAAATTTAGTGTTTTCATCCGTAATGGCTTCGGATGCTCGTCCTGGCGCGATCCATTATCAATTAATTTTATTCTCATACGAAATTGTTTCGCCCATTCTTTTATGGTGGAGTACGAAGGGGAAGAAAGCCCGTACACAGCATCCAACCGTTGCTTGATTTCCGCCGATGTCTTCCCCTCTTTTGTCAAAAAAATTATTACAGCTTGATACTCGATTTTATGCATTTCGAAATTTTTAATCGACAGTCTAACTTTATTAAGCTATATCACTGTAACAAAATTACATAATTTAAATTTTTTTTTGTGGGTAGGTAACGAAATGTCCGGTAATTTAATGACATGAAAGTTTTGTATCTTGGATTAATCTAATGTGGTTAGGCCAGAAACTTTTGGACCTTATTTAATACGTACCACTGCTGGGCACAGGCATCCTCTCTTTTCTGAGAGGGTTTTAGGCCAAGGAAGTGTCCGCCGCGCTGTCCTAATGCGTGTTGGCGGACTTCACATATCTTCAAAATATTTCTTTTTATTTCTCAAACATGCAGATTTCCTCATGATGGTTTTCTAAATCGCCCAGCACGTAGTTAATGTAATGGCGCGTGACCACCTCGCTTACGCATATATTATTGTTGCGCGCCACTATTAATGTCTTGTACATGGCAACACTAGTTACACTAGCGCCCTCTAGTGTCGAGTAAATGAAAGTATTGCGCGCCACTATTAATGTCTTGTACATGGCAACACTAGTTAGACTAGCGCCCTCTAGTGTCGAGTAGCAGAACTAGGAGAGTCGAGATCCTTCCAGAAATTTCGGGACCGATATGTACTCGAACATTCTAGATGTCGCTACAGTAGAAGGTTCTGGAAACTATCTGAGGCCTTATATAAGGCCGGTATAGACCACGACCGGGGCAGTATTGAATTGGCGATACAAGAGAATACTTCGAAGCGAAATAACGGCGAACTGTGTTTTATTATTAGTGTGATTTTAGATTGTAATTAGTGTTGTGTAATTAAAGTGTCAATTTTGGTAATTCAATCGGCAGTTTTTAATTGTCTCGAACCCCAAGCTCGTAACATTATGTTATGTTATGACACCTCGCGCACCGGCGTTCACTACTGGTTTCTCTTGGTTCTCATCGGTCGGCTAGGCTTATGTGTCGTTCGCGCTCCGTGCCGAGTGTTTAATTATATTATTTTTTCATTATCCCTTAAACTACGCGTCCAAATAATATGTGTGGCGGCGCTGTCGTCGCGCCACAAGCGAAACACATCGAAGCCTAAATCGCACTAACAAAGTTCCGAAGTTAAAGCAGCATATATAGAATAGCTCCGAATTACCAACCGAAGCGTTGGCCGCTCCCCGGGCAGAACACCTTGTCGGGCGGGAGATCTCCCCGTTTCCTTCCACCCGCCACATATGCTTTAAGGAGCAAAGTTTATTTGTCTCTTGATGACGATGTAACTTTCGTTCGTAACGATTAATGTACCATGTAAAATACCCTGTTGTGGCTTATGTATAAGTGATAGGTATATGGTGCCGCGGACTTTTTTATAGATGTAGTGTAGGTCTATGCTTTTGCAGAATATTGTAATCACATATCACTAATCATTACGCCAGTGTACGCGGATAAACCAATTTGGGGGCGCTTTTTCTTCTCAATTGATTAACAAAATCAATATTTAAGGCTAGCTGTTAGGCGTAACCTAATGCTAGATAGCCTATACTATTCTTTATGAATCTGGATATAATATATTAAACTAATTTTTCAAATCCGAGTGGTCCAGAAATTAGCGATTTAAACAAACAAAAAAACTCTTCCGCTTTACTATATTAGTATAGATATCACCACGATATTACTGTTGTGATGAGTAACGTGTCGTTTTTGAAAATGTGTGTCGTATGTAAATAAATAAAGTAACAGCTTATAATACACCATAGCTGGGCACTAGAAGAGTCCGCCGCTCTGCTTCAATGCGATATACAGGTTTACTAACGATGTTTTTCTTCACCGCTGAACACTTGATTTGCAATTAACAATTTCATTATTACCGGCAGAGATTGAATCCGGATAACCCACGTTTTATGAAATTTACGGTGAGAATTCGGCCCCTGTGCGCCACCGTGGCTCTAAGGCGCTCACTTAAAACTCCAGAAAAAGTAATACAATATGTTAGGCTGTTGTAAGTGCTTTAAATTTTATTTAAAGGAATGTGTATGTTATTAGTCAAAGTAACCTTAACAATAACAATCATCAATTAAGTAGTTCTTAATTGTATATTTTAAAAGGCATTTCACGGTATTATCTATGGACCCTAACCTGATGAGACCACTAGCGAGATTACCCTAAACAATCATTATTGTACGAGAACTAGCTGCATTCGACTATTAATGCTGGTGTTCCACAAAGCTGCGTGCAGTCTCTGTTCCTTCACTCTCATAGTCCGATGGGACAGCAATTCGAGGCGATCGGAGAAACATCAGGCACAGGACCAACGGCTTTATGTGCTATTCGCGGCACGTAGGTGAGACACCGCCGACTTTCTGCTACTGTGAATTTCTTGTCAAAAAAGCATAATAACTGATTTTTGGCCCGACCCGGATTTGAACCCGGCACCACATGATCGACAGTCGGGCTCACCACCTCTCGATCAGCGAGGCAGTCAAGGCTTCTCCATATAAGTGATATGTTGCAAACCAATAACATTCATTACTATGTAGATTACAGCACTGAACTTAGAATCATCTGGTGGCTAAATGATAAAAAAAAGTTTTCTTACTTTTATTCATATCATTTTACTTTTGTACAATTTCAGTTAAATACAAAACTTATTCGAGTCGATTCGAGTTTGGAGGATTTTCTGTACTGTCTAATCTTGGCAGATGGTTTATCGACTCGCTTTGCCACTGATCCCTATTACTGATTCGGAAATATTTTAGGTCTAGTGATTTTGATATTCCATTACTCGAATGCCTCTGGATTTTTAAATGGCGGACCATTTGTTTACGAGACGCAAGAAATGACATGGGTTACAAATAAAATAGAACAGACAAAGTATAATTTAAAATTAAAAATTTTGTATAACCGACCTCAATATTAATTATTAAGAATAACTCAAAAACCAATGGTCAGACCTTGATCAAATTTATATGGGACCACATGAGAAGTACTAGCTTTCAAATAAATAAAAATAATTATCGTTATCGAAATTGGTTCATCCAGAAAAAAGTTATGAGGTAACACACATAAAAAAAATACAGTCGAATTGAGTATCTCCATCTTTTCTACTATACTATTAGATAGGATATTATATAGGTATTACTAATATCCACGAGCATATCCATTGCGAATGTTAAATCGATAGTGTAACTGTGGTTACCCACGGTTAATGCATTATTACGGTTATACAGGTTTCTTTATAGGATACAACTTTAAAACATTCCTTACTAAAACCTCATTAAGCAGCAAGTAAAATGAAGATCCCTGTTAGTATTTCTTTAAGTACCTACTTAGCATATTGTAAACAAGATGACAACTGTGAGCCTCAAAGAAAATTAAAATCTGAAAACTTTGAGTGGGATGCGAATCATCCAAAATCACTTTCGTCTATTTGTGTTGAAAAATTAAGTGAAAATTGGGTTGGTAAGTGTAATTCGAAAATGTTTTATAATATTACAGTAAGAAATGTGCTAACTGCCTCAGCAGTCTAAATGGATTATCATATGGATTATTATATGAAACGCCTCACAGTCTGTAAGTAAACATATTTTATTACCCTTCGAACCAAAACAGAGCTATATGCGTGTCGTGCAGCTTGGTGGCAAAAATAGGTACAAGGTGAGAGACATCTCTACATAATGTGCAACACGTAAATTTAATATATATAAATAAAATGAAATAAATTAATAGTATTAATATTTTAGGATCTCCTAAGTTGGATGAACTAATTGCGAAGGATCGTGATGTATTCCTGCAAATTTTAAATACCAATGTGCCACTTCAAATTCTGGTTGATAATATAAAAAATGATGTATTTTGGAAGAGATGTTATTATTCTAAATGGAATGATTCGCTGTTTACGGCTGAACAAAAACCATGGATCAATCTATTCATGGAGCGTTTTTATGCAGATGTATTGGAAAAAATGAATCCGAAGGAATACGATCCAGAGAAGGTAGCGAAAATATTACAACCTTAACTACTTGAGTCCAAAGGCTAAACAAGCCTACTTAAATATTTTTTTTATAGCAGAGGGGGCAAACGAGCTTGCGGCTCACCTGATGGTAAGTGACTACCGCCGCCCATGAACAACTGCAACACCAGAGGAATTGCAGATACGTTGCCGGCCTTTTAAAAAGGAGTAGGATCTTTTCTTGAAGGTCCCTAAGTCGTATCGGTCCGGAAATATCGCTGGTGGTAATCGATTCCACAGGGAAGTTGTGCGAGGAAGAAAACATCTTCTAAATCGCACAGTGGTGCACCGCCAATCATCCTGATGGTATGGATGGTATCGCGAGTTTTATCACGATGTGCGATGGTGAAACTGAGTGGCTGGAATTAGTCCGAACAATTCCGCAGAGCACTCCCCGTGATAGATGCGATAAAATACGCAAAGAGATGCAACATCTCTACGGAGTGCCAGTAAGTCAAGTCGGGAAAGAACTCGATCGTCGACGATTTGAACCGCTTTGCGCTGGATGCGCTCAAGTGGAAGGGGCTGGCACTGGGGATCTTCTGCCTAGGGATGGGAACAGTATTCCATGTGAGGCCGAACCTTGTAAAGTTGCAAGCGGTGTGCCGGCATTAAATACTGTCCCGCTCTACTGAGCAAGCTAAGCTTTTTAAAGGCCAATTTGGCCTTCTCTTCCAAGTGACACGAAACTGCACATCACTCGATATGTCTATATCGAGGAATCCGATACCGGCTGAGGCAACAAGGAGAGTGCCTTGAAACTAAGGGGTTCTTTTTAGCGGTAAACGCGCATAAAAGAAGTAATCTTGTGTCTTCTGGGGATTGAACTGATCAGTGAACAGTCTGAGATTTTGTTCAACAAAGTCTCGACTTCAGACATAAGTTTTTTCCGGTACTCGGCGACGTTTTCCCGAAAAATATTGTCACGGCCGGTATATAAGGCATCACCAGTGCTGTCGTCTGCATAGCAATGAATGTTACCGGTTTGCAACATACCATTGATATGCAGAAGAAACAGCGTTGGTGATAGCACGCAGCCTTGTGGAATACCAGCGTTAATGGGCTTGTAATCGGAGCGTGCACCGTCTACTACAACCTTAATGCTCCGATCTGCAAGAAAACTGGTGATCCAATTGCACAGTTTCTCGGGAAGTCCATAGGAAGGGAGCTTTGAAAGAAGCACTTTGCGCCAAACCCGATCGAAGGCCTTCGCTATGTCCAAATTAACGACCAACGCCTCCCCCTTAGACTCCACTGCCTCCGCCCATCTATGAGTTAGGTAACGTAGAAGATCACCAGCTGAGCAACCTCGACGGAAACCGTACTGGCGGTCACTAATCAGCTGGTGATCCTCAAATGTAATTACATTAATGAAAAAGAAAATACCAGTTTACATATTATGTCCTAATGCTGGGCCCAGGTCTCCTCTCATTCCTGAGTGCTTATCGTACGTATCGTATTGTACATAATATTTTTCATAAAAATGTTATGTACGTATTTTGGCAATTTATTTGTGTATATAATATGATACTTTGTCCAAGATACACACAGTTGCCCTTGAATATTTTTCGTTAAAATTTTGTACAACTCTAAAAAGAATGATAGTAGTATGTATTGTAATTAATTCTTCCATTTTAGGCAAAACAATTGGTAAAGCTTTGTGGACCTTACGTTCAATCGTTAATAATAAAAAGCTTAGTTCCATCCGATATTCCCGTACAGAGGATTACCTCTCCAGAAATGGCCGAACTTTTAACATGTCGGCGACAGAGTGAGCCGAAAACTACAAAAAATATTCATCAGTTAAATAGAGGTGTTTGTTACTTAGATTTAATATTTGTATGTTCAAGCTGTATATTAAAATATTTTATTTTGCTCAATAATTCCCCATTTACAGATCATATATCGTTACATGCGGCTTTGGGTAGTTTAACTAATTTGACAGAATTACACATTACTTACCAGCTTAGTTCCGTCGGCGAGAATTATAGAAGAGACCAATTTCAGTTCATTAATAATGATGCAAAGAATTTGGCGTCTGGCTTGGAGAAATGTAATCTTTTGAAAGTACTCAGGTATACTTTTATCTATAACAATGTTTAAGTGGAACATTAAGCTAATTATGAATAGCTTTTAAATACCCATGTAGCCAACTGTGTGAGATACAGTGACTAAATATATTATTGTGTTTAGAAATTAAATTCCTATTCTTCATTGCATAAATTTAAGCTTCTTAGTCAATGCATCTTAAAGATACAGCCATTTATGTCACGTATTTTGATATCCGCAAACTTACTCATCAAAACCTATAGGTAGTACCTATAGGTTTTGATGTTTGACTTACTGATGACCTAGAACTATGAAAGTTGGCAAGAATCAGGGTGACATTATTACAGGTAGACAATGTTGGATTTATCAATACGAATAAATACAAGAATAGAATAGCGCCAGTAGACAGTTTAGCTGTTTTAAAATAACCATACCTACCGAATTGAAGATATCCGGAAGCGCAAGGAAGATTTAGATCGCTAGTTTTTGTCTTCTTTTCTATCGACTTCAAAAAGGAGACGGTACTCAATTCGACCGTATTTTTTTATGATTGTTACCTCATTAATTTTTACTGGGTGAACCGATTTCGATGATTCGTTTTTTATTTGAAAGATGGTGCTTAACATGTGGTCCCATATAAATTGGATCAAGGTCTGCCCAATAGTTTTTGAGTTATTCTTAATAAATTATATTGAAGTCGATTGTACAAAATTTTAAATTTTAATTTACACAATTTCTTTTAGCAAATAACAATTTATATTAATACAGTACAATTTGATGGAGAATCTAGGATTTTGAAGGACTGTAAAGAAATTCACACCATTTCATTCAAGACGAACTCGAGGTGGCATCAATGTCGTGGGATACTACCAAATGCTTGCCAGAAGTGTTCACGACTGTAAGCAACAAGCAACCTAACAAATGCTCTGCGGGCTACTGTTTCACCATGAAAACGTGCCCGCACTTTCAGCGTTCAAAACGAACGACTTCTTTAGTAGCACACCGGTTAAGCTTTTGCGTCGCCCTCTTTACAGCCCTGATGTGGCACTGTGTGGCTTCTTTTTATTTTCTTAAATAATAAAAACATGTGTGCAGTTCACTCGCGGTAGAAGTGAAAATATAAAAAATACATTTTTATTATTAACCTATCGACGCTTGAAAGGCAATAATTACCAAGCGACATTTTGGGTGAATTTGAGTTATATTGTAACCAGCAAAAAAATTCTACGTCGATATGTCATACTTTCGTACCGATAGGAAGAGTTTCGTTGTCGCTTGCTAAATGCTAACTAAAAAAACAATCACATTTTCACAGTTTTCGGCGACCAAGCGAATAAAATTTTATTTATTTATGAATAATTTTCACTTGGTAGGTATTCCATTTTAACTTTATACACTTAGTAATTTTTTCCTTACGGTATCTAGGGTATAAGCTTTACTTAAGAAATTTTAGCGGATTATTTTTTTTTTGTATCGTCATTTAAGATTTTTTAACATTCACTATTTATGTATACATTTTCAATTAGTATTTTTTTCCTAAATGCAATGGACTTAAAAAGACGTAATATAGTAGTACTTTTCTTGCCTAAAAAGGATATATTTTGTCGTTTGGTAATATTTTACCTGAGATTTTTTTACTGTTTTTGTTACTTAGATAACTATATCTGATATGAAATTTGAATACCTAAAATGAGCTTACCCATGTTGCATGTATTTTATTTTGTCGCTTAGGCCCGCCATATACATACGGAATTCCGTTTCGAGATTTCGTTTCGGAATTTCGAACGGTCGGCCACACACAAACGGAATCCCGTTTTGCCCGCAAAATATCGAACGGAAAACTACCGTACGTGTATGGCGGGTCATAGATTTTATATGGACTTGCTGCGTTCGGGATTCCGAATCGGAATATCGAAACGGAATCTCGAAACGGAATTCCGTATGTATAGAGCGGGCCTTATACGCTTATACAGTACAGCAGATTTTGAGTGGCTGTTGGTAACAAAATATACATAGATCTTAATCTTCGTCTTCACCGAACTGTCGCATAGGCAACCTAATATACCATATATACCTAATAAGTAGTAACTAAAACTCTAAATTGTTAGAACTTCATCTTAATTGTGTTGTTTAGCAAAATATTTTAACACCACAAATCCTTAAAGTCTGGTGCTTTCCCTTCCATTTGGAAATTGGCTCACATCGTACCCATTCACAAGTCCGGAAGTAAGTCCAACTGTGAAAATTACAGACCTATTAGCTTTTTGTGATATATTGCTAAGGTATTCGAATCTGCGTTATATGATCATTTTTACTCTCAAGTTAAGCCGCTTATATCCAACAAGCAGCACGGTTTTGTGAGAGGCAGATCAACAGTGACTAACTTGTTAGAATATAAAAATTACTTACGTGAAGTTTTTGCCATGGGTGGGCAGGTTGATGCCGTGTACACCGATTTTACGAAAGCTTTCGACAAAGTAAATCATTCTTTACTCTGTAAGAAATCAGCTATGTCGGGAATTCATGGAAATCTACTACGATGGGTTCATTCGTACCTCGATAACAGAAGCCAACTTGTCGCTCTCAAAGGTTTCATGTCATCACCTGTCACAGTTAAATCAAGTGTTCCTCAGGGTTCACATCTCGATCCGTTATTTTTATAATTTTTATAGACGATCTGATTTGCAAACTGTCCAGTCCTTGCCTTCTATATGCAGTTGTCTTGAAAATATACCGTGTGATACAGGACTTTTCTGACTGCGGTAAACTACAAGATGATATAGATTCAATATATGAATGGTGCCGGCTTAACGATATGCACCTCAATGTTAAAAAATGTTTTGTTATAACGTTCATTAATAAGAGATATAAACAGACTTATGACTATAAAATTGCTACTTGCTCTACCAACTCCCCTTCTATTCTTATTTCACATATCGTTATACTTTCTTCTCTTTCAAAAAACTTTTTGATAACTAATACTGAAAAAAAAACCATAGTGACACAGTATATCCTTCTTATTCAGTTCCTGAAATATCTTTCAAATTTGTCCAATATTAGAGGAGGAAATGGTAGAGAGCCAAACCTCGAATTATGCCTTTTTACTTATGCTTTTTGTCGGATCTGCAGTTGTCCTTATCGGACGTCGAGCGCTCACAGAGCGACAGCGATAGTTTCTTCAAATTCCTAATTTTCAAGTCTCTCGGCCAGCATTTTCTCTTAAGAAGATTTTACTTTTAAAAAACTAGCTGAAATGGTTACAGTTTCTATCCCCGGAAAATGCGCTAGCAGCGTTCGACTAGGTCGTAGAAGAGGTGTCTGGGACGGACTGAAAAAAGTGTTTTGAAAATTGGTTCAGAAGCATGAAACTTTGTATAAATGCTTGTGGAGAGTACTTTGAAAATATTTAATAGTAAAAACTTTAATCGTAGAACTTTCTTTAATTTCGTAAAACTTTCGGAGAGGCCCACGTACGAGTATATTAGTATATAAGCCAGCACTACAACAGCTGCCACTTTGCTTTATCGCTTTTAATATAAGTTTTAATGAATCGCTTTTATATTTTAGAATTACTAGAAGTGACATGAATTGTCAAAGGGTAAAATATATTTTACGTGGACTATCGGATAACGTAAACCTAGAAACTTTAGACTTCAGTCACTGCAAAATTGGCGACGATGGTGTGTCGTTTGTAGCTAAATTCATATCGAAACACGACAAACTCAGAAATCTTATTTTGGCAGACAATATGTTTGGTAAAATATTTTAGTTTTATAATTTTTAATTGCAAATTAAACAGAAAGTGAAAATTTAAAAATTTTGTTACTTGCAGGACCCGATGGAGGTGAAAACATAGCACATGTATTAAATCATACATGCTGTGGTCTGCGAACCTTAGATTTGCGACTAAACAATAAACTTGGTTCAGATGGTATCGCTCACATAGCAGTTTCACTCGCACGGGGATGCAATCTAACCTCGTAAACAAAATATTTTTATTTATTACAACAATTGGTTGAGTACCTTTTCAAAGTAATAATAATAGTAAATTAAAATCTGATTTCTATTAAAATATTTGGATATCAAATCATTGTACAGTAATAACAAATAAACTATTTCAATAATAGATACATACTTCTAAAAATAAATTGTAACTGATAAGAAACTTTTTCTACATAAAAATCACTAAAGATTTTGATAAATTCCAAAACATGGAGCAAATGAATTAATGATAAATAGGAATAACATTGCCATGCATCTTCTTAGATCATGCATACTATGCGCAAGCCAATTTTTATTAAAGGCTGATATTATGGAGGCCACACTTTTTCTTCTATATTCTAAAAACAATCCCGGCTTTAATAAGAGTATATTTTTATAACATGTAATTTTTACTTAACGTGTAATCATAGAGCAACACGGGCCACCGGCGGACCGGAAGGGAGTTGCCATACTTTGGCGTTCCCCTCTGTCAAAATATAAGTCCAAGTCCATGCGGTCCCATGCGTACAATAAAACCAGTTGCAGCCGCACTGCTCATTAAACTAAATCTAGTTGCGCGGCTGAATCAATGTCCTACAAAAATGTCGAATTTATCAGTTTTCAGAGATCTGCCACGTCAAATTTGCAAAAAGATGGCGATACCTTTCATAACTATGTAATTTTTTATCACATTATTGCTATTTACTTCTTCTTAAACTTAAAAATTGCAATAATGATGGTCCTGTTATTTCGGATTTGTTTACCAACACAGATCGCTCGCCCTCATACAGTACGCGAATCGGTCGAACGACTGATCTGAGTCTGTATCCGAGATATCGCTGTCACTGAGCGATACTGTTTTAATGTATCTATGTGTGTGTGAAATTGTTTGTTTATTCTTTTAATTCTTATGTGTGAGTTTCGTAGTAACAGATGATTGTTTTGTGTGCGCAGATTTCTCCCCGCAAAAAATGACAGATAGTTCTGTATCGAGAAAAAATGCTATGGCTACTCCCCGCCGGTTCGCCGGTGGCCCGTGCTGCTTTATGCGTCTAACTTTGCCCATTTTTTTAGTTTAAATATATCCGCCTGCGGAATAAAACCTGGTCCGCTACAAAAGTCACCAGCTGGTGTTTGGTCTGCTTTAAATGCTGAAAATCATCCAACCTGCGGCGATATCTTAGCAAGAGCAATTGGTTTAGTGAAGACACCCCTTAGGTCTCTGGATATAAGCGTTAACAACATTGGATCGGTATGTTAATCTTTTTTATATATAATTCTTCTGCACGTGTGTTTGTCACTGAACTCCTTCTAAACGGGTGGACCGATTTTGATGATTTTTTTTTGTGTGGCTCCCTGAATGGTTGAGATTCACATTCAGACTTGGTAGCTTGTATTGTACTTGTACTTGGTGGCGCTGTTGTCGACATACAGAAATAACCCGTGTGAAGCAGGGGCGGGTCGCTAGTAGAACTATAAATTATACACGGAGTTAAAAGTGAGATTCAGTGAGATCAGGCTCGGTGGTATTTGATTGCTTAAGTGTTTTGTTCATTTTGACAGCGGGTTAGAATCCCGCACGAAACAAATGTTTTTATGGCCTATAAATAATTGTTTGGTGTCTGATGTTTGTCAATGAGAAACGCTTTCGCGCTACAGAACAAAATCAAGGTCTAATTCAATAAAAAAATAAAACTGCAAAAAACCGAGTCCATCTATACATATTTTTTTTATAGGATAAGGGTGACAAACGAGCACACAGTCCACCTGATGGTAAGTGGTTGCTGCGGCCCATAGACATCTACATCTATCCTCGTTTGCGAATCAAAATGCAGATGCGTTGCCACCCGTGAGGACTAAGATAGAATGCCTCATTTCCAGTAAAAAGGGCCTCCGGCCACCTGCACTCACCAAGCGAAACGCAGTGGTAAACCTCTACTTCACGCTGGTATTCTGTGAAGTCGTGGTACCACGCCGGTTCGAGCCGGCCCATCCGTGCGACAGCAAAAACTGCCGCGTGGCTCTACCACTGTTGAATCTACTCTATCACATATAAAAGAGGTTGTTGGTATATATGAAATCGTTTAATTCAAGATCTATTCGATCGATCACCATGAAAATTAGAATATACATATATGTATTTTTCAATGCGAGGAGGTTTATATTTATAAACTAAAAATAATAATTGAAAAAACAAATTTCGACACAAACAAAATAAAGAAATATTATTTTATATGCTTTTTTATCAATCAAGCGCGGCAAATAATAAATTACTCGTAAATTGCATGCGCTAAAATAAAAAAAAAACGTTGCTGAACACAACCTATGATATTAACTGGCAGGACAACGTCTGCCAGGTCCAACTACTAGTACATAAAATGGGAACCCCAAAATTAACTCATTTTTTTATGTCTGACTGTTTGTTTGTCTGTTTAATTATGGCGTATCACGCTAAGGTTTCATGCGAAAGCTGCAAAAACGATTATTATGAGAGTTTTAATGTTCGGAAACTGACAACTACGGTTAAAACGTTTTTCGTCAATCCGTAAACGTTCACTGTTGAACATGGGCCTCGCGTTATAGGGAAGATTTGCGATTTGATTTGAGATTTGGATTGACGATCGGATTACCAGGTGCATCTTGCATCTTTGACGCAGCTTTCCTTTAGTCAGGGTATTTTACATCCGGCTTAAACGAGATGGTTATACAGCCATATATCGTAAGCCATGAGATCTCTCTGGCGTTTCCTTTGATTATATACACATATACTTACATAATTATTTATTACAGGCGCCATTTATGACACCCAGGAAAAGAAATGGGGTGATGAATTCCCTTACGAAGCCATACGGAAATCAAGTGCTTAATTTATGTTATAGGTCCATAATAAATGAACTAAGATATCTATACTACATTTAAAAATTTGTGTCGGCCTGTAAGATTTGAATTTGGCTTCTGTTAAGCTCCATATTTATATAGCGAGGGTTATTTGCATGCTATTAAGGCTCAATTTAGATTGCGGTGGATTGGAAGCGTCAATTTCTTCAAGAAATGAGAATGCTCGAGCGAATTCCAGCGACTGCACCTCGAAACTAACTAAGTGGCTGCGAGTACCACTTCCCGGCTTCCAGGGGATTCCACAACCTTCGCGCCGCTTCCCGCGGATTCCACAGACTGCGCCAACAGTAGCTAGGGGAATCCTCGAGAATTTCACGGAAGACGCGTGACTTTTTTTTTTGGCTAATATCTAGTTTCAACGTATATATATATATATGTGTGTGTGTGTGTATATATAATGCCTCATTTGTAAAGCCTCATATCTCATATCCAATGGTAGCGACCACAGCTGAGATTCTAACACCACCTGACCACACCACAAAGTACCACCCTGTTACTCTGACCACTAGATCATGCGGTCGCGAAATAGCTTATTAATTATTATCAATAATTCCAATCACTTATTCAACAGTAAATTGTTACATTGTCGATTTCAGCCTAGTGATATAACGTTGTCTAACGCAATTTGCCTGAGTTATTTGATAGATATAAATTTAAAAAGATCGGGGATGAGCTCGATGGCCATGGCAATAGCAGAAACTGCGGCTGCCGCTCAAAGACTCAGAAGAGAAGCAGAGAAAGGAATAAGATTCAGAAGAAGCGCTGGAAGAGTTGTGCAAGCAAGACGAGTTGCAAAGGGCATGAATATAGGTAAGCACCTATTTATCAAATGGAAAAAGTTAACAATACCCAATAATTGCTAGAATTATTGCTCATTAGGTAAAAATGTGTTACTTAATTAACATGTATGTTTAAGTTACTTTCGTATTGTGTTTCTTAGCCGACTTCAAAGTAGGAGATGAAATTTTTAATGTACCTGTTTAGACGATATTGAAATTGTGATATTCTTTAGTTAATTGAATAAAACTAATTTTAGGGATTTTATAGCGTTTAATTATATTTTTTTTAATTCGGGCACTTTACAGCACCCATGGTCCCGGGTGGACTTAGGTGTTCGACGTTCTGATGTCATAGTTAACGAAGGCTACCTTCAATTTTTAATTATTAATTTTTGGTGCGATCTACGCAGTACGAGCTTGGGCTGTAATGATCCAAAACAATTTTAAACGTACATATATTGGTTTTAATTGTACAATTTTTGAAATATTTGGCACTTACAAAGCAACGTAATATACTTTATTTTTAGATTTTATTATTTATTTTTAGATGCAGATCCGATTCTTCTGGCTCAGCAATTATCTGCTCGACCATCAATCGTGTCTGTAACATCAGAAGAAGGAACTTATAGTATTCAAACACAGCCTTTACCGACTGATTTTGGATTTGTGCCAGCATTAAAGGTACCATTTTTTATGTATGGCCTTTCTAGTAATATCACAATTGTGAAAATAAAAGTAATTTGCAAAAAATAATGTTTGGTATAGTAATAGAAAATGCAAGTTGTTGAAAACCTTCCCTTAGATCATATAATGTCATCCTTACTTTTTACACATACTCTACAGGTTGTTCAGTAATTAATGGATTACTTGAAATGTTCTTTTACCAAATTCAATATTAAGGTAGGTACAATTAAACCTAAAAATATTTCTCAAATTTACTCTTATTTGCACATTAAATGGAATAATTCAATTTCTAACATAAGAAGCAATTGCAAAAGTGATTTATATCATTTTGAAATCCCTCTTGTCAAAAAAAATAATTGAGCCACTTCTGCACTAAAAAGTTAACACACATAGTAGTCTAGTTACCGTGTAGGTCGCACATGAATTGGCCAGCAACATCTTCCTGATAACAACTCGAAATCATAAAAAAATCTGCGGTTGCCATCCCGCTTGCCAAGGTGGCAACAATGGCAAAATCCTCCCTAAGAGGAAATCATTGGATGGGGCCTATGTTTAGCAGTGGACATTTATTGGTTATAATGGATAGATGATGGGTGGCTCACACACAAAAAATATTGCACTATATTTTTTGGTTTATCGACTAATTACCGGGCACTTAATATACAATCTTAAACGTCAATACATTGCGCACATAAGAAAAATACGATCAACATTGTCAATTATTACAGAACATCAGAATAAATATTGTGCATCGGCAAATATTGGAAACAACGGTACTGACGAAAGTAATTTGGTCCTAAAAACATCGTTCATTATCAAACGGAAACATAAATATTTACATGGTAGAGCCAGGCCTCTGTCACTCTTGCTACCTGCGTGAAATAATTACCTACAATCGCGAGCTGCCCCAGGGGTAGATCGCAGTCGGGGTTAGCGCGCTCTATACGATTGAATGTTAATTTTTTTTAACGCTATATACGTAAATAATTTTTTGTAAATACTTGTTGAAGTACCAGTCGAAATAGTTTTTGTTTAGTGTTTAGTATATTTAATTGTAGGATAAAATAGTTGAAAAAGTTTTAATGTAATTTAAGAATAAGATATATGTATATTACCTATCTATTTGATAAATTATAATGGAAAAACGTCATCCCTACTATAAATGTTGCGGGGATGGATGCTTAATGAGCAATTAAAAAGGTCTGTTAAGCTGGAATGGTCATTTGGGCTAAATCACTTAAATTTTTGCTTAATATTTAGTGCTCATTTAGTGCTAATTTAGTGCTGCAAATTTAAATTTCACGCCAAAATAGCTTGATGAAAAATTAGAAAACTGCTAGCTTTTAATTAAGCTAGCAGTGTTCTACCTATTAAAACGATAACCGCTTAATATAGCACCAAATAGAAGCGTCAATAATTTAGTGCTCATTTAGTGCTACCGATACACGCAAAAACAAAAATTTTGGGAAAATATATATTTTTTTAATATCATAAATTCTGCTACTTTGACATCTTTAGCAGAGTACGTACTGAAAAAATTGACATCGACATGAATTATCACCTAATGATATATGATAATACATTAGTGCTCGTTTAGTGCTGTCGATGTATGAAAAAGGATTTGAGAAATTATTATTTTTAAATACCGTTAACTGCTACTTTTACATCTTCAGCAGAGAATGACATCCGAATGAGTTATTACCTAATGATATAAGATAATAAATTAGTGCTCATTTAGTGCTGTCGATATATGAAAACTTCACTGCTGGCTGGATGAGGAAGCTCAAGGTCGCTCAGCGAGCTATGAAGATGTCCTTGCTCGGAGTTTTTCTGCGTGATAAACTTAGAAATGAGGATATCCGCAGTAGAACCAGAGTGACTGACTTAGCCCAATGGATAAGTAAGCTGAAGTGTCAATGGGCCGGCCATGTAGCTCGAAGAACCGACAATCGATGGGGGAAAAAAGGTTCTCGAGTGGCGGCCTCGTACCGTCGGACGAAGTGTAGGACGTCCCCCTACTAGATGGAGTGACGAACTGATAAGATATGCAGAAAGTAGAGGGATGGAGGTGGCTCAGGAGCGTGCTTTGTGGTATTCCTTGGGGGAGGCCTATGTTCAGCAGTGGATTTGTGATGGGCTGTAATGATGATGATGATGATATATGAAAAAGGATTTGAGAAATTATTATGTTTAAATACCGTTAACTGCTACTTTAGACATCTTTAGCAGAGTATGTGATAATACACATTGACATCCAAATGAGTTATCACCTAATGATATAAGATAATAATTTAATGCTCATTTTGTGCTGCCGATATACACAAAAACAAAAATTGGGAAAATGTATTTTTTTAATATCATAAACTGCTATCTTATATCATTAGATGATAACTCACTTGGATTTTCTTTTATAGAATTAGGGTGACAAACGAGCACATAGTCCACCTGATGGTAAGTGGTTGCTGTGGCCCATAGACATCTACATTTATCCTCGATTACGTATCAAAATGTAGATGGGTGTCACCCCTGTGGACTTAGATGGAAAACACTCACCATACGAAACACAGCAGCGTTAAGCTGCTACTTTACGCTGGTATTCTGTGAGAGCGTGGTCCTTCCCCGGTCGAGCCGACCCATTCGTGCTAAAACTATAATATCATTAGTATAGATACAGCTTAAAGTAATATCCAAGTAGTAAAGTAAAATCGTAGCTGAAATTCTGTATAAATGGATGTCAATTTTTTCATTACATACTCTGCGAACAATGTCAAAGTAGCAGAATTTATGATATTAAAAAAATATATATTTTCCCAATATTTGTTTTTGCGTGTATCGGTAGCACTAAATGAGCACTAAATTTTTGACGCTTCTAATTGGTGCTGTATTAAGCGGTTGTCGTTTTAATAGGTAGAACACTGCTAGCTTAATTGAAAGCTAGCAGTTTTCTAATTTTTCATCAAGCTATTTTGGCGTGAAATTTAAATTTGCAGCACTAAATTAGCACTAAATGAGCACTAAATATTAAGCAAAAATTTAAGTGATTTAGCCCAAATGACCATTCCAGCTTAACAGACCTTTTTAATTGCTCATTAAGCATCCATCCCCGCAACAATTATAGTAGGGATGGCGCTTTTCCATTATAATTTATCAAATAGATAGGTAATATACATATATCTTATTCTTAAATTACATTAAAACTTTTTCAACTATTTTATCCTACAATTAAATATACTAAACACTAAACAAAAACTATTTCGACTGGTACTTCAACAAGTATTTACAAAAAATTATTTACGTATATAGCGTTAAAAAAAATTAACATTCAATCGTATAGAGCGCGCTAACCCCGACTGCGATCTACCCCTGGGGCAGCTCGCGATTGTAGGTAATTATTTCACGCAGGTAGCAAGAGTGACAGAGGCCTGGCTCTACCATGTAAATATTTATGTTTCCGTTTGATAATGAACGATGTTTTTAGGACCAAATTACTTTCGTCAGTACCGTTGTTTCCAATATTTGCCGATGCACAATATTTATTCTGATGTACTGTAATAATTGACAATGTTGATCGTATTTTTCTTATGTGCGCAATGTATTGACGTTTAAGATTGTATATTAAGTGCCCGGTAATTAGTCGATAAACCAAAAAATATAGTGCAATATTTTTTGTGTGTGAGCCACCCATCATCTATCCATTATAACCAATAAATGTCCACTGCTAAACATAGGCCCCATCCAATGATTTCCTCTTAGGGAGGATTTTGCCATTGTTGCCACCTTGGCAAGCGGGATGGCAACCGCAGATTTTTTTATGATTTCGAGTTGTTATCAGGAAGATGTTGCTGGCCAATTCATGTGCGACCTACACGGTAACTAGACTACTATGTGTGTTAACTTTTTAGTGCAGAAGTGGCTCAATTATTTTTTTTTGACAAGAGGGATTTCAAAATGATATAAATCACTTTTGCAATTGCTTCTTATGTTAGAAATTGAATTATTCCATTTAATGTGCAAATAAGAGTAAATTTGAGAAATATTTTTAGGTTTAATTATACCTTACTCTTTAACGGTGGTAGAGCCCTGCAGCAGTTTTTTGCTGTTGCACGTATGGGCCGGCTCGAGCCGGGTTGGTACCACGACCTCACAGAATACCGGCGTGAAGTAGAGGCTCTGCTTCTGCGTTTCGTCTGGTGAGTGCAGGTGGCCGGAGGCCCAATTCCCCCCCCCCCCCCCCATCAACATGGTAGCGGAATTAGACAATAGACTACCCCAGGAGGGTACCAGTACCCCTGGAGAATCCCTCGCTGAGCATCCACGACCATGTTATTCCAATCCTGAGCGTGGGTGCTCAGACTGCCCCGCGTATTCTGGGGGGGGCAAAATTCCGCTCAAAAACAAAACTGCTCGGGGCAAGCTGAGCAACAATACCAAGGCGAACCCTGCCACGCTATCCGTGAATTTCTGCAACATCAGGGGACTTCACTATAACCTAAACGCCGTCCACTACCATCTCGAGACGGCGAAGCCGGCCTTGCTCTTTTTGACCGAGACGCAGGTTTCCTCTCCGACTGATATTTCGTATCTCTCCTACTCGGGGTACAAATTGGAGCACTCCTTTGTGCCTCGGGCTGGAGTTTGCGTGTATGTTAGAGAGGACATCTGTTCTCGACGCCTCGGCAGTCTTGAAGGTTCGGACCTGTCCATCCTTTGGCTACGCGTAGACAGCGACGACCATCCGCGCGTCTACGGGTGCCTCTATAGGTCCCATAGCGGTAATGCCGAAACAGACCGACTCATCGACCACGTCCAAATGGCTACAGATTCCTTGCTACAACAGGTCCCATCCGCAGAGATCGTGATCCTTGGCGATTTTAACGCCCACCATGCCGAATGGCTCGGTTCACGTTTAACCGATCATGCGGGGAGATCTGTTTATGACTTTGCCTTGGCATATGGTCTGACACAACTGGTTACTTCGCCTACGCGGATTCCAGATGTGGAGGATCATACACCTTCCCTGTTGGACCTTCTGCTGACCTCTCATCCGGACGGATATCAGGTTTCCGTCGATGCCCCTCTCGGCTCTTCGGACCATTGTCTGATCCGGAGTATGGTGCCACTCACGCTCCCTTCGCGGTTGCGTTCTGCAGGTTGCCGCCGTGTTTGGCATTACAGGTCGGCGGATTGGGACGGAATGCGGTCTTTCTTTGCATCCTACCCATGGGGGCGGGTTTGCTTCTCGCCGGATGATCCCAGTGCTGTTGCTGACTCTGTCACTGATGTGGTGCTACAGGAAATGGAACTATTTATTCCATCATCTGTGGTACCCATCGGAGGCAGATCTCAGCCTTGGTTTGGTCGCTCCTGTAAGACTGCATTGCGCAGTAAGCAGGAGTGTTATCAAGCCTGGGCTGCGGCTTCGGTGACTCGGGATGTAAACACCAGCACACTTAAAAAGAAGTATAACTTCGCCTCCAGGTCCTTCAAAAGAGTTATTGCCAAGGCAAAGTCAGAGCACATAGGCAGAATTGGCGAGAAACTAGTTCGCCTTCCTTCGGGAACCCGTGCATTCTGGTCTCTCGCCAAGGCTGTCCAAGGGAATTTCTGTAAGCCATCACTACCATCTCTGCACAGGGAGGACGACTCACTGGCCCAAGACGCAAAAGACAAAGCCGACCTTTTAGGCTCCCTTTTTGCGTCCAACTCGACTCTTGATGACGGGGAGAAAATACCGCCGACCATCCCGCGGTGTGAGTGCTCCATGCCGGATGTGCTATTCTCACAGCGCTCAGTTCGCAAAGCACTTCTCTCCCTGGACATCCAGAAGTCGAGTGGGCCTGACGGAATCCCCCCAATTGTGCTGAGGACGTGTGCTCCGGAGTTGGCACCGGTCCTAACGCGTCTTTTCCGGTACTCCTACTCCCAAGGCGTAGTCCCGAATTCACGGAAGACAGCTTTTGTCCACCCGATCCCTAAAAAAGGCGACCGCTCAGACCCGTCCAACTATAGGCCTATCGCGATCACCTCCTTGTTCTCCAAAATAATGGAATCCATTATTAACTGCCAGCTCATCCGGTACCTTGAGGATCACCAGCTGATTAGTGACCGCCAATACGGTTTTCGTCGGGGTCGATCAGCTGGTGATCTTCTGGTCTACCTGACCCATAGATGGGCGAAGGCAGTAGAGTCCAAGGGGGAGGCGTTGGCCGTTAGTCTGGACATTGCGAAGGCCTTTGATCGGGTTTGGCACAAAGCGCTTCTTTCGAAGCTGCCTTCCTATGGGCTTCCCGAGAAATTGTGCAATTGGATCACCAGCTTTCTTGCAGATCGGAGCATCAAGGTCGTTGTAGACGGTGCATGTTCTGACTACAAGCCTATTAACGCTGGTGTTCCACAAGGCTGTGTGCTATCACCAACGCTGTTTCTTCTGCATATCAATGATATGTTGCTAACTGGTAACATACATTGCTATGCGGATGACAGCACTGGTGATGCTCTATACACCGGCCGGGCCAATATTTCTCGGGAAAACGTCGCCGAGTACCGGAACAAACTTGTGTCTGAAGTCGAGTCTTTGCTGGACAAAGTCTCGGATTGGGGGCGACTAAATCTAGTCCAGTTTAATCCTCAGAAGACACAAGTTTGCGCGTTTACCGCTAAAAGGAACCCCTTTGTCGTATCTCCTCAGTTTCAAGGCACTCCCCTTCTTGCCTCAGCCAGTATCGGTATCCTCGGAGTCGACATATCGAGTGACGTGCAGTTTCGTGGTCACTTGGAAGAGAAGGCCAAATTGGCCTCTAAAAAGCTTGGCGTGCTCAGCAGAGCGGGACAGTATTTCATGCCGGCACACCGCCTGCAACTTTACAAGGCGCAGGTTCGGCCTCACATGGAATACTGTTCCCATCTCTGGGCCGGGGCTCCCCAGTGCCAGCTCCTTCCACTTGACCGCATCCAGCGCAGAGCGGCTCGAATCGTCGACGACCGAGCCCTTTCCGATCGGCTCGATTCATTGGCACTGCGAAGAGATGTTGCATCTCTTTGCATTTTCTTTCGCATCTACCATGGGGAGTGCTCTGAGGAATTGTTCGGATTAATCCCAGCCGCCAAATTTCACGAACGCACATCGCGGCAGAACTCCCGATACCATCCACACCATCTGGATGATTGGCGGTCCACCACTGTGCGATTTAGAAGATGTTTTCTTCCTCGCACAACTTCCTTGTGGAATAGTTTACCACCAGGGATTTTTCCGGACCGATACGACTTAGGGACCTTCAAGAAAAGAGCCTACTCCTTTTTAAAAGGCCGGCAACGCATCTGCAATTCCCCTGGTGTTGCGGTTGTTCATGGGCGGCGGTAGTCACTTACCATCAGGTGAGCCGCATGCTCGTTTGCCCCCTCTCCTATAAAAAAAAAAAAAAAAACCTACCTTAATATTGAATTTGGTAAAAGAACATTTCAAGTAATCCATTAATTACTGAACAACCTGTAGAGTATGTGTAAAGAGTAAGGATGACATTATATGATCTAAGGGAAGGTTTTCAACAACTTGCATTTTCTATTACTATACCAAACATTATTTTTTGCAAATTACTTATATCATTAGATGATAACTCACTTGGATTTTCTTTTATAGAATTAGGGTGACAAACGAGCACATAGTCCACCTGATGGTAAGTGGTTGCTGTGGCCTATCCTCGATTACGTATCAAAATGTAGATGGGTGTCACCCCTGTGGACTTAGATGGAAAACACTCACCATACGAAACACAGCAGCGTTAAGCTGCTACTTTACGCTGGTATTCTGTGAGAGCGTGGTCCTTCCCCGGTCGAGCCGACCCATTCGTGCTAAAACTATAATATCATTAGTATAGATACAGCTTAAAGTAATATCCAAGTAGTAAAGTAAAATCGTAGCTGAAATTCTGTATAAATGGATGTCAATTTTTTCATTACATACTCTGCGAACAATGTCAAAGTAGCAGAATTTATGATATTAAAAAAATATATATTTTCCCAATATTTGTTTTTGCGTGTATCGGTAGCACTAAATGAGCACTAAATTTTTGACGCTTCTAATTGGTGCTGTATTAAGCGGTTGTCGTTTTAATAGGTAGAACACTGCTAGCTTAATTGAAAGCTAGCAGTTTTCTAATTTTTCATCAAGCTATTTTGGCGTGAAATTTAAATTTGCAGCACTAAATTAGCACTAAATGAGCACTAAATATTAAGCAAAAATTTAAGTGATTTAGCCCAAATGACCATTCCAGCTTAACAGACCTTTTTAATTGCTCATTAAGCATCCATCCCCGCAACAATTATAGTAGGGATGGCGCTTTTCCATTATAATTTATCAAATAGATAGGTAATATACATATATCTTATTCTTAAATTACATTAAAACTTTTTCAACTATTTTATCCTACAATTAAATATACTAAACACTAAACAAAAACTATTTCGACTGGTACTTCAACAAGTATTTACAAAAAATTATTTACGTATATAGCGTTAAAAAAAATTAACATTCAATCGTATAGAGCGCGCTAACCCCGACTGCGATCTACCCCTGGGGCAGCTCGCGATTGTAGGTAATTATTTCACGCAGGTAGCAAGAGTGACAGAGGCCTGGCTCTACCATGTAAATATTTATGTTTCCGTTTGATAATGAACGATGTTTTTAGGACCAAATTACTTTCGTCAGTACCGTTGTTTCCAATATTTGCCGATGCACAATATTTATTCTGATGTACTGTAATAATTGACAATGTTGATCGTATTTTTCTTATGTGCGCAATGTATTGACGTTTAAGATTGTATATTAAGTGCCCGGTAATTAGTCGATAAACCAAAAAATATAGTGCAATATTTTTTGTGTGTGAGCCACCCATCATCTATCCATTATAACCAATAAATGTCCACTGCTAAACATAGGCCCCATCCAATGATTTCCTCTTAGGGAGGATTTTGCCATTGTTGCCACCTTGGCAAGCGGGATGGCAACCGCAGATTTTTTTATGATTTCGAGTTGTTATCAGGAAGATGTTGCTGGCCAATTCATGTGCGACCTACACGGTAACTAGACTACTATGTGTGTTAACTTTTTAGTGCAGAAGTGGCTCAATTATTTTTTTTTGACAAGAGGGATTTCAAAATGATATAAATCACTTTTGCAATTGCTTCTTATGTTAGAAATTGAATTATTCCATTTAATGTGCAAATAAGAGTAAATTTGAGAAATATTTTTAGGTTTAATTATACCTTACTCTTTAACGGTGGTAGAGCCCTGCAGCAGTTTTTTGCTGTTGCACGTATGGGCCGGCTCGAGCCGGGTTGGTACCACGACCTCACAGAATACCGGCGTGAAGTAGAGGCTCTGCTTCTGCGTTTCGTCTGGTGAGTGCAGGTGGCCGGAGGCCCAATTCCCCCCCCCCCCCCCCCCCATCAACATGGTAGCGGAATTAGACAATAGACTACCCCAGGAGGGTACCAGTACCCCTGGAGAATCCCTCGCTGAGCATCCACGACCATGTTATTCCAATCCTGAGCGTGGGTGCTCAGACTGCCCCGCGTATTCTGGGGGGGGCAAAATTCCGCTCAAAAACAAAACTGCTCGGGGCAAGCTGAGCAACAATACCAAGGCGAACCCTGCCACGCTATCCGTGAATTTCTGCAACATCAGGGGACTTCACTATAACCTAAACGCCGTCCACTACCATCTCGAGACGGCGAAGCCGGCCTTGCTCTTTTTGACCGAGACGCAGGTTTCCTCTCCGACTGATATTTCGTATCTCTCCTACTCGGGGTACAAATTGGAGCACTCCTTTGTGCCTCGGGCTGGAGTTTGCGTGTATGTTAGAGAGGACATCTGTTCTCGACGCCTCGGCAGTCTTGAAGGTTCGGACCTGTCCATCCTTTGGCTACGCGTAGACAGCGACGACCATCCGCGCGTCTACGGGTGCCTCTATAGGTCCCATAGCGGTAATGCCGAAACAGACCGACTCATCGACCACGTCCAAATGGCTACAGATTCCTTGCTACAACAGGTCCCATCCGCAGAGATCGTGATCCTTGGCGATTTTAACGCCCACCATGCCGAATGGCTCGGTTCACGTTTAACCGATCATGCGGGGAGATCTGTTTATGACTTTGCCTTGGCATATGGTCTGACACAACTGGTTACTTCGCCTACGCGGATTCCAGATGTGGAGGATCATACACCTTCCCTGTTGGACCTTCTGCTGACCTCTCATCCGGACGGATATCAGGTTTCCGTCGATGCCCCTCTCGGCTCTTCGGACCATTGTCTGATCCGGAGTATGGTGCCACTCACGCTCCCTTCGCGGTTGCGTTCTGCAGGTTGCCGCCGTGTTTGGCATTACAGGTCGGCGGATTGGGACGGAATGCGGTCTTTCTTTGCATCCTACCCATGGGGGCGGGTTTGCTTCTCGCCGGATGATCCCAGTGCTGTTGCTGACTCTGTCACTGATGTGGTGCTACAGGAAATGGAACTATTTATTCCATCATCTGTGGTACCCATCGGAGGCAGATCTCAGCCTTGGTTTGGTCGCTCCTGTAAGACTGCATTGCGCAGTAAGCAGGAGTGTTATCAAGCCTGGGCTGCGGCTTCGGTGACTCGGGATGTAAACACCAGCACACTTAAAAAGAAGTATAACTTCGCCTCCAGGTCCTTCAAAAGAGTTATTGCCAAGGCAAAGTCAGAGCACATAGGCAGAATTGGCGAGAAACTAGTTCGCCTTCCTTCGGGAACCCGTGCATTCTGGTCTCTCGCCAAGGCTGTCCAAGGGAATTTCTGTAAGCCATCACTACCATCTCTGCACAGGGAGGACGACTCACTGGCCCAAGACGCAAAAGACAAAGCCGACCTTTTAGGCTCCCTTTTTGCGTCCAACTCGACTCTTGATGACGGGGAGAAAATACCGCCGACCATCCCGCGGTGTGAGTGCTCCATGCCGGATGTGCTATTCTCACAGCGCTCAGTTCGCAAAGCACTTCTCTCCCTGGACATCCAGAAGTCGAGTGGGCCTGACGGAATCCCCCCAATTGTGCTGAGGACGTGTGCTCCGGAGTTGGCACCGGTCCTAACGCGTCTTTTCCGGTACTCCTACTCCCAAGGCGTAGTCCCGAATTCACGGAAGACAGCTTTTGTCCACCCGATCCCTAAAAAAGGCGACCGCTCAGACCCGTCCAACTATAGGCCTATCGCGATCACCTCCTTGTTCTCCAAAATAATGGAATCCATTATTAACTGCCAGCTCATCCGGTACCTTGAGGATCACCAGCTGATTAGTGACCGCCAATACGGTTTTCGTCGGGGTCGATCAGCTGGTGATCTTCTGGTCTACCTGACCCATAGATGGGCGAAGGCAGTAGAGTCCAAGGGGGAGGCGTTGGCCGTTAGTCTGGACATTGCGAAGAACACTTGGAAGAGAAGGCCAAATTGGCCTCTAAAAAGCTTGGCGTGCTCAGCAGAGCGGGACAGTATTTCATGCCGGCACACCGCCTGCAACTTTACAAGGCGCAGGTTCGGCCTCACATGGAATACTGTTCCCATCTCTGGGCCGGGGCTCCCCAGTGCCAGCTCCTTCCACTTGACCGCATCCAGCGCAGAGCGGCTCGAATCGTCGACGACCGAGCCCTTTCCGATCGGCTCGATTCATTGGCACTGCGAAGAGATGTTGCATCTCTTTGCATTTTCTTTCGCATCTACCATGGGGAGTGCTCTGAGGAATTGTTCGGATTAATCCCAGCCGCCAAATTTCACGAACGCACATCGCGGCAGAACTCCCGATACCATCCACACCATCTGGATGATTGGCGGTCCACCACTGTGCGATTTAGAAGATGTTTTCTTCCTCGCACAACTTCCTTGTGGAATAGTTTACCACCAGGGATTTTTCCGGACCGATACGACTTAGGGACCTTCAAGAAAAGAGCCTACTCCTTTTTAAAAGGCCGGCAACGCATCTGCAATTCCCCTGGTGTTGCGGTTGTTCATGGGCGGCGGTAGTCACTTACCATCAGGTGAGCCGCATGCTCGTTTGCCCCCTCTCCTATAAAAAAAAAAAAAAAAACCTACCTTAATATTGAATTTGGTAAAAGAACATTTCAAGTAATCCATTAATTACTGAACAACCTGTAGAGTATGTGTAAAGAGTAAGGATGACATTATATGATCTAAGGGAAGGTTTTCAACAACTTGCATTTTCTATTACTATACCAAACATTATTTTTTGCAAATTACTTATATCATTAGATGATAACTCACTTGGATTTTCTTTTATAGAATTAGGGTGACAAACGAGCACATAGTCCACCTGATGGTAAGTGGTTGCTGTGGCCTATCCTCGATTACGTATCAAAATGTAGATGGGTGTCACCCCTGTGGACTTAGATGGAAAACACTCACCATACGAAACACAGCAGCGTTAAGCTGCTAATTTACGCTGGTATTCTGTGGGAGCGTGGTCCTTCCCCGGTCGAGCCGACCCATTCGTGCTAAAACTATAATATCATTAGTATAGATACAGCTTAAAGTAATATCCAAGTAGTAAAGTAAAATCGTAGCTGAAATTCTGTATAAATGGATGTCAATTTTTTCATTACATACTCTGCTAACGATGTCAAAGTAGCAGAATTTATGATATTAAAAAAATATATATTTTCCCAATATTTGTTTTTGCGTGTATCGGTAGCACTAAATGAGCACTAAATTTTTGACGCTTCTAATTGGTGCTGTATTAAGCGGTTGTCGTTTTAATAGGTAGAACACTGCTAGCTTAATTGAAAGCTAGCAGTTTTCTAATTTTTCATCAAGCTATTTTGGCGTGAAATTTAAATTTGTAGCACTGAATTAGCACTAAATGAGCACTAAATATTTAGCAAAAATTTAAGTGATTTAGCCCAAATGACCATTCCAGCTTAACAGACCTCAATTAAAAGGATTCAGATATATCATTTTTTGAGTTACCGAAGAATAATGAAAGGTAAACTTATTTAATTTTTTTTGTTTTACTTATAGCGAATAATTAAATAATAATTTAACTACAGAAGTAATTCTATATATTAATATATAGAATAATAAGTACTTTATTACAAAACGTGAAATTTACTTCACTACCCACTTGGGTATATTGGCTATACTCGTCTATGTAATTAAAATATTTTAAGTTATAATAGCACAAAATACTGAAATTAAAACTTTGTTTACAAGATTTTAACTAAATAGTTTACGATCTTATTTCTGTTACGAATCGTTTCTCGGGCTTATTTTCCCGACGAATGGCCTTGCAAGTTGCATGCGTTGGGCATCACAGAACTCACATAGTAGGTAATATGGTCGATTATAGTCAGCATAGGTACTTACCTAAGTAAATTACCATTTCACAATGTATTTTTTTTCTCTTTATTAACAGCCCTTAGCAACCACGGAAAGTCCGTTATGACGTAGTAAGGAGAAAAGATGCAAAGTAATACGGACCCTCGCGCGCAGCCATAAAGTTTTATTTAGCTTGCGTGCGCGATTTATCTGATTAATAATAACTATGTAGGCTATTAAAACGTCGGCAAGCAGTCAACATCAAAAGAGTGCAACTTCTGTACGTTAGTACTATTATTTATTCTGTGGTAGAGCCATGTTGCAGCTACGGTTACGGTTTAGCACGAACGGGTCAGCTCGATCTCAACCCAGGAAGGATCACGCTCGCACAGAATACCAGCGTAAAATAGCAGCTAAATGCTGCTGTTTTTCGTATGGTAAGTGTGGAGAACCTGGGACACTATTTACTGGATAGTCCTCAGGGGTGACGATGTCTCGTCTTTCGTCTTTGTCGGTCGTCGACGATTTGGTGGATGCGATCAAGTGGAAGGAGCTGGTACTAGTTAGACCTGGCCCAGGGATGAGAACAGTATTCTATGTTAGGTCGAACGTGCCCCTTGTAAAGTTGCAAGCAGTTAGCCGGCATAAAATACTGTCCCGCTCTGCTGATCACACCAAGCTTTTTAGAGACCAATTCAGTCTTCCCTTCCCAGTGACCACGAAACTGCACGTTATTCGATATGTGAACGACGAAGATTCCGATACTGGATGATGTATCAAGGGGAGTGTCCTGAAATTGAGGAGTTTGTGGCGTAACTCGCTGAACTTCCAGGATGGTGTAAGCTGTGTACTGTATCAAAAACTTTTTTCCTGAACTGGGTAGTAACATAAGGACGTGGCGGTTGCACAAAAGTGTCGCAGTAGAGAGGTAAGTTACCATTCATAGTGTTAATCCTTTTCAATTGCAGGGTAGAGCCATGAAGAAGTAGATTTTGCAGTTCTGGATCTTTGTCCTGAGCTCGTGCAAGATCGTCATAGTCCACAGCTGTAGTGACCTCCTCGACTCTAGAAAGTGCGTCAGCAACTAAGTTTTCCTTACCAGCCGGGCTATTCACAATCGTCTTGGAAAGCGAAATCGACTCGGATTCGATAACTTCTCGCACCGAAACCAACAAACGCTATTCACATTTAACGTTCGCATAAAGGTCACACAAAAGGACACTTCACTGAAAACGTCATTCACCGGTGCTGTAGTTGGGCTGCGTGGGGAACAAAGTGACGGTAGAAGTTTAACATGCCTAAGAAACGTCTTAGATCTTTGACCGTTTTTGGAACGGGTTATTTCCTGATAGTTTCGACTTTGGACTCAAGTGTTTTCGTACCTGCAGTGGACACGTGGTATCCCAGGAACGTGACTTCTGGTTGGCCAAGTATACACTTGACAGTGTTTACCACGACGCCGTACTGCTTTAGGCGTTCAAAGAGTTGCCGCAGATGGTTCTTGTGCTCTTGGATGGATGACGAAAATACCAAAATGTCATCTATATATCCGTAGCAGAAGTCGAGTCCTAGCAACACCTCGTCAATGAATCTCTGGAAGGTCTGTGCTGCGTTTTTTAAACCATAATTCATGAATGGAAATTCGTACAATCCAAATGGAATCGTGATCGCCGTTTTCATAATGTCATCTGAATTGATTGGTCCCATAAGCCAAGAAGGTCGTCGACGGAGACCTGATATCCGTTCAGATGAGAGGTCAGGTGAAGTAACCATTTGTGTCGGACCATATGCCAAGGCAAAGTCATAAACAGATCTTCCCGCACGATCGGTTTAACGAGAACCAAGCCATTCAGCGTTGTGTCCGTTAAAATCACCAAGGATCACGATCTCTGCAGATGGGACCTGTTGTAGCATGGAGTCTGCAGCGATTTGGTCGTGGTCCACGAGTTGGTCTGTGTCGGCATTACGTATAGAGGCACCCGTAGACGCGAAGATGGTCGTCGCTGACCTTCAAGACTACCGAGGCATCGAGAACAGATGTCCTCTGTGACGTATACGCAAACTCCAGCCCGAGATACAAAGGTGTTATAATTTGTACCCCAGATAGGAGAGAAGTATCGACCAGACACCTGCGTCTCGGTTAGAAAGAGCAAGGTCGGCTTCGCCGTCTTCAGATGGTGCCTAGTGGACTTCGTTAACGTTCGAATGAAATCCCTGATGTTGCAGAAATTCACGGATAGCATGGCAGGAGTCACCTTTGTCTTATTGCTCTATCGCGCTAAGGAAGAGTAGAGTAGCTTGGGCGTGGACGCTCAGTCAGGGATTCTCCAATACCAGGGGTGCTGGTACCCTCCTGGGATGGTTTCTTATTTAACTGCACTACCATGTTAAGGGGGAGTGGGGTTAGTCTTCCCACCACCTGCACTTAACAGGCGAAGTAAACTTCAACTTCACGCTGGTTATCTGTAAGATCGTAGGTCTCCTCGGTTCGAGGCGGTCGACCCATTCATTACAGCTCTTCATTTCATGTCTTACCAGGTCGTCACTCCATCTAATCTGGCTCATTCGTGTGACAGCAAAAGCTGCCGTGTGGCTCTTCCACTGTTTGTGTTGTCTGCCTATATTATTAGATGTAATCTATTTCATCATTCTTTGTGCGTTACACATAATCATAAATAGTATATAGCTTTGTTTATATGCCCTGCAGTGGGCGACAGGGAGCTGATGATGAAGTAGTTTTGCACCTTTAAAGTATTGAGTTTAGTTTAAATGGGGGCCCAATTTCATTTTTGCCCCGGGGTCCTTGATTACATAGCTACGCCACTGTTTATAGTATGGCAGAATATTTGGAAATCCCTGATGCAAATTATCTAACTCGGCAATATAGCTTTTCTCATAACTGTATCGTGCTTTTGAATTAAAGGAGCCACCGCTGATAACAGTTTATGATAAATATTTTCATCCATTCGTAATTGCGGTAGTCTTTCAGCTAAAATTTTTATTATTTCAATACTTTGACTTGAGCGTATTGTTTTCTTTGCAGTAACCATGCTTTACACCACTTTTCACTTCCCTTAAATTTTCTTTTCTTAAATAAAACAAACAATAAATCTATTAGCGCTACTGCGTCGAGATCAAGCGCCACTGCCGGTGCCAACTAAGACTTAGTACAGGTTTACCGCTAGTGTATGTCTTCTTTCTCTGCTCAAGCTTACCTGACGGATGTAACTGTACAGGCAAACCTGATAGATACACCCTAGCGTGTACCTTTAGAATTAGTCACGCGGATTACGGCTAGTATTGAACGTTGAAAGGACGTGTGCCATCGTTTTATGGAATCAAAGGAAAGTAAGATTCGAATGTATTTTTATTTATTTATCGATATCGGGTCCCACTATACGACCCGAAAAATAGTGTTTAAATTATAAGTATCTCGCAATAAAAGGTAAGATGAACTCTCTATGAAATACCTTATCAATAACATCGACCATATTCAGATATACGAAGTTAACCGATGCACAATATTTATTCGAAAGTACTGGACTATCACACGAGTAAAGAATTCGGTTTCTTTACTCATATGGCACTATAAAAGTTGTTAACAAATGAATTTGCTTATATCCGCGTAATGAAATAAAATGATGTGTTGTACTTCCCTTGAAGAGCACCTCCCTCAATAGCGTCAATGGCGTGCTCTATCTCCGTCACCACAAATCCCAGCACCACTACTCTTAACACCACTACACTATAGTATAGACACACCATTGGCTCACCTCACATAATACAATGAATTTCCGCAAAGTAACGCCTGATTCTATTAATTATCACGTGGCACTACTTAGGTATTTTTTATCGAAATAAATTACATTTTTCTGTCTAGTTTTTATACGTGGTAGATCCATGCTGCAGCTTTATTAAGGTTGTAGCATGAATGCTTTTACAACAAAGTCCATAATAATATGCAGAATTTATCTATCAAAGAGTTAAAAAAATTCAATTAAGCAAAAATTGTTATTGTTTGGCGAAAATTGTTTGGATCTTGGTTGGCGGCGGAGCCATAGAACAGATCCGCCGCTGGGGTCAAGAAAGCTAGTGCTTCTGAGTGCTCGTTTTTCCTGACCCCATGGCCTTCGCGCATCAGACATGGGGGCGTCCGTTGCGCAACTGACGTTGCGTTGAGAAGGAGGTGGGGTAGAAGTAGTCCTCTCCCGAGGAGTGCAAGCCATGGGCCAACCAGCGCTTCCCATGGCCCTGCCAATATGAGACGAAGGTGAAGCACTATGGGGTTTTAGTCTGTGCGAGTCCGACATAAAAAACAAAAAAAACAATTGATAATAACCCTTGGGAATAAGATGATCGCAACCATGCTGTTTCTAAATGATTTTAATTGCACAACATATTATATTGTAAAGTATTGTTTAAAAAAACCTCCTGCTGGGTTTCTTACTGGTTCTTCTCAAGACAGGAAAACCATAAATGGCCTTCAGTAATTATTCTTGTAATATATATATATATATATATATATAAATTTATCCTATAGGTCGGCTCGACCGGAGCCAGAACACACTCACACAGAATATCAGCTTAATGTTGCTGCTTTATACAGTGTAGTGTAGAAAAGTTAACGGTGATAGAGCCACGCGGCAGTTTTTGCTGTTGCACGTATGGGCCGGCTCGAGCCGGGTTGGTACCACGACCTCACAGAATACCGGCGTGAAGTAGAAGCTCTTATTCTGCGTTTCATCTGGTGAGTACAGGTGGCCGAAGGCCCAATCCCCCCCCCCCCCCCCCCCCCATCAACATGGTAGCGGAATTGCACGAAAGACTACCCCAGGAGGATCCCTCTTCCAGCACCCCTGGAGAATCCCTCGCTGAGCATCCACGACCATGTTATTTCACTCCTGAGCGTGGGTGCTCAGGCTGCCTCGCGTATTCTGGAGGGGGGGGGGCAAAATTCCGCTCAAAACATAACTCGGGGCAAACTGAGCAACAATACCAAGGCGACCCCTGCCACGCTATCCGTGAATTTCCGCCGTCCACTACTATCTCGAGACGGCGAAGCCGGCCTTGCTCTTTCTGACCGAGACGTAGGTGTCCTCTCCGGCTGATACTTCGTATCTCTCCTACCCGGGGTACAAATTGGAGCGCTCCTTTGTGCCTCGGGCTGGAGTTTGCGTGTATGTCAGAGAGGACATCTGTTCTCGACGCCTCGGCAGTCTTGAAGGTTCGGATCTATCCATCCTTTGGCTACGCGTAGACAGCGACAACCATCCGCGCGTCTACGGGTGCCTCTGTAGGTCCCATAGCGGTAATGCCGAAACAGACCGACTCATCGACCACGTCCAAATGGCTACAGATTCCTTGTTACAACAGCTCCCATCCGCAGAGATCGTGATCCTTGGCGATTTTAACGCCCACCACGCCGAATGGCTCGGTTCACGTTTAACCGATCATGCGGGGAGATCTGTTTATGACTTTGTCTTGGCATATGGTCTGACACAACTGGTTACTTAGCCTACGCGGATTCCAGATGTGGCAGATCATACACTTTCCCTGTTGGAACTTCTGCTGACCTCTCATACGGACGGATATCAGGTTTCCGTCGATGCCCCTCTCGGCTCATCGGACCATTGTCTGATCCGGAGTGTGGTGCCACTCACGCTCCCCTCGCGGCTGCGTTCTGTAGGTTGCCGCCGTGTTTGGCATTACAGGTCGGCGGATTGGGACGGAATGCGGTCTTTCTTTGCATCCTACCCATGGGGACGGGTTTGCTTCTCGCCGGATGATCCCAGCGCTGTTGCTGACTCTGTCACTGATGTGGTACTACAGGGAATGGAACTATTTATTCCATCATCTGTGGTACTCATCGGAGGAAGATCTCAGCCTTGGTTTGGTCGCTCCTGTAAGATTGCATTACGCAGTAAGCAGGAGTGTTATCAAGCCTGGGCTGCGGCTTCGGCGACTCGGGATGTAAACACCAGCACACTTAAAAAGAAGTATAACTTCGCCTCTAGGTCCGTCAAAAGAGTTATTGCCAAGGCAAAGTCAGAGCACATAGGCAGAATTGGCGAGAAACTAGTTCGCCTTCCTTCGGGAACCCGTGCATTCTGGTCTCTCGCCAAGGCTGTCCAAGGGAATTTCTGTAAACCATCATTACCATCTCTGCACATGAAGGATGACTCACTAGCCCAAGCCGCAAAAGACAAAGCCGATCTTTTAGGCTCCCTTTTTGCGTCCAACTCGACTCTTGATGACGGGGGGAAAACACCGCCGACCATCCCGCGGTGTGAGGGCTCCATGCCGGATGTGCTGTTCTCACAGCGCTCGGTTCGCAAAGCACTCCACTGCCTGGACATCCAGAAGTCGAGTGAGCCTGACGGAATCCACCGGCATAACGGTCCATGGCACCGGCAATGGCACCGGTCCTAACGCGTCTTTTCCGGTACTCCTACTCCCAAGGCGTAGTCCCGAATTCATGGAAGATGGCTTTTGCCCACCCGATCCCTAAAAAAGGTGACCGCTCAGACCTGTCCAACTATAGGCCTATCACCATCACCTCCTTGTTCTCCATAATAATGGAATCCATCATTAACTGCCAGCTCATGCGGTACCTTGAGGATCACCAGCCGATTAGTGACCGCCAATATGGTTTTCGTCAGGGTCGATCAGCTGGTGATCTTCTGGTCTACCTGACCCATAGATGGGTGCAGGCAGTAGAGTCCAAGGGGGAGGCGTTGGCCGTTAGTTTGGACATTAAGAAGGCCTTCGATCGGGTTTGGTACAAAGCGCTTCTTTCGAAGCTCCCTTCGTATGGGCTTTCCGAGAAATTGTGCAATTGGATCACCAGCTTCCTTGCAGAACGGAGCATGAAGGTCGTTGTAGACAGTGCATGCTCCGACTACAAGCCTATTAACGCTGGTGTTCCACAAGGCTGTGTGCTATCACCAACGCTGTTTCTTCTACATATCAATGATATGTTGCTTACTGGTAATATTCATTACTATTCGGATGGCAGCACTGGTGATGCTTTATACACCGGCCGTGCCAATATTTCTCGGGAAAACGTCGCCGAGTACTGGAACAAACTTATGTCTGAAGTCGAGTCTTTGCTGAACAAAGTTTCGGATTGGCGGCGACTAAATTTAGTCCAGTTTAATCCTCAGAAGACACAAGTTTACGCGTTTACCGCTAAAAAGAACGCCTTTGTCGTATCTCCTCAGTTTCAAGGCACTCCCCTTCTTGCTTCAGCCAGTATCGGAATCCTCGGAGTCAACATATTGAGTGACGTGCAGTTTCGTGGTCACTTGGAAGAGAAGGCCAAATTGGCCACTAAAAAGCTTGGCGTGCTCAGCAGAGCGGGACAGTATTTCATGCCGGCACATCGCCTGCAACTTTACAAGGCGCAGGTTCGGCCTCACATGGAATACTGTTCCCATTTCTGGGCAGGGGCTCCCCAGTGCCAGCTCCTTCCACTTGACCGCATCCAGCGCAGAGCGGCTCGAATCGTCGACGACCGAGTCCTTTCCGATATGCTCGATTCATTTGCACTGCGAAGAGATGTTGCATCCCTTTGCATTTTCTTTCGCATCTACCACGGGGAGTGCTCTAAGGAATTGTTCGGATTAATCCCAGCCGCCCAATTTCACGAACGCACATCGCGGCAGAACTCCCGATACCATCCACACCATCTGGATGATTGGCGGTCCACCACTGTGCGATTTAGAAGATGTTTTCTTCCTCGTACGACTTCCTTGTGGAATCGATTACCATCAGCGATTTTTCCGGACCGATACGACTTAGGGATCTTCAAGAAAAGAGCCTACTCCTTTTCAAAAGGCCGGCAACGCATCTGCTATTCCCCTGCTGTTGCGGTTGTTCATGGGCGGCGGTAGGCACTTATCACCGTTATTCTATTAAATATTTATATATATATATATATATATATATATATATATATATATATATTACACCTCAAAACTTGAAAACGAGACTGTACACCCAGTGCGTGTTGCCAGTGATGACATACGGAACTGAGACGTGGTCCTTCACTGCTGGCCGGATGAGGAAGCTCAAGGTCGCTCAGCGAGCTATGGAGAGGGCTATGCTCGGAGTTTCTCTGCGTGATAAACTCAGAAATGAGGATATCCGCAGTAGAACTAGAGTGACCGACATAGCCCAACGGATTAGTAAGCTGAAGTGGCAATGGGCCGGCCATATAGCTCGAAGAACTGACAACCGATGGGGAAGAAAGGTTCTCGAGTGGCAGCCTCGTACTGGCAGGCGAAGTGTAGGGCGTCCCCCCACTAGATGGAGTGATGACCTGGTAAGATATGCAGGAAGTCGATGGATGCAGGTGGCTCAGGACCGTGCTTTGTGGCATTCTTTGGGGGAGGCCTATGTTCAGCAGTGGACTTGTGAAGGGCTGTAATGATGATGATGATGATATATTACATGTTATTGGGGTTTAATAAAAAACTGTCACAAATTTATACAACAAAAGTCTTCTCTTATTATTTTCCTGCAGAGTCCTTTACCATCTTCTCGCACTTCTTCAATTACCGCAGTATCAACCTCAAGAAGGTCAAGCCATCATGTCATCTTGGAGCCAGTCAAAGTGAGTAAAGTAAAAGAAATTTTGTGTAAAGTACTTTTGGATCAAGAGTACTTCACTGCACTGTCGAATGTACGTAGTAAATCAGAATTACCATTAACAATTTTGGTGCTGCCGGATGAGATCCAAATTGGGGTTAATCGTGTAATCTATAGAGATAAATAAAATTGAAGTGTCTGTTTGTAATGTCAAAATAACTTCGTTTTACTAACTGCATATAAAAGTATATACGGTACCTATAACAGAAACACAATTTTTAAAATTTTTGTCTGTCTGTCCGTCTGTCTGTCTGTCTGTTTGCTCCGGTTAATCTCCGAACCGGCTGGACCAATTTTGACGGGATTTTCACTGATAGATAGCTCATGTTATAAGGAGTAACTTAGGCTACTTATATTTTTGAAAAATAATAAGGGTTCCGCGCAACAAAACTAAAACCCTAAATTACACGCGAGCGAAGTCGCGAGGAATAGCTAGTAGGAAATATTACGAGAGTGCTCAGCCCCTAAGCGACTAGGGCTCGGCTAAAGTGAGTTTTGATATACTCGTACATATTGATAGCGGACTTTTTTTTAATCTATTTAATACGACATAAATTGACGTTTGACGCCTAAATGTTTATTTAAGATTTTTTGTATATTGTCCATACTTACCTCAGCCGTTTCAGCTTATCATACATTGTAAACCAATGGCGTCATGTTCAGATGTTGCCCTTGAAGAACATCTCCCGAGCAGATCGTCAATGAGATTGCTAATGCAATCCATCTGCAAACATTAGCACAAGATAGACCTTAATCATAAAACTCCAATCGAAGCGTATCGTAACCTTATTGTAGACTAAGAAGATCCATGAAACAGAACAAACATGTTGATTTCTTATATTTACGCGAATACTACACATTCATCATCATCATCATCATCATTATTATTACAGCTTTTTACAAGTCCACTGCTCAACATAGGCTTTCCCTAAGGAATGCCACAAAGCACAGTCCCGAGCCACCTGCATCCATTGAATTCCTGCATATCTTACCAGGTCGTCACTCCATCTAGGCAGCCACTCGAGAACCTTTCTTCTCCATCGGTTGTTGGTTTTTCGAGCTATATGGCCGACCCATTGTTACTTCAGCATTCTAATTCTTTGGGCTATGTCGGTTACTTTGGTTTTACTGCGGATATCGTCGATTTTTAAGTCTGTCACTCAAAGAAACGCCGAGCATAGCCCTCTCCATATCTCGCTGAGCGACTTTGAGCTTCTTTATACGACGAGCAGTGATGAACCACGTCTCAGATTCATAGGTCATCACTGGCAACACGCACTAATTGTAAAATCTAGTTTTGAGGTTTTGAGGTATGTCTGACGAGAAGATGAGTCGTAATCTCCCGAACGTTGCCCAGCCGAGTTGAATCCGTCGATTGACCTCTCGGTCGAAGTTGGACTTACCTAGTCGGACTATTTGTCCCAGGTAAACATATTCGTCTACAATTTCGAACTTAGTGCTCCCAACAACTACCGGCATAGGTGTGACATGGATGTTAAACATGATTTTTGTTTTGTCCATGTTCTTCTTAAGACCTATCCGTTGGCAGACACTATTGAGGTCATTGAGCATATTGATTAGGTCCTCCAGCGATTCTGCCATAAGGATATAGTCGTCGGCAAAACGAAGGTGAGTTATGTACTCGCCATTTACGTTAATACCGTATCCTTTCCAGCCCAGTAGCTTGAAAACGTCTTCCAATGCAGCGGTGAAGAATTTCGGGGACATTACGTCACCCTGTCTTACACCTCTCTGCAGTTGGACAGGTTTCATACTCTAGTTCTGTACGGCCATCGCCGCGCCATCGTAGCGCTACTGTACAGACACTTCAGCACTTCGATATACCGACACCTGGCATATACCGACATATAGCACCGCTGGAGGGACTGCAGCACCGCCTAAATTTCGATGGAATCAAAGGCTTTCTCATAGTCCACATACACAAGGCAAAGTTGCAGGTTGTACTCTTCGGTCTTCTGTACAATTTGCTGAAGGGTAAGTATGTGGTCTATGGTGCTAAAGCCTTTTCGGAAACCGGCTTGTTCAGGAGGCTGGAAGTCGTCGAGTATGCATGCGAAATGATTCGTAATGACTCTCGAAAACAGCACGTAGACACGTCTCAGAAGGGAAATCGGTCTATAGCTCTTCAAAAAAGCGTTGTCGCATTTCTTGAAGAACAAGACCATCGCACTTCTGCTACACGCCTCCGGAGTAGTACTAACATGGAGGACGGAATTAAAGAGCTTCTGAAGGACTTTAAGTACCGGTTTTCCACCCGCTTTCAAAAGCTCTGCTCGGAATAGTGTCGGATAAGACTTGCTCTTGGATCGTTACTCACACTTGCGTGTGGCTCCAATGATGAGGTTTACAGCTGCTCACAGGACCTCTCAATCTCTCTCAAAATTTCAGGTGTCTTGAAAACGATGCTGCCACATTCGGTCTTCAGCTTCGACAGTTGGCTTTTTCTGGCAGACAGATCTCAGGCAAAGTCTTTGGAGTCCTGGTTCGGCTCGATCTCTTCTTCAATACGATCAGTATTGACGTTGCGTAAATCCCGCCGCATGCATTTTTAGATCTGTCTGTTCAGTTGCCTGTATGCTATCAAATCTACTGAAGACTGCAGCTTCATTTCCCGTCTAACAGCCGTGAGATAAAGAGTGTGATCGGAGAGTTTTTGTGTTCTTCTGCGGCAGGTCTTGCAAAACTTAGCTCCAACCGCATGGACATTTTCCACGAGCTTGTCATTTATATCGTCTACTGCATTGCAATCTTCTGGGCACTGAAAACGGTTTTTTAACTCGAGCTGAAAGTTTTCAGAGCTTTGGATTATAGCACGAGGGGGACGGAGCGTAAACTTCATTAGACGTGACATCTGCAACTTAACGTTTAGGTTCAGTGTGCCTCTTACCATTCAGTGATCCCTACCTGTTTTCAACCTCACGATCACTGAGACATCACTGAACAACTGTTGTCTTGTTGACATAGTGAAGTCAATCTCATTTTTTGTCGAACCTTCAGGGCTCGACCAGGTCCACTTTCTGTAGGGCCGCTTTTGGAGGAAGGAGTTTATCATAAAGAGACCCTCTTTCTCCATGAAGTCAGCCAGCTGCTGGCCCCTTGGGTTCCGTTGTCCTATTCCGAATTGCCCCAGTTTCAGCTCACCGTTCTCTCTTGTGCCTAGTTTTGCGTTGAAGTTTTTTTTTATTATTATTATAGAATAAGGGGCAAACGTGCATGCGGCTCACCTGATGGTAAGTGACTACCGCCGCCCATGAACAACCGCAACACCAGGGGAATTGCAGATGCGTTGCCGGCCTTTTAGAAAGGTGTAAGCTCTTTTCTTGAAGGTCCCTAAGTCGTATCGGTCCGGAAAAATCGCTGGTGGTAATCGATTCCACAAGGAAGTTGTTCGGGGGAGAAAACTTCTTCTAAATGGCACGGTGGTGGACCGCCAATCATCCAGATTGTATGGATGATAACGCGAGTTTTGTCGTGATGTGCGATGGTGAAATTAGTCCGAACAATTCCTCAGAGCACTCCCCGTGATAGATGCGATAAAATACGCAAAGAGATGCATGTTGCATCTATGCAGTTACTCTACGCAGTGCCAGTGTATCGGAACTCGGTCGTCGACGATTCGAACCGCTCTGTGCTGGATGCGGTCAAGTGGAAGAAGCTGGCACTGGGGTTAGGGTGCCCCGGCCCAGAGATGAGAACAGTATTCCATGTGAGGCCGAACTTGCGCTATGTAAAGTCGCAAGCGATGTACCAGCATGAAATACTGTCGCGTAAATATAAGAAATCATTATGTAAACCAGCACGGATTGGTATTAGCAAATAAAGTTCGCCTATTAGAAGATCTCAAGACCAAGCGCGCAAGATACCTGACATTCTTAAACTTGAAGAGATGCTGATACGATAATCTCATTCCTAGGTGTGTTAAAATATCAACCAAAAAGGACATTCGAGGAAGCGCTAAGATCTTAAATTAGGCAAGTAAAAAGTTGTTACGAACAGTAATCCAACAAAAACAAATCCATAGACACTTCATCCATTGAATAAAAAGCAAAACCATAGGTGCTGTAAAGTGCTCGAAACGTCGGGAATATAAAATAAGTTAATCTACGCGATGAAATCCGTAAAAACTAGTTTTATTTAAATGTGTAGTGTTCGCGAAAAAATATTTGTTTCTCTAGCATTGTTAATTTAGAGCTAGAAACATTCAGTATGATCATATGATGCTTGTATTCTATAAACAAATATCAACAAAAATAATCTATAATTCATGCCTCATTTTACGATATCTTATATTGCAGGAAGTACGTCGCACTGCTTTAGTTCGACGTCGATCAGATGGCTCGCTGTTGCAACATCGTGACATAAACTCCCAACGTCATATAAAAATATATATATCAAATGAAGACGAATAAACTTTTTTTATATTGTTATTAATAATTTCCTCGTTTATATTACAAATTATACATAATTTTACAGCAATAATGTATTAAAATTATCATTTTCTCATAACTCTACTCTTCATTATCATTTTGCTGATTATTTATAGTCCTGGATCCAGAATCCTCTAGTATAATCGAGAATGTGGTACGGTATCACCACAGACTAGTATTTTGCTTACGCACATCACATACTCGATCATACTAAGTACCCCTCAATGATGTGTCAACTCGATTTACTAATTCGAGTTACTCGTAACTCGAGTTGCGTTCAGCTCAAGTTAACTCGAGACGGATAATCACCAACTTGTCTTCGTGCTGGCGGTAATTAAACGAAATATGCGAGAAAGCGAGAGTACAATTCGTTCATCGCGCATATAGTATATTATAAAATAACAATAAATAGTTTAAGAATAATTGGTTATCACTAATTATTCTTATAAATTATCAATAGCTTATGTACCTACGTCATAAAGTTACAGTGATATTATTTTGTGAAGGTTGTCTAAGAACAGGACGGGAGACACAGCAGATAAGTGTAATTACATACCTATTTCACTGGCGACCGTAATAGCTAACGTATTTGACAGTGTGCTCGCCTCAGTGAATACATAAAGATACACGGCTCACACTTTGGTTTTCGTCCGGGACTATCCGCTGAGAGTGCTATTTTTGCACTTAAGTACACTGTCAAATATTACACTGACAGAAAAACATCCGTGTATGCTTGTTTACCTGGACCTTTCAAAAGCCTTTGACCTGGTTTCCTACAATGTTCTGTGGGAAAAGCTTCGGGAAGCGGGAGTTCCTGCTTCCTTCTGCTTCTACGTTATCTATGTGGTATGACAAGCAAAGAAACTTTGTAAGGTGGTCAAATACATTGTCTGACTCTTATAAACTTGAGTGCGGTGTAAGGTAGAGCGGTCTTACCTCTCCGTGGGTTTGTAATATCTATATTAATAAGCAGATTGACGAGCTTAGCAGCATATATGTGTCATGGATGCACAGAGTGGGAGAAAGCTTGAATAGTGTCTTGAGGGTCTTTACGCAGCAGTTAGATGGCCAGACATTGGGTAGGTTTGTCAAGCTACATTAACTAAATGGAGCTTGATAAAACCCCGAATTTTTGTGTATTTCTGTCTTGTTTTATTTACTAACATTAGTTCGTAAGTTTTATTTCTATTACTAACATACTATGCTGCTCTTGTAATATTGTTTAAATAATGGTTTGAAGTGGATTTTGATTTGTCAAAGTGGTGCGATTTTGTGTATTAAATGTCTGCTATTATTAGCGGAAATGGTTAAAAAAAGGGCTCCGATGGTGATGTGAATCTCAAGATACGGTGTTTGTCTGCTTAGGCACTTTTAGATATTATCGCCAACTGTCTACTAGCTCATGTTGCCGTCCAAATCTCCCAAAAACTACGCAGTGTGACGCATAAATATATCGTAACGCAGTGCACTATAAAGAATTATGATGACTATATTTCAATAAATATGTAGTAAACTAAGCAAGATTATGACTTGATACTGAGACTAACGAAGACTTGGCTTAAAGAACAAGCATCCAAACCAAAAATCTTAATAAAAAGTGTATGGCCTGTGTTGCCAGGAGGTTACATATCTTACTTATAAGTAACTTTTTGTCAAATCATTTGAATTGTTTGTAAGAAAAAAATTGTTATAAAAACATCATTTTCTTCTTTTTAGTTAATACCAAAACAGGAACAATTAGACTGTATGTATGTAACGTCATATTTTCGTCATTTCTGAACTGATGTTGATGATTATTTTTTATTAAATATGTTAAACATCAGAGGTCGTCCCATATAAATTTGGAGAAAATATTAGACTCCCAAAGAGTGGCGAAATAGGGGATCAAATATTTAATATAATTAAATAGATGACATGAGGCTGTCATATTCCTCTATCTACACAAAAGTATAAAAAACTTTGAGCATAGAAAATAGAGGAGCTGCACAGAGCGTCTATATGTTTTATTGGTTATACAAATATGGTTATATTCGACATTGAACTGTCAATATGCTGCCTATCTCTTTTTCACTCAGCGAAGTGTAAGCGTAAGTGTCATTCATAAATAAACAGATAATAGAAATTGTTTCGTATTCTGGTAAACATTTTTAAGATGACGTCATTTAATCCCGCCTTGCGGCCGATTCCGCCATTTATTGTTTCAGATTTGCTGTTATAAAAAATCGTTTGATATTTCTTAATTTGAAAATTTTGCGAATTTTTAAAGTGTATATATTGAATTTTGCAATTCATTACAAAGTACGAAGATGACTAAGTGTTGTGTAAGAGGCTGTGCCTCAAAATATAGTCAAAAATCACGCGAACTATAATTTCATATGTGAGTGATTTAGTTTTTGCTGTAAATATAATGTAAAAACGTTTATATCTTTTGCGACAGTAAGTAGATGGATGTAATTATTTACCCTAAACCTTTAATTCATATTATTTAATTACTTCTTATCATTCTTTGCGTATCTATAAAATTTTGTTGTTCGTAAAAAGTGATGTTACATTGTTAACAATAAATTCTTTCAAGAACATACATTATTAAGGTTTTTCTTGATTTATTCTGTCGTATTACGTGAAAAAATTTTGCGTTATGGATTGCATTATTTCGGTGTCATGGGTCTGAGCAGTGAGCATAAATGATTAACTAAATTATACGGAGACGGAGTTACATTCATGTTAGGTAGGAGCTACGGTACCTACATAATAAAAGTGAAGCAAAGCAACAAAGATTACATAAAGTACAATCTAACGCCTGTAAGTAATGTCTCTCTGTAGGCAAACATACAAATACCTCAAAGACTATGGACATTATTACTTGACTTTATTATACATATATTGTTTAGTTATATATTATAATTTACCTTAAGTCACCTTTTATAACAACCATGGTGTTGTTTAATTTGTAATATTATTTGCAGTTTCATAGATCTAAATCATTATTTTCTGTTGTATCATTTTTAGTTTGCCTTAATAACGTAATATTTGTATATATATATATATATATATATATATATATATATATATATATATATATATATATATATATATGTATATATATATAGAACCTTTCACGGTAAATGTTGCTCCAGTCAGAAGTTAGAACAAATATTGATCCACCTATTTTACGTATATACTCAGCTCTGCGTCGCACAAAATAATATACTTTGATCAATCCTTGATGCGCGTGTGACGTCGGTGGATCTGTGGTTACTAATTTTCAACATACTCGTCAGCGATTTGACCAATATTTGTTGGTCCATCAACGGTCGAAAAAATCATACTGAATACGATTTCTTACATCCAGAATATATTTAACTTATATGCGACATTTACCTAAGCTAAGTGGATCCAGAGCCTAAACTGACATATAGGTACGCAAACACAAAGCGGCAACGTCGCGTTCTGCGTGTGACAGAGAACTATTTCGTTAGAGTAAGAAGGTAAGAAATATGCGTTAGCTGATACGTTGCGTTTGAGGATGAGACGATTGCGCGGGTTTTTGTTATCGTGTGAGTGGAGTAAATTTTCCAATCAGAAGATGATGGTGATTATTTTATTATCTATATTTGATTATCTATTTAGAAACTCGATATTATGTAGGTATTATATTAATGAGTTAATCCGGATGTGATCCCGGCTCAAATGAAGGGGGGCGGAGTAAAGACCGCCTCAGTGGAAACGCACCCCCTCATCCATGATCGACACGTATGATAATAAATAGGTATTCACATAATAATACCTAAGGACTTACCTAACTACCTAGTACCTACCTACCTACCTACCAGTTTTTTTACCACCAAAAGAGTTGTGATTGTGTTTAGGTAGGTTAAATAACTGTGCTGCCTGCCAGAAGCCGAATCAGAATAATAAAAGTAGATAACCAATAACTATTTAACTGACCTTTGGGTTCGATGTCCAAACGTGCCAAACATTTGTGTGACGAACACTGATGTTTGCTCTGTGTCTAGGTGTTAAATAACTACCTACTTATCTATGTATTTCTCAGGCCTCCATACCTAGTACAGTAGGTTTCACAGAACACTAAGGGAGATCAGGGACTACTTATGTGTGAAATGTCCAGGATATTTATTTATTTTATTTAAGTACGTAAAAAGACTAAACATAGGTACCATATTTACAAAATTTCAGAAGTTTTGTTTAATGACGTCGCAGCATAAGATGGCGTCTTTGTCCGTCTTTCTGTCCGTCCGTCCGTCTGCCTGTCAAGACCCTTTATCTCGGGAAAGCGTGTAGGTATCGAATTAGAATTAAAATCATATACTCAGGTATACTTACGGCCGTGCATGTTGGTTTTATATGTAAAAATTAATTATAGGGTGGGTGCCCCTAATCCCAGCTATGCCCCTAATTCCAGCTTTTTCGCCTTTTTACTTCGTAAATAAGATTTCTAGTAGTCTTAACTATAAATATTGTCACCTAAAAAATTCTCCGTAATTACATAGACTTTTTTAAGTTGTAGCACGAATGGGTCGGCTCGACCGGGGAAGGACCACGCTCTCACAGAATACCAGCGTAAAATAGCAGCTTAACGCTGCTGTGTTTCGTATGGTGAGTGTAGAGAACCGGAGACCCTTTTTACTGGAAATGAGGCATTCCATCTTAGTCCTCACGGGTGACAACGCATCTTTATTTTGTTTGATGTAGACGTCTATAGGCCGCAGCAACCACTTACCATGAGGTGGATTGTGTGCTCGTTTGTCACCCTTATCCTATAAAAAAATTGTTTGAACGTATAAAACTTAATTTCCATCTTATGAACATAAGCCCCTAGTATTTATGGTCGCATCAAATTTAGACAACAAAAGAACAAGTAATTATGCGCTTTTACATATTTCATTACACAAGGTTGTGTAATTTGTAAAATTATAATTTCGTTCGTCTTATGAATTTTAATTATCGCTGATTAGGAAGGACTTCGGCGTGCCTTGCAATCAATGCGTTGCCGTGAGAACTATAATGTACATATTACAATATCTCAAGAGTTACAACATGTTTCGAATTTCTTCTTGTCTCCGTTATTACCTGGTTTTTTCGAGTCATCCTTGCCACTCCAATCAATGCATTGTTCGGCGGCGACTTTGTAGGGCCCTATATATGCCCTACAAAGAAAACTATATGGTAACCCATCAGACAACATTTTGGACTGTTATAGACTATTTTTGTAAATTTATACGAAACTATGTCATAGGCTTATTATAGTATTTGTTAATAACTGAACTAATTTACTGTATTCCTCAATTTAAAAAAATAAATAAATAGTATAATGTAGAAGTATTTCGTCTTTTGGACGTTAACATTAAATGGTATGAGATATTAAGAAAGAATTACTTAGAAATGGATTTCGAATAATTTGGCATCATAGATGTTTATATAAGTGCTAAATTATGAGAAGTAAAATCAATTAAAGTAAGTTTAAAAAAAAATATAAATCAATCAACCTATGGGGAAGCCCGGAGTAAGTTGCAAGATTAAATTAATTGGCATCTTTCGTTTGCATTGTGAAAACGAAAGATGCCAATGCATGCCAATGCATGTCTTAGCACTGATTACAGAAGCTGTTCTGTGGAAGTTATTTTATTCGGTTTTTAATCTTTACTAAACGTTAATGTTTTGCTCTTTTAAATGTTTTAAGTAAAAGTTACAGCCTATATACGCATACGTCCCACTGCTGGGCACAGGCCTCCTCTTATTTCTGAGAGGATTTTAGGGCTAGGAAATGTCCGCCGCGCTTCCCCAATACGTGTTCGAAATATTTTTTCTTATTTCTCAGACATGCAGGTTTCCTCAACATGTTTTCCTTCACCGCCGAGCACGTGGTAAATCAGCACTCACAATTGCAATTAAAATTTTAATTGGCGCCGGCGGAAAACGAACCCGGGTTGCTCGCGTACTGTGAAATTTACAGCGAGCGCTTAGCCCCTGAGCTACAACGGCTTTGTGGTTTAAATAATACCTTAAATCTTTAAATTTAGAAAAACCCTTGAAATATATTCCATTTAAAAAAAAAGTTCATTTTAATGGGTTCAGGAGTTTCCAAGAAATCAGTGGATATACATAAAAAAAACATGCGCGTCGATTGTCGTTTGAAACTCTGCTAAAAAGAATGAAATCAATTTTATTATATAAAATATGCGATATTAAACATTTTGTTGTAATCCTTGTAAAATTATGCCTTTTTTTTAAGATAAGGGTGACAAAAATGCAGATGCGTTGTCACTCGCGAGGATAAAGATGGAATACCTCGTTTCCAGTAAAAAGGGTCTCCGGTTCTCTACACTCACCATACGAAACACACCAGCGTTAAGCTGCTATTTTACGTTGGTATTCTGAGAGAGCGTGGTCCTTCCCCGGTCGAGCCGACCCATTCGTGCTACAACTATACCAGTAATACAGCTGCAGCATGGCTATACCACGTTAAAAACGCTTACTTTACATTATCTCATATATAGGCTTTTTGATTTGTATGAATATGACTATGACATAGTAATGCAGTTATTTTTGTTTAAATTTACAAGTTATTTATTTTCTTTTAGCGGAAATTAATGGGGCTGTAACTAGATATACGAAATGTATGGAGTGCACTATGTCAGCCGTCAGGCTGTTATTTATTTATTATTTGTATATGCTGTTATTATTTGGTGTAATGTACCTAATAAGAAGTATGTGCCTAATTTCAGCGGCGTAATATAAATCAGGGCTGTCATAAACTGGAATAAATACCATTAATTAGATCATAACTTATTTTATACCTAAGGGAGTTATGATCAATTCGGCTGTTTTAAAATTGGTTTTAGATTTTAAAGTTTAGCAAAAGATGTACTAGCTTTTCTCTCTGACATTCGATGTATATTAAGAACACCTTATGTAATTATTCAATTATTTTTTGAGAAAGAAGAAAAACCAAGCCATAAATATAGTATATACAAGCAAAAACCATAACTTAGTAATACTAATTATAACTTGAAAATAGATGAAAAACTCATGACAAGGAATGTGGTTTAGGACCAGGCTTTGCGGCAGTCTATCTAGGAGGATGTTCAGTAGTGGACTTGTGTAAGGTTGTAATGACGATGATGATTAGAAAACTTGGATGATTAAACTATTAGAAATCGATGTACTACATAATATTTTATCATAATTTTTAACTAAGTAGGATACGATGATTTTTAACTAAGTAGAATACGATTACATTGCTGTGTTCCGCGCCCGCTCAGCGGTGAGCTCCGCCTGTACATAAATGAGCCCTAAGGTATGATCTAGACCGGGCGCGCCGCATGGAATCGCAAATGTCAATACGAATTAACCCTACCCGGTTACCATAATACTTTATAGTTCATAAATCAAATGCTGAAATGAAACTTATTAAGTAGTGAGTTGTGACATAAAAGTACCAAAATTCGTCATTCCAGCTATACTGGTTCATTATTATCAACAGATGCTTAACTTCAAGTGTTAAAGCAATAAAATAATCACACAACAATAGATTAACATTACAGCTGTAATTGCTAAGTCTCAAGTGGAATCCTGCCATCCTATTTGAAATGAACGTATACCTATAAGTCAAGTTGCAACAAGGTTGCAATGTTATTATGTTTTTATAATTAATATTTTTTTTAATTTTATTTGTGGTTATTGTTTTGATTATTTAATTGTGAGGACTAAGTAAGTCAGGTTGAAATGTTATTGATTATGTTTCTTTAAAGTATATTTTTGAATCTTGTTTGAGATTATTGTTTTTTTTATAAGATAAGGATGACAAACGAGCACACAGTCCACCTGATGGTAAACAGTTGCTGTGGCCCATAGACATCTACATCTAAATCAAAATGCAGATGCGTTGTCACCCGTGAGGACTAAGATGGAATGCCTCGTTTACAGCGTTAAGGTGCTATTTTAAGCTGGTATTTTGTGAGTGTGTGGTCCTTCCCAGGTCGAGCCGACCCATTCGTGCTACAACTATACCAGTAATACAGCTGCAGCATGGCTCTACAATGTAAAAATTTGGTTTATACTGTTTTTATTCTGTTTTTAAATGGGTGTTTTGTTTTTGTATTTAATTGTTTAATTCTAGTGACTAGCGACTTAATAAGTAGTTCAGGTTGCAATGTTATCAATTATTATGTTTTTTATATATATTTTTAGTTTTGTTTGTGATTATTATTTTGATATAGTGAAACAGTGTTTTTGTTTTTAAAGTGCTTTAAATTAAAAAAAAAAAATTAAAACCGTAATAATTTACACAGATTTTTATTATTTAAAGTTAATAATCTAAATGCCGATTTTCATATGTCTAACTTCAAAAATATAGGACACATATAACCTTTCAAACCGCATTTCACCCCCTTATATTTATATACACAACATCTAACGTAAATAACGCACATCCTCAGACACCCCAATAGTATATTATGTTATAATCATAATACATACACTGAATTCTTCGTTAAACATGTTTATGCATTGATTATTTATTATTATTAACAATTTCATTGGTGCCGGCGGGGATCTAACCCGGGTGTGCATGTCTGAGAAATTAAAAAAAATATATATTTAGTAATGCCGGGTTTCCATGCTTGCCAAGCCTCGGCAAACGTCTTCAAGCCCCAAGCGTCCACAAATCTCGTTTGGCGTTTGGAAGTCGTTTCCATGCTTGTGAATGCGTCAGTGTGCTACGTAAACCCAAGCATGGCGGAAACCGAACTTGTGTCGGCTATTGCGTTTAGTTTAACATACTTTTATTTGAAATACAAGCAAAGTAATACAAAAACAAGGAATTTTTGGCTTTTAATTCTTATACTGGCTTTCCCGTTAACTCGGCAAGACGACTCCAAGCATTTGCAACTTTCTTTTTATTTTTATGATTAACGTCTTTGGGGTTCCAGATAGACGATTCGGTCTGGTAATATTCCAGAAACGATAAACTCTCTTCGTTCGACCAGTCACTCATTTTAAACAAAGAACTAAACATGCGCTTGTCGCGAAATCACAATTTCTACTAAACGCGCACCAACGTGTGAATGCGTTGCAAGTGCTTGCCGCAAACGCCCTTTGATCTGTGTCCAAAAACCGACACTAGCCCGGATCGGTGACAAGCGTCCACAAGCTCACGCAAGCCAAGCCAAACGCCCTCTTTACACACTTGTGCTTGTGGATGCTTGCCGAGACTTGGCAAGCGTGGAAACCCGGCATAAAGTTCACCAACACGCATTGGGGCAGCACGGCGGACATTTCCTTGCCTTAAAACCCTCTCAGAAATTAGAGGAGGCCTGTGCCAAATAAAAATAAAAAATAAGCAACCGACAACCTCCTAGGTTGACCTGCGAGATGTCAGTCTAACAAAACAGCCCAGAAAAACAGACTTTCCAACTGATATCTAAGAACAAAAAGTTTGTTTCGTTACCTATAGTAGGTACTGTTTTCTAGCAAATGTGTTGAAAAACGTTGTATGACACACATGCGTAAATTGGGATTAGATTCGTCTACGAGTTTGTAAAAACCAACTTTCCACATAGTATCATAAGTACCTAACTATTTTTCTGTGTATTAGGAATAATTTATTTTGAGCTATAGAGGCGGTAATTACAAACCGCAGACGTAAAAGGAAACAATGTCAGTAATTGTGTAAAGTAAATTCAAAGTAAATTCAGTAATAATAATTTAATTACAAAACTTATATTTTCATTTTTAAACGTATTTATAAAAATAATTAAAATGTGATAAATAAATTGCACCAATTTCATTGGTGCCGGCGGGGATCGAACCCGGGTTCATCGCGTACTGTGATACTTACAGCGAGCGCTAAACATCTGAACTACCACGGCTCTCAATGAACATCTTATAAATAAATAAATAATCAATAAAGATTTACAACACAGTTTAATTATTTATTCGACGACTTTTGCGGCGGACAAACTAGGTATATTATGTAGGATTATCATAGATACCTACTGTTACTTTACCTACAACCTACAATACAACAAACTGTCACAAATCATTGCTGCGTCGTGGACACTAAAATGTAAACTTTAGGTAGGTACGTCGGTACTAAGAAAACAATCTTGATGGGTCACTTGTCTTGATAAAAACCTGTGTTTACGTTTAGTGATATTGAGTATACAACACAAACACACACAAACACTCACGCCTGTCACCCAGAGGGGTAGGCAGAGACTACGGACTTCCATTTGGCGCGATCCTGACACACCTCTCTCGCCTCCTTTACATCCATATAGTTACGCATACACGCTCGTCGGTTAAGGGTACTCCTAATTTGGCCCATTTTCAATGTATCGCCGATTTGGTCGATAAATCTTCGTCTAGAGCGTCCCTTCCCGACTCTGCCGTTCACTTCTGAAACATAAATTTACTTTGTCACTCTTTCCTCGTTCATTCTTTCTACATGACCAAACCACCGAAGCATTCCTTCTTTAATCTTGGTCACAACGTCATCTTGCAAACCACACTTTTCTCTTATCATACTATTTCTCACCCTGTCATTCAGATTCAGCCCTAGCATACTCCTTAATGACCGCATTTCTACAACATTTATTCTATTCTCATGCTTCTTCTGCCAGACCCAACTTTCACTACCATACATTAAAGTAGGGACTAACACAGCACTATGAATTGCCATACGTACCTTCTTTGACACATTCTGACAACACGTAACATAATTAACGCACTTTGTGAAAGTAGTTTGTTCAGAATCGTTTACTGAATCGGTTTCTATCATTTTTAATATAGGTAATTTTTTTATCCCAAAAATAATTGAAACTACGTAATTTACAGTCACGCCTAAACCTGTACAGTCAAAACAAACTGAAATGGACCGTAACTCAAGGCAATAAGACTTTTAAAAGTGAGTTTTACTTGTATTAATACAAATTCCGTTATTCAATACAAAATAAAGAAAATTGAACCTTATTTCAAGTATGTTAAAGTCTTTACAAATACAGAGTTTGGAGTGCCTTATAAAGGTCGCGGCGGCCAGGCCACTGACCTCCCAGATCAGCTGATTTGACGCCTCTTGACTTTGTTTATGGGGATGTATTAAATCATTAGTTTACTTTAGTGAGCCAACAAGTGCCGAGGACCTTTTTGTGACGATTTTAGAATAGTGAAAAATGACACTGAATTGCTTTCTAAATTATTTTCTTTCTTTTTTAAAACGTAACCTCCACACTAGGATTTTCTCTTGTATTGTGGGGGCAGTGTACAAACATAAATTGCACAAGGTCAAACATCCAGACCCGGAACAATTATTTGTAGGCCATACAAATATTGTTCCGTGCGGGATTCGAGCCCGCGGTCCTTAGCGCTGCAACTCAATTGCTAAGCCACTGCGCCACGGAGCCGTTGTGGTTTAAATACAACGTTGCATGAGAGTTTAGGCTATCAGTAAGTTAAATATTTGATTCTTAAAATTATTGTAATCTTGATTCACATCTTTTAAACACGCCGTCTTTGAATTATGTTAGTTTTAGCAGTTCATTATTATTTACAAATACAATTAAAATGTTATGCAAATTCAAAAAAAAACTAGCAAGTACCTACACCTAGCGTTCGTGGTTTTGTACGGTGACCACAACATTCTTCCGGAATTAGTATAACTAATTTAATAAATAATCAATGCATAAACATGTTTTAGTAAGAATATAATAATAATTAAAAATAATGTATTATGATTATAACATAATATACTAATTGGGGTGTCTGAGGATGCGCGTTAATTACGTTAGATTTTGTACATAAAAAAAGTAAGAACACAGGTTAGTAAGTATTTTAGAAAACAATTTATAGATAGGCTGAATTAATTATAATTATTATCTAAACATTATAAATGCGAAAGTTTGGATGTTTGGATGGATGGATGAATGGATGTACGTTACTCAATCATGCCAGAACGGTTGAAGTGATCTGCATGATATTTTGCTCAGAGATAGGTTTATACCAGGTGGCCCATAAGTCGTTAGAAATGTAAATTTCGAATAAAATACAAAAGGCGCGCATGAGTGGCGCGCGCGGTACGGGGGGAGTACCGACGGTTTCTGGGAATTCAGTCGCCATGGAGCGTTTCACCGGTGCGGACCGTGAATTTTGTGTGCGCGAGTTTTATCGAAACAATAATTCGGCTACCATTGCGCGGCGTAAATTTCGAGAATATCAGAATTTACGCAACTTTAAAGACATTCCAAGTGTTCAAACGATTAAGAACTGGGTTATTAAGTTCGAAGAGAGTGGTTCGACGTTGGATAAACAACGGTCAGGTCGACCAAGGACATCACGAACGGAAGAAAACATCGATGTAGTGAAACACTCAATTCGTGAAAATCCTACCCAGTCTACTCGTAAGCGTTCCAGTGCATTAAACTTACCCAGAACATCGTTACAGCGAATTTTAAAGAAAGATTTACATCTTCACCCGTACAAGATTCAGTTAGTACAGGAATTAAAAGATACTGACACTATCCACAGACTAAATTTCGCAAATGAAATGTTGAACCGCTTTACTTCGTTTAATAACGTGTTATTCTCTGATGAGGCTCACTTTCACATCAACGGCCATGTCAATAAGCAAAATTGTCGCTACTGGAGTTGCGAAAATCCAAATCGCAAACATCAAAAGCCCTTACATAGCCCTAAAGTGACAGTTTGGGCGGCTATGTCAGCGCATGGCATTATAGGCCCTTACTTTTTTGAGGACGGCAGAGGCCGCGCGCTTACTGTTACTTCACAACGGTATGTAGCTATGATCCAGGACTTTTTTACACCAGAGTTGCAGAATTTTCCAGGCTTCAATACGCGGACCTGGTTTCAACAAGATGGAGCAACTGCCCATACCTCTAACGTCGCTATGCCGGTCGTCCGTCAACTTTTCCCTAATAAAGTGATCTCTCGAAGAGGAGATATTCCTTGGCCACCACGTAGTCCAGATCTGACCCCAATGGACTTTTTCTTATGGGGTTATCTTAAGACTAAAGTGTACGAAACCAACCCGCGGACAATTGACGTCCTGAAAGAAAATATCCAAAGAGAAATGGCAAACATTACAGAGCTTACTTGCCACGCAGTGATGGATAATTTTAAACGTCGCTTACAGGAGTGCCGCGATCGTAACGGATTACATTTAGATGATGTAATTTTCAAAAAATCATTCCCATTTTATAAGGATTATGACAAAATAAAAACCTTTTTCTTAATGTCATTAGTTTTTTTTAAATTATTTTTTTACATTTCAAGGGACTTATGGGCCACCCTGTATAACACATATGATACCGTTTATTCAGGTATTTCGTTTCTGTTGCATAATTTTGGAGTTACATGCGTTCGAAGCCGCTGGCAACAGCTAGTACGGACATAAACTGCGATGACTGTTCAAGTTCATGTGTCGGCGTCGTGAACTCTTGAGTGATCGCTGCATGAACACCCGGGGAAAACTCAACTTCCCTCTCCAATGAGTCATATATGACTCACAGGAACGTATTAGAATAAGTTCATGAGTCACAGGTGACTCATTTCTCAATACAACTTAAGGCACATTTGTTGGTATGAACGTGACGTGATATTGTTTTAAATCATACGTGGACGTATAGTAAAAAACCTATTGTTTATAATAATAAAAGAAAACTTCGCAATTTTTTTTAAAGTTGTCATTTAATAACTACAATAAACTTGCTATAAATAAAACTCAAATACTGAAGGTGAGGATTTTATTCAAAGAAAATATTATAAAATCAAGCATGTTTCTCATTATAACATTCTAAACTGAATGCCTTTTCACACCTTTTGCACTCAGTGTGTACTTGCTTAGCGTTTCTAGCCAATAATCCTTCATTTTTCAATTTGACATAGCAGTGCATCTATTTCGTACGAGTTTATTGTCGGCCTTTCGTGGTATTTCTTCCAGAGAATGTCCAGAATTGCTTGAAGAAGCAATTGAAGATCTTGGAAAGCTACAGGAGATTGAAGATCTTTGAGGAAGATTACTTTCTGTGGTTGATGCTGCAGGTCCAAGGAAATGTCGAACTAGATGTTCTTGGACTTGTAAAATTATTATATATATATATATATATATATATATATATAATTATTATAATAAATTATATAATAGTTCGATTCTATAACTATCAATTTTGCAAATGCATCCTTAATTCTAGTGACTAGCGACTAATAAGTAAGTCAGGTTGCAATGTTATTGATTACTCTATGTTTCTTTGATAGATATTTTAGTTTTGTTTGTGATTATTATTTTGATATAGTGAAGCAGTGTTTTTGTTTTTCAAGTCCACCTTAGACAATATCGTCGCTGCCACCGCCAAAGAAACGAAACGGCAACGTCGCGGATTTTTTCAGCCAATCCGATCGTTTGATGTGCTCTGATTGGCTCATTTAAATCGGATCAACATTTTGCGTAACTATCGCAAGGTGGATTTGTATATCAGATCAACTTCGGGGAACGCTAGTAAGTAGTCCCGTGAGTGTAGATGTTGATCCTGTCGGAGCAACATTAGTTACCAGAGATGCATATTGGATCAAGAAAAGGCGTCGGATCAACATACATTTTCGGATCAACAAAGTGCTCGCGTGAAGTCGCGTCTGATCAACATTTACCGTGAAGAGATCTCTATATATATATATATATATATATATATATATATATATATATATATATATATATATATATATATATATATATACTAGTTGGATAAGTCTTTTATAAAAATATATATGCATTTCGCCACAGCTACCCCGCTTGGCAGGCGGTTTAGCATTCGCAGATTTATATTATTTTGTGTCTATTTCACTTGGTCTTTCTTGATTTTGTTGCCAAAATCCAGAAATCACCCATTTTAAGCCGGGGTAGATATAAAATAAAAAATATTTCACGGCAACTCATTTATTTGATATGATAATTTGTAATCACAACTGCATTGTCAAGTATAATAATATTCAAATCACAGCGATTCTAAAGTTGTTTTCCTCCAAAAGATATTAGCTTAACCGGCCACACGAAACTGTTGCACAAGCCATAGTAGTAGAAAAAAATGGTGGGGGGTGCTACTAGGTCAAAAAGAGAACTACATCCTGTTTAACCATCCTGGCTTTAGTTAGTAACTTATTAGCCCAAAAGTAAAGCTTATTCTATATAATATGAAATCAGAGCAACTAGCTTGCTAACTTACAAGTTACAAGCACGAGTTGCTATCCGTGCATTAAGTATCAAAATCGTCTTCAAACTATTATTTAAACGATAAAACTGGAGCAGCAATCATCTGACGGTTAAATTCACACAAAACTCCCCTAGCCTCCCTAATCGTTAGAGAAAATATAATTTTGCATATTTAAAAATAAATAAAAATACATATAGGTGTTACTAAATTTTAAAAGTTGATTGACTTCACATCACTAAAAATGGGCGGAGGTTACAGCGTCCGCCATTTATTGTTTCAATTTGACACGATTTTATTCTAGACTTGCCATCTCCTCTATTTTCTATGCTCAATGTGCTAAAAGATTAAAAATAACATAACCGCTTTGCAGGCAACATACATTGTTACCATTAAAAACATTTACCAGCCAGTAGGTATATGTCATAGACTTAGAATATAGTGACTGACGTATAGATCAATATAGTGTGCAAGGGAGAAGAAAGTTCCAGATGGCAAATACCAAATCTCATGACTCTGAAACCGATTTAGAATGACAGGTCGGCACAAGTCGGCATGCAAGAAATAAACTCCTAGATATTTTCTAATTTTTAGTCTAATAGTGGTTATTTTTAGTAAGTAATTATTCCAAAATGATTACTTGTTCTGTGAGTAACTGTGGTGTTAACAATAGAAATAATCCTGATAATTGGACATTTTACAGGCAAATTCTAGAGACGTCGTCAATGAATAAAACTATTTTTACGGATTTTATCGCTTTAATTAACTTATTTTATATTCCCGACGTTTTAGTTTTAATTTTATGCATTACAGGATCCCAACGTGAAACACCAACGTTCCGGGAAGTTTGCAATTTGTGATCATATCCTAAACGGCCCCCGCCATTACATTAGATTTGATAAACCACAAATTCTCGTGAAAGAACATCGATTCCTGCCAAGGATGATACGTGAGGATATTGAAATTAAAAAATATCCTAATTTCAATAGAGAGGGAGTCTGGGTACTACCACCTGCTTGGGATCCTGTAATGCATAAAATTAAAACTAAACCCAAGCATACCACTGCAAGACTTCAAGACACAGTTAGTTCATTCTGCGTAGATCGGACCAAAATTAATAATTAAAAAGCTGAAGGTACTCCAGTTTAACTCGTTGGGACGTCAATCACCTCAGTCTCCCGTGACCACGGTTGCTGGAAAGCAACCGAAACGTCGGGAATATAAAATAAGTTAATTAAACGCGATAAAATCCGTAAAAATAGTTTTATTCAATGTATAGTGTTCGCGTAAATATAAGACGTCGTCAATGTTATTTTGTTAGTTTTGATATTTTGCGAAGAAAAAGTCACATTGTTGATAATTTGCACGAATTTGGTAAATACATTTTTATACAAAATATTTTACATGGCCGTTAGGGATTGACTCAACTATACTTTTCTTTTTATAGGAGAGGGGGCAAACGAGCATGCCGCTCACCTGATGGTAAGTGACTACCGCCGCCCATGAACAACTGCAACACCAGGGGAATCGCAGATGCGTTGCCGGCCTTTTAAAAATTAGTAGGCTCTTTTCTTGAAGGTCCCTAAGTCATATCGGTCCGGAAAAATCGCTGGTGGTAATCGATTCTACAAGGAAGATGTGCGAGGGAGAAAACTTCTTCTAAATCGCACAGTGGTGGACCGCCAATCATCCAGGTGATATGGATGGTATCGCGAGTTTTGTCGCGATGTGCGATGGTGAAATCGAGCGGCTGGAATTAGTCCGAACAATTCCTCAGAGCACTTCCCGTGGTAGATGCGATAAAATACGCAAAGAGATGCAACATCTCTACGCAGTGCCAGTGAGTCAAGCCGATCGGAAAGAACTCGGTCGTCGACGATTCGAACCGCTCTGCGCTGGATGCGGTATATGCTATATCAAAATTAATGTCGATATTTATCTTAAATGTTTATATTGAATCGATAGACTTGCCCACACAACAAGAAAACAAATCCTCGGTTTGCGTTTTATAAATGTAATTTTATTTTGCTGTTTGTCAAACAGATTCTCTTCGGATTCTATAATTAGAAAAAATGTTTTAGGTTTATAAAATAAATGTTGAGTTTTTCTCTAATAATAATCTAATATTAGATATATAGAATAAAAGCAGCAAGGACTACCTGCAGTAGAAGAAAATTAAGGAAATATATAAAAATTAATAAATATATTAGAAAACTACAAAAATTAATTAAAACTAAAATTAATGTTAAAAATTATATAAATGTATGCAAAGAAAAGCAAGAACTAATTAATAAACTTAAAATATATTCAATTGAGGTGGAAAATATGAATCACTGTTATGAGACTGATATAGAGTGTCTAAATTCAACAATTTTATCACTTAAAAGCTCTCTAGAAATTGTATCAAATAAATATGCATCGGCTCAAGATGAGATAAAAGAACACATATTGGCCATGAATGATCTGGTAAAATCATGTGAATATAATGAGGAGCGCTTTGACTCCTTAATAAAAAATCAGAGTGAGTATCAGCGCTCCATACCAGGTTCATCGGGGACAATATGTGTAAATAACAAAGTTAACAGTAAGACCTCATTATTTTCACCTACACTCTATGACAGTGCCATGACAAAGGATATAAACTTAAAAAGCAATGTAAATATTAAAAAAAATAAAGTTATTATGTATTGTGATGACATAGGCAAAAATTTGGGCATGATGTTAAATAACTGTTTAAAAGGACATATGATCACTAATTATTGCATGCCTGGAGCATCCTTTAGTCATATAATGAATAAAGTTTTAGCTAGTAAATTTTGTCCTAATAGCACATTAATAATTCTTGTTGGGAGAAGAGGCAATGTAAACAAAAATCAATTATTAAAATATATTGATAATCTAAATACTTTAAATGTACATAAAATTATCTTGTTTACATTGCCTTACATACAGGGTTGGCCGCAGGAAAATAAAATAAGATATGATTTAAATTTATTAATGAATAACTTTTCATGTAATAATAATTTAAACTTGACATTTAATTGTTACAATTATAATGATAGAATTAATTTAATAGATATAAATAATTTAATTAAGAAATTTTTGACTAGAGATAGGTATTACTTATCAAAATATAATTTAAGGCAGATAGCAAATGTGCTATCTTATTATTTATATATTAACTCAGCCAAGGACTTGGCTACACAGATATCAGCTTTTTTTGAGCAGTGTAATGACTTAATATGCCATTTGGAATCAGTTCCAAGTAATTTAAATTAGAAACTGAGACAATAGAGGTAATCTCTAGCAGTTATAATAACTTAAATAATTTAGAATGTAGCTTACAAATCTTTAATTGTATGACTCCACAGAGTAATAATGAAAATTGTTTACACCTGGTGCATCAAAATATACAAGGCATGTTAGGCAAAGAGCTAGAAATTGAGTCGTTCTTAAATAGCAACAATATTCATATCTTATGTATTACTGAACATTGGTTAAAAGCTTATAATTTAATGTTTAACTTCAGCAATCACCAGGTGGTCAGTTCTTTCAATAGAGATACGGTTTTAAGAGGTAAGGAGCCCTTAATATTAGCTAGTAAATTATTATCATGTAAAGAACGTAAAGACATTGTGAGCCTCTCTGTTGAGCGAACTGTAGAAATGGCATGTGTTGAGTTTGAGCACCTCATTGTTGTGAGCGTCTACAGACCCCCATGTTGTACATATGATACTTTTGAAAACATAATGGAGGAAGTTTTTGCTAAGCTTAATAAACAGAATAAATCTGTTGTAATATGTGGAGACATTAATATCAATCTCCTAGAAGCTTCCTCCATCAATATTAAATTTAGATCATTGTTTAAATCATATGGTCTTTTTAATTTATTTATAGAGCTAACGCGTATTTCTCAATCTAGTGCAACATGTATAGATAACATTTTTACAAATGTGAAGCCGTTGCATAAATGTATAATTCAAAAATTAAGTTCTGATCACTGTGGACAAGTAGTTTCGTTACCTTATGTTCACAAAAAGCAAGTAGATGAGAAAGTTGTGTCTGTTCCAGTAAATACACGTCGCTTGGAGAAATTTAGAAGTAACATAGTGAAAAAACTTCCATCACTTTCATACCAAAATGATCCTAATTTTTTGTATGGAACATTATTTAAGCTTATTTGCATTGAATTTAATAATACTTTTACTTCTAAAACATTCTCCTTGAACAGTCGGAAGTCATTCAATGAATGGGCGACAGTAGGAGTCCATAAGAGCAGGCATAGGTTATATGATCTTTACCATGAAAGGTCATATAATCATAGCGTCGAATTTAGGGAATATGTAAAAAAATATTCAAAAATATTTAAAAGAGTGTGCTCCATAGCCAAGTCTTTGCATTTGAGCAACAAAATTAAGACGGCTTCCAATAAAATTAAAATGACATGGAGTATAATTAATAGCGAAACTGGTAAGATCAACTCTCGCAATTCAAATTACCAGTTAAGTGTTAACAACAAATTAACTGTATCAGATCAGGACGTAGCAATGGTTTTTGAGAAATATTTTACTGATATTCCGATCTTGACCACTAAGTCACTGCATTCTTCTCCTGCCGTCGCCGAATCATTACTTAAACAAAATGTAAATGTGTGTACAAAGATTACATTTCATAAAGTGTCATCAAAAGATATTGTAAAATATTTTAAAACTATTGATGTTAAGAAAACTGCGGATCTGTGGGGGATTTCCGTTAAAGTTATTGCGTCTATAATAGATACAATCGCGCCTCATTTAGCTATTATTTTTAATACTAGTATCGAATCTGGTGTGTTTCCTGATTTAATGAAGGATAGTAAAGTAATACCTTTATTTAAATCTGGTAGTACATTAGACCCCGCCAATTTTAGACCTATTTCTGTACTACCAACACTTAGTAAGATTTTGAAAAAATTGTTCTTGTTCAAATGTTAAATTTTTTTAATATAAATAATTTACTTCATAAAAATCAATTTGGTTTCACAAGGGGTCGCTCGACAACTGATGCCGGTGTTGAGCTGATTAAATATATCTTTAATGCATGGGAGAATTCACAGGATGCTTTGGGTATATTTTGTGACCTATCCAAGGCCTTCGATTGTGTTCACCATGAAACATTAATCAGGAAACTTCAACACTACGGTGTAAGAAGTGATGCCCTTAAATTAATTATTTCATATTTAAGTAAGAGAACGCAAAATGTTGTCATTAACAATATGAGCTCTTCCGGATCGATGGTACAAATGGGCGTGCCTCAAGGCTCAATTCTCGGCCCCTTTCTGTTTCTTGTATACATTAATGACTTACCTTACATAGTAGGGGATAACCATGATATAGTATTGTTTGCAGATGACACTTCTTTAATTTTCAAATTAATTCGACAGTTACTAAAATATGACGAAGTAAATAATGCTATCTCTAAATTAGTAAATTGGTTCGATGTTAATAATTTGCATTTAAATGGCACTAAAACAAAATGTATGAAATTCGTGACTCCAAATGTCAAACAATTAAATACTAATGTAATTTTAAATGGGGAGAAACTGAGTCTTGTAGATACCACCATTTTTCTTGGAATCACACTAGACGCGAAGCTTCAATGGAGCCCCCATATATCAAAACTAGCAAGCAGACTTAGTTCTGCAGCATATGCTGTAAAAAAGATTAGAAGTTTAACCAGTGTTGAAACAGCTAGACTAGTTTACTTCAGCTACTTCCATAGCATAATGTCGTATGGTATTTTGCTATGGGGACACGCAGCTGACACTGAAATTATATTTGTTTTGCAGAAGAGGGCCATAAGAGCAATTTATGATTTAAAGCCTAAAGAGTCGCTGCGACAAAAATTTAAGTAAATTAATATATTAACTTTGGCCTCTCAATACATTTATGAAAATGTAATGTACGTACACAAAAATAAAAGTAGTTTTACAAAAATAAGTGATATTCATTCTGTAAATACTAGGAACAGACACAAGCTAGTAGTACCAGTTACTCGACTCCATCGAGTCAGTAATTCATTCTTGGGGCGATGTATACGCTTTTACAACAAAATTCCAGAAAATATACAAAGTTTGACCTGTTCAAAGTTCAAAAACTTTATTAAACTAAGTTTGTATAAAAAGGGTTATTATAATATTAAGGAATTTATGGATGATAATAACCCCTGGAAATGAGGTGATCGCTACCAAGCTATTTCTAATTTGTTGTGTTGTTAATTTGTGTAACATCATGATTTAAAAAAAGTCCCGCTGGGTTTCTTGCTGGTTCTTCCCAGGACAGAGGTTTTATCCGAACCAGTGGTAATCAAACAAAAGAGTGACTTTCAATAAGTATTATTTATAATCTATATTGAATAAAAAAGTTTCTGTTTCTGTTTCTGTTTCTAATGTAAAGAAAAACTCAACAATTTGCAGCAAACATTTATTTGAGAAGTATATAAAAAAAACGTAGAGTTAATCAATTTTATTAAAAGAAGCCATTTCTACATTATTTGTACCCGTAAGTATAATATTATTATAATAAGACTTCAAAAATTTAACTTTCACAACTTTAGATAAAAATAAAGACCGGTTTTTATACATTATAAAACTGTAGTATATTAAAGATAAAATATCTTAAGATTATTGTATCTAAGCCACTATGAACCCAACTAAGTATCTATTTATCAACCAAAAAATATAATGCACTTAAAGCGCCACGCCCGCGCGTGAGACGCGCGGTTCAATGTGCCAGGATAGTATAAATTCCATAGTATTTGATACTCACAACGCTCGATGCCCTCACGACTCATGCTTGATGACTGATGAAAATGTGCCGAAGGCTTATATAGCATGGTTCATCGCCTACAGCGTTAGTCGTAGTGATTAAGTAATAGCTGCGCGGATCAACAGATCTGCGAGATTAAGTTGCACTTGCCGTGGTCAGTCCATGAATGAGTGACGATTTTCTTAACATGCCGAGATTAAGAGAATAGAGAGTGCACCTGTATCCTCAGACACTTGGTGCACTTTACTCTGTTAAGATCATTATGTTTTTAAAATTCATGCAGCTAAAATGATATAAAGTTTATTATTACTTTATACTTTTCAGTGACAGATGAAAGAATATAAAAATTAAGCATGATGAAGCCTTATAAACATATTGGCCTTTAAACAGAGCAATCTTATTGAACTGATCCCTACAAGTTTCCTTACTTAAATTATTAAGCTTACATTCATATTTAAGTCGAATGTTAAAATATACTTCTTGTATTTAATTATAAATTATTAAAAGCTTAAAAGAAATTTTTATATGAAAAATAAAGCAGCCATTATATACTCCGTGTCCCCGTTTTTTATTTCCCAATCAAAACATTTTATAAAATGTATAAGATATAAATATGTATATATGTACTTGTTTAAGTATCTGCCTATTTATATTAACAATATGTTAAAAAAGAAATTCCGGGGAAACTGTCCATGGTAGTAAATATATTTTTCCAAAGATCATAACTTGAAAATACAACTTTCCGATTTGATCCTTGGGGAGTTTTTTAAGTTTATCATTAGAATCACCTGGGATTTTTTATATTTGAATCGAAATACAACAAAAGGCAGGTAGGTTTAGCTTATTCCCAGGAACATGTAATATTAATATTTTTTAATTATTTTAGAATTATCATGGTAAAAATTCAGTTAAACTTTGAAGTTATTCAATTTCGTGCACTAAACTATTTGTTTAAATCTTTTTACAACTTCGTTAAGAACCATTTTTCTATAGTCCTTGTAAGTAAAATGTACATCAGCTAACGCACACAATGACAAATCAAAATTAGTTACGCGTTTCGGGTTGTCAGATCGTCTATACGCCAGTATATTCTAAGTCTATGGTATATGTCTATCATTCCATCATTACTCCATTCCTTTCTTTGGCATTGGCAATTCAGTCCAATAGTGAGTAGTCTGGAAACATACCTATCATATAAAATACTCTTTGCTCTTTGGTAGTCTGTTTGTATGTCACGGAGTGAAAATGTCAGTTGGTTTTATTCTGTGGATTAGTCAGTCAGCCATGTTTAGTGTTTGAAAAGGTGGTATTTATTTAAATGGTGAAAAATAATAAGCTGTGAATATAATTCATAATAAGATTTTCTATAATTGTGTTAGTGAATATTCAATGTTTTTAGTGGAATTTTGGTGATATCTCAGCTGCGACAATGAATTGGGGTACCGAGCTTTGGGTAAGTGGTATTACAACTATCGTTTTCCTTCCAGTTTCTTAGTGACTAACTGAAATTTTTATATAATTGTTGTAGAAGTTTTAATTACTATGGCACAATATAGCTAGTGTCACAATTTTACGACTACAACTATAACTTGGAAAGTTCGATAAGTTTGTAGTTTATAGTTATCTTTTTCCGAGCATAGTAAGTTAGATTTACATTAAAAGTGGTTAGATAATGTCTATATAATTAAATAACATAATAAGAAATGGATCCATGGAGACATTTGTTAAATATCATAATTTATATTAATATTTTGTGTAGTTTAATTTGGTAAAAATATCTTACTTACAATCTAATCTCCTTGTATATAGACTTAAAATTGTTACTGTATTGCTATAGAAATTATAATATTTATTAAATAAAAGAAAGTATTCCAAATTTTTGTATTTGATTTAACCGTATTGCCTGACTAGGCATAAAGTTCTTATTTTTTTATTTAGTAATTATAAAACAATAATAATTTTATGACAGTAGAAATGTATGTGATTAATTCATGATTATTTTATATTTTTTAACATACCGAGATTGAGAGAATAGAGTGCATCTGTATTAATTTATATTAATTTAATTTATTTCTATATTAATTTATACTTTCTCTAAATAAATGTTTAATATATATATATACTAGCTCACCAGGCAGACGTTGTTCTGCCCTTTCCAATGACCCTTCCTATAAAAATCTTTAAATTCGCAATAAAAAATATTGAGGGTCACTTATAGGGATTAAAACTATCCTATCTCTCAAGTTGGACCAAACTACATGAAGTGTGCAATATTTCATTGCAATCAGCTTAGTACTTTAGGAGTTCACTGCAGACAAACAATGTGACACGTAATTTTGATATATAAAGATATATATATTATTATATAAAGTATATAGGTAATAATTATTGTGAAGTAACTTAAAACAAATAGGTTAATTATTTGTTTCCTTTTAAATATGATTGTTGGAGTGTAACTTAAAAATATTTATAATGTATTTATTTTTATTGTTTTGATTAATAAAATATTTATCTACAAATAATAATAACTATTCAGCCACGTATGACAGTTGTGGTGTAAAAATATCTACTACACCATATCGCCCCATGATTTGGTCGTAAGAGACGATAGAGGGAAACAAACAAGGATATAGGCAGCAGCATATTTCTAAAAACAGCTAGAAAATGAAAAACTGGCACCAAGCATGTTTATTATTGTAAAAATAACCCCCTACTAGGCTATCAGGGACGGCTATGTTCAGCAGTGGATTTTGAAAGGCTGTAATGAATGAGTAATTCAAGATATAAAAATAAAATAGAAATAAATTTAGCCATTTCTGAAAATTGACTATATGTGTATAATAATACATATAATTATGAAATACTATTTAGTTAAATGCTGGCTTCATGAATGTGGAAACTGCATAAGTAGTCCATAGATTTTACTGAATGTTAGTTCTGTCCAAAAAATATCTGAGTGTAATTTGACCTACAGAAGTTTTACTTCAAATATATCATTTAATTAAATGAGTATGAATTTTAGTAAACTCTAATAGGGAAGTAACTAAATTAATTTTGATTATATTTATGAAATATTCATTTTTTACAATATATTTTCTACCTGTTATAGATTTAAATTTTAAAAGAAATTCAGATATATCTTACAACAAATTAGAAATATCATGCTTTCTTAATTATATAAATGTTTATTGTTGGTAGTAAATCCCTTTAAAAGATTAAAAAGTAGAAACCTTGGATAGGTAACTTGAGCAGCTAGGGTAGTAATAGGTCAGTGCGAAAACTATCAGGTTTCATTACTGGCCTTTCACAATAAAGATTTGAAATACATTGGAGTATATTTAATTTTTATGCTATAATGTTTTATTTCTATATCCTCTTTCTCTATGCCTTGTATTAGTGGCATAAGATATTTATTGTATATTTCACATTATATAATACAATTAATCTCCTAAGTAATTAATTTTACTAAAAAGCAGTACAAGATCATTTAATTTTTTTCTTTACTCTGTTTTGATTACATAATAATATTACAAAAATAAATCTTTTAAAACAATTTAACCTGAGTGGGGTGGACCGCTAAGCGCTAACCTTACTTGTACGCCAAGCACCCTGGCCACTGGCAGTATAGACTCTGGAAATCAAGTGATGGTAAAACATCCACCATAAATTTGCTGAACCCAAATTTATGACATATGATGGGTAGCAGCAGTATTGTCGTGGGGTGTTAGCTTACAATCAAAAACTAATTTGCCCAGTTTAGTGAGCATTGGCAAATCTCACTAGGAAGTGTCTAGCTTGCTTAGACATGTACAGACTTTAAAATCTGTTGATGATGTGTGTGATGTGAAATCATTCTTCTGCTTAGGTTTTGCTGTAAGACATTATCAATATTTACAATACAGTCTAGTCTCTTCAGCAGTGCCAAATCACCTGTCTGTATATGGAAGTGCTATAGTGTTTGTATTGTAAAGCTTCAAGGCATTTGAGTTTGAATATCTAACTGCAGAGAGGTGTAAGAGAGGGCGACATTGTATTCTTGTAACTTCTTACCACTTAATTGGAGGATATGCTATCAAAATCAATGGCAAGTACAACATTCACCTTCAATTTGCTAATGATATGGTAATTATGGTAGAATTGCTAGAATACCTTACCACTATGCTCAATAAACTCAGTAGTGGCTTGCAATGGATAGATCTTAAAATGAATATGGACAAAACAAGGGTCATGTGTAATGTTACATGTAACACCTATGCCCGTAGTTTTTAAAAGCTCTACTACCCTACCCTACTGAAGTTGTTACAGAGTATGTTTACCTAGGACAAATTGTTTGACTAGGTAACTTCAACCTCGACCAAGAGGTCAATCAACAGATCTAACCCTGCTGGACTGCATTATGGGGATTACAAAACTTACTTCAAATCAAGAGTGTACAATCTGTGTGTGGTGCTACTGATGACTCAAGGTCGGAGTTTCTCTGCATGATAGATTTTGTAACGAGGATGTTGGCAGTAGAATCAGTTACCAATATACTGCAATGGATCAGTAAGCTAAAATGGCAATGGGCTGGCCATATAACTTCAAGAACTGACAACCAATGGGGAAGAAAAGTTCTGAAGTGGCAGCCTCATACCAGCTTAGTGTAGGGCGGCCTCTCACTAGATGAAATGATGACCTGTTAAGAGATGTAGGTGGCTCAGGACCATCCTATGTTCACCTTTGGACTTGTGTTGAATGATGATGATGAAATTTATTCTCACTAATATATCTAGAATAAAGGTGACAAACGAGCACACAGTCCTATAGACATCTACATTTATCCTTGATTAAGGATCAAAGTGCATTGTCACCCCTGAAGACTAAGATGGAATGCCTTGTTTCTTTGTTCGTTCTCTGCACACACCATATGAAGCACACTGCTATTTTAAGCTAGTATTCTGTGAGAGTGTGGTCCTATCGTGGTAGTGCAAACCTGTTTGTGGAAATAGTTGCAGAGTGGCCCATGTGGTTCCATGTATAGCTTGCTGCAATACAAATACTATATACAGCAGAGTATTATGAAAAAGGTTGTCTAAATTATAATGGTCCATAATCCACAAGTGCATACTTTTTTTACAATTTTGCAACTGAAAATCTATAAAATAGCACTCACTACAGTCTATTGACTAGTCATAGTACACACTGTACATAATCCAAAATTTACAAACATATTACAGAGAGAATGTGCACAGCAGAACCAGAACCTTTAAATGTGTCCCAACATGAACTTAGCAATCAATTTTCAGATGATAAGTCACCATAGCAGCTCACATATATTTATAGCTAACTCTTAATTATATTAGTGTAACAAATAAGACAATGGTCCTCCTGAGATAGTAAATGGGCTACTGACTACTGTAGCCCCGTAACAAGGGACACCAGCAAACAGCTACAAACATAAGCTTCAGATGCATTGTCATTCCTAAGGAGTAAGGACTGAAGAAATTCCTCAAATTCTTTAATTATATTGTGTCTCTTATGTCCTAAAGTATATTAAAGTAATGGGTGAATTACTGCTTGATGGCAGAAATATAATAGAATATTTGTTATTTAATATAGATTATAGGAATAATTTTTAATGGCATTTATGCTTTTATCACTCCTTTTTAAAACCATCAGCAGTACTTTAAAAATAATAATTTACAAAAAATGGTTTACAATTAAATAATCTTTATATATAAAAATTAGGTGTCACATTGTTTGTCTGTGATTAACTCCTAAACTACTCAACTGATTTCAATGAAATTTTGCACACTGTGTGCAGTTTGGTCCAACTTGAGGGATACAATACTTTTTATCCCGATAAGTGACCTTTAATATTTTTGGCAGAACAATGTCTGCCTGGCCAGCTAGTTTAATATAAAATGTTAACTTTTTCATAAATTCCAAGGTTATTACTATTATATTTATTTTTTTACATTTTTCTTTAAGAGACTTCATTCGGATTTAGGTTATAAATTGCAGTTATGGCTATCTCCTGCAAACGAAGATAGTTTCAACATTAGAAAATTAAAAAAAAACAAAGATCTAAACCCCTAGCAAAATTCTAAACAACATTATGCTGTAGAAATTATAAGAATGAACTATTCTAGCAGTATCAACACAAGTAAGGCTTCTAATCATTTTAAATAATATATGCTGCAGAACTAAGTTTGCTACCTGGTATAGATATATAGGGGCCCCACTGAAACTATCCATCAACAGTAATTCCAAGAAAAAGAGTGGATTCAACAAGACTCGTCTCCTACCTATTTAAAAGCACACTGGTATTTACGTGTTTAACATTCGGTGTGGTGAAGTAGGTAACAGGAACCAACAAATACTTCTATGCAGAAAAAGAGCCCTACCACCTTCGTAAACGCACTTATTTCATGTAGATCAATGATTCCCAACCAGTGGTCCGCAAGAGCTTAAATATGGCCCCGCGAAAGATTTAAATATTTTACCTACCTAACCCATTTAAATAACACATTTATTATTTTCTCGTCTCGCGGGCACTGCAACACCGCGCGTCCCGTCGCAATCTAAATGACAATTTTTACCAAACGTATAATATGATTTCTTTTACGAAACACAAATTATAATATGTACTGTGAATAAATACTTCTTTTCAGTTTATCATATAATTATGTTAAAAGTTGTGATTAAATTTCATTGTTAGATTAACATTTTTACTTTCACCTTGTGGTCCCTGCTAACAACAAAGAAATCAAAGTGATCCCTGGTCAAAAAAGGTTGAGAAACTCTGATATAGTTTATCTGGTGTTTTTTACTGGCCGTTTTTGCATAGGTGCTTATTATTCTATACATTCGACCAGGAGGATCTTGCGTTTTCGTTGTAATAACTAAACCTTTATAAACGATGTCAGTGTAGCCGATTTAGGCCGCAGCTTGTAATATAAACATTCGAAAGATATGAACGGGCGCTGTGTGTTTATTTGCAAAGAAAACAAAGCAAAAAATACGTAATATAGATATGAGAATTGACACGTAGTGCTTATAAAAATCGTTGTTTCTTAAAACTTTATTAAATTTATATTAAATGTAGATATCGCAATATTTTTTTAGATAAGGGCCAAGTGTCTAAGAAATAAAACTTAGAAAACCTAATTGAAATCTATCCAGTAGTTTTTCGGTGATGCGCGCACAACTGCAAACCTCTATCATTTTATTTATATAGAAGATATGTAAAAATTACGTGTCACATTGTTTGTCCGCGTAAACTTCTCAAACTACCGAACTGGTTTTAATGCAATGTTGCACATTGCAGTTTGGGTACAACTTGAGAGATAGGATAGTTTTTATTCCGATAAGTGAACTTCAAATATTTTCTTATTACGAATTTAAGGGTTTTTTTATAGGACAAAGGGTGCATGTATTAAGTAATTTTGTTTTGTTTTTAAATTGTTGTTTGTAACGCGTCCATGCTATATCTATTATACGTACGCGAGAGTGGTCAGCGCCGGCAAGATGCAAGGCCGATATCAGCGGCCGGCCCGCATTCCGAACACCACTTGCCAGTTGTGAAATGCCTATTTGTTGCGTGCCGCTACTAAATACACATAATGGTTACTCAATGCAGGTACTTTGAAAGAGAGATCTGTGTTTACGGAACAACACAATCGCTCAGAATTGTAGCAATTATGCTGATTGTAAAAATCTTATGGAAGATACGTACAAATTTTGCGTATTTGGAAATTAAACTTATAACTTCTTAAGAAAATCAAATAATTATCATTTTTATTAGAAACTTGAATCTTGTCGAATTCAAGAATATGCCGAATTATGCATTTATTAAATGCTACTATGCATTCACCAACCTGTTTGTGTTACGCGGTGGTGCCATTAGCATTTCTCTTGCGTTATCCTATTATTTGGAGTTCGTTAGTTAGTAGTTTCTAAAATATGGAAACACCGAAAATCATCATCAGCCTGTCTCACATGATAAACCACAGTTACCACGATAAACACTCACGTACATTTGAAATGCCTGTTTGTGTAACTATTAGAAGCCAACATACGTAAACAAAGGCACTTACAGTCGCAATAGTGCTAACAGTTGTTTGCAAGGGCTACAATTTCGTCCTTATTTCTAACGTTAGTAATCACAACAAGGAAGTGTTGTATTTTGATATCAGTTGAATTTCTACGGAAAAAGAGAAACTATATGCAAACAGAATGTGAATTATTTTTCTTCTAGTGTATGAAGAAGTATCTAAGAACAAGAGCAGGTGTTACACAATATAATTATCTATTGTGGACCCTGAACTAGTTCAGCAGTTGTTTTGTAATCGCGGCCTGGATAGTTGCCATAGTTGGTCGAATACAATGATCAAAAGAAACGAATTGATCCGATGCTGCAACTGTTTCATAGATGACTTCTGTCAATGACAAAACTAAAAGATGATTTTAGCAATATTAATTTTATGAACTTACTTTTTTTCTTTATAATTCAAAACCGTAAAAATTATTATTTGAAGTATCTTTGTTTTCTACACACTTTCTACTTTATTGTTATACGCGAAAAAATTTAAACAATTTCCAAATTAGACCTTTGCTAATATTCCTGAATATGACGATTTAAAAAAAGTATAACGGTAAAATGAAATATTTTTAACCTATTTGATTACATTTTTTGACTTATAAACGTAGCCAAATGCTGTTAAAGTACTTGTTTCATTCAGTTTTTAATTCACTACGGGCACGTAAGGTTAATTAATATTTTATCATCTATCAATGGATTGATTTTTTTTTAAATTTCTTCCTATAATTTCGTAGCATATGCCGAAAAAATACGATAAATCAAATATCAATTCTAAGAAGTGGTATTTAATTACCTATACGGTTAATGTCTTCGAACTTGATGATTTCATATTACCTATTAAGAGGTTTGAATTTTTTTTTTGCCTTTTTATTATAAACTGTTTCTTAAAATAATATGATTTGATAATTAAGTTATAACTATTACCTATTATATTTTAATTACAATATTCTCTTTAAAAAATGTGTGCTCACTTATTAGCAATGCTTTTTTTATCGTACGAGACCTCAAAATTATTATAAGTAGGTAAATTATACTTTGAATTTTCACTTCCGTGGGTTATTGCTTTGACACCATTTAACTTAACAGTATGGCTCAATGTGAAGACTTATTACATCCTCCCCATAGTTAGTATTAACAACTACAGTAAGAATATTATAGAATGTTGAAGTTTAAAAAATAATGACTTATTTGTTGGCGAATAGTACATATTACATATCACTATATCCAAAGTTTACGATCCAATTATTTGCCACATTAGATACCTACCTACAAATATTTTTGTAGGCTGAATGTGTGTGGGTGAATGTTGTTTAAATTGTAACGTCGCGTCGTGGGAGTGGTAACTTTTTAAGCTTTGACCGTAATTAAGCTAGATCCTTATTTTATAAAGAACGCAAAAATAATAAGAAAAAGTTATTTTGTATATTAGTTATACGATAATTGCATGTACAAACTAACAGTACAACATGTGAATTTTTTGAGCCAATAATGTTTGAAAGTTTTAAATACATCTTTATGCTTTTACACTGGAAGATGACTGTACGATGTTTTGTCGGACTAAATTCATGTACATATTTGTATACAAATATATCAAATTAAGCTATGTTACAAACCATAGTAACCCAGTGATCGTATGTTTGAGAGTTTAAATAAATTTTCATTCTTTTACACATAAAGATAACTGTAGGATGTTTTAACGACTAATTTCATGTACATATTTACAAACAAATATATCAAATTAAGCCATCGTCACAACCTATAATGGACCAAATCATCGTGATTCAAATGAAAATAATACACCATTGTGCTTTCGCAAAATCTTGTTGATTTACGACTACACAGATTTTAAAACACGTCTTGAATCTTTTTATATTCGACTTGTTCTTAAGACCACCATTGGTCGATGATCTCATCTTAAAAAATACACGCATTGCTGAGTATTACTTAGCTAGCTGATACCCGCGACTTCGTCCGCGTTGCTTGATAATTATCAAGAAATCACACATCACTGAACACGTAGTGCTTACAAAAATCGTTGTTTCTTAAAACTTTAATTTTATATTAAATGAAGATATAGCAATAATTTTTATTTAGATAAGGGCCAATGTTTAAGAAATGAAACTTAGAAAACCTAATTGTAATCTATCCAGTAGTTTTTCCCTGATGCGCAAACAACTGCAAACCTCTATCTTTTTATTTATATAGATAAATATTGTGGCTTTGTTTACTCGATGTCTTAAGAATTCTAACCCCATATATTGTTTGTATCATTTAAGAGAGTATTTGGACAGTTTATACTTACAATTAGCTAAGTTCTTACTTATAAGTAAAAAACTAACCGCACTACATTTTTTACAGTACAAGGGCGTTGTCGACGAGGCTTTGTGTTTAATTAGGTTATAATAAGCTCGGATTACTAGGTGCGACCGTTGTGTGCCGTTGCTTTTAAAAATTATTCCGATGTTGCCACGCCTTTTCGGTATACTAATTTTGGTATTATCTTTAGTTATCTACATTTATGATTACCCACTATAAAGTGTCAACTAAAACAAATAAGATACCAGTTAAAAAAAATTCATTCAGCCGATCTTTCTCTGTATATATAGCTTAATATGTGTTTTATTGATAAAATAATATCAAACATTTAGATAGCTTGTGTTGTATGATATACAAAGGAAACGCGGTATATTTTCATTTCCTTTGGCATATGTCCAACGCGAATTGCCATTATTTGCAATACAGGCGCGCGCCTCATTTGGCGAGCGGCAGCAGGTCCATACGCGGACTCCAGCACGAAACCGGTTAAACCAGAACACGCAGTACGAAGCTGAATAATGGCGCCGAAAGATAGGCTTAGCAAACGGTAAACAACCCTATATTGTGGACACGAAGGTCGGATATTTATTAACTAATAATGCAGATGTTGCATTCAACATTCTGTTTGATGTGCTATTTTTGAATAACCCTAAACGATCATTTTATTTAATTCGGTTTTGCATCCTTCCACTTAAAGGTTGGTTTAAGAGTAGTTACGAGTATCACATGAGTTAAAAAATCATAAAAGCTACTAAATATCGTCTTAATTAATGTCACATGACGGCCATCTTACTTATTAAACAGCTTTAGATAAACCTAATGTTTTTGTTCTAGAAACTACTAACGCTACTAATGAGTTCTAACAACCGCTTAGTATTATCTTAACAATTTGGTCCAGTTTGTACAAAAATTCTTTGTTATCAGTGATACTGTGTTACATCGAAATCTAATAACTTTCGATTTCTTAGTGTGATCTGTCCGGATCGCATCATTGTGTAATTGCTATATAGTGGAATTTTTACATTCTTTAAAATAATCAGGCACTATATATGCAGGCATCTAGATTCTAGACAGTAATATAAAGCTAAAAGTCGTTATACAAGCTTGTGTTGGGCCTAAAGAGATATATGAGTGTTGTACGATACACTACCTAATATTATGTATTATTATATTTTTATTCGAGTATACAAAGATTTCTTTCGGGTCTTTGAAGTGATTATTCTTGTATTATACACTATTTTCTTATTTTCTGTTACATAAGCTTGTGTTTTTACGTGTATTACTTTAGCTTACAACTTTCAGTAGGTGTTCTGAAGTCGAAAATGGCTTGAAAGATTCAAATAGCTCTCTTGGTATGTTTTAATATAAACTTTATTTTTCTATTTTTCTCTGAGTTATTTTGAGTCAACCTTTATTCTAGGGTTTAATTAAAACTCAAGAGTATTTTGAAAACGATGATGTTGAATTTTGCTTTTTTCTCGCAAATTTTGGCGGGTCTCGCTCTTGATTAACGATAATATATTTTGTAATGTATATTGAAAATATAAGCGCATAACATCTGATCGAAATTCGATCATAAATCATTAAATTTTTAAGTTTAAATGTTATTGAGGTTCTTTTGTCAAAGATAGAAGATATATATATACTCAAATATGTAATTCAGTACTCATTTTTTTGAAAAACACTAATATGTATAAAAATTGGCGACAAATTGCTGCTGTAAAATTTTCCTTTTGCTACTAACGATTGTTATGAAAGTCATAGATATCTAATATACAAAATATAAATTAAACGCTTATTTGTGCCTCAAACTTAGTTGACAAATATTTTACAGATTCTTGAAAAAGGAACATTTGAGATCACACAAAATTCATAGCTTTGTTAGTTAACTTGTTAGTTATTATTTGTTAGGTGGCAAGATTGAATAGGCTTTTGTTACGCTAAGATTACCATCTATGGCTTCATTAGAACTTGCCACCAGGTGGGCTTATGGTCTAGCATTAGCTTAAATAAAAGACTTACAAAAACGAGATTTAGACCTTCACTGTTGCTGTATGAGTAAGCTTAAAGTCAGTCGTTCACGAGCTATGAATAGGTGCTCGGAGTTCCCTTGCGTGATAGTGACCGTAACGAAGATATCTGCAGTTGGACTAGAGTAATCGACATAGCCCAAGGGATCAATAAACTGAAGACCCAATGTGACGGTCGCATAGTGCGAGTTCGAGGCAACCAGTCTACCTGGAAGCACAGGGTAAAAATGACGAGCTAACAAAACGTGGAGAGAGTCGTTGGGTGCATGTGGCACAAGATCGAGCCTTGTTGTTGTTTTAGAGACAGGTTGTTCAGGTATGTTCAGCAGTGGAACTGCGATGAGCTACAATAGTGGTGGTGATTGGAGTTGAATTCAAATTTATGGTTTTATCACAGCATATAGGGACGCTGTAAGTTGAGACCAATCCCTCTAGAGCTCTAGACTGCAGTACATTTGTAAGGTATTCAATTAATATTAATTGTGTGTGTCCAGGTGGTTTTTGTTATTCTCAATCCTCACTTTATACCATAGCTGCGTACGTTGCAAATGCAAATGTCTAAACTCACTGCATGCGCGCCTCGAGAGAAAGTGTAACCAAATGTAATGAGCAACGTCTCTGGCGCCTAAACGATTGGGCCATCTTCAAAGTCTTTCAACTCTGTAAATGTCACGAACGAACAAAATGTCGTTGAAACACAGCGACGGGTAATGCTCAAATTAATGTACCTACATAATATATAGTTTCGCAAATTAATGAACACATGGGACTAGCGATTTGTTATACAGACAATTCGAATGATAACGGATTAAACACTTTGCTAAAGATAATTTTCTTAAGCAATATAATGTACATACGAGTACATTCAGTGCTTTGAGATCGTTGATTTTAATAGAGCTTTAGTTTCGTAACAGTTCAAACGTTTAGCTAGTGTTTCAAACTTATAATTGAGTGGGTTATTTAAAATTAAGATTCCAATAACATATCTACATATAAAAATTTTACTTATGACTAAAATTGTATGCCTATTTACACTGCTTGTAATTGGTCGAACGTAAACGTTATTAATGAATGTCGTAATAAATAAAGATATATTTACTTCAGCATAATATATAGAATGTAATGTAGTTATAGACCGGTCGTTAAGACTTAATGCGTATTCACTTGTGGTTACAGGACACTGCCGCTTCGCAGAATAAAATAATGTGTCAATGTTGTAATACTTCATTCCAACAGAAATATTGTATTTATTAATATTTTGTACGAAATTGTTCCACATATCATATTAAAATGTCTTGTTGTTCTAAATAATGATACTCGGTCTCACCCGCTTTATGCTGGTTTGCCATCATGATCATCATCAATATTATAGCCTATCACAAGTCCATTGCTGAAGCCTTGGGGTAAAAGCCTAAGGAATGACACAAAGCGCATTCCTGGCTTAGCTGCGTCTATACGGGTCGTTAATCCATCCAGTGGAGGACTTCGCTTACCGGTACCAGGCTGCCACTCGAGAAACTTTCTTCCTCGAAGGTTCTTCGAGCATTTTGGCCCGCTCATAACACTCATCGTACTAATCCGTGACGTTTACCTCAAAACTTGAAAACAGGTCTGTATAATCAGTGCGTGTTACTATTGATGACATGTAGATCTGGGCCGTTGTCCTTCATTGCTGACCGTATGACGAAGCTCAAGGTCGATCAGCGACTTCCCATTTTCAATGTTATTTATTCTTTCCCCTCTCAACAGTAGGTTGTGCCGATGTACGTGCTTATACACAACACATTTTTATTGTAATGACCCTTAACTAAAACAATTGCGTGTTATTAGCTTATGTAACGATATCATGGCCATCTACAACGCAACATGATATGTGACATTTCACTACACTAGACAAGTCATACAATTTTATGCAGCTTCAAATACGAGTAGGTATATGCTTCGTTGTTACATAATAACTGTGAACTATGTAATTGTCATGATTTTTAATGCAAACTTTCGCGCTCAGATTTCAAGAAGTTAAACGAAGGTCAACGTCTGTTAAAAACATGGACTTGTTGCTCAAATTTATTAAAACTAATTTAGAAGCATTACTGCACTGTTGCTTGTGTTATTCATTGTTCGATGTGTCGAAATTGTAGTAGTTTTTAAAATGTATAAATAAAGACGTGAAAACATTCAAATAATGAATTATATAACCTTTAAATAAGTGAGAATTTTTTTTTTATAGGATAAGGGTGACAAACAATCACACAGTCCACCTGATGGTAAGTGGTCGCTGTGGCCCATAGACATCTACATCTATCCTCGATTACGTATCAAAATGTAGATGGGTTGTCACCCGTGAGGACTAAGATGGAATGCCTCGTTTCCAGTAAAAAGGGTCTCCGGTTCTCTACACTCACCATACGAAACACAGCAGCGTTAAGCTGCTATTTTACGCTGGTATTCTGTGAGAGCGTGGTCCTTCCCCGGTCGAGCCGACCCATTCGTGCTACAACCATAATATAGATGCAGCATGGCTCTACCACGTATAAAAAAATGTTATCAATGTTAGATATTTTGTGTTTAGTTAAATGAGACCTTTAGATATTTTTAAGTTAGTTCTATATTTAGTTAGTAAAGTACATACGTAGCTTTTTATATATAAAGGTCAAATGGCTTTCGATCAATTCTAAAAATACCTCATGAATATATAAAAAATACATTTCTATATAATGAAGAAAGTTCTAAAAGGGCTTTTCTTTTTGGATGTAACTACTTATTGCATCAGGTCATCAAAAAGCGATTCCAGTTTTTTTAAAATATATTTATTACAGAATTATCAGCTGGTGGCATATTATATAATTAAGTACACTATAAGTATATAGTGTATTAAAATATTATTCAAGAAATTGGTCGAATTTTAAACTTATTTATGTGAAATAAACAGCTCATGACTTGACACAATGATAGAAAAAAACTAAGGGAAACGGACGGTTTATATACGAGTAAATAATAGGTAATATACCAGTACATATACGTAGTTATGCTTTTGTCCGTTTCATAACAGAAACAATGCGTGATATTTAGTAGCCTTTTTTCTATTCGATTGCTTTTCTATTATCCATGTTATGTCAATGAACTGGAATTTAAAATATTTGTTTTGATTATATTATGTGCCTAGAACTTTATACATACTTGTATACTTACCAATTTTATATTCCCTAGGAAAAACATCTTTAAATGTTCATATACTTTTGTCTTTATTATCCTATAAAATATCAATTTCAATATTCAGCTCACCCCTCTGAGCGTGGGTTAGTTAGTAAAGTCATTATCTTAGTCGTCAAAGTTAGATCCTCGTTTATTGATTATCACTACCATTTAGCTAGTACTAACACCTCGTGTAGGCACTATGTTCTTTACGTGGTAGAGGCATGCTACTGTGTTTCGCATGGTGAGTGTAGAGAACCGGAGGCTCTTTTACTGGAAACGAAGCAGTACATATTAGTCCTCAGGAGTAGCAACGCATCAGCATTTTGATTCTTAAGGATAAATGTAGATGTCTATGGGTCACATCATCCACTTACAATCAGGTGGGCTTTGTGCTTGTATGTCACCTTTATTCTATTCTATAAAAAGGTGAAGTAGGCATTTGGAGTTGTTATATTTTTCTTTACATTACATTCCAATTATATAGTCATAATGGCGGATCTTAAATCTTTAAAATTGGCTAAGGTATGAATGTCCGTGTGTGTATTTTCATCGCTACTGATCTTATTAGCCATCTTCATCAGCCCGTAAATGATTGGTACCAGTCGTTTCACACCTATGAATGACGCTGATTTTCGCAGGTCTGAGCATTAGCATAGTTCCACCGCCATCTATCGGAACTTAATATCTTTTTGGCAAGTCCCAATCCCGTAATCGCCGCCCACAGAACGAAATAGGGTTGTAGACTTCCTTACGCCCGCTACCACACGGCACATTTCACTAATACGCTCGAATAGGTTCGCGCATTTTCGGTTTCTCATTTGAAAACCCTGAAGTATATTAACTTTTATACTAGTATATTTCATTTTTGAGTAAGGTATATTAATGTTTTAATCACCGTGTGTTTCTTATACATTTTTTACGTAGTATTCTTGTTGTTTAGTGATGTGGTTCACTCCGGTGGTTGCGATAATGAATTTTAAGTCCAGTGTATAAATTACATGGTCATGTGATATGTGATCAGGCAGATTCCGTTACTATCTTTCCTACTGAAATGCCGTTAGAATTTTTGCGCTGCGCTTACTGAGGAAGTAATTAATGAATGTCGCGTAGACGTGAAGATATACCGTGTATCAATAAATATACGTGTCCAGAGCTGAATTTATTATGCAGTACCTATTTCTATTCAAATTCAAATTTTGTAATACAATGTGATATTCTATTAAATATGCAACAATAGTAAAGATAAAGTATTTTTTCGTTAGAATAAACGGAATTTGTAAGTAAGCTCCATTGTAACTTTTTACGGAAATCATCTTTTTTTTTGTACTTGGTAGAGCCATGCTGCAGCTATATTACTGGTATAGTTGTAGCACGAATGGGTCGGCTCGACCGGGGAAGGACCATGCTCTCACAGAATACCAGCGTAAAATAGCAGCTTAACACTGCTGTGTTTCGTATGGTGAGTGTAGAGAACCGGAGACCCATTTTACTGGAAACTAGGCATTCCATCTTAGTCCTCACCGGTGACAACGCATCTGCATTTTGATTCGCAAACGAGGATAGATGAACACTTACCATCAGGTGGACTGTGTGCTCGTTACACCCTATCCTATAAAAAAAGGCTGTAATGAATAATGATTAAAAATAATTACTAATGCTTATACAATACTCATTGTTATATATACAACAATATTAAAGGTTATAATAAAATATAAGAAATGGTCATAGATTCTTCGTCGACTAATACTTGTAGTAAACAATGCCTAAAATAGTATGAAAACCAATTTAGATACAGTCATGGACTATTTCCCAATGACAGCAAATCCGGGGAATTCCAGACGAAATAGTTGTAATCCGTTAGAGGTTTGTTCATGTTTCCTTTTAAATATTATTCATGTTTTTGATGATCCTTATTCTAAAAAAAATTACGTATTTATTTTCTTTAAAAAAAAATTAGTTTATTGTTTAGTGTTACGTTATTTATCTCTACAGTTAGTGAGAAAAGGTGTGCCTTGCTAACACGATGGAAAAAATTAACAACAACTTTTTAATGTTAATACAATCATAATATGTGATTCTGCGTTATCGTCTGTAACATTCAATAATTTAAAAACCTAATACCGACTGCCGGGTTGATAAAATGATTGTACGATAATGAGCCTAAAATACTTAGAGAATAATTAAAACATACGGTGGACAGCAAACAATCGTAATTACCCATCCATCCATCCACTACAGCCTATAAAATCCACTGCTGAACATAGGCCTCCTCCATAGATTGCCTCATAGGACGATTTTGCTATAGGTGCCCCACTTTGCAGTCGGGTTGGCAACCGCAGTTTTTTATTATTGTTTCGTTATGAGGAGGATGCTGCTGCCCATCTCCTGTTTCATTTTCACTCTATCGTCTCTTACAACACCCACGGGACGACATGGGGTAGATATTCTTACACCGCAACTACGTGGTGTGTACAATGAAAATTATACCTACTATGGAATTGACCATTGATAACGTACGAATTGACATGGATTTTATATAATTTTTTTAAACGTGGTAGGGCCATGCTTCAGCTTTATTTTGTTATGGTACGAATGGGTCAGCTCGACCAGATTAAAATAGCAGCTCATAGCTGCTGTGTTTCGTATGGTGAGTGTAGTGTTTACTGGAAACGGGTGGCAATGCATCTACATTTTGATTCTTTATCGACGTTATATGTTGATATCTATGGTCTACAACATTCACTTACCGTTAGCTGAACTGTGCGCTCGTTTGTCACCTTTATTCTGTATATTATATAAAAAATACCGTATAAGTGGGTTGCCTGGGAGAGCTCTAATATTCAAACCAGAGATGTTTATACTCATGTTCGGTCGTGTAGTCTGATTTCTCCGTTTGGCACGTGTCGGGGCAGACGCGGAAGTGAGCCTTTCGTCGATAGAAATTTCATTAGACAGAACGCGCAGATGTTTACATACGTAAGTTTATGTGTGTTCAAGTTCGAGGTTATTCACTCGAGTCAAAAATGCTTGTTTTATTTTCTCTTTTGATGCTTCAATGCCGCAAGTGCAGGTCTTAGGAGTAACGACTTTAATTAATAGTTGGCCGACTTTGAGGCCAATTCTCGTAAAAAAAGTCATAATTATTTAGTGTCGTGTTAATGTTTTTTTTATTACAAGTTATAATTGTTGTTAAAGGGAGTCTATTACGATGTTAAAGAATTTCGAAGTCATTGAATAAAATTCGTAATACGTTCGCAGTTTTATGATTTCGTTTGGTTAATATTATTTGTAAGGGTAATGAATTAACTTTTTCTCCGAATACAACCTCACCTGTACGTGCTCCCTGCTAATCAAGGAAAGGCCTTGGCAACCGACTCGATATGAATATCGAACCCAAATCGCACAGATTAATGATCACACAGATACGAGAGACAAACAGTTACAACATCAGCAATGTGATACTCGTAGTACTGCCTGTTTACATCTCATAGTACGCACTATCATAACCTGTGATGAGTGTAAGCAAATCTTTTAAGTAATGTAGTCAGCATATTTTGTCCCCTTCTTGAAAATGCCTATATTCATCAGAAGGAAGTTAATAAAATTATTGATAATAATAATTGTCGTTGCGCGTTGATACCATGTTGTGTCGTTTTATATGAAATAATTATCTATTCCACGGCATAATATAATACTATGCCAAATTTTACTCGAATCCATCAAGATTTAGTTCAATCATGATTGAAGAATAAATTGCGAACAGAAATACCTTCACATTAATATAATTAGTAAGTTATGTTAATCATAAAATTTTGGCCTAAAATAGGTAGAATTTGTCTTATAACAAGCAGTTTTTAAATCGAATATGAATTTTTTATCCGATCTAGAAGTCATTTCCTAATTTCATTATAACTTCGAAGTAAGTACCATTGCGTCGACACGTAAATGCGTACTTAGTTTTGGTGTCAGTTCTCAGAATAGTATAAAGTAACAATTTAAAGTTATGCTATTGAAACTTAATGTTTGCTCATTATGATAGCATTCCGATTCAAATGGCTCGTTACACTTTAATACTTCATGACCGCTACGCTATAGAATTTTCCGCGTAAGTAATCAACACAATTCGGAATAATTAAATCTGTTAACGCGCTTAGTAACAGGTGTTTTGATTTCTGGTGAATAATTAGACCTCATTACATAATCGCTTTTGCGTGTTTTTTTTTTGCGATCTTGCATATTGCCAATGGCATTTTGATTCATCAATATCCAACATGATAATGTTTCTTGAAAACATACAAGACAATATTAGTCACTACTTTTTTTATTAAAGTAGCCGTGGTTAGATCTAAGCTTTGCCGTAAATTTCACAAAACGCGAGCCCCAGGTTCAATCCCTGCTGCCACCAATGAAATTGTTAATTGCAATTTTAAGTGCAGACTTATAACGTGTTCGATGGTGAACTAAAATTTGTGACGAAATCTGCATATCTGAGAAATTAATAAAAAATATTTGAAGACATTTGAAGTTCGCCGACACGCATTGGTGTAGTACGATGGAGACTTGGGCCCATGTCCAGGAGTTGGTCGTATATATAGGCTGTAAATTTATTTATTTTTTAATTAAAAAGTTCGTAAGTTCGACAATATTCGTTTGACTCTTGGCTCCTTTTGTAATTAGGCTGACTCAGCGATGAATCAGTTGGCTGCCTTCCAACTGGAAGTATTCTGATGTACAGCATTTGCATGTTGACTTTTCTGTTATCAATCAATTTCTTCCCATTCAGAAATTAAAATCTGTTGCACTAATCTTTTACCTTTTTAATATTTATGTAATATTCAACATACGTATTATGTATAAATTTCTACATTATTTATGACAATAAGTAAGAACAGACAAATACACATTTATGGATATGTAATTAGAGTTGGCAATATTACCTTCCTCTATACAATCGAAACACAATGATTAAAGTTATGTTTGGTCATGAAGCGTGGAAGGTTACAAAGGCCTTTGCCCAGCAGTGTAATTATAGTAGGCAACAAAAAATAAAACACTCCTTGCTTTTCTTTGTATATTATTGATATAGGTACATAATACTGCAACTAGGGTACCATTAATCTGTTCATAACTTATAATATTGAGTTAAAGAGAAATGATGTGGCGTTGTCGTCACCGCGTTACAATGACACATGCTTACTAAACAACAAACGTCAGCCTTAGTCGAGCTAGCGAAGTGTTCCGAACGACTTAGCTATAGATAAAAAGATTCCGTACCACATACAGCTCTTCCCGAACTCTGAACAACTAGCCCGGCGGTAGACCTTCCCTTTTCCTTCGACAAACTAAATGGTATTTTGTTAAATTAAATATATTCTACTCCAAGTGCCAACTTATATTATGGCATATAGACGACCGTCAAATGCCGTAATACTAAAAACGTCAACCCAAATTCCCACAGATTGTTAATGGGGAACAGTATCACCAGTACCAGTATATCATCAGTTGTGTTTTCAAATACCTCAAATAAGGCATCCCTAAAAATATCTTATTTAAAAAAAGCGGATTTAGCTTCGCAAAAAAGAAAAAGAAAGAAGAAATAGTAATAATATGACTTAAATTAGGTTAATATAATGTAATTTTTTATTTTTATAAGCAAGGTGGTAGAGCCTTACGTGGTAGAGCCATTCTGCAGCTATATTAGTAGTATAGTTGTAGCACGAATGGGTCGGCTCGACCGTGTTAGGACCACGCTCTCACAGAATACCAGCCTAAATAGCAGCTTAATGCCCACTTTCACCAACGACCCGTAAGATTTATGGGACCCCTTAGCATATTTAGGGGCCAGTTAGGGGATAGTTTCCGTTTCACCACTTTTAAAGGGTCCGTTACTGACTAAACGATCCCCTAAATTTATGAGATGGATTATTGGTCCCATAAACCTTCACATAAGTAAAAGCGACTTTTAGAGGACAAGATGGACCGTGATCTATTTGATTTTCTTGATAATTTAGACACAACTGATACTATATTTGATATAAATCGTAGTCGAAGACCTAAAATATATCGAAAACGACCAAATTATTTCAACGATTTCGATGAAATAGATTTTTTCCGAAGATATAGGTTATCTAAATCAACAGTGATATATTTGTTGGAAAAAATTGAACATATTTTGGAATTTCCTGATAATAGGTGAGTACCTAACTATTTACATATGTTATCAATTTTAATGTATGTACAATAGTCTATAATGTTATTAAAACTGTAGTTTATTAAATATTTAAGTTAAAGTGTGGGTTCCTGGGTTCCTACATTTTCACTTATTACCTATTATACCTAGCTACGAAATAAAGGTAAAAGCATAAAAGGTTACTTTATTGCTCTCCTAACAGTAACTTTTAAATAGAAAATGAGCCTGTATAGGTAAGCCGTAGGTACCTGTTTGGTGCTAACCTACCTACCATGGTAAATTGATACCCGAGGTATATCTTACTTAAGTTTCTACCTATTTTAATTTGTAGTTGTTTATATTTTTTACAGGAACAATTCCATACCACCCATAAATCAATTATTAATAGCTTTAAGATATTATGCCACAGGCAATCACTTGCTTGCTGTGGCTGATATGGGTGGTACTAGTTTGGCTACATCCAGCCGGATAGTAAAGCGAGTGTCTCAAGCAATTGTTTCCCTACGTCGAGAATTCATTATATTTCCTGATACAAACAGAGACCAAGACAGAGTTAAGATAGACTTCTATGATATAGCTAGATTCCCTAATGTACTAGGCTGTATTGATTGCACACATGTAAAAATTCAGTCACCAGGTAAATTCCTCATTTTTATTTAACTACCTTTCACTAAAAGTTCATTTCTCTTAGTAGTCTATCAAGCAATGCTGATGAAGTATTATTTATATCTATAGGTGGAGATGATGCTGAACTATTTAGAAACAGGAAAGGCTACATGTCCATAAATGTCCAAACAATTGCATCAGCAAAGTTGTTGGTCCAGGATGTTGTTGCACGCTGGCCAGGCTCTACACATGACTCAGCAATTTACCAAAATAGCTATATTTATAGAAAGTTTGAAAGAGGGGAGTATGAAGACAGCCATTTACTTGGGGATAGTGGCTATCCCTTAAAGGTAAAAGAAAAAATAAGGAGAATAATAATATAATATTGATTAAAATTTAAGTAGGTTACAAAAAGAATTACAAAAATTACAAACAAAAAGAATAACATCATTCATCACAGAGCTCAAAATATTGATTAAATAAATACTTTTTATTTAATAAAAAGATTATGCATGGGTAAGGGATATTTAATTAATTAAAAAGTACACTTAAACTAGTTATTTGCAGAACCATTTTTAGGTATTCCTGATACATTTTGAAAGTTTAAGGTGTGACCTGGAATAGAAAAGAAATATTTTACATCATATAAATTACATTATTATATACAATAATACTTAAAAATATTTTTGTTTTAGCCTCATCTCTTGACACCTTATCTCAACCCTACAACAAGTGGAGAACGAAAATATAATGAGGCCCATACCGAACACGAACGCCCAACACGAAATGTGGTAGAACGGCAATATGGTGTGCTAAAACGAAGGTTTCCAGTACTTGCGGTTGGAATTCGTTTAGCTTTAAACAATGCCATTAATGTCATTATAGCTTGCTGTATCTTGCATAATATATGCATATTAAGAAATGAGCAACAGCCTGTGAATAATGATGATGTGCCTAACCTGGAAGAGCTAATTGCAAGGGGACAAATAAATAATATGGCATTTTCTGACAGACCTTCTTTGTCATATGGATTTCGCAGAAATCAAATTACACAATATTTTGATAACTTATAAATATCTAATTTATTATGTAAAATATATATAGTAATTTCACCAATAAATAAAACACATACCTTTTAATTGGTTGCATACTTCAGTTTTAATTTCCAATTCCTTTCTAGCTGTTTCTAACTGCAGCTGGTACAATTCTCTTTTAAATTTTATTTCTTCTTCTAACATTTTAATTTTTAAATCTTCCACAGTAGCCTTTTTAGAATTCAAATCTTTAAAACCTCCACATAACGTTGAAACAACTTCAGCTTTATCCTTATTTTCTTTAATTATTGGTCGTCGTCTTTTCCATATAGGTGTGGACTTTATAAATTGAGACGATGTTGGTGATGACAGTGTTGGAGCAATGTCATTATTATTCCCAACATCGTTATTTTCAATATTTTCCATATTTCTTGTATTGCACTAAAATTGTAACAAAACAAATTCTAATATAAAAATCACAGTGTAAATATAATATAATCATACAGTGGGTCGACACCTATACAAATGACTGAAATAATTTTGTATTGAAAATTCTGCCAGTTTAGTTCATTTTGTCGTTGTCGCCCCGTAGTGTTTCTCTGTCTAGCCCTCTATTGAACCACTGGTAGGAACGAAAGCATCTCCTTAAACAAACACAATAATATACATAACTTACTTTTATATAATATTATAATATGTAACAAACTTATTGCCCTGATTTCTACTACGGCATTTGGACTATTTGTCAGTCAGTTTCTAATTTTAATATACCTACATAATAGAGAATTCTATAAATACTAACATTTTCATTTTGAAATATTAAAATTTCCATTGTCTCATCACCAAGTATTGGTAATGAACTGGCTTCAGTAATTTGGTCAGCATCTGAATCCTGGACATCAGTTATGCCTGTACATGCTCAGCCCATCAAGTCACTGACTTGTTCCAAAATTATATCTGTTTTAACACACGATGGGCCACCTCCTGTGCCATTGTAACTGCTTTTGCTAAGTGCTTTGTATAACTTCGCATCAGTCTTCATTTTCTCCCAGACTCTCATAAGAGATTCTTTACTTCTGAAATGTTAGTGGTAGGTTATTAAAAGGCAATTCAGTACGTTCATCATAGTAGATAAAGAGGTTAATGTACTGAGAATACAGGTATTAGGTAGGTAACTTCTCATTCAAGTAAGTAAATAGAAACTCTTTAATACACACATTACATATTATACAAAATCAAGATAATAATTATGACAATAACTATTTACAGCTATAAAGTTTGGATGTAAAGGCAACTTAACTTTAAAACAACTATAACAAGTACTAAACAAAAGGTTTATTTTTATCAATAACTTACCTAGCCGTGGTTCCTGTGGAATTAAATCTTGTGCACAAATTCACCCACGCTTCATTCTTCGCTTGATTTGTTGTACCGTCCGTCTTTTTATTTAATATAACATTTTTAAAAGTATTCATTAACTTTACAAGTTTATCCTTTTCATCAAACGTGAAATTTTGACACCACTTTCTCTTATTTTCGGCCATAATTATAAAATAAAAAGTTAGAAACGAGATACCAAACGAAAACACCACGAAAACTTGCAGCTGTGACTTGCAGAGACAAATGTCAAACAGTCAATGCACAGATAAAGCTGAGTGTCAAATACGGTGACTTGTCAAACATAAACTAAAAATATGATATTTTTATTAAAATATTAACAAAATGAAAACATATATCAGTCAAAATATGAAAGAACTAATTTCTTCATTAAAATAATACATGAATACGTATTTTTTGTATTAATATATATCATTTCCGATAAAACCGGTAACTACAACTGGGTATCAAGCACTATCGTCGTAAAAAATCGGTCACATAAGGAAGGGTCCCCTAGCTATAAGTCCGTTGCGTTCGTGAAAACAAATTTTAGTTATGGGTTGGTTTAGGGAACCTTTTAGCTTAGCGGTCGTCTAACTATGTGATTGTTTAGGGGATGTCGGTGAAATTGGGCATAACACTGCTATGTTTCGTATGGTGAGTGTAGAGAACCGGAGACCCATTTTACTGGAAAAGAGGCATTTTATCTTAGTCCTCACGGGTGACAACGCATCTGCATTTTGATTTGCAAACGAGGATAGATATAGATGTCTATGGGCCACAGCAACCACTTAACATCAGGTGGACTGTGTGCTCGTTTGTCACCCTATCCTATAAAAAAAAAGGTTACCAATGAAATTTTGCGTGAACTTTGTTTAAATTAATTAGTTGAAGTACCTAAATGTCATTGACCATGTGAATGCTTTTAACGATGGCCATGAATTAACTATCTGCTGTTTATTAATTGTAATAATTAAATTAAATTGTAATAATCTTTACCTCCATACATATTTAGTATATTATTAGACTTAATATGTATGGAGGTAAAGATTATTACAATTTAATTTTGCATTACTGTAGCATATACGTATATGATTTTAGATAATGTAACAAATTACCTTACAGCTACTTAATGAATTTTGCTCTTAGATTAATGTAAATAGTTTAAGTATTACAGTTTTTCTTTAATAAAAGAAGCTGAATTTTCTTGGAGATAGTAAAATTCCCTGATGTTCTATAGCTTGTTATTGTCACTTTTTTCTAAATTTTGTCTAAAGTCCTTGCTTACTAATTTTCTTCCCACCCGAGCGAGACATTTTGCATAAACGAGTTGTTGCTTCTATTTAAAAAACCGTGTTGTTATGAGCATAGAAAACTGTATATACATATGTACTACATACCTCCACATAGGCTCTGTTCTGTGTCTTACGTTATACGTACGTGTTCGCTATACCAACCGAGCAACACTGTTTAGTCTTAACGACGGCATTAGCCTGTCATTAAATACTTATTGACGTCACAATGAGTCTATTTCTAATAATATGTAGCAATTAATAAGTGGAAGTATATTATGACATTAAATAATGTCAAAATTCGTGGAATGTGGTATGGGCTCAGTACTTCAGTGAGTTTGAGTTGAAACTCGAGATTGTCTCTGCATATCGGCCTTATTCTATTCCAGCGGCCTTGAATATGTGATTCATTTTCATTTACCACCCCGATTCTGTGCATTACCATGTACGCAGGATAAGAATAGGATAGGGCTTATTGACTACTTCGCTCTTTAAACTTCAATATTCACTAAGTGAATTTACGGTCGCAGTAATAGACTCCTGTCCTAGGAGTTCCTTATCATTTGTCTGGAATCTGTATATGACAAAAACTGACCGCGCAGGTGCATGCGCGAAGAGATAGACAGTAGCGCACATTTTTTGTTTGGAATAGCTTCTCTAGTAGGTACGTAGTACATTATAACTCAATAACACGTCATAATTATATGACATATATTTTTATCTGGTTTTGTAACATTTAAAACGTCTAGTCTTAACTAAAAGCATGTAGTTACCTTTTTTAAATGTCATTGACAGTAGCCTAAATAATTAATATTTTTCGATTTTTCGTATCGCATTCGAACGGTCAGTCGTGAGAATCTTTGCATAGTGTTAGATCAAACATGTCGTTTGATTAGATAAATGCGTCAACGACTTACCTCGAATATATTTACAAGCACGTAGTCCATTAGGATGCTATTAAACGTGAAGCAAGATTTGACTTTATCTGTGATAATTTGTAGATAACTCCAGCATCAACTCGTATCAATATTTGATAAATGTGTATTTTTTCCGAATTTATTTCATTTGACTTTTTCTGTTTTTAGTTATACAATTGGGTGATAAACGAACTTATCGTCCGGCAGGTCGTAAGAGTGTAGCCCGATAGTGTAGCCCATGGAAACTTCTCTTTTCTTCTCTTAATTTCTTCCTATCGCCTCTTACGGCGGGACGAAATGCAGATCACTGCATTTATCGGCATAAGTTAATCCCATTACTGCATTTCATCTACCATCCACCATAATTGATAATCCAAACTTATCTATTAAGTTGAAATATAGATTCTCGTATCACACTCCATTAAGGTTTTGTTCTATTAAAACACTAAGAAAATTTAAACTTACATTCCTCCCACTGCTGGGCTTCAGGCTTACTCTAATTTCTGTGAGGATGTTCGAAGTAGGGAGGAATCCGCCGCACTATTCCCAATGTGTGTTGACGGCAGCAAAATATACTATTTAAAAGCCAAGTTTAAAAGAAATAATGCATCTATGTTACAATTAATGTGTAGTGATAAAATGCCCTGCCACAAATAAAGTGGTTTTCCTTGAATACTGTTGTTTATACACTTATACGTGACTGTCAGTCCGCGCTCTTCTGCTTTCAATGGAATTTTACTTCGTTACATTGAATGCTTGGTTACTGAAAATTGTGATGTTATTTTTGGCAAATGTCCACACACTGTATTGAGATCCTTACGATTTCGTTGTACTTTGAAAGCTCATTAGGTACGCATTTTTTAATGTAGGTTGGATAATGTGCATTAAATTGCACTAGTCATTGAGTTGAAATGTAACAGAACACCAGGGTAGCAGCATAATGCTGCTGTGAATCGTATTTTAAGTGACGAAAACTGGAGACCTTTTTTAAAGGCATCGAGCTATTGCACGCATTTTCAGGCACTGATATTGTCAGAAGATATCCAGTCCCCAATTATTAACTGTGCGAAAATCAATGGCTTTTTCAAGCTTAATACTGTGATACAGGCGTATCCGTGAATGCGCCAGGTGAAATAAGCTGACAAAATTTGACCATAATATATTATATACATTACGCTAAGCAAGCGGGTTAGTGACAACATCAATGTAAATTTATGCACGCATAAAATGTAGACATACATCACATATCCAGTAGCAACACCTGACATTTTACATGGAATATTGACACCATTAATATTTTTGTTTTTACTTTTTTATTACTTTACTTAATTTATTACTTTTGAAACGATTTCCTATCTCTTTTATGTATATAATATACGAGTTCTAGTCTTATATGTCATTATCACATAGTTTTATTTCATTGGCCGTAGACGTAGATTTCCGAGAATGTTAATGTAAATTTTGCATGTACCGTACCATATTATTAATTATTATAATGCATTTTTATTTGTGTTAATACCGATGGAAACCGTGACCTTCCTTTATTAATACGATCTTACGTGATTTAGCTCTTTGCGCCTCAGAGGATTATCTGGCTTGAATAACTTTTTTAATTAAATTCCACTTGGCCGTAGCGTGATCTAAGGCAAACGTATGCAAACAAAGGTCTCTTTATGAAATAGAAGCGAAGGCTTAAAAACAGAAAATCCTATGCTCCTAATAAACAACTATACAAATTTGCATTGATTAAGGACTCTTGACAGTAATTGCAGCGGTAGTAGAGCTAAATAACATTGTTAATTTGTACGCCGCTATTACCTACGTGTTGGATAAGGTAAGGATAATAAACTAAAATGGAAAGCACTGTAGCAAAAATGGAAATGAATCATCGCAACAAATGCATTTAGTTAATAATAATAGTTTTCTTTGTGGTGGCAACATAAAAGAAACCATCTCCCAATCTCAACCTATGGGTGTTGTAAGAGGCGGCGAGTTAAAGAAAAGCTTACAGAAAAACTTTGGCCCCAGATGGATGGCCTATTTAGTGGATGGATAGAATATTACCAGACCGGCGACGTGAAGTAGTGTCAAGTGTGAATGTCTGGTACTGCGGTTGTTAACTATTAGTAACTATTAGTAGAAAACGTATAGTAGGTTTTTCACGAACAGATGTAATAATGTATAGTATTTTACATGAAATTATACTTTTTTGCTGATTTACTACGTCATGTGCAAATTCATTTAAAAAAATTCATTGGGCTCGAAATATAGCATTTTCACTATATATTTTCGTAACAGTATATGTCCTTAAGACACAAACTGCATCTTTACAAAACCTGAGTACGATCCATTAATGGCATACGCAGGTGTGTGTCCTTTGCCCACGTCAACTCCGGCAACTACAAGTTGTCCACACCCCGTACACGAGGTGCAGTACCCGTAATACGGGCCGTTTTTAGTTTCGAGACCCGTCTCCCACATTGTGATAGTGGTTCAAGCTGAGTTTCCTTCGTACCTCCTTCTGAGGGGCCCTTGAATCACATCGAGCCCCCTCTATCAAGAGGAGCCTCACTCCCAAAGCAGGGGCCGGGGAGTGAGTGTCGTGGAACACTCGGTTGGAACGAAGTTCCTTTGTACTATATTATTATTGATAAAAGTATTATATTATTGGTTGACAAATACAAATTAATTATCTGCGTCTATTAAAATTAAGCTTCATTTAAAATAATAAATTTTCGTGGCAAGATAAGAAAAAGTGCGAGGGGGATGGATATTATTCCAGCCGAGCGCGAGCGCTCTATAGAAAGGGGGTCGTGACGAAAAAAATCTTACACTTTTCTCGTCTAGCCCCCATCCGTCAAATTCTTACCGTGCGATAAGGAATTTCGTTCCGAAATTACGTCAAATGGGAATTTAGTGCAAAACCATTCGGTTGGCAGCCATAATTGCGGTCGTCGATTCGCTAACGAGGACTAATAATCTTAAACTCTCACGATATCGCTAGTGGGGACTGAGGTGAACTTATTTGTCACGCTGATGGCGCAGTGTCATCGTCATTGTGGACTTTTGATAGGCTATATGTATGGCGATGACGATTATATGTGATTTTTTAGTCTTTTAATTGATAAATCTAAAACCTGATTAATTAAAAATTCTTAATTCGTTTATAGAAATTTCATTGTAATTATTACAAAATCCCATCACTAGACGGAGTGACGACCTGGTAAGACATTGAGGAAGTCGAAGGATGCATGTGGCTCAGGACCGTGCTTTGTGGCTTTCCTTGGGGGAGGCCCATGTTCAGCTGTGGACTGGTGAAGGGATGTAATGAAAAAAAAAATACAAAAATCTTACCGAATAAAATTTTGGGAATTCGCATTTTTAATTTAGTCGTTAGAAATGTAAGATTTTAAAAGATTTGCTGGAAATTGCGAAATATATATCTACTCTGTATTTACAAGAATATAACTGATATTATTTTTGTCGTGAGGCGTACGCAAATACGTTGACCCTAGCTGATAAAAGCAACTGCATACAAACTTAATACTTATCTACGGAAGTGGCTATAATGGATATCATTATGTCGGTGGGTCAAGCGCGTGTAGTAGATGTAGGATTGAGATTTGGGACGAAAGAGAATTTCGGTCGTAGGCCTGTAAACTTGACGTATCTTAGCTGTGTTCGTTAGTCGAGTTTTCACGTTCACGTTATAATGCTTAGTAGCGAAAGTGGCATTCCGCTGTCGGACCTTCTAGCATGTGTGTCGCGCTTCGTTCGTTTTAGCTCAACTGCTTTACACTTGAGTCACTTTCATAATAATTTATTGTAGTCATCAGCTACGTGATTTTAAATGTATTTTTTAAAATAACTTATAGTAAAGGTGACAAACGAGCACACAGTCCACCTGATGTCTATTGATACCTTCATCTATGTTCGATAACACAAAATGCAAATGCGTTGTCGCTTGTCGCCTCTGTAAATTAAGATGGTATGCTTCACTATCTATATGCATACGTAAAACAACTGCTGCGTTACGCTGGTATTCTGTTAGGGTGGTGGCAGCTGTAGCGTGACTAAATTCTGTTTAAAAAAATCTTTATTGTTTTACAATATGTTTATTTAATATTGCTATTTGCATTTCAATTGCCTTGATACTTTACTTTTTTACTTCCTAAACTACTCTGCTATTATCTCATTCATGAAGCTCATGTTAATTTTATTTGCATGGTGTTTATTCAATTGGAATACCACATAAGGTTACTAATGGCACACTTTCGTGAGAATTTGTTTTGGAACGATATCGTAAATCGAATGTTTATCTCTTCTCAGCTGTTTAATGAGACTACGCTTCAAGGCTCATTTATGAAAGGGGTCGCAAAGTCAAACGTAAATGTTCTCACATACGAGTAGGGTAGTAACGTAAATGTAAACATTTTACATAATGTCGCGTTCATTTGTTGAGATGTAACATTGATATCGGAAAAAGGCACGTTAAGTTGCTCGTTAACTCCTTCCAGTGTAATATAACTGTTATTAATGTGGACCAGTTACGCGACAGCGAGCCTTGCTTTATGATTCAGCGAACACTGAGTGACGGCTAGTGTTTTGATGGAGGCAGCGCCCGCATCACTGGGAAATCGTGGAATGCGTGTAGTTATTTCTACGTGTATAGAAGCTTAGAAATTTGAAATATTCGCCGTGCAAATATTTTGCGTTTGAAATACGGTAATACGTAATGTGCTAACGAATGAGTTCGGTTGGGTTTGTTTGTATATAGTATGGTACATTTAAAAAAAATCAAAATATTTCTATATTTATCAAATTTGAGTCTTAAAATGATCACCCGTGAAGTAGCGGTATAATAAAATTCACTATCCCATATCGTGCCGTGCAGTCGTAAGAGGCAGCAGAGTGAAACTTGAATAGACGGGCAGCAGCATCTTTCTGATAACAATTCAAAATTATAAAAAAACTGCGGTTGCCAACCTCTCATAAATTATTGCTATCTTATTGCCTGTATTAGAATTAAGGAGCACTGTTTATATCTAATATAGCTATAACTTTTTTTAAGACCCTTATTTCATGTTGAAACTACAATGTTGTAAAAATTATTCATTTCCAATTTTTCACACAATAAAAAGAATATTAATGCTTGAACGTAAAATATGTTGATACGCCAGTTTTTGTGTAACACAAATATTTTCATATGCAAGCACTGAATCGGTCCTCTCGTTTAGTTTTTTCAAAGTGTCAAATCATTCAAATGCGACCGGTTGGTATCCGCCTTCTCCCATATGATAGCAAAATGAGATTATTGAGTAATTTACGCAAGAATTTAAATTTCGGTTTTCCCGTTTCGAAAGTCAAAATAGCGGTTCAGGTAAACTTTAGAGTAGGTCAATTGGTTTTCACAAAATATTAGTTTAATGAGCTTTATATCCTACTATATATTTAATACGTGCTTGTTCCTACTAATTAAGTAAATATAAAAAAAAATCATTTATCTCTGTTTGTTTACTGTTATCAGCTGATAATACTATAATAATAATGTTCTATGTGTTTGTTCTTTGGGTGCGCATTATTGTCACAGTTTAGTCATAATATGTAATTTTATAACAACTTACGTTCGTGCTTCATCCTCTTCGTAATGGTACCTCCCGCTTTTTGTTTTTGTATTGTTACCTCACGTATTTGCGATCCTTTGTCAAACACGCAGGTACAAATATTTCCATTTGTTGTGGATATTCTGTTGCAAGTATTATGTTTATAATTATTGCATTCCACAGTATACAATGCATAATGAATTATTTTGAATGTTTCTTACACGCCGTATAATGCATTATGAATAATAGTTGTATGCTGGGATGATATCGTCTGCAGTAGGTTTTTTTTAGTATTATTTGCTTTATTAATTTTTAGATCTAACTTCTCTTATATTCAATAGTTTATATTCATATTTTTATCTTGGCTTATTAAGCATTATTACAATGTTTTTCAACCTATGTTTTTTTTTAAAATGGTGGTTGCAAATGATAACCCTTATGGCGTTGGAGCCAAGTATTAGTGCTAAACGTTAAATGTTATGTTGAAACGTTAAAAAATGTTAAACGATTGTTAAATTTACAAGACTTAAAATCTAAAATGTAAATTTTGTGTAACAATTTGGCAACATTTACTCATTAATAATGAAAATTCATGTGCTGTTCTTTGAAGAGTGACATCTTCAAATAAAACAGTGTTGAATGTCGAACTTCTGTATAAGGATATATGACACGACCTACATTTCGCCTAAGACGTCATTTCTATGTCCTTTGTGTGATACTCTTTGACGCCGAGTGTGCCTATTTTTAATACGAGAGAGCTTTCAATTTTGAGTAAATTTAATTGAAATGCTAAATTTTCAATATAAAGTTTCTTACTGGACTACTTTTCTAGCCTACATTGTAGATGTTGTGTGAAAAATCATAGTATTAAGCAAACAAACAAACAAACACTTGCTTACACTCTTACACACTGACTATGCATTGACTAACGGATTACTCATGGAAATTGTTTACTTTCAGCGACCCGTTACGAATGCTACGATTCTTTAAATAAATTCATCGTTTTTAAACGGGAATGTTTATACGGATATCTTTCGTTAGCTTCGAGTTCGGGAACCTGCCCGTGGTACGCATTTAGGTCGAGGCAATTGTAAGCAGCGGCCTCGTTTGGGTTAATGTTCTCGTGGTCATCGGATGGGCAGTTCGTTTTCATAGAGAGATTAAATTCTATATTCGGTTCATATGTGTTCTAAATCACAGTTTTCTAGTCTTTCAAATGTAATATTTTTTTTAATACAACCAGACAAATTTTAATTAAACCTATCGAATCCTAGGTTCCTAGGATATATAGCTATGCACCCATCATCTTGACAAAAAAAATATTTTATGTGATTATGACTTCAATCAGACAAGTCGTTTAGATGTTACACGATCACTAACATATGCAACAAGGATTATTTATAATTTTTATACACGTACATTATACTTATATTTATTTTGTATTTATTCTATTTTTTACTTAAGTTGCTGCGAATTATTTATCTATTGATAAATGTGTCAGAGTATGCTTCTGATCCGAAACGGGAGAAGTGTCTTTTTGTTAAAATTATTTTATCTGCAGTTAGTAACCCCGGGAAGCCTGTTTGGGTAAGTGGTATATCTGGCGCCAAGTGGCAGTGCACTTACTGCTGGGTTCTGTACTGGTTTGTGGTGTTAGGGACATGAAAATTACAGGCCGTGTGAGGCATTTCAACTTAGTCCTGTGAGATGACACATGACAACGCATCTGCGCCTCTTAGTTGTAGGTGTTAATAGGCTGCAATAGCTACTTCATGTGGAGTATTAGTTATTCTGTCACTCTGTTATTGTGAAAAAAAAAATCTTGACCAGCAAAAGACCAGCAAATCGCATTTCTCATTTTAAAAAATAGTAAAATTTAACCTATATTATAGTAATTGCTCAAATCGTAAAAATTAAATTGATCTTACAGTACGTACGTGGTAGAGCCATGCTGCAGCTATATTAATAGTATAGTTGTAGCACGAATGGGTCAACTCAACCGGAGAAGAACCACGCTCTCACAGAATACCAGCGTAAAATAGCAGCTTAGTGCTGCTGTGTTTCGTATGTGAGTGTAGAGAACCGGAGACCCTTTTTTATTGGAAAAGAGGCATTCTATCTTAGTCCTCACGGCTGACAACGCATCTGCATTTTAATTCGCAAACGAAGATAGATATAGATGTCTATGGGTCGCAGCAACCACTTACCATCAGGTGGACTGTGTGCTCGTTTGTCACCCTTATTCTATAAAAAAATTAAAAAAGTATCTAGTTGCGTAGTAATGGCCGATGGTCTGTGTCCTCTGTCAACCTACTGTTTCTGTGTTGAACAGAGAAAATTGTCATACGCTTACCTTAATTGTTATACGCTTCCAGCCGAAGACTGGATCTATGGCTCAGTAAACTCCCCGCATTACTCGGGACAATGCGTTCGCTTATTTTTATCCATATACAATGTACTTACTTATCTAAATGGGACAAGAGTGACAACGGTTTTTATCATGCAATGTCCACTATGCGACAGTTTCATAATCGCTGCACAAACAAATTCTTTGAGCAAACTTTTTACGTGCCAGTCCTTTTTTCCTCGTCGCTGTATTTTTATTTAAAATAAAAAATATTGCGGTCGTTATCGCGTGGAGTCCTAAATTCATTATTTGTCTAAATATTAACCGCGCGCGTCAATATATTATGAATGAATTTCTGTGAATTAAATCTTTATTATATAAAAATCAATTGCTGTCCGTTAGTCTCGCTAAAACTTTTTTTGTGAAACACGTATTTGCATGGAGCTATTTATTGAATACGTCAAACATATCCTTTATTGTATAAGCCGGAGATATAAAATTACTAGCGGTTTTTCTTTATGAAATGAGCAATAATCAATATCTTTTTCCTATGACGAATGTAATCCTCTAATGTTCCTCTAATCCTGTAATGTTCTTATGTTGTTCTTCCATCACATCCGATTAACACAACATACCAGCACAAACAGGCCACCACAAATACATTAGTCCACAGAAAAATAAACTTTTCCAGGTTAGCTTAGCTTAGTTCACTGAGCCTAGTTTTCACATAGTTTAGTTCGAGGTAGATGTTCGGCTTTAGCCTAGGAATAAACCTAAACTTTGGCGGCTAATTTTAAGTTAATTTTAATGCTAAGAATTTTTAGCCTAGACAGCCATTGCACGGTTTAGACAGATAAGCCGTGTAGTGACGGTGTAATAATATCCACTACCCTAATATCGTTCCGTGGGTGTCGTAAGAGGCGACAGAGTGAAATTAAAACAGAAGATCTTCCGTATAACAACTCAAAATAATTAAAAAAAAACTCCTGTTGTCAACCCGCACGAAAAGCGTGGCAAATATGGCGAAATCCTCCCTATGAGGCAATCTATGGGAGAGGCCTCTGTTCAGCAGTGGGCTGTTATAGGCTTTTTTTTTATAGGATAGGGTGACAAACGAGCACACAGTCCACTTGATGGTAAGTGGTTACTGTGACCCATAGAGATCTACATCTATCCTCAATAAAGACTCAAGATGCAGATGCATTGTCACCCGTGAGGACTAAGATGGAATGCCTCTTTGCCAGTAAAAACGGTATCCGGTTCTCTACACTCACCGTACGAAACACAGCAGCGTTAAGCTGCTATTTTACGCTGCTTTTCTGTGAGAGCGTGGTCCTTCCCCGGTCGAGCAGACTCATTCGTGTTACAACTATACTACTAATATAGCTGCAGCATGGCTCTACCACGTAAAAATGGATGAGCTGTAATGGATGAACGAGTGAATAAAAATGATTATGCTGTGGAAAGAAAGAGGGATTTTTTTTCAATCAATCAATCAATCATGGGTATTACAGGATATCACATACAAAATTATTATTAGGTACAGCCATGTTTCACCTTAGAGGTATATGAAACATAATTGACGTAATTTTACATTTTGTCATCAAAATATATTCTTATGTATTCTTAAAATATAAATGTCACATAAATTAGTTTCCGGATAACTTTTATGTACTTAGCTTAGGTAGTTGACTTTTTGTCACTTCATTCATTCTTTCACTACAACTTATCAAAAGCTGTTTGCAAAGACTTCCCCGTAGATTATTGATATACTACCTACCCATAGATTGCCTCTTTGGGGGATCTTCGCCATAGATGCCTACGCTTGCCGAGCGGGTTGACCATATCGAGTAACGAGTCGACGTATATATATATATATATACTAGGTATTCCCCGCGACTAATTAATTACGACGTAATTTATGGTTTTAATTATGTTGCGCGGAACCCTAATTCTTTTTCTTTTTCTAAAATATAAGTTATTCCTTATAACATCAGCTATCTGACAGTTAAAGTCCCGTCGAAATCGGTCCAGTCGTTTCGGAGATTAGCCGGAACAAACAGACAGACAGACAAAAATTAAAAAAAATTTGTTATGAGTACCGTATATACTTTCACATGTATCTAGTAAAAAGCTGTTAATATGACATTACAAACACACTTCAATTTTAGTTATTTGTATAGATATGCCGACTAATAAAATATTTCCTTTGGTAATATACCTACTTGCATGGTTTTACGCAAGTTTATTTTCAAAACCCAGACAAATTGTCTTTGTTAAAGTAAAAACGGAATTATTTCTTGTAGTACAAAACGATTCTTCGTTTAGTCATAAAAAATACATAAAATAAGGCATACAAATATGGAGGCTCGTTGCACCTGCCTCGACCCCGACTGGCGTTCTTTCGCCTTTCGACCGTGAAATTATGCACATTATTTTTTTTTTTTGTAAAAGGTCCGTGTAGTGGCGGCGTAGGAGAATTCACTTCACATACCATTCAGAGGGTGTTGTAAGAGACGACAGAACGTAATGAAACAGAAGATGTGCACGTCACCTTTCTAATAACAACTGAAAATAAAGCGTTGCAACTACGGCAAATTGCGGGGGACGCCTGTGTGTAGCAGTTGACTTCGATAGGTTGGGATGAATAAATAGATAGATAAAGCAATATAATAATAGATAAATAAAGCATTTATTTGTTTCTCCAATCACACATGTAAATTCTAAAACTAGGTACAAGGTAACGTATTACAAAAAAAGTTACATAATTTTAAGATCTAAATGTAGGTACATGTGGGTCCTAGCTCAGCAATTAATATTGCTCAGGGAGCAAACGCTGATTATCAGCTATTACCCTCGAGATGACGAGACGAAAATCAGCACAATAGTATAATCAGTGTGAATATGTATGAATGATGTATCTTTTCAGCCCTACGACAAAGCAATGATGAATATAGTCTACCCGATAGCAAGTGAATGCCTGCGACCCATAGACACCTACATCTATCCTTGGTTAAGAAACAAAATGAAGATGCGTTATGACTTTTATGACCCTTAGAGAAGTAACTCTTGAAGTCTGAGTTTTCGCCTCAACCACCATAGACAAAACAGCGGTATTAACCTGTTATTTTACGCATTCATGTTGCAATACGCAGAGTTGATAACATTTATTTCCTTTTACTTAATATGTATAAATATTTATTTAAATTTAGTTACTTTTATTACGTTTCTTTCATTGACGGCCGAGGTTCTGAAGGCAAATCAATGGCGAATAAAACGACGAATCCAAGTTTCACTTGATTCAAATGTTGAGAAAGTGATAAAGAAGAAATCAAATAAATAAATTATTTTAATTCTGCCCGAGCCATTTTTAATTTTTAGAGTTCCATACCCAAAGGGTCACCAACGGGAGCCTATTACTAAGCCTCCGCTGTACATCCGTCCGTCCGTCTGTCTGTCTGTCAGCGGGCTGTATCTCATGATCCGTAATAGGTAGACAGTTTAAATTTTCACAGAATGTGTATTTTTGTTCCCGCTATATCAACAAATAATAAAAATAAATTATAAATTAAAGGGGGCACCCCTACTAGAAACGTGTTTTACGATGGTACATAACCCTTCATGCTCGAGTCCGACTCGCACTTGGGCGGCTTTTTTTTCATTACAACGATTGTATCACGATGTATCACTTGATGTCCTTCTTTAGATTGGTGTCTAAAGAAAGACACCAAGTGACCAATTAGATACCAATCTAAAGAAAGACATCAAATATATTAAAAACCTAGATGATAGACGTTTTTGTACTTGTATGTGGTGACTCTCAATCGAGTTTGGTTGAAGGGTTGAACGTACACAGTAGCATTGAGTATACAGAGTTGGAACAACGGGCTCTTGTGCGAGCGCCGGCGCCCGTCTGCCGCCGTGGCCGCTGCCAAATGCCCACCATCGATATTTTCGTTTGTGTGTCGACTTTATTGACCAGCTACATTGTAAACGATGAATTAATATCGTCTACTTTGAATTGTATGTTTGGTCTGTTTATACGTGATTTAAATTTTGAGCGATGTAATATAATTATGTTTTGTATAGAGATGGGTCAACGAGATACTTTTCTTTAACGTTGATAGATGTAGGTGTTTAGCGACCTCAGTAACCACTTAACCATAAGGTGAACCATGTGCTTGTTGTCATCCTTACTTCTACATAATTCATTTTTATTATCATCATTGTTATTTTTTCTTTTTTGTTATTTTTTTTTGCACCCAGTTTCATGACTCTCTAATACGTGTATAATATATGTGTATAGCTATCAATTACTTCTTCATAATAAATATTACCAATTTCTTAAATAAAACTAGAACTAGTTAATAAGAACGGTGATTTGTTTAGTGATTATTCAAGCGAAATGTTCATTTAACTATTATGCACAGTTAGTTACTGTTACTTGTTATTATCGTCCTGGTATTTTCTCTAATAAATAGCACTTGGTCTACCCACGTTCGTAACGTGTTTACTGCTGCGAATTACACTTGAGCATTAAAATGAATTTATAACTTGATATATTCTCGAAATCCACTTACGTTTACTTTCCAGCGGAGTGCGCTTGCATTTTTCCACGAGAAAGCGGAAACGCGCGTGTCTCAACAATGCTCAGAAGCCAGCGCCGAGCTACATTCTGCACTGCTATTGTATATTATTTTAAGAATAAATGATAACTGAACCTCGTGCTACGTATGTACGGTCGTAACATTGGTACAATTGATGTAGCTTCGATCTATTGGTAGTAAGTTTTATTACGTTTGATTTTAAATAGATGGTGTCAGGAGATGTCCAAGTGATCATATTCAGGCTCACGGTAGTATTTCTCATTTGCTAAAATAAAGTTTCTAAAGATTTGCGTAACATTTCACATAAATGTATTAATACACGCTTGGATTCTTTCTTTACTTTATTCATCCTTCCTCATTCTACCATCAAACAGCTTGACGCATGGCGTCGTTTGATGGTATCAATTGCACTCATATATACATGAAGAGCGCTGAATGCGTACAAAGCAAAGCGTTGCGCTTTGTCTTTTCTGTTGCAAAGCACCAGTGTGAATGGTCTCAAGCATGAATGAATACTTTTAGATAAACCTGGATAGCATTGAGTAAAGACCAGACGTTATTTTTAAATTATGAAAACGAAACGAAAAAATATTGAGCTAAAGTACAAAGTACAAAGACAGTAGTACTATAGGTATAAACCTCAGTGTCTCTTTAATTTTGATAATTTTATTCGTCTCGTCACAGCTCAAACAAGCAATTAAATTGAGGATCTCTACATTTTGAAGGATTAGTAAATATTTATATTGCAAAAGGGGTGACAGTGAAAAGTTTTCATATTTTGCGGACCTTGTTAGGTTGATTAAAATACCAATAATCAATACTCTTTAATTAATAAGTACTTTAAAATAAATATTTATTCGCAGAAAATATTATACACAAACACAGAAATCCTTTAAAAACAGTAGTCGGGCTCTATAGATTTTGCATTGTACAAAGATAATATTATGTTGAAATTCGGACTATCAAATATTCTATATTCTACTTTCCTGTTAATATAATAGGAAGTTGAAAAATGCAAAGAGAATTAGTCGTCATCAGCCCGTAAACACGGTTGGATATACTCTTGTGGAATCTATCACAGAGTAGACAGGGTTTGACGTAATTTTCGTTGCAATTCTTGGCGTGTTGGCTATTGCAGAATTGGAAGTCTTACACAAATAGATCATAGTGGCCACTTACGACCCCCGCAGAACGAGGTGTAGTGATGCCTTTTTGATTTCTTCATGATATCGCAGTGTATCAATTAACGTCTGCTACATCTTATTAGCTTGGTTCATTTATTTATACATATTATTTACGATAAAATACAAGTACTTCAGTACTTTTGCCACTTGTACCCACCCCTTACGTAGCGGTAGTAATACCTTAGGGCCAATAATCCAATCGCGGATCCCCCATGTCAACCCCTATCAAGGCGATTGCTATCGAAACCTATACAAGTGCCTGCAATGAATAACTCCTCTGGAGAGCTTTTGTTTCATCGACGTGTGATATTTACTGATTGGAGACAAATTTTTTTAAAGAAAGAATCCACTCATTCTGAAGTTCGAGTTTGGCGTTCAACGCAATAAGTTTTTTTTTTAAATAGAATATGGGTGACAAACGAGCATACAGTCCACCTAGTGGTAAGTGGTTGCTGTGGCCCATAGACATCTACATCTATCTTCGTTTGTGAATTAAAATGCAGATGCGTTGTCAGCCGTGAGGACAAATATAGAATGCCTCTTTTCCAGTAAAAAGGGTCTCCGGTTCTCTACACTCACCATACGAAACACAGCAAAATTAAGCTTCTATTTTACGCTGGTATTCTGTGAGAGCGTGGTCCTTCCCCGGTCGAGCCGACTTATTCGTGCTACAACTATACTATTAATATAGCTGCAGCATGGCTCTACCACGTGTATTAATAATAATTCAATTAAAGTATTAATAATAATATATTTATACATTTCGGCTGCTTTGTTAATCTATGCAGCTATTCTAACTATTATCATCATTACAGCCCCTCCACAAGTTCGCACTTAATGTCTGTCAGTAATTTCAAAATAAATGCCATTTATCAGTTTCAGTTTTCGTATATTTACGCGAACACTACACATTAAATAAAATAATTTTTACGGATTTTATTGCGTTTTATTTTCCTTTTTTTTATTTCCCGACGTTTCGAGTAAATGAGGTCTTTGACATCCCGATGTCAAACTTAACATGACGTACCTTTAACTTTTTAATTATTTATTTTGATCCGAACTATGTAGAATGAGCTTACTGTAGATTTAAGTCTTGCTTGGGTTTAGTTTTAATTTTATTATTTACAGGATCCCAAGCAGGTAGTAGTACCCAGCTTCATTCTACATTGAAATTAGGATGTTTTTTTTAAATTTCTATAGCCTAAGATATCATCACCCTAGGTAGGAATCGAAGTTCTTTCGCGAGGGCCGTTTAGGATCCGAAAAGTCTGCAGTCTGTCATTATTAATCTGATAGAATCTGGTGTAATACACCACAAATCCTTGCAAACCACTATTCTTTATTATATTTAAGAACATACATTTACAACAATTATATTTTGTTCATCATCATCATCATCATCATTACAGCCCTTCACAAGTCCACTGCTGAACATAGGCCTCCCCCAAAGAATGCAACAAAGCACGGTCCTGAGCCACCTGCATCCATCGACTTCCTGCATGTCTTACCAGGTCGTCACTCCATCTCGTGGGGGGACGCCCTACACTTCGCCTACCGGTACGAGGCTGCCACTCGAGAACCTTTCTTCCCCATCGGTTGTCGGTTCTTCGAGCTATATGGCCGGCCCACTGCCACTTCAGCTTACTAATCCGTTGGGCTATGTCGGTCACTCTGGTTCTACTGCGGATATCCTCATTCCTAAGTTTATCACGCAGAGAAACTCCGAGCATAGCCCTCTCCATAGCTCGCTGAGCGACCTTGAGCTTCCTCATACGGCCAGCAGTGAAGGACCACGTCTCAGTTCCGTAAGTCATCACTGGCAACACGCACTGGTTGTACAATTTCGTTTTAAGGTTTTGAGGTATGTCTGACGAGAAGATGTGTCGTAGCTTCCCGAACGCTGCCCAGCCGAGTTGAATCCGTCGATTGACCTCTCGGTCGAAGTTGGACTTACCTAGTCGGACTATTTGTCCCAGGTAAACATACTCGTCAACAACTTCGAGCTTAGTGCTCCCAACAACTACCGGCATAGGTGTGACATGGACATTAAACATGATCTTTGTTTTGTCCATGTTCATCTTAAGACCTATCCGTTGGGAAACACTATTGAGGTCATTGAGCATAGTGCTTAGGTCCTCCAGCGATTCTGCCATAAGGACTATATCGTCGGCAAATCGAAGGTGAGTGATGTACTCGCCATTGATGTTGATACCGTATCCTTTCCAGTCCAGAAGCTTGAAAACGTCTTCCAATGCAGCGGTGAAGAGTTTCGGGGATATGACGTCACCCTGTCTTACACCTCTCTGCAATTGGATAGGTTTCGTATTCTGGTTCTGTACTCGGATAGCCATCGTAGCCCTACTGTACAAGCACTTCAACACTTCGATATACCGACAGTCAACTTGGCACCGCTGAAGGGACTGCAGCACCGCCCAAATTTCGACAGAATCAAAGGCTTTCTCATAGTCCACATACGCCAGACATAGTGGCAAATTGTACTCTTCGGACTTCTGTACAACTTGCCGAAGGGTATGTATGTGGTCTATGGTGCTAAAGCCCTTTCGGAAACCGGCTTGTTCGGGAGGCTGGAAGTCGTCAAGTCTGCGCGCGAGACGATTCGTAATGACTCTCGAAAACAGCACGTAGACGCGGCTCAGAAGGGAAATCGGTCTGTAGTTCTTCAAGAGAGCGTTGTCACCTTTCTTGAAGAACAAGACCAGCGCACTTCTGCTCCACGCCTCCGGTGTAATGCCACCATGGAGGACAGAATTAAAGAGCCTCTGAAGGACTTCAAGTACCGGTCTTCCACCCGCTTTCAGAAGCTCCGCTGTAATTCCATCCTCGCCTGGGGCCTTACCGTTTTTAAGGTGCTGGAGAGCCATTTTAATCTCGCTCAGACTGACATCCGGGATATCTTCGGAATAGTGTCGGATGAGACTCGCTCTTGGATCGTTACTCACACTTGCGTGTGGCTCCAACGATGATGTGTACAGCTGCCCATAGAACCTCTCAATCTCACTCAAAATCTCAGGTGTCCCGGAAACGATGCTGCCACATTCTGTCTTCAGCTTTGACAGTTGGCTCTTTCTGGCAGACAGATCTCTGGCAAAGACTTTGGAGCCTTGGTTCCGCTCGATCGCTTCTTCAATACGAGCTGTATTGAAGTTACGTAAGTCCCGCCGCATGCATTTGGAGATCTGTCTGTTCAGATGCCTGTATGCTGTCAAGTCTGTTGAAGAATGTAGCTTCATCTCCCGTCTAACAGCCATGAGATTAAGAGTGTGATCGGAGAGTTTTTGTGTTCTTCTGCGGCGGGTCTTGCAGAACTTAGCTCCGACCGCATGGACAGTTTCCACGAGCTTGTCATTCATATCGTCCACTTCATTGCAGTCTTCTAGGCACTGAAAACGGTTTTGTAACTCGAGCTGAAAGGTTTCGGGACTTTGGAACAGAGCACGAGGGGGACGGAGCGTTGACTTCATTAGACGAGACCTCTCCAACTTAACGTTTAGGTTCAGTGTGCCTCTAACCATTCGGTGATCGCTACCAGTTTTCACCCTCGCGATCACGGAGACATCACTGAACAGTTGTCGTCTGGTCGTCATAATGAAGTCAATCTCATTTTTTGTGGAACCGTCGGGGCTGGACCAGGTCCACTTCCTGTGGGGCCGCTTCTGGAAGAAAGAGTTCATCATAAAGAGTCCCTCTTTCTCCATGAAGTCGGCCAGCTGCTGGCCCCTTGGGTTCCGTTGCCCTATTCCAAATTTCCCTACTTTCAGCTCACCGTTCTCTCTTGTGCCTAGTTTTGCATTGAAGTCTCCCATTAACACCGTATATTGGGTTTTGGAGGAATGCATGGCTCTAGAGATATCCTCATACATTTCCTCCACCTCCTCATCGGGGTGTGCCGAAGTTGGTGCGTACACCTGTATGACCTTCAGCGAATACCGTTTGGTGATTCTGAGTATAAGGTACGCAACCCTCGTCGACACACTCCCGATCTTTACAACGTTGTTAACGAGAGACTTGTGGACGATAAATCCGACACCTCCTTGGGACAGATGGTCGCCCTCCCGGTGATAGAGCAAGTTGCCGGATTCGAGGATTACCGTGTCCTCCCCCTCTCTTCGGACTTCGGATAATCCTATAATATGCCAGCGCAACTTGTCTATCTCTTCTTCCAGCTCCACGATCTTCTCGTCAGTCCTCAGGGTGCGTGCGTTGTACGTTGCCAGGTCGAGTCGTCTAAGGTGGCAACCGAACCTCCACCGGAGATTCTTAGCACCTTTTGTTAGTGAAATTTAATGTACCCATTGACTTTATAATATAGGTATTGACATTTTTTACTATATTAATCTTATACGGTTCGCTGCAACGACACAGTTTGGACAGGATACAGTAAAGGATGTAAAAAAAAACTGCTATGTTCTTCAAGCCAATCGACTATGAAATAACAAAAAACTTTTTTAAGTCAGAATCAGGATGAACACAATACGTGTGCCCTTCCGTTCGCTTTCCGTCATCATCCAAAACTTCAATATCCATGTCATTAAATAAGGATTTCAATACGATAACAATGTAGGTGATGCTTTTAGTTTGCTGGTTTACAAAATAATTTAATGTGACACATCCTCCCGAATGATTCATGTGAGACCACGGGGTTCATTTCGAAATATATAATTGAATTTTATCAATTGTTCAATATAGGAATTGCAGAAGTTATTCTTTTGTCGTCGATTGTCGATCAAGAATCAAAATGTAGAAACAATTGTCACCCCACGGGATTAAGATGGAATGCCTCGTTTCCAGTATAAGAGTCTCCGGTTCTTTACAATCTCCATACGAAACACAAAAGCACTGTTCTTCTATTTTTTTCTGGTATTCTGTAAGAGCGTGGTCCTTCCCTGGTACAGATGATGCGGCGTAACTCTACCACGTCATACGTCACCCTGCGTAATTCTTTTTATTATGGTGTTTTATACAATAAAGTGTAAATAAACAGATAAATACCAAGGCAGTCTGATTCTCCAAGTATTTCTTCAGTATTTCTTTTTTAAACGGGAATCGCCAATATTTTTTTTACAATATGATTGATTGCGTTTGTAGAGCTCTAATCGCGGAGTCGTACATATTAGCTTTATGATACAATGATTATAATACGCGTATCAAATATTTTCTAAACAGTTCCCGCAGACCGATGACATCTCTTCCAAAATGGTTTGAGGAGGGTTTTTCTTGCTTAGTAAGGACCTCAATGAAACCGCAACACTTAATTCTTCAAATCGTCTTTCTGATGATAGCTCAATGAATAATGACACAATTGTTTTGAAGTAGTATTAATGCTATTATATAATGTATATAAAAAATTTGACCTCGCCCTTTCTTACCCTTTACTTCCGGGAACTTATTGACTCGTTCCCGTATTAAAAATAACTGAATTTAAATTTAATTTGGCGTCTTAGCGAAATTTCTAATTATTATTCAATATGCGGTTTATGTAATTTGTATATTTTATACGGTCTGAGAAATAAACTTTCACTCGTGTATTCACGTAAGGTAATACATACCGCACGAAAATTTTCCCATCTCTATGATTTTGAACCCTTCTCTCTCTATTTGGCCGGCTGATCTACAAAATACGTGTGTATGTTTGTTTCTACATTCGCCCGTGACTCTCAAACAAATCATGAGATTTTGACATATACATCTCCAAACATAGGCATCTGCCAAGGAATGCTACAAAACATGGCCCTACGCCGACTGCATCCATTGACTTCCTGCATGATTTACTATACTGTCACTCCATTTAGCGGGATGCCGCCCAGTACTTCCCTCACCTCTCCATCGGTCGTGAATTCTTCGAGTTCCGCGCCATTGCCACTTCCGCCTACTGATCCTTTGGGTTATGTCGGTTACTCTGGTTCTACTGCGGATGTCATCGACTTGTCATTATTGCGCGGGCATAGCTATTAAGACCAATTAAGACATCAACATTAAATAAAAATGACGTCTATGATCTTTCAAAAATTGGCGTTCTAAAAATATAATAAGCAAATGTATCGTGTATGATATCACATGAAACATGAACAGTATTAATTAACACATTGCACATATTACGTATATTTTAAATATTTTTATTAAATAAGTTTAAACATTGCTATTGTTAAACGTACCTTATACTTGTTTGTTGCCAATTGTATGTATGCATGTATTTTATAACTAATTAATCACAAAAATAGAACCTTTTATATTGAATATATTTTTTACATATATAACTGGCCTTTTCTGAAGAAAAAAACATGTAACTAGATAGATATGTATATAATTTATTAGAACATTCTAAAAAGTTGGTCAAGGCTTACTGCAAGGTAGTAGTAATACGTATTTTAGTGTACCTAATTTGAAACTCTTTGGCAAATTTGTTGCAATATATGCGAATATTTTCCAAATGTAACTCACACGGCGAGGTTCTGGCGTCCGACTCATGGCATAAAATCCAATTCAATCAAATATGCCATATGCAACATATCAAATGCCATATCCAATACCGAACCCGAGTTCCACAGACTGGTGATGGCAATTTTCTACGTGGTAGAGCCATGCTGCAGCTATATTATGGTTGTAGCACGAATGGGTCGGCTCGAACGGGGAAGGACCACGCTCTCACAGAAAACCAGCGTAAAATAGCAGCTTAACGCTGCTGTGTTTCGTATGGTGAGTGTAGAGAACCGGAGACCCTTTTTATTGGCAAAGAGGCATTCCATCTTAGTCCTCACAGGTGACAACGCATCTGCATCTTGAGTCTTTATTGAGGATAGATGTAGATGTTTATGGGTCACAGTAACCACTTACCATCAGGTGGACTGTGTGCTCGTTTGTCACCCGATCCTATAAAAAAGAAAATCGGCTTTACTAGTGAGAAATACCTACGTCCAATGTCCAACAGTGGGCTCAAAAAAGCCTGATGTTGCCTGTAAGTTCAGCACTTAAAAGAAATAATGAGGTCAGTTTGTATATAATAACAGAGAATTTAATAAATTGAGTAATAACGTTAGTCCACATGTTATTAGGCCATTTATTAAATTCTAAATTTGAAGATGATGATGTTAGGTCAGATTATTTAAAACTCTGTTTTGTGGGCCCTAGAGTCTGATTCTACTGTTTAAAATAATGTCTGTTTGAGTATGTACTTTCGTACTTTAGTGAATTTTGTTCGTGTCACATATCTCGAGAGCAAAAATGATGATATCGATTTTAAAATCAATTCATGCATTAAGAATCGAACAAAAGATCGAACTACAAATTCACCTTATGAAAAGTAGATAGCGAAGGTAGACGAATCGCTTTCAAACCATTTTTAATTAAGAATAAATTCCATTCTGTTATTTCATATTAAAACGTTACGAAATTTTTTCCTGGCATTGGCACCTTGTAGCATGAACGCTAAATATCCGTTGATCGTGAGAAAGAATACGTGTTCACTTGCAACTAGAATGCCCACGAACATGGCAATTGATATTAGTAACAAATCGGAGTCAAATCTACGCAATGCCCAATGCTTTAATTGTGCAACGGATCGATCACCTATTACATAAGATCCCGCTGCCGTTCCGCACATGGTGATCTTGTTACATACAACTTTCACTGTTTTCATTAATTATAATGTAGACCGAATAAACGTCGACCGTAAGACCGTATGTTTAACAATTACCAAGTAAGTAGTGTTAGTTTTGAGTGTACTCCGTGGTGGCTACTATAAGAATCAACCACCCTATTTTGTCCTATGATTGTCGTAAGAGGCGACTGTGTAACATGAATTCCTGTTAAATGTAAGCTTTCTTACAATTGTCTTTTTAATTGGCCTGTAAAAGTCCATCGTTGGACATAGGCCTCTCTGAGCTGAGGTCTGTATTAATAAACGTTACTCAATGACGAACTCAAATGCGTAATCATTTGATACGATCTCATTACGATATCAGCATCTCAAGATCGTTGCTGATTAATAAACACATAAAAACAGTATCTCAAAACGCTGTACTTATGAATACTGTTCTGTGATTTGCTTGCTTTTCAAGTAGGTACACATACTTGAGAGCCGAGTTTCGTTTATTAATCAGTGTGGAACTCAGCTGATATCGTAAACCTAAACCGCATCTTGAGATGTGTTTATTAATAAGATCATAACCTCAAGATTGTACTCAAGTGCGTGTACTTGAGCTGAGTAACGTTTATTAATACGGGCCTGAGGGAATTGACGATCGCAGTGCCAGACGTCTCGCACCTTTGATGCTGCTGCCCCTCGCCGGTCTGGGTATTAATACGCCTCACATAAACGAAATGGTTATACTACCATCTATAGGAAGCCATAAGATTTTTCTGGCATTCCTCATAGCTTCCTCTTACGATTACAGGGGGATACATTCTCTTACGCGGCAACCATACGGTACAAACCATGGCAAACGTAAGCCAAGCGAAAAAAATCAGACTAAATATTGAATATTATGCGATAATCTTTATATCTATTATCGAACGAACCACGTCTGGTAGTGATAGTATAACTTCTGAGCGATTGGGGCCATATTCACACATTGAGTTGTTATTTTTTAATTGAAGCAGTTTAATTTAAATATTTTTAATTACACACCTTTTACTTTCTTATAACAATGACGGTAATAGAGTAATTTAAATGTTTTCATACATTACGTAATCATTTAATACCATAACAATAGGTATGTATCTATTATGCAAATTTCCTTCGTTATGTAGAATGCATAAAATATGTTATATTATATAATAGCACATCAAATATTTATAACATCGCTACTGACGGACAGTGTCATGTCCTGACGGCACTTTCTATATGAGCGAGAGTGACTTTCCAACACTTTTACTTATTCACGACATTCATGTCATGGACCCTTGTTAAGAAATCGAACCGTAGATGTATGATGGTACTTTATACCCATGTTTATTTACTTTTTGAATTTTAATGTGGTACTCATTCGACTACTACTGTGTACCAATCGACACGTGTCTGCTTTGATATCTGATGTGAGTAGTTATTACTAGTGAATTTTTACAAGGCAATTTCGAGTATTATCTAGGGAGAAATCTATACAAGAGGTAGAGGGTAAAAATTGCTTGATAGTCAATTTGAAGGACCTATTCACAGAAGTGATAATACCTCATTATATGAAAACGCTAACGTTATGGTATACGAATACACTTCGCTGAATATTGTTTTATACAAAATTTGTAAAGCAAGCAATAATTATACGATTAATAAGTGACAACTTTGTTAATGAAGCTATGAATTCAACACGTCGCATCCTCAAAAGTCGGTAAACTGCAAATTGTTGATTGTAAGCTTCTCTTCTATCGTATAAAATAATTTCTTGCTTAGTTAATTTCGATTCATATACCATAGTAGCTCAAATGATCGTGTATTGGCGGTGTAAGAATATTGTCGGTGTCTTAAGTGGCAACAGAGGGAAAGAAAGCAGGAGATGTGCAGCAGCGTCGTCCCATTAACAAAAAAAATAACGTTTGAAACCCGCCTGCCAAGCTAGGCGCCTATGGCCAATATAACCCCTATGAGGCAATCTATGGGACCTATACCCAGCAGCAGACTTTTAATAGCCTGTAAAGGAATAGTCTATATGGGCTATCATAAGCTCGAAGAACACCCGATGGAGAAGAAAGATTTCGAGTGGCAGATTCGTACCGATGTGTGGCCTTTGATTTTGCTTTGGCGCGTGATATTTCTTTTAACCTTGTGAGTTGAAAGACATTGCAAGTACTAGCTAGGTACATGTCGAAAAACAATCATTAATTGATTGGTTCGTACACGGAGAAGGGAAGTTGAGTCACGCAGGGCGACGTGGCGTAGATAAGAGGGTGCGTTACCCTCCTAGCCGCAAACACCCGACACCCCATGACGTCACTGTGAGCAATTGGTGACTCACACTTTGCCACTTAAAATTCGATCGCTGTTTGTTGCATACAAGGTAAAACTGCACTTACCTTTTATTAGTTTGTATTAACGAGAATTTTACGGGTTTTCATTCCCTTATTAGTTTCAGTCATATGAGCTGAGCTGTCACCACTCGCCAACCTTGGAATATTTAAAGTTAGAAGCAATGTGCTTAAATGAAACCTGTTTAAATCTTTAAAGTGGATTGCACTTGCGCTATGAGCTTCGTCGTGTGCGCTTTATGTAACGAGACCTCGAAGTAATTGTTATACTGATATTGTGTCGGTCAACAGGGTGTTGGTCTTGGTTATTAAGGTACAACAAGGAAAAATATACGAACCTATGACTTAGGTCATGGTAAAAAAAAATTGATAGCCGTGAAATTCATGACAAAGACAAAGTCGCGAACAGCTATTTAGGTATTATAATTAATAAAACCATTTATAAATAAGAGCGGACTTCTCCCCGCTCTTTACACTTCTAACTATGAGCCTTATTTTATGCTATTAAGCAATATGGTAGGTACTAATATTCCTTCTTTACCAAATAATTTACAAAGTTATAATTTATGGCTTACTTCATCTGCAGTAATTTTGTTAACAAACTGATAGACATAATACTCTACTTATTATTTCTAACGGTTCGCAAGTTAGTGGTTAAAATACTTTTCCTTCTTTTTTAAATTACTGTATCTTTATTATCCTTTGTCTTTTCTTTAAACTTTCGGATTATTTAAAAATTTGCTATGCTTAAATATTTTACTTTTTATTTTTGATAATGCCAACTAGACTTGAACGGGGCGTTGGTAACCACATGATGAACAAATGATTAGGTTTTAACTGTGCGGGGGGTTTCAGCATTGAGGCATACTAACGTTTCTGCTTGGGAGCACTTTGTGACATCCGACTGAGCTGAAATTTGGCATACCTATTTATGTAACTTTGATAACAATTCTTATTGTATGGCACCGTGGAGCTGATCCCATGCAAGGACACATGCATCCAGGTCTATGGATGCTTGTCCTAGTAACGCCTGTAAAAACTTGTAGGTATATAATAGATTTAATTTATGTGTGATTATTATATAACTAAGTGTTCATATTTCATATTCTAAGCGATTAATGGAGAACAATTTAATAAGAATTGGCCGCCTCTCATTGTCTCAATACAATACGATAGTTGTTTTTGCCATTCTGTTGGAACTATTAAAAACAAATGCATCCACATCGTACAGCATTAGCATTTTCAGTACAATTATATTATGTTCGCAATTGATTCTGTACTTACATGAAGGTAATCTTATCATTCTCATTGCATTGTTGTCTTATTATGAGTAATGAGTGCTAATTAGCCAAAGGCCGGGGCGTTCCTCCAGCGTGACTCAGTGAAGACCGCGACAATGTTCCGGCGTGACCGAGCATCGCTACCGATCGAGATAAAACGGAAATAGAATAACTGCATGACACACGATATTAGGCATTCATGTTGTTATTGATATGCGAATTATTGTTTTCGACGATGTTTGTTTCAATTGAAAACGATCGGTTAACGCGGAAGTGTTGCAGACGAATTGGCGGTGACAGGTCATCTGTGGGCAACCGGTTGTGCCGATTTAAATTTCTTATTGATCAGACCGGTTGAAGAAGGATAGAGCTATTGTCTGTGATTATGTATACGGCGAACACGAAGGAGCTTTATATCGATGTAAGTTGGTATACCAAACGAATTGTCCTAAAATAGAAATTATTCGGTTTTAATACAAATATTAATTGAGCAGTTAACAGAGCAGCCGACGCCGAAAATGTGATGATTTGCAAGTTTTGTTCCAAACTTGTCGTAGGTATTGAGCGCTATATCTTTCCAGTTTATGACTTCATATAGCACAATTATAGCATAAATTTTAGGATTTCACAGTATATGAAACGGGCCATAAGGAGAAAATTATTCGATACTATGCCATTGTTATTGTATACAAAATAATCGTGTCAGATTGTTTCGTAATACGACATATTTTTTCTGGTAGAGAAAACAGTCGTGAATGGTATGGTATGTTAGATGATTATTATCACGTTAAATTCTTACACGAGAACAAACTCGTGCGTTTCTATGACCACAGGTATGTCTAAGATACAATAGACTTGCATTCGGTGCTGTTAATTGCATTTGGATATTGTTGTCGCATTGGCCGTTAAGAATTTTCCGATACGTCTTTGTCTTTGTTCCTGTACGACATTGGCATTCAACTGAGACGCTCGGACTTTATTGCCAAGGTCAACTCCCCGCCGTACACCTAATAACAGTCTGTTAGATCGTTATCGAGTTGTTATCAGCGGAACAATAAAAATATTTATTATTTTAAGTTTGCATGTAGTGCTTATGGCCAGTTATATGTGACATAGATGAAATATTTATTGCTTATTATATTCACAGGTTTTTTGTTTCTTTACTGAAAAACGTATAAAGAATTACGTATTGTGTTGTATATTGTTAATCAATTGTCAATACAAATAGAATATGTATTACGGTATGAGGCTTTCGAATTTTTGATTTAAAAATTTTTCGTCAATTCCTTGCTGTATCAAATAACAAGATAAAAATAAAACATCCGTTTGTCTATCCTTGTCTGAACTAGGTATATTTCAAATTATTCTCGATTTGTATAATTTGTAAATTCTACGACGCGATTAAATTTGCCGTAAAGGTAAACAAACCTTTTCTTGAATTAAAATGAGTGATACGAGCGTTTTCATGATTATACACGCGTAATATTGTAAATATGTAAGAAGCTATTTACATTTTATGTACTTGTGAATAAGAGCGAGGAAAAACAGTCTATTTAATATATACAGAAATGGACGGTATTATGTAATGGATGCAAACTGTATGGTTCGGTGTTTTCCTTCTAATACAACTTTGTTCTATTTACATAACAGTTTTAAAAAATTACACATGTTTAGTAACTACATATATACATATTTAGTGTAATGGCGGTCGGTGGCCGACACTTGTAGAACAAATGTTAGTGCGTTCGTTGACCTGTCAAATTTGCAAAATTGTGACGTCAGTCTGAATATACTATGTGAACTATTAATAAAATAGGCTATTCTGAACTGTTATATATGTGTTTTGTTGTAATCTACAGTTAAACATTAAAAGTAACAGTTTTAAGTGTCTCTAGTCCAATTGTACTACTTTCTTACTTTGGAGAACCTGCAGTCTTACAAAAGTACTTGAGTTTTGATGATTGCCAGCCTGTTTTCGATCAGCATAGCGGACTACTCATCGCAAACATTTAATATCGAAGCTTTCTTCATTACTAAACATTAATGTAGGAAATCTGAAGTAGTAGCAATAAATAAGTAAATAGCAGCTTAATGCTGCTGTGTTTCGTATGATGAGTGTAGAGAACTGGAGACACTTTTTATTGCAAAAGAGACATTCCATCTTAGTCTTCACGGCTGACAACGCATTTTCATTTTGATTCGCAAACTAAAATAGATGTAGATGTCTATGGGCGGCAGCAACCACTTACCATCAGGTGGACTGTGTGCTCGCTTGTCACCCTTATCCTATAAAAAAAAGTAAATCAGCGCTTTAAATTCCATTAAACAATTCATTTGGAACAATAACCTGAATCAAACTCGTTTATTCTACGTGAAGTCTTGAACTTTAGTTGAGCACTCGACTCACACCTCAACATATGCTGAATTAAAGCCCTCGTATAAGATATTAATTAGTCTTCGCACACAGTAAAGTACCTAATAGTTAAAGTAAACCGTGTAGTGATGATGTAAGAATATCTACTTACTGCCTCATATCATCCCGTGAGTGTCGTAACAGGGTATACAGGGAACTGAAACAGGACATGGGCAACATCAACATCTTCCTTAAGACGACGTAAAATTATGGCTTAAATTAAGGCTATATCTAAAGGTACTTACTTACCTTCTACTTAGTCTATTGGCCACACCTCCCTTTTACCATCAAGTTGACCGTGTACTCGTTTGTCACTTGTTATTTCTGTAAAAGACTTTTCTCAAATTAAAGTATTTAACGTAATCGCCCCGCTTGACAAGTGGACTGGTGTGGTGGTAATCACATCATCAGACCAATCATCTCATGCTGTTATCTATCACCAATCTGCATTTTTGGGTGAAGCTTGCTTATAATATCGAAGACAGTATTATTGTTGAACTGGGAACGGAAGATCTTGTATTATTATTACACTAGCTGTCCCCCGCGACTTCGCCCGCGTGTTATTTGGGGTTTTAATTTTTTTACGCAGAACCCTAATTCTTTTTCTAAAATAAAAGTAGCCTAAGTTACTCCTTGTGACATCAGCTATCTGCCAATGAAAATCCCGTCAAAATCGATCCAGCCATTTCGAAGATTAGCCGGAACAAACAGACAGACAGACGGACAGACAGATAGACAGACAGACAGACAAAAACTTTAAAAATTGTATTTTTGTTATTAGTACCGTAAATACTTTCATATGCATTTAGTAAAAAGCTGTAATTTTGACATTACAAACAGACACTTCAATTTTATATATTTGTATAGATTACAAACATACATTTCGAAAACTATTAAAATCAAGCCAGGCTTAACTTGCCACTTGCTGAATTAAATTGACAAATTTACTACATTGTAAAACTGGGCATAGTTTGAGTTATTTACTCTTCCACCACATGATACAATGAAGAAACATCTTGATGCAAACATGATTTCTTACACCGCACCGCTATTGTTGTCGGGTTTTGTGAGCCACAGTCCGCCTGCAGGTGACACAATTCAGCCGGACCTAGGGTTGCCAACTTTTTTATTTAAATTAAAGTATTTTCGACGCAATTACCTTTAAAATATAGTAGATGGATACAAAATAAAATACCAGTAACAGTCAATAGATGGGAGTGCCGACCTGGTAAGGCATGCAGAAGGTTGATAGATGCAAGTGGCTCAGAACCACGTTACGACATGGTATTCCCTGTGGCAGGCCAATTATCAACTTTGTACTTGTAAAGGGCTTTGGACTGGTAATGATGATGGTAATCATCATCATAATGAGGTTTTAAATTAATATTTTATTTTTGAGGAAATGTTTTTGCTGCATTGAGTCTTTATTAACAGTCTCACGCCATATTAAAATATAGTAGTGTCGTCTATTATATTACAGTTATATTGTAATTATTTTTTATATTAAGTAGTTGGACAGCATCTAATATACTTAGGATATAATAGGCTTGGCAACCCTATTCGCACCGGACTGTTTATTGTCTAACCTAACTTCCACACGCCTTGTTTTATCGGACGGCTGACGCAGTGACGCACCTAACCTACGACAATTGAATTTCAGCGATGATCGTGAATAGATTTGCGCCCCAACCTTGGATCAGTATCACATTTATTGAAATAGTGGCGTACCTGCCGGCAGGTAAGCGATAATAATAATTTCTTAGATCGCAATTATTTGACAAAACATATCGACTGTGTTATATATATGTATATTACTGATTAGTTAGTTAGACCATAATATATTGGCCGTGCAATATTAGATGATATATTTGTGAAACTCCCAGTACTAGGTTAGGAGTTCTTTGTGGACATAAAAACAGACGTACGTGCACTTTGGTTATAGATTAATTATTAAAATATAGCGTAACATGAACCGGATTTCATGATAGTCCATTAAACAAATTATTGTTCGAAGCCCTTTTAAGGTGAAAGAAGGTAAGGTTTCATTAGTGATCACATTTCGGCACGCCTCAACCGAAATTAAAGTACGCTGGATTCGTTTGTCGAATTCTTTCACGTACAATTCGTCAATACAATTCGTATTCCAATAATTAGCCAAGGTAACCGAAGGTATTACACGTGTCGGTAACCGCGTCGCCTGTGCCTTGAATACTTATGATGCTTCTAACATTCTATGAGCACATTCCATGCCCTGCGGCGTCGGCCGCATATCGCCTCTGTAACCATTGTGAACGCAAATCATGTCGCTCTTCTTTATGAATATTACAATACAACCAAAGCTTTATTACGCACTCAAAGATGCTATTATAATGCGCATGCGCATTTTATAACTCTTAGACGTCTGCATGGATACGTAAGTTAGTCATAACTTATTTTGGTATCAGAGTACAGCAGCCGCTGTCTTAAGGACTCTTAGAATAGCTCCTGCATGGTGCGAGAGTACCAAATAATTGCACTTTTAGTCGGAATGTACGCGTAGTGAAAATTGCGCGGTGTTGTCACCGATCCAGTTCTCCCACGTCCGTCCAGTCTTTGCGCTCTCACATAGGCAATGTTGCTTCAGCGACCAGGTTAACGAACCGTACTACGGCGATATATCACATGTCGTTTGTATCAAACATACTTTTTTGCCTTTCTCTACTTACAAAACGTTAATAAGCCTAACTGTAAAATTCTATGATATGTAATAAAAGCGTTTAATCGTTCTTGTGACCGGAATGCAGCTTTCATCGGCCCCTGCAAGGAAAAATTCGTGTCATTCATCTACGAAATGGCAACTTATTGAATGATAATTGATTGCTATCGAAAGTATTTAGTAGATTTATTGTATTCCAAGTTATTCAAAGGCATGACTTTAGTTTAAAGAATTGAAGTTTCAAGAAGAATTAAGTTTAGGTTACGATTTATAGATAAAAAGTCACTACTTCATAATAAAGATTAGAAGGATTTTTTTTAAATTAGAGACAAGTGTCACATAATTAAGCCATGTCCTACTGTAATTAAAAACGAACTGCTTCCGGGACTGAAATACTGTTTGTGCGCTTTTGATATCAACACAAAAAACTTGCGATGAAATAAGAACTTTACAAGTTAGATCTAAAGCCAATTTTTTCTTCTTTAACAATTATTAGTAAATAAAATTCTTACAAAAAGTTCTTTTAAAATTGAATCTGTGGCCGCTTTGTTCTCTCTTGGCCGATTTCGGCCTCGTCGAAAACTTGCAATACGTACAATAACTTGCAAGCAGCGTTTAAAAGTGCAAGAGATATTAAACTGCTACAATTCTAGGAATTAACACAGAGGCACTCACAATTCCTAACCCACCCGTGGCCGATGTGAAGCTGACTAGATCGGTGGTAAGCTTAGGATGCAATATCAAAGACACTAGTGGCATCCAGAAATAGTTTAATTTGAATCCAGAACGTATTATCAAAGGTAGTCGTCGTATAGAAGGATAGTTAGATATCTCTGTAAATTTTCGTTTATGCAAATGAAATATAAATATTCGTTTGTTCATAGTATATTAAACTATGCAGTCCTTCGGACAGTCATAAAGCATGCTGTAATCGGTTAACAATGCACTCGGGCATGTATTGTGTACTCTGCCTGCTTTATCTCAGTGTCATACAACGTACAAATTGTGCGACTCGGTTGTTATTCTCTAAACTAGCTATGTGCTGGGAATTACCAACTGATTTTGTACAGTGTTAAAATTTTTCTAAGCTTGGGGATATATTGTAATAAAAGTTTAAATCTTAGCTTTGACATTCGATAACTTGAAACTATTCTCCTCGTGCGATATGTGTATCTGCAATATTAATTCATTTATGCCCTTCATACGTAATTCTATCTTACCTTATATCTATTTTGTTAAATTAAATTTTTCACTGCTAGCACATTTCCTTCTGTAGAAGCCGTCAAAGGGCGAACACTTCTTTCTTCATATAAAAGTCAGTTGACTGAGCTGAAATTTTTTATACCAGTGGTACACGCTTGCTTTAGAAGGGCCTTTAATCATATATTATGGCATTTGATGTCTATCAAGCGATTCGTATGGTTAAGGCGTTATTTGAAATGAAACACAAGATTTCAATCTAGCTCGTAAAAATGTAGAGAGAAATTTGAAATTGCAATATTCGTATTTATAGTTGTACTGATACCCACAAAAAAACTTTTATTCCGCCAAACTGCGTGCCCTGTCGTATAAAACGAGGACATGTAAATCTGCTAACTGGCACTACAATAACCTAGTGAGCTCTCCTATTATCCGGTGAAAGAATAAGGTTAATAGCTTTGTCCTTTTTGAACTAAGATATCGTTTTATCAAAATTAGTGAGATCATGTAATAAATAAAAAAAAATTACATTTGTCGATCATGTTATTATCGTTTAATGGGATTAAAGAGATTATTTTTTTCTCCAGGAAAATAATATTTAAAATACAGAGAAGTCTAAGAGTGATGTTCTGAAAGTGCTCATTCATTGCTTTAAAACACCAGTCAGGGCGTCTAAATTTACACACAGGATGCTGAGGTTTCTCAGACGAGATATGATTTAGGTTTGCACGTGATTTAAAGAGAGAACCGTGTTTTACTAAATTATTATTATCATGCTTTTATTTAATGGGCGAGCATAGGTTGTTTCAGAAATTTTGAACGCAGCTGTAGCATTATTGATTTTTGTTAATCAGGTAACGGGTTCAACCGGTATTTCTTGCTGTTTTAATTGTTCTGTCGATATGGCATATTTATTTTATATGTATGCGTTTATTAATAAATTCCTGATATTCTTGGTATACTTTGGTAGGCTTTACATAAAATTATTATTTGCGTTTCTCTAATAATAGGAAAACACCCAGTATTTTCTAAATAATAATAATGAAGTAGTTTTGTCGCTGATAAAATATTTTTTAGGTATAGGTATGAATGACCTAACCAATTAATATATTTAGTTAGAACGTGAATGTCCGTATTGAATTATTAGCTTTGGTTAGCGACATTGCGGCGTAGGCTTCTATGCTAGGCTTCATTTTGGCCATCAAGTATTTCGGAAATCCGTCTTAATTTAATAATATCATAATCTCCTTGTTTGTTATTAAGTTGACTTAGTTGGTTTCGTGTTCTTCGCCGTGATGAAATTTATTATTTAGGGGGCAGAGTTGCTGGCTACATCGTAAAAGATCCGGAGTTCAAACACAGGCAGAGTCAAAACGTGTACAAATACAAGTTGTTGTTTTTTTTTTGGGGCTGGTTGTGTTGTTCTTGTTCCCGTATCTCTGACACTGCATTGTAGAATACCTGCTCACTTATAGCATAATCGTAACAGCGGTTAAAACGAGTTAGTACCTTTGTGTTATGTTAATGTATACACTTGTATCGTCATATTTGCCAGCGCGCTGTTGACAGCATCCGACAGTAATCGGAAGTTGTTTCAGTGGTCGAAATCGGCCAAGAGGACAGGACACAATCACAACTGAAAAAATATAGAAAGCGTTAACGTATGGGAATCCGTTTGTTGGTTACAAACATCTTTGTTAAGACTGTATCTAGTAATTACGTCGGCTATAACACCCTTTTTAGGAAAACGGAGATGTAATTATCGTTGTTATGCAGTAAAAAAGATGTAATAGTAGTTTATACGATTCTCCCACGAATACATAAACTATTTATACATAAATTATTTAAGTATACGATTCCAAACGTTATTATAACTAACTTTCACATTTGGGCAATAAGAAAGAAAACCGATGTGCATAATGTAAGTTAAGATTATGAATGTGGTAAACAGTTTTTAGCTTAGGACACTTAGTAAGCTTTTTACATTAGTACGTAAGTATTTCTTTTATGGTCTGTTTCGCCGCGTAGTGAGGGTGTAAGAAAATTCATTGCCCCATATCAATCCCGCAGGTGTCGTAAGAGGTGACAGTGGGAAACTGAAACAGGCCATTTGATGCAGCAACTTAGTAATAACGCAAAACTGCGGCTGTAAAACCGCTTGTCGAGCGCGACAACAATGGTAAATATCCGTCCTGTGTTGTAATTTATGGGGAGGCCTATTTTCAGCAGTGGATCTTGATAGGTTGTAACGACGATAATGATGATGATTTTTTATCATATAAGTATATATAAAATAGGTTTCTGTCGTACTAAGGATAGTTTACCATAATATGGTCAGCTCACACCGAGACGCGACGCGGTGCGCACTTTTCAAGATAGTGATACAAATTATAACTTTATTTACTACACAAAAAGATACATATTTTATTGAGATAATTCGAAAATGTCTCGCGGCGTAATACGCAGCCGTGCTTCGTCGGTAGGCGCAGCATAAAAAAGCGGTGCACTGCCAGCGACTTCATGATGTGCCTCGAGACGCCCTGCGCGGTGCGAAACCACTGGCCTCTTCAAGCACCGTCGCGTCGCGTTGCGTCGCGTCTCGGTGTGAACTGACTCTTAATCATCACCCTTCACAGGCGTATTGGTCTATAGTTTCACATCTGTTTTGGGCTCCTCTGCACTGTTTGTCGGGCTGTAACAACGCCTGCCGCATTTCTATATATTAATTAATTTATAGAAATGCGAAAATTTAAATTAATAGCATGTTTTGTTATACAAATAATTTTATGACTGGTGCCAAAAGCAAATACAATCCCGACACAGGTGCGTTATATAATATGAATCTAATTTAGGGTATATACGAGTATCGCATTTCATGCCTACTTCATATCTTAGATATTGTTCCGCATCACAGGTCTTATTTTAGATCTGACGTTTTCCAGATTATTTTTATCTTAATGATAACCAACTATGAAATGTTATCGTTGTTACGATTATGATACTGGAAACGTAAGAACAAAATAGCGAGCACATTGTGAAGCGTATTTTTGCGGCGCCACACATTAAGTGGCCGACAATTTAGTTGTTATCTCTAATAGTATCATATCCGACCAAAATCGAGAGATGTTCTCCAGTGTCGATGCACTCGCGTACCTATAGTTGAGATTGAGAGCCAAAGGCGAATGTGCTGATGCAACGGAATTGCGTGTGCCTCCTTTTTTATAGATGAGAGGGCAAACGAGAATGCGGCTCACCTGCTTCCTTGCACGCAATCTGCATTTTACAAGCTGATATTTAATCTGTGGGAACAGTATCTCATTAACGCTACTTATTTAAATATTATACTTTTTTTGCGCGCTATTGAGCTGTGCGTTTTAATTCATTTATGTTTATAATTAATGTACTTTGTATGTTATCATCGTGGCACCAATTACTATGTTAAATGGTGTCGTACTCATTCCTACATAACTATGCTATATTTTGTATAGAAATGTGGTGTCCACGTTTTAAAAAAAAACATCTGTATCTTGTTTTCACGAAATAATATTCACAATGTGGCTACATATTTGATGATTACTTTTCAACTATATTTTGCCATAATATTCACAAATTTTACGAATTATTGACGCTGTGTGAAGTAATGCAAATGATGTTTTTCTGTTCGATTTCGCATTAATAGCCGATTTAAGAATTATATGACCGTTTTCGCCACGTAATAATAATAAACGAATCGAAAGTGACAAACGGACGCGTAGACGGTAGTTGACCACTTACCACTCAGTTATCGCCGTTACTCGTCAGTTTCCCGCTACTGACCTCGTATCACCCACTTCCTCTGCTGTCCGAACGAGCTATGTACAATGTATTGTCTTTATTTGTTCGCAGGATCAATATGATAACTTAGCCGCCCACACACACAAAGGAATTGAGTTCCTAGACAAATATGGAAACTTCGTGAAGGACCGATGCGCTATTGAACTTGAGTATGCAGGAAAACTCAGGTATAGTATAGTACCTATATTTTTATATATCTTCTTCTTTCTTTTTTATCACATGCTCTCTTCTTTTACACGCAGATTTTTTATTTTTACCGTGTTTTTATTAAGTGACTTTGTTGTTTGTCTGTCTGACTATCGTTCCGGGTGGAATTTAGTAATTGATTTTAAACTAACGTACCGATGGGTTGGAAACTTGAAATTTTGAATAAAGTTCAAATTACGACGACATTGCAAGAATATGATAAAAAAACGTGAAAAATTAAAAAAAAATATTAAAGACTTTCACTTGTTTTGTAATTTGTATTATTGTTTTGTCACATCAAAAGATAAATATTGCAGCTTTTTAAACTTGTAGTTAGTGTGCAAAATTTAGTGAGTACATATTTAGTACCCTCTATTTTTAGATATTATTATATCATACCGAGTAACGATGAAATTAATTGTTGCATTAAACAAAAAAAAAATATGTAAATATGCTGCTGGCCGTATGAGGAAACTCAAGGTCGCTCAGCGAGCTATGGAGAGGGCTATGCTCGGGGTTTCTCTGCGTGATAAACTTAGAAATGAGGATATCCGCAGTAGAACCAGAGTAACTGATATAGCCCAACAGATTAGTAAGCTGAAGTGGCAATGGGCCGGCCATATAGCTCGAAGAACCGACAACCGATGGGGAAGAAAGGTTCTCGAGTGGCAACCTCGTACCGGTAGGCGAAGAGTAGGGCGACCCCCCACTAGATGGACTGACGACCTGGTAAGACATGCAGGAAGTCGATGGATGCAGGTGGCTCAGGACCGTGTTTTATGGCAGAGGAGAGGAGATTATTGTGAAGGGCTGTAATGATGATGATGGCGAAATATTGGCAGCGATCAGCACGTATGAAGTAAAATTTTTTCGTACATACGTATCAATAAAATGGGGAATGTGTATGTTACATAGTCACCTTTTACTGTAATACGCTTGGCATGTCTTTTTTCCAAGCCAGAAATTCCCTTCCCAAAGAACTCGTCAATCTGAGCACCTAAATTTCCGGTACCGCAGCGATTACTATTCATCAGCTTTAACTGTATTTCCTCTCGGAGACTTCTTTCATTTCGGAAATAGATAAAAATCTCTATTGCATCTAGTATAGGTCTGATAGGTATGAAGGATGCTCAAGTGTTTCAAAGCCAAATCTCGAATTACAGCCATCGCAACCGCGGCCTTGTGTGCCGGGGGCTTGCGATGTCGTTATCTTAGTGAAATAAAACAATCTTTGCCAGTTTGCCTCGGCGTTTCTTGCGGATTTCGTTGCGCAATTTTTTTTATTTGTTCTGTAAACAATGTGCCCGTAACGGTAGCTCTATGATCGAGATTTTCAATCATTAGTATCCCTTGACTATCCCGGAAAAAAGAGCTTATGATATTACCGGTTGATGGACTAATCTTCGTCTTCTCCACGTAGAATGTAATTGGTATTTCCGGAATGTAATGGTGGTGCCACGTTTCTTTCATTGTCAAAAAACGAGTAGAAACTTATTGCAACAGTTAAAAAAATCTGAAAATATTCTGCGCAACTGCGCATTTTAGGTAAACAGCATTTGCCTTTTCGTACCCAAGCGCTCATGTAAAATGTATTGTTCATTACCAGTCAAAACTTTGTTTCTTCAGCTTTACGTGGTAGAGCCATACTGTTGCTATATTAGTGGTATAGTTGTAGCAAGAATGGGTCGGCCCGACCGGAGAAGGACCACGCTGTCACAGAATATCAGCGTAAAATAGCAGCTTAACACTGCTGTGTTTCGTATGGTGAGTGTAGACACTCACCATACGAAACACAGCAGAAAAAGGGTCTCAGGTTCTCTAGAACCTGAGACCCTTTTTACTGGAAAAGAGGCATTCCATCTTAGTCCTCACAGGTGACAACGCGTCTGCATTTTGATTCGCAAACGAGGATAAATGTAGATGTCTATGGGCCACAGCAACCACTTATCATCAGGTGGTGTGTGCTCGTTTGTCACCCTTAACCTATAAAAAAGGCAATTATATATGTACCATGACATGATGATCTGAAACAATTTTACGATTTTTTTTAACATTTCTTCGTTACTTGCTGTCGTAGAGCGTCCTAAAGGAGGTTTTGTTTAGTGGAAGTTTTTCTACGTTCAATGTTCCCCGTACCAACGGATATCTGTAGGATACGGCGAAGCACTTACCTTTTACGTATTTTTTTGTACCGTATTGAAATTCTTTAAGCACGTCGCATAGTTCATTTTGTTCCTTTTTCAGCAATACGCTACAACGCAAACAAATTAATGATCTTCGTTTTTTTTTAAAACGTAACCAGTGTATTTTTAGGCAGCTTTTTTTTTATAGGAGAGAGTGCAAAAGAGTATGCGGCGAACCTGATGGCAAGAGACTACCGCCGCCCATGAACAACTGCAACACCAGTGGAATTGCAGATGCGTTGCCGGCCATTTAAAAAGGAGTAGGCTCTTTTCTTGAAGATCCCTAAGTTGTATCGGTCCGGAAAGATAGCTGTTGGTAATCGATTTCACAAGGAAGTTGTGCGAGAAAGAAAACTTCTTCTAAATCGCACAGTTGTGGACTGCCAATCATCCAAGTGGTATGGATGGTATCGCGATGTGCCGATGGTGAAATTGAGAGGTTGGAATTAGTTCGAACAATTCCTCAGAGCACTCCCCGTGAAAGATTCGATACAATACGCAAAGAGATGCAACATCTCTACGCAGTGCCAGTAAGTCAAGTCGATTGGAAAGAACTCGGTCGTCGACGATTCCAACCGCTCTGCGCTGGATGCGGTCAAGTGGAAGGAGCTGGCACTGGGGAGGCCCTGCCCAGAGATGGGAACAGTATTCTGTGTGGGGCCGAACCTGCGCCTTGCAAACTTGTGTCTTGTGGGGATTGAATTGAATTAGATTTAGTCGCCTCAAGTCCGAGACTTTGTTCGAGAAATATTGGCACGGCCGGTGGTTAAAGTATCACCAGTGCTGTCGTCTGCTGGTAATATTCATAGCTATTATGAGTGTTACCAGTTTGTAACATATCATTGATATGCAGAAGAAACAGCGTTGGTGATAGCACGCAGCCTTGTGGAACACCAGCGTTAATGGGCTTGTAATCGGAGCATGCACCGTCTACTACGACCTTGTACGCTTTAGAAAGAACAAGGCCGCCTTTGCCGTCTCCAGATGGTAGTGGATGGCGTTAAGGTTTGAATGAAATAACCTGATATTGCAGAAATTCACGCAAAGCGTGGCAGGGGTTGCCTTGGTCTTATTGCTCCGCTTGCCCCGAGCAGGTTTCGTCTTGAGCGGAATTTCGCCCAAAGATTACATAATGCGGGGCAACCTGAGCACCCACGCTCAGAATAATTAGGGTAACTAGGGCGTGGATTCTCAGCGAGGGATTCTCCGTCAACAGGGGTGCTGGTACCCCTTGGATTAGTCTTCTATTTAACTTCGCTACCATGTTAGGGGGGGGGGGAGGGAGTTGGGCCTCCGGCCACCTGCACTCACTTCACGCTGGTATTGTGTGAGGACGTGGTGACACCCCGCTTCGAGCCGGCCCATCCGTGCGACAGCAAAAGCTGCTGCATGGCTCTAACACTGTATATTAGAAATAATTATCAAAACCTGCAGTTTCATATTTTTTAGCTCCGAATAGTTTGCACAGCATCCACACTTGGTATAGCATAGTAGCAGCTCGGCGTCACAATTTGGCGGTGTTTCGCCAATTTTCCTCGGAAAGCACGTAAAGTCGGTTGCCGTCCCATGGAATATGAGAGTGAGGAAATAGATAGTGCACCTGTCTTTGCGCATACAATAGAATACTGTATGTTATTATAGTATTCTAAGGCGCACATAATCGTGCATTATAGTTCTGTCCTGTGTAGATGGCTACTCTCCGATGAGATTGCCCGTTGTGACTGGCATTTGGTCTGTTAGACATTATAACTTGTGTTGTTAACAAATAATCAAACTGAAAGCTAAAATTATTGTTGAAAATCTCTCTTGAATGTGAAGAACGTGCGGCGGTGCGTGAGCGTAGCGATACGTGAGATACACATTTTGAGCCGCCGCTACTCAGGGCACTGTATTGCAAGAACATAATGTGTTTGTCATGCACAATAAACGCCCAACCTCGCTGCACGCTCTGTCTATAGGTTTCCCCTTTCATACCTCGGCTAATCAAATATTATTATCTATTCTATCTATTTCGAGCTTTGCACACGTATCCCTTGCGTAACCAAGAAATATTTATAACCTCAAATTAGGTGACGGCGCTGAGGGACCGCGAATTCGGTTCGTATGGTCTACGAATATTTGTTCCGGGTCTGTATGTATATCCATGTGCAATTTAAGTTTATAAACCGCCTTCACGATACATGAGAAAATCCTAATGTGGGGGAAACATTATTTTAAATAAAGGAAAAAGAAAAAAAGATCATTGTGAACGGTTCACCTGTAAATTTATACATTAGAATTACTACATTACATAAATTCGTAAAATGATTACATTATATATTTTTAACTGTCATCTCAAAACTTACAACGAGTTTCGTAAGACACCTGCCGAAAACTTTCACTGCCTTGTTTTGTGTTGTTTATTGAATACGAAACTGAGGTTTTTTACTAAATTATACAATTCGAAAAATTTAGGAAGTTGTCTCTCAGAATGTTAAGTGTTTAGACTTTAGAGTGCAATTTGTATCTTTTACGTTGTGCATCTTTACTGTCCTATTATGTTTGTAATTATTTGCATTTTTTTTTACAGGAGGCTTGTTAAAAGTTATCAGCCAAAGAGAAAAGAAGAAGATGAATACCAGTAAGTTGTATCATTGTTATATAAATAGATAATAGTTAATAGTCATGTGTCCTATAATTAGCTCAGGGCGTTAGCCTTAAATTTAATAGAGCTCGATCCCTGTGAGAACCACTGAATTTTTTATTTGCAATTTTACCACATGTTTCAAATTTGAATGTAAAGCAAAATATTATGAAGGATTGAGCATGCCTGCAAAATTAAAAATATTTCGAGGGTATTTGAAGTCCGCTAATAGGCTGAACATGTGAGCCGAATCCCTCTCATAAATGTGAGGATACTTGTGCCTAGCAGTGAGAAGAATTTCAGCTACGATTTTATTTTTACTCAAATGAAGGTAACAAGGGTGGGTTCCTTTTATGTCGAGTCGCTGTTAAAAGGTACCCAATTTTCTTATTTCTGGCGCCAAACAGCAGACTGGATCCTCTGCTTTATGCGGCATGAAGGATTTTGAAATCAAAATAACAGACTTCAATTATTTCGTGATAGTGGGTAATAAGGCGATATTTCAACTTATCACCTGTAGCCTTCTTTGTTTGAAGTTCGTTGCACTGGTAGCTTTTTGTCAAAGTAGTGATGAAAAAAGTTACTTTAATATTCACTAAATGAACCCATTCATTGTTAAGGCATTCCACCTTACATTAAAGTGACAGCCACTTATATTCTGATTCTTTATCGAGAATAGATTATGTTAGCACTACACGTCGAACCCTCCAGCGAACCCTTCAACACTCGATGTTTATTTAATAAGGGCGACAAACGAGCACACAATCCACCTGACGGACGGTATGTGGATGCTGTGGCCCATATACATCTACATCTATCCTCTATTAAGACTCGAAATGTAGTTGCGTTGTCAGCCTTGAGAACTAAGATGCCTTGTTACTGGTAAAAATGTTCTCCGATTGTCTACATTTACCTAACAAAACACATCAGCATGAGCTGATATTTCACGCTGTTATTTTTTGAGAACGTGCTTCTTAGCCTTTCCTAGTGTAGGGTAAAGTTTTTTACAAAAAACACTAGGCATTTCTGTATAGTTGTTCTGTATAGTTTAAATGAGCATGGAAAATATGCAGAAACGAACAATTATTTATGGGTCATACAAATACTTGTACGTGCCTAAACTAGCCATGTGTCACAACGTTACAATAAATTAATACTAACGTGCAATACTCATGTAATTGCAATATACGTAAGTACACACACACACACACACATACACACATACACACACACACACACATATATATATATATGTATATTTGAAGAAAAACCAACCTCCTTGAACTATGTTTGGCCACTTACTTATTTTGTTACGTTGGTATAAAAAATTTGTAGACGCGTTATAGTAAACGATCAGCCAAATTTTATTACATGAGCCTTGAACCCATGAACCAAAACATTTCTTATTATATGTTGGCTAAAGAGTATTTGTACGTGGGTAGATCCACGCTGCACCTGTTTTATTACATTACAAATGGAGCTAGTGGTGAATTCATCAATCAATCTCGTCCACTGTGTGTCGTATAACTCAGTTTAAGATATCGCCGATCGTCCATTTTTATCCGATATTGCGTAATTCCCATCACCAGCGGATTTTATCAGACTGATACGACTTAGAGACCTTCAAAAAAGAGCCTACTCTTTTTTAAAAGGCTGGCAACGCACCGGCAATTCTCCTGGTTTTGCAGTTGTTCAAGGGCGGAGGTAGTAGTCCCTTACCATAAGACGAGCCAACGGAGCAAATACAAAGGGGAGATGGCATAAGCAACTGTGCACTGTGATTCTAACTAGGTCCTGACTTCATCACAGTGGGCGTGGCTTTACTTAGTATACTATCAGCGTTCGTCCTGTGCGAAAATCGCAAATCGGTGTATTTTAGTAGTATTAAGAAGAAAAGAATGAAGTGTTATCGTGTAAAAACTACTCAGATAGACGCTCTGATGCTATGGATGGCGTCACATTTCATTTGTAAGTAATTTTATACCTAACTTATTAAAAAGGTTCTAGAAAAATCTCTGCGTCGGCTTTCAAATGTAATTAAATATATTCGACACTAGATAGCGACATGATTGTGTCATGGGAACTAAAAATATAAAGGTACGTAGAGCTAAATAATACGAAGGTATTGAAATTTGTTTTGCATTCAGTCCTAAAGAATTTTTCGCCAAAATATTATTTTTATAGTTTTTATAATCATTTTGTGAACATGCCGCCATCTATCGTCAAGGTAACTAAACTACATAGCAACATCGATATGGAACGATGCGAGAAGTTTTACTATTTATCGGTAGATGGAAAATAGTAAAGTGGGCGGGGCTTAACATCCCCTCACCCCGCAAATTGTTACGCGTTGTTACATAGTGAAATCTTATTACAACACCTCCTCTTTGTATTTGCTTCGTGGGCGAGCCGCATGCTCCTTTGCCCCCTCTTATATATAAAACAAAATCCTATTACATATTTCAATTAAAATATCAACGACTGTTGCAAGCGTATTTTTGCATACGTAAACATTTTGTAAAATCTACAGTGTCTCAGTAAACACGCCTATTTCCAAAACAAGGTTTTATTAAGATGATGAAGAAAAACAATAATAACATGAATTTCAAAAACTTTAAATAGCAATAATAAGTAAGGCTTCCAGCTGTCCAATAGAATCCCAAAAGCAACAGTAATCTTCCATTGTAAAATTTAATAACATAGTCTCGCAAAGGTTTTGTGTTTTGCATGTTCGGCATTCCTCACAAAATCCTGCTTTGTGCGACATTCCATTCGTTGCATTAATACACTGATCACAGTGTAGCACACATTTTTAAAATATTTATTAAACTTAATATAATATTCTTCAAAAGACATCTACTTATACATTTTGGAAAGGTTTGCGAAACTTAAAAACGTTCTATGGTTAAGGTTACTATTATACTTTTTTCAACGAACTCTTTATCAGCGTCTATGCAAAGGTTCATACGTCACCTCTTCTACGGCCTGCTCGAACGCTTCTATCTTGCGGCGCTGAAATTTTTATGATAAAAAGAAGTTATTGTCTAATCAGGACTGTAAGAAAGGTGACTTAAAAACTTAATTGGTGTGCTGTCTAGGAAATCCGCCATTTCAAGCACTGAGCTCGCGTACGCGTTATGATGATGTAGCAGTATAGCCCGTGGAGCCCGCCGCTTGTTACTCTTATAGGCCAGCATTTTGTTGTATACCATTTAGCTTTATTGCTACTCCAATTTCGTGAAGGAATTGACACTAGATCCTCGACAAAGTGTAAAAACCAGTTATTAAAATATTCTCTACACTTCTCGATTGCTTTACATTGGTAAGCGTTGGTTCATTTTTAAACAGCCAAGCCGTCGACTGACGCTTCGTTTCTGGATCGTTTTGATACATCTAAGATTATTTACCTGTAATAATGTCGCCGAGACCAGCCAATTTCAATTTTAGCAATCATGTCACGGCAATATTCCACGCGGGCCTGCTTCTGAGCATCGGTGAAGTTGTGCGTTCTTTCTCACCTCTCTCCTCACGGGTGGCAACGCATCTGCATTTTGATTCGTAATCGAGGATAGATGTAAATGTCTATGGACCACAGCATCCACTATATACTGGTAGAGCCATGCTGCAGCTATATTAGTAGTATAGTTGTAGCTCGAATGGTTCGGCTCGACCGGGGAAGGACCACGCTCTCACAGAAAACCAACGTGAAATAGCAGCTTAACGCTGCTGTGTTTCGTATGGTGAGTGTAGAGAACCGGAGACCCTTTTTACTGGCAAAGAGGCCTTTCATCTTAGTCCTCACGGGTGACAACGCATCTGCATCTTGAGTCTTTATTGAGGATAGATGTAGATGTCTATGGGTCACAGTAACCACTTACCATCAGGTGGACTGTGTGCTGGTTTGTCACCCTATCCTATAAAAAAAAAAACCTTCATTCAGGTGGGCTGTATGTTCGTTTGTCACCTTTATCCTATATAAAAAAGGTTTTCGTGTAAAATCTTGTGAACGCGTCCCGAATCAAAACCACAATATATGATCAATCCCTTCATACGTAATTCGCCTCAAGCCGTCAAAGGGCGACCACTTCTTTCTTCATCTCCCAAACCCAAAGTACCGTGGTGAAATTTGTAATGCTATCGGAACACGCTTGACTTAATAAGTTAAACACCCATAAATGCCATTTGAAGCCTATCAAACGATAAATCCGGTTTTAGGCGACATTTGAAATCGTAAGAAATCATCGCGCATATATAGCAAAATATTTCAATTTTGCTCGTGAAAATGTGAAGAAAAATTTGAAATTAAAACATTCATATTTTTATATGAAAAATACAAAATAAATAATGACTGACCAGTGTCCCATACCCATACCATTAATTCCGCAAAGCGTTTTATGTGGCCTCTAAAGGTTGATAAATAAGAAGACTGTAACAACAAAATAAAGATACTTAATATGTTTTATCTCTTTCGTTGTAGATATTCAGCATGCAAAGCTTTCAGACAACTGCTGCAGGAGCTGGGCGACTTCGCGGGGCAGCGCGAAGTTGTGGCGGAGAACCTACAGTCGAACGTCGTACGAGAGTTGCATTTACTTGCCAAGGAGCTGCGAGAGGAAAGAAAGGTAGAGTTTAAGCAATGTATTATCACTTTTGGATAGGAACGGATAGGTCTTAAGATGAACATGGACAAAACAAAGATCATGTTTAATGTCCATGTCACACCTATGCCGGTAGTTGTTGGGAACACTAAGCTCGAAGTTGTTGACGAGTATGTTTACCTGGGACAAATAGTCCGACTAGGTAAGTCCAACTTCGACCGAGAGGTCAATCGACGGATTCAACTCGGTTGGGCAGCGTTCGGGAAATTACGGCACATCTTCTCGTCAGGTATACCTCAAAACTTGAAAACGAGACTGAACACCCAGTGCGTGTTGCCAGTGATGACATACGGAACTGAGACGTGGTCCTTCACTGCTGGCCGGATGAGGAAGCTCAAGGTCGCTCAGCGAGCTATGGAGAGGGCTATGCTCGGAGTTTCTCTGCGTGATAAACTCAGAAATGAGGATATCCGCAGTAGAACTAGAGTGACCGACATAGCCCAACGGATTAGTAAGCTGAAGTGGCAATGGGCCGGCCATATAGCTCGAAGAACCGACAACCGATGGGGAAGAAAGGTTCTCGAGTGGCAGCCTCGTACCGGCAGGCGAAGTGTAGGGCGTCCCCCCACTAGATGGAGTGACGACCTGGTAAGATATGCAGGAAGTCGATGGATGCAGGTGGCTCAGGACCGTGCTTTGTGGCATTCTTTGGGGGAGGCCTATGTTCAGCAGTGGACTTATGAAGGGCTGTAATGATGATGATGATGATTATCACTTTTGTTCGGCAATAATCTATAATAATAATACATATATCATTGCGTAAATGTAACTACAACCAGTGTTACTAGCTCCTTTTATCGTATCCGATGACATGATTTTTCGGCAAGTTTAAGAGATGTTTTTAGGAGTGGGAGACATGAGACTTGAAAATCATTAATTTAAATACGGTACAGCTCAATATGAACTAATTATTGTTCACTAGCGTATACTATAGAGCCAGGAATGAGGTGATAGATTTCATTCACAAATGCACAGTGTTCATTAATCTTATACAAAAACACTGAAGCATACGGAAATCACCAAGTGATACGATCCCATCTCGTTTTTCCACATTGTTATGTATGCATGCATGAACGCGTGTGTTGATGCATCTTCTGATTCAAAAGGTTGTTCCGTTAGTCCGTTATACGATTTGATAATATATTTATTCAAAATATTTCATTGGATGAATTTTCTAATATATATAAATATTGTTATATAACATTGTTAGAATATTTGTATTTGTTATTTCCTCCAATACCTTAATTTAGTTTCGTAGTAGCTTAAAAACCTTATTTATTGTTTAAAATTCGTGCTAAAACATCTTCTTTTCTTTTAACAATAGTCTTTTAAAACTGCTCACTTAGTAACAATTAAAATGTAATCAACTGGAAAGTCAAATAACTATTTGGCAGGTTTTTTTTTTTACAAAATGCGCTTGTTATAGTATCATATTGATCCCGTCTGACGTCTGGACGCTAGTGGGCCAAGGCTTTTTATAAGTGTAATTGAATGGCACAGTTGATTTAGTGCAAATGTTGTGTAACGAAACATTATTGGACTTAAAATGACTCTTGTGTATTGATTTCTTATATTTAAGCGAAGACTACACATTAAATAAAACTAAATTAAACGAATTTTATCCCATTTAATTCAACTTCTTAATTCCCGACGTTTTGGGTGCTTTACAGCACCCATGGTCACGGGGGGACTGAGGTGTTTGACGTCCCGATGTCATAGTTAGCCCGGCTACTACCTTCAGTTTTTGAATATTAATTTTTGGTCCCATCTACGAAGAGTGAGCTTGCAGTATCTTGAAGTCTTGCAGTGGTATGCTTGGGTTTGGATTTCACCAGCCACCAATCTTCTCATCACCAGTTTTCTGGCTGATCGGAGCATCAAGGTCGTAATAGACGGTGCATGCTTCAATTACAAGTCTATTAACCAGCGGGTGTTCCACAAGGCTGAGTGCTATCACCAACGCTGTTTCTTCTGCATATCAATGATATGTTGCAAAACGGTGCCATTCATTGCTATGCGGGTGACAGCACTGGTGATGCTCTATACACCGTCCGTGCCAATATTTCTCGGTAAAACATCACCGAGTACCGGGACAAACTTGTGTCTGAAGTCGAGTCTTTGCTGAACAAAGTCTCAGATTGGGGGCGACTAAATCTAGTCCAGTTTAATCCTCAGAAGACACAAGTTTACCGCTAAAAGGAACTCCTTTGTCGTATTTATTCAGTTTCAAGGCACTTCCCTTGTTGCCTCAGTCAGTATCGGAATCCTTGGCGTCGACATATAGAGTGACGTGCACTTGGAAGAGAAGGCCAAATTGGCCTCTAAAGCTTGGCATGCTCAGCAGAAGAGCGGGAAAGTATTTCATGCCGGCCCACCGCCTGCAACCTTACAAGGCGCAGGTTCAGCCTCACATGGAATACTGTTCCCATCTCTGGGCTGGGGCTCCCCAGTTCCAACTTCTTCCACTTGATCGCATCCAGCGCAAAGCGGCTCGAGTCGTCGACGACCCAGTCCTTTCCGATCGGCTCGATTCACTGGTGCTGCGAAGAGATGTTGCATCTCTTTGCGTATTTTATCGCATCTACCACGGGGAGTGCTCTGAGGAATTGTTCGGACTAATTCCAGCCACTCAATTTCACCATCGCACATCGCGACAAAACTCGCTATAACATCCATACTATCTGGATGATTGGCGGTCCACCACTGTGCGATTTAGAAGATATTTTCTTCCTCGCACAATTTCCTTGTGCAACAAATAGTTTACCACCAGCGATTTTTCCGGACCGATACGATTTAGGGACCTTCAAAAAAAGAGCCTACTCCTTTTAAAAGGCCGGCAACGCATCTGCAATTCCCCTGGTGTTGCAGTTGTTCATGGGCGGTGGTAGTCACTTGACATCAGGTGAGCCGCATGCTCATTTGCCCCCTCTCCTATAAAAATAAAATAAAAGACCGATATACGGAAGAACATTTTTTTCACTACAAAGCGAAGTATGTCCTTCGATCCGACTTACGTTTTCGTTAGAGCTATGTTCGGTGCTCACCTTACCTATAATTTTCGAGTTGGATGAACTATTTTATTTAATTAATTAATTAATTAAGTTTAAACAAAACCCTTACGGTGTGGTGTGACGCGAATCCTACTCGCAATTGTTCCATTTTATTAAATATAACCGAAACATGTAGATAGACTTTAATTTAAAACTTATTAATATTAAAAACTTATATTTTTTAATTTCAGCAACATTTGAATGAAGGCGCGAAACAGGTGGCCGTACTCAACTCAGCCATAGGAGCACTAGAAAGAGCGCGGAGAGCCTATGAGCGAGCCGCTCGAGAATCGGAAAGAGCGCTTGAAACGTTCCAGAAAGCTGACGCTGACCTCAATCTAAGGTATAAATACATGTAGTAGGGTTTAACATGCTCACCTTTTATGCTTTGTTATTCATTTTCGGCCAGGATTATTATTTGTAGTTTGCAGCCATCCTTGGGGTAGTTACTCTCAACTCGCTGGCTATTCATGATTTTCAGCTTTAAAGTGTGAATCGTAGCTTAAAGTATGTACTTAGTCTGTTTCCATTTTTTTATATTCATACAGGTATATATTGAATAAGAACCTGTTTTTAAATGTTCTTATATTTATATTATTACTCTTAGCCAGTCTTTATTTTTAGTCTGAAGCAGTTTGCTTTTAAGCATAGCCGTTTTATCATGTACACCATTAAACTTAAAAGTCCATTTCACCTTCCTTTTTGTGCTCTTTGTAGGATTTTAAAGCCGCAACCGCAGAAAGCGTTTTGTTAATTGCAGACATACATTTAGCATTTACTCATACCAGAAAAAGCGCCTAGCATTTAATGTGTCGTTAATTACTTATGTAAAATATACCTATACATTTGTATTTGTTAATAAGTTTTATGTATAAAAAAGTTTTAAATGATATATATCTATAGTCAAAACTGACTATAGATATTGATGAATATCTATTACAACACATTATAGATATTTTAACTTATGTGCGTCTAGCGATTTTTCTTGCTTCATTTTTTATTTTCTAACAACATTTGGTTGTAACTCAATGTATCTTTCTTGAAAAGCAGAGCCACAAAATTCACTACTGAGCAACGATCTCAATAAGGAATTTCATCATCATCACATTACATATTTACATTTTTACGCCTGCCACATAAACTCGGAATTCCGTTTCGATATTCTGATTCGGAATTCCGAACGCAGCAAGTTCATATAAAATCTATGATCCGTAACACACGTTCGGTAGTTTTGCATTCGAAATTTTGCGGCTAAAACGGGATTCCGTATGTATGTGGCCGGCCTTACGCAGGTTATGTTGCGGCTTTTATTCTGGATTTGATATTTAGACCTTTTCGGATGGCTGTACCACCATCAATTAAGAAGGATGAAAGTGGACATGTTTTTTTTTTAAATTATAGTAATAGGTTACAATTGTTAATCCTTAATTTAAAAGTCACGAAAGTTATAGGTGACTCAGGAAGCCCCGTATCACAATATATGTCAAGTATAAGTCACAGCAAAAAAAAAACATGAAATCGCGTCCGGGAGTACTGCCAAGAGATGCATTTGGACATCGATAATCAATTTGTTTGCTGACCCTGTTGTATGATAAATTCGCCAAACCGTGCATGAGTTTTCATGTCCAACTGTAGACTAATAACAATGTTGCATCCAGTATACAGTGGTGAAGGAAAACATCGTGAGGCCTGCATGTTTGAGGAATAAATATTTTGAGGACATGCGAAGTCCACCAATACAAATAGCTCTATAACCCTCTAAGAAAAGTTAAGGAGACTTGTACCTAGCAGTGGGACATATTTATTTGCTGTAATTTTACGTTTTACTCTTTAATCCAGTGTAGCTATATTTTTGCGGAACGCTTAACCTGACGAGTTGCAATAATTGTAATAGCGTATGCTATAATGTAATGTTCTTTCCTGCAGTCGAGCAGAGCTAGAGAAACAGAAAGCGAACGTAAAAGCTCGAAGTCAGGCTTGCGAAGAAGCGAAGCAAGAGTACACAGACCAGCTGCGTAAGACAAACGAAGCACAGAGACAGCATTACGAACAGAGGTTGCCACACGTATTCAAGCAATTACAGGTATTATTATTAACCCTGGATTTTTGATGACATTTGTTAAAATGGTACTTATGTAATAAAATATATTTGTGTTCCAACATGAAGAGTTTAACATGAAGAGAATAATCAAGGCTATCGAACATATTTTATATTAAGAATCTTATTGTCACTTTATTAGAATATGATCTTAAGTGCCATATCATGATAACGAAAAAAAGATTTGTATGAAAGGTCGTACCTGCAGGCGAAGTGTTGAGCGTCCCCCCATTAGATGGAGTGACGAACTGGTAAGATATGCAGGAAGTCAATGGATACAGGTGGCTCGGGACCGAGCTTTGTGACATTCCTTGGTGTTAGGCCTACGTTCAGCAGTGGATTTGTGAAGGGCTGTAGTGATGATGAGGATGATGATGTTGATGATGATGGCATTGTCGTCGCGCTACAAACATTATATTATTCACTGCAATTAATAAAATATCTCTTTTTCAACCGACTTCAAAAAAGAAGGGGTCCTCGATTCGACTGTAATTTTTTATGTGTTACCTCAGACTATTTTGTGGGTGAACCGATTTTGTCGATTTTTATATGAAAGCTGGAGCTTCTCACGTGGACCCATATAAATTTGATCAAGATCTTTCGTAGTTTTTGAGTTATCTCTAATAATGCTTATTTTATTGACTTCTACTACATTTATCAATAATAAGTACTTTACCTTTAAACAACAAGAAAACTTGAGTCATATTAACTTATTAAGTCTAACAATTGGGTGAAATATTTGCTCTCCGATTTGTACTTTGGCGCGTTGCCAACTGGGTCGCGTGGGATACGACAAATAGTAATGCTACGTCTATTTCCGATATATTTATAATTTTGTGTAGCATTTTACTACGGCAAGCTCATTTTTTCGTTTGTTGCGGATATTTTGTTTATATTATGTAATGTGTACGGAAACATTTTTAGACCTAAAACATTGGATATAAACAAAAAGGAGAAAATACGTAACGCCCGAACATTATATATAATAGAAAACTCGAAAACACGTAGCCCACGTACGCTGCGCACACAAACTTACCCGTGCGGAATAAGACACACTTTAATGGTAGTAGTCTATTCCGTTTCCAAAATAATAAAGCCATACAATTTTATTTCTTTAATTCGTTTTGCTTTTAAAAACTAAAAAACCATGTGTTTTTTATTTTTCTAAATGTTTGGTACATTTGTAAAATGATCAGGAAGGCATTTCTATGACTATTTAAACAAATCCTAATTATTTGTGATAATGTGTCATTTACCCACATTCTACCCATTTTACTAGAAAAGAGGCATTCTATTTTAGTCCTCACAGCTGACAACGCATCTGCATTTTGATTCGCAAGCGAAGATAGATGTAGATGTCTATGGGCCACAGTAGCCACTTCCCATCAGGTGGACTGTGTGCTCGTTTGTCACCCTTATTCTATAAAAAAAAAACATAGTTTTCGTGGTCCGCTTTTTGAAGCTTACTACTGTATCTTTCCGTTTTTGTAGGACACTTCCGATGATATCCCGGACGTCAGACTGAGTGAGATTAGAATGGCTCTCCAGCACCTGAAAAAAGTCCTTCAGAAGCTCTTTAATTCCGTCCTCCATGGTGGCACTACTCCGGAGGCGTAGAGCTGTGTGGTGGTCTTGTTCTTCAAGAAAGGTGACAACGATCTCTTGAAAAACTACAGACCTTTCCCTTCTGACCCGCGTCTACGTGCTGTTTTCTAGAGTCATTACGAATCGTCTCGTGCGCAGTCTTGACGACTTCCATCCACCCGAACAAGCTGGTTTTCGAAAAGGCTTTAGCATCATAGACCAACATACCCTTCGGCAAATTGTACAGAAGACCAAAGAGTACAATCTTGCGTATATGGACTATGAGAAAGCCTTTGATTCCGTCGAAATTTGGGCGGTGCTGCAGTCTCTTCAGCGGTGCCAAGTGCACTTTCGGTATATCGAAGTGCTGAAATGTTTGTACAGTAAGGCTACGATGGCTATCCGAGTACAGAACCAGAGTACGAAGCCTATCCAACTGCAGAGACGTCTAAGACAGGGTGAATATCCCCAAAATTCTTCACCGCTGCATTGGAAGACGTTGTCATGCTACTGTACTGGAAAGGATGCGGTATTAACGTCAACGGCGAGTACATCATTCACCTTCGATTAGCCTACGATATAGTCCTTAGGCAGAATCGCTGGAGGACCTAAGCACTATGATCAATGACCTCAATAGTGTCTCCCAACGGATAGGTCTTAAGATGAACATGCACAAAACAAAAATCATATATAACGTCTATGTCACACCTATGCCGGTAGTTGTTGGGAGCACTAAGCTGTTGACGAATATGTTTACCTGGGACAAATAGTCCGACTAGGTAAGTCCAACTTCGACCGAGAGGTCAATCGACGGATTCAAATCGGCTGGGCAGCGTTCGGGAGATTACGACACATCTTCTCGTCAGGCATACATCAAAACCTCAAAACTAGATTGTACAACCAGTGCGTGTTGCCAGTGATGACCTATGAATTTGAGACGTGGTCCTTTACTGCTGGCTGTATGAGGAAGCTCAAAGTCGCTCAGCGAGCTATAGAGAAGGCTATGCTCGGCGTTTATCTGCGTGATAGACTTAAAAACAAGGATATCTGCAGTAAAACCAGAGTAACCGACATATCCGAAAGGATTAGTAGGCTGAAGTGGCAATGGGCCAGCCATATAGCTCGAAGAACCGACAACCGATGGGGAAGAAAGGTTCTCGAGTGGTAGCCTCGTACTGGTAGGCGAAGTGAAGGGCGTCCCCCCACTGGATTCAGGAATTCAATGGATGCAGGTGGCTCAGGACCGTGTCTTGTGGCATTCCTCGGGGAGTCCTATGTTCAGCAGTGGACTTGTGAACAGCTGTAATGATGATGATCATGATGATACATTAGGATTTTCTTCCATATCGTGGAGTCATTCTACATAAATAAATTGCACATGGATAAAACATCTAGACCTAGAACAATTATTTGAAGTTCATACAAACACTTGTTCTCCGTGTAGGATTCGTACCCGCCGTCAATAGATCGATTCGAACCAATCCGTCAAAGTAGGTTTGATATAAAAGGTTATATTTATCAAAATCCACATCATCTTCTGAATCATTCCCTAAGTCAAGAAACCAAAGTAGCTTTTTTGGAATGTCTCGTTAAAATCTGCTTGGCCAAATCTTGTGATATCTCTTCACACTATCGCTGTCCTCCAGTCAGTTGGATCACGGCTGGCTTTTGACTATACAGCAGCACTATTCTTATGACCTTTCCGATGTAACTAATGCCGTTTATTCCCCTGGCGTTGTCAACTGCCACTGCGGTGTTGCAATTGTTCATAAGCGACGGTCGTCACTTACCATCAAGTGAGTCGCATGTTCGTTTGCCCTCCTTCTATTTAAAGCTTATCAGATAATCCAAAACAAAAATACAAACTCTAAAACCAATTATCTACGTTTTACACTTTAAAAACTGGCTTTGGTGGAATTTGAAACCCTTTATAATAATTTTAGGCGTTTTTTTTATTTATTTTTATTTATTAGGATCAACAAACAGTTTGCACAATATTTCTTAATCTAGAATACATTTACTACAAAAATATAATATAATAGTGCAACTAACAACGTTGACCACCAATTACTATTAATAAAAGCTGAGATTGAGATTAGCGCATTTTTCATCTGATACAATGTTTGTCTTCAACTAATAAAATGATGAAAATAATTATTATTCCAATAACCAATTACACAAAGTCATTCTCCTCTGAGTACTGAAAGTAACTTAGGCTTGTAAGCGACTCATAGGCAAGGTGATTTTTAATTTAATATTCCAATTACATATATCTTACAGGATTTGGACGAAAAGAGGATAAAAAACATAAAGAACTTCATGTTGAGTTCTGTGGACGTCGAAAGGAAAGTGTTCCCCATAATAATGCAGTGCCTTGACGGAATGGAGTTAGCGGCGAATAGTATTAATGAAAAAGAGGTATTCATTATGTTTTTTAATCAAATTGATATTAATTTAAAACGCAGGTATTTATAATATTCATATGTCTTTTATTAGAGAAATAGACGAATAAATATCAAATGTGAGTTAACCATACATTGAACTCGAGTTTTTTAAATAGTTAAAGTCTCGTCTTACTCAATACTCGAACAAATTACGGTAACCCAATGTTAAGATTTGAAGGTGCGCAACTTTATAACAAATTACCCGCACACATAAAAAATGTTAACTCGTTCAACGCATTCAAGAAACAATTGTATGAATATCTTGTTGCAAATGACTCACATAAATAATCGTGAATGCGTTGCGCGGGTGAAGTTTGTGTGTTTTTGGTGAAATTAATTTGGCGTAAGACTGGAATTTACTGTCTTTTGAATTTATTGTCTTAATGAGTAATAAAGATCTTTTAAACCTAAAGTAGTCACTTCCAAGTATGGAGTAAAGAGATAAAGAAGACAATTCTCTGGGGCATTCCCAAATCTTATGGGGCTTACTAAAAAAAACTATAATATAGCAATTCAATAAACTACTAAGCTACAACTTTACACTTTTTTATTATTTTGTAATCTATATTAAGTAAAAGATATTCAATTCCATTATTGATGAAACGAGTTCTAAAATTATGTACTTTCAAAAGGCACTATATTCTGCCCTATTCCGTCAACTTTTGATTAAAACAAAATTTTAGTAGATAGAAGAAATATCATATTTATTGTTCGATTAAACTTATAACATTAAAAATTCTTTCATAGGACACGCAGTTAGTAATAGAAAGGTACAAATCTGGTTTTGCGCCGCCGGAGGAATTCAGATTCGAGGCGATGTCTGGTGGCGAAGTAGCAGAGGTGGTGCCGCAAAATCACCTCACCGCCGCGCGAGGCACAGTCTCCGGACACAGGATCAAGAAACGAGGTGGACTTCTCTCCATATTCAGTTCCAACAAGGTGAGACACTGCACTCCCGACCGGTCTCGGAAAGAGAGAGAAAGATATCACTAACAAGGTGATCCACACTGCACTCCCGATAGACCACAGGCAAGACGCAATATAGTCAATTTTAGAATAGGCGTTATTTTAGCGGCTGATTTGTTTTCTATATTACTAGAACTGAATGAACGGTTGATAATAAATCCTTTGCCAAATTATGTTTTTATTTTCATTTTGTTTAGTTACTTATACCAGTTGAATATTTTCCAGTGCTAATTAAATATTTAAGCCTCGCAAATGAACCAACATACCCAATGTTATAACCCGAGCAAAATCCGTACTGTATTTACGAATAAAAACGTAGATAGACCAACGCAGAGTCAATCTTGGTTGTATAAAGCTTGCGTCTAAGGCCTAGGTATTGACTGATACATTTATTTATTGTATGGCATTGTATTAATATGATACATAAATTGAAAGGACGTTAGAGGTAGGCCTGGGTATAGAATTTTATTGATATATTTTATAACACTGTCTTATCTCTATTATTAATTCCGTGAACGATCACTTCTGCTATCAGCGCCAAAATGGCTAAAATCAAATCGCCTCATTGTGTTACGGTGTATATCCAGTCCATATATAGAGGTCAGTGAGGTATGTTGAATACGTGTAGAGGTGGATACGATATGATTGCGTGGTGACAAGTCACGAGTCTGCCAGCCAGTATCCACCATGTCTCGAAACACAACTGTCGTGTGCACCACCACTGCGGCACTTCTCACTGCGCAACACATTAAATAAAAACACAATAAGAAAAAGAAAAGTTAGAGGGAACGTGTTCGCCATGTTCACATCCGTTTTGAGCAACCAAAGCCGACTGGCGGTGACTCGCCGCGAGAGACACGCGTGCTAAAATTGTATACGTGTTGCTGCAGGTACGGGCTAGAGTTCCTGTGTACGCGTAGCCGACTACGCGTACATTGGAACGCTTAGTCCGTACAAGGCTTTAGAGACTGTTCCCAATATTATGTAGATTCATCTTTTAGTTTAAACGCAGCCTTTAAAACAAAATCAAACGTATTATAATAAAGAGTTTTAGGAGTGTAAATGTCTTTCCAAATTTACTACAATTTGCAAAGGAATTTTAAATTATTTAGTGTGCTTGCTTTTAACATATATGATTTTATGAATTATGCATATATTATTTGTATGCATGTTTGGGAAATATATTTTTTTGTCCATGACATTATTTTATCAAGTATTTTTTATGACCTATCTTCTAGAATACAAGAATTATTTGTCTGAATGCCGTTTTGTATTTTATTTATATGCTTTGGAGATGGAGATACTAATGTGTTTTTATTTTTTGTTATCCCCGTTCGATCCATACCTAACACGGGTTACATAACAACCAATTGATTATATTGGCTGGCGGCGACCGATGTCCCATCACACGGAAAAAGTAAGTCTCCCCGTGGGGACGTAAGTTTTTAGCATGCGCCATATAACTTCATTAATTTCTGCCATTTATTCCTTTTAAACTTTTACACACATATTATTATTTGTATACATTAAACTCACGTACTTACTGTATATAAAATCAGTGTTTCAGTAAACATTTTTATGTCCTGATTAAAGATTTTTGCTTAGCTTTGGACTCTCCAATACATCGGTGCAAGTCCTTGTTTCCGTTCGTTTATTTTTTTATTTAATTTTGTTTGTTTGCCTTCATCCTGTCCCGACCACGTCTAACGCTTTGGCTACAGAGGATAATTGAGGCGTGCAACTCCTTCAAGGTCAGTTACTTCTGAGACTGATGGTTTGGTTACGGTTGAGTGTGTTGTTAATGCTAGACACATTGTATTGATTTATCACTATATCTCTTAATTATATCTATTTAAAGTCGGTCCACAAAAGGTATATGGTTTTACATTTTATGATATTGCAGTTGTACTTACGGTTGTATATTTATTAGAATTACCTTTACTTGCACGTACATAATTCTTACGTGTTGTGTTATTTAGCTACTTTTAAAACAGGTTTAAATTGTGCTCATATTACTATACAATAATTAATAAAAAGTTTGTTAGCATCACTGAAATTTTGCTAGTTTTTAACATGAGGTATTTTATATGGATTATATTTTATTATTGTAGATCAAATATTTTAAATCATATAGAGTATCCGTGGCACATAAGAACAAAAATAAAAAAGTTCATTTTCACTACACATATTTTTTAATTAACCATTGGTAAAATCTACGTCGAGACCAACTGACTCTGGTGTTGCATCGCTTATTCTATGCATTTGCGACAGTACATCTCTAAATGAATAAGAAATACGAGATTCACATTTGTGCTATAAACACTTTTAGTAAGGGCTAGAAGGATATTTTTGTAAATTATTGCTTTATGATGTATCAGACATTTGAATGCATCTCATTTTTGTGAATTGCACAATAAAGTGATAGAATTGTTACAGATGCTAATAAAATTGTGTTGATTTTAGAACAACATGTCGATGGACGGAAAGGAGGATTATTCAGATTTGCCACCAAATCAGAAGAAAAAGAAACTACAGGCCAAGGTCCACGAGTTAAACAAACAGGTAATAACATTACGCATTATAATTTCCCTAAAATGTTTGTCGATGGTTTTGTATATTAATTATCAAAGAGAAAAAAGTAACCAATCTGAGTGTTGTTACTGCGCATACGATATATTTGATATGCATGTTTTTCATAGTACTTACTAATCACTAAGTGAACAATAGGTTAAATTATAATTATCTTCGCAACTATTAATGGGTCTTGTACTAGAAATATGTTGTTTATGGGTTAGTAATGACTAGTAAATTCAATAATTAAAAATAAATAATAATAAAACAATAATTCTTTTACACATTTAGTGGGATGATTAATCTTAAAAAAAGCGTCGGTGGTTAATAAAAATAGAAATAAATTATCGGTGCCATCAATACTCCAGAACAATACAAATTTATAAGCCTATTATACTGACACCTTCATATATCAGAGTGCTTGGGCTTTACAAGAGCAAATTGGACACAAAATGTTATTAATCAAGGCTTAGAAAATAATAATGAATTTAAAATGTTGTTACAGGTGGCACAAGAACAAGCTGCAATGGAAGGTCTTATGAAGATGAAGGGTGTATATGAAACAAATCCTACGTTAGGGGACCCGATGACTGTAGAAGGTTTGATATTATGATTTATTTGAAGTTTGCCTTTTTTTAAGACATTATATATTTGAAATGAAAAAAAAATGAGTTTATTACTCTATTATATATTATTTACTTAAATCTTTTTTCATATAAATTAACACGCTAATTTTTTTAATAATTTTACTATCCGATAAAGTTAATATACTGTAACACAGCTTAGTGATCAAAGTTAAGGGTTCTAAGGTCGAATCCCACATGTTGCTGTTCACTCTTTTCAAGCAAAAATAAAAATAGTTACTTATGATTGTTAGAGTGTCCCTGACAGGCAATCCAGACAACACCATATTTAATCACATAAGTGTTACCAAAGTAAATAGTTAATCCCTCTATGTTGGTTTGACATTTGGCAGCGATGCTGCGGGCCTCCATAATACAAGACTTATGCAAATAAAAGAAAACGTTGTGGCCATGGTGGATAACGGAGTGCACAATCATTTCATAGATACACTTAACTTCTTTATATTAATTATAAGAAGAACAAAATATGGCTACTGCAGTTCATGGATACTTATAAACAACTTCAAACAATTAAGCCCACAGATGTGTGCCACAGACTCCTGAGCACGAATGTGAAATACCTCAAAGCCAGTTTTTATGCTGACTTCCTTATCACTCTCTTTAAAGAGTTGTTAAGTAAGCATTTCTGTAGATATTGTGTAGGAATATAGTGTATATTTTTAAATATTAAAAATATAATTAAATAAAATTGAATATCACACAAACTTTTGATACTACTAAAAGTAGTAAATTTAAATTATATTGTGCAGTAATTTATTAGTGATGGTATCAACCCAATACTCACATATCATTCGCTTGCCGAGTAGTGTATATGCACGAACTAGCATCCTTTAGCGTCACGTCTCTTTCCACAATAACAATAAGGTATTTATATTTTTACTAGGCCAACTAAACGAATGCTGCGATAAACTAAAGAAACTGCGAGCACAGTTACGGAAATATGAAGAACTATTAGCTGAGGCGAACAGTCAGTTGTGCGCACCACCGATACACCCTGCTTCACGAACTAATGGTTCCGCCCCACCCGCGCAGGCTATCAGGTTTGTAATGATTTATGTATTGCACGCCTCATAACGCGAATATTTATTAGGTAGTGCTTTACTCTCGACAAGTCAAGGTCAAGTAATTTTGTGTTCTTAAAATGCCTCATACGATAATATGAGTTGCCGTATATCAAGAAAACACTAATTAATCTATCTTATATTTCCTAAAATATCATTTTATGTTGGTATTTTGAAAAAAAAAACAGTTTGAAAAAAATTTGACGTGGACGTCCGGATGTTGATTTTGTATGTGGTCACGATAACTCCCGAAAAGACCGGGTTTTTTTATTAACTTCAGAATTACATCAACTGGTTCCCTATTTTGAAATCAATAGCCTAGTACGCGTAGTTTGTTAATAAAATGATTTTCACCTTTTATAAGTTTTTTTGCTATTAAAAATTTTAAGGCGCTTTAGTGGTGTAGTATAATTTAAAATAATAAGTGTACTATTATTAAATAGGAATTAACAACGAATTAAGAGTAAGCGGTTAACGTAGGTACAAAAACTTCGATAATTCAGAAGAAAATTGTTTTGTGATAGTGCATAGCTCTTCACGATGCTACAGCTATATTATGGTTGTAGCACGAATGGGTCGGCTAAACCGCGGAAGGACCATGCTCTTACAGGATACCAGCGTAAAGTAGCAGCTTAATGCTGCATGTTTAGTATAGTTAGTGTAGGGAACTGGAGATATTCTGGAAGTGAGGTATTCTTAGTCCTCCTCAGAGTGACACAACGCATCTACATTTTTATTCTTAATCGAGGATAGTTGTGGATGTTTTTGGATCACAGCATTCATTTATTTATTAAGGCTTTATTTGCGCACCAAGTACAAAAAGGCGGACTTAATGCAACAAGGCATTCCCTACCAGTCTACCTTAAGGCTAAGTGGAGAAGATATTATGGGCGCAGAGTCCAAACAAATACGTTAAAAATATTAACTAACTACATAGAAAGATACATATTATAAATATAATTATATAAAGATTACCTTACCTTTAGATTTTTTTTTAAATGTTGTATTGTCTGCTATCTTCTCTAACCACTGTAGTTGTAGTGTAACACAGGCTCGGCACGCACTTAACTAAACACGTCCACTCTCGCCCGAGGCTCTCGTGTAACTGACGCGGTGCGCTCGAGACTGTGACATATATATATATGCAAACACTACATCTCTTTCTTATCAAGATTTTTTTCTTTTTTTTATTATAACTCAACAATTACGAGGGTGGATTGAAAAGTACTCGGCCTAACACAGATCCATTCAATTCTAAAAATCAAATCTAGCCACATTATTTAGTTCAGTTCAGACTAGTTCATTGTGTGAAGTTCGAAACGTGTGCGATAATTAGTTGTGATTTTATAAATTTATTAACAAAGTAATCGGACATAATTTCCGCGAATGGAGCAAATCGAGCAGCGTGCCGTCATTAAGTACCTCCATAAGAAGGGGCTATCATCAAAAGCCATCCATGATGACATGGTCAGTACATTAAACGATTGTGCTCTGTCATATTCATTCGTCAAAAAATGGATAGCAGAATTTAAGCGTGGTAGAGAGAGTGTGAAAGATGAACCCCGCTCTGGAAGGCCTTCGACGTCAACTACTGACGAAAATATTAAAAAAGTACTTGATTTTTGTGTAAAGTACTTGATGTGTGTGTGTGTATGTGTGATGGAGCATGAATGTATAAGCCCAAGACTCCTCTGGATTAGGTTAAAAGTCGGACTCACTCGCTTGTTTATCCTTGGGGTCTATGCACCAATGGATCTGCGTGGAGGTGGGTCCATAAAAACACAACAAGAGAGAGAGGAATTTTGGGATAGCATGAGAGAGGTCTTGAATAAATGCGGAGAAAATGAACGGATCGTGATGTTAGGGGACTTTAATGGATGGGTTGGAGTAAAGCGTGATGGGTATGAAGGAGTTCTGGGTACGTTTGGGGACGAGAGAGTGAATGACAATGGGAGAAGCCTGCTTGAAGTATGCTTGGAATGGAATCTGTGCGTGGCCAACACAATGTTTGACCACAAAAAGATCCATTTGTATACAAGAGATGAGGGTGAGTCTAGAAGTATGATTGATTTTGTAATTGTGGATGAAAGACTGAGGAAGAAAGTGCTAGACACTCGGGCATACCGCGGTGTAGGCCTCGACACAGACCACTTCCTGGTCATAGCCCGAATGCGTGGCCTCTTTAAACGGTGGCGACACCGAGTGGCCGAGCCTACGAGTGTTTTGGACAGAGTAAAAGTGGAAAATCTACAAGAAGAAGAAAAGAAAGACGAGTATGTAGAGAAACTGAAAGAAAGTTTTAAAGGGATAGAAGAGATAGGAGTGATTGAAGATTTGTGGGAGACATTTAAGAAAGGGGTCGTAAATGTTGCTATCGAGGTATGCGGGGTAGCTAAAAGAAGGAAAGGAAGAAAGAATGATAACGTGTGGACGGATAAAGATGTACAAAAGGTTGTGCAAGAAAAGAAGAAAGCGTGGTTGGATTTGGTTAGCAACAAAAGCTAACCAAAAAGTTCAAAAGGCAACGGATGACGAGATAAAGGAAGCAAGAACGAAGTATAAAAGATTGAAAACAGCAGCGAAAGAAATTGTGTCTAGAAAGAAAGAAGAACGAAAGGATGATTTCGATAGGAGGCTCACTGAAGATTTCCAGTCAAACATTAAGTTTTTCTGGAAAACCATCAAAACAGCCAGAGGAAAAACTTCTACCTCTGAGCTGAGTACAATCAGGAGTCAAGATGGGAGCATTATAAAAGGAGAAGAATGTGTGTTAAAGAGATGGAAAGAGTATTTTGAAAGTTTGTTTGAAAGAGAGGAAGTGCAGGTACAGCATCTGCCACCTTCCACGGAAACTAATATAAATGTTGATGAAAATGAGATAAGCATGGATGAAATAGTGAAAGCGTTGAAAAGTATGAGATTAGGTAAGGCTGCAGGGTATGACAGGATTACCGTCGAGATGCTGAGGGCTGGACAGGGCCTGGTGGCTAGTCAGCTGTACCGCCTTTTCAATCTGTGCTGGCGAAATGGGCAAGTACCGGGAGACTGGTGCAAAGCCGTAATCGTGCCATTGTATAAGGGAAAAGGGTCACGGCAGGACTGCATGAATTACCGCGGTATAAGCCTTCTCAGCGTCGTCGGTAAATTGTATGCGAAAGTGTTGATTGAAAGGATTGTGAATGAAACAGACAAGAAAGTATGGGATGCACAAGCGGGATTTAGAAAGGGAATGGGATGTACGGATCAGGTCTTTTCCTTGCGGTGCATAGCCGAAAAGTATTTGGCTAAAAACAAGAGAGTCTACTGCGCGTTCGTAGATCTAGAAAAGGCCTATGATAGAGTGGTGAGGAATGAATTGTGGTCAGCACTGTCCGTGAACGGTGTGAGCAGTATCCTCATACGAGCAATGCAATCTCTTTATAGGGATTCTAGTGCTTGTGTAAGGATAAACGGGGCATACACTGAATGGTTTAATATCGAAAAAGGTGTTAGACAGGGATGTGTAGCGTCACCGTGGCTGTTTAATCTGTTCATGGACAATTGTTTGACAGATTTAAAAGAGAATGAAAGTGGGTTGAGAATGAATGAGTTACTCGTCAAATGTTTTCTCTATGCTGATGACCAAGTATTACTTGCGTCTTCGGCCGAGGAGTTGCAGGAGATGGTAACTGCTATGAGTGGAGCTTTTGTTAGAAAGGGAATGAAGATGAATGTAAGGAAGACGAAAGTGATGGTGTTTGAAAAAGATGAGGCAGTGACAGACTGCAATATCGTGATTGAAGATGAACAAATTGAACAGGTGAAAGAGTTTGTGTATCTGGGTTCAAAGTTTACAAGAGATGGAAAGTGTGAGAGTGATATCGAAAGAAGAGTGAATGCAGGAAACATGGTGAATGGAGCTTTGCACTCCTTTATGAGCAGTCGGAAGGTGTCTAACAAAGCTCGTTTGGCTGTGCATGAGGGGGTGTTGGTTCCGACACTCATGTACGGAAGTGAAACTTGGGTATGGCAGAAGAAACATGAAAGCAGAATAAATGCAGTTGAGATGAGAGTATTAAGAAGTATGATAGGAGTTAAACTGAGTGACAGGCTAAGAAATAGTGAGGTAAGGAAACGTTGTGGTCTGAAAGAAGATGTAGTGACAAAAATTGAGAAAGGTATGCTGAGATGGTTTGGCCATGTCGAGAGAATGAATGAGGAACGATTGACGAAAAAAGTGTATAAGGCGAGTGTGAATGAAAGTGTTGGAAGGGGTAGACCTAGGCGGACATTTCTAGACCAAATCAGGGACGTCTTGAAAAAAGGCCAGGTCAAGAGTACCCTAAACCGTAGAGCATGTATGAAGGGAATAATGAAAGTGGACGAAGCAAAACAAGTATGTAAGGATCGTAGCAAGTGGAAAGAACTGGTCTCTGCCTACCCCTACGGGAAAGAGGCGTGATTATATGTATGTATGTATGTTGATTTAATAATGGGAGACCGCAGATTAAAAATTAGAGAGATAGCCGAGATTATAGGCATCTCTTATGAACGAACTCAAAACATCATTGTCAACGAGTTGGGTTTCCACAAGGTGTCTGCGAGGTGGGTTCCGCGACTGCTTTCAGTTGAACAAAAAAGGACGCGATTGACTATTTCACGCGACTGTTTGGAGTTATTTGAAGCCGATGCAGATGATTTTTTGAATCGTTTTGTTACTATGGACGAAACATGGGTTCATTACTGTACACCGGAAACAAAACAACAATCAAAACAGTGGAAAAGACCTGGTTCACCACCCTCTAAAAAGGCTAAGTCGATTTTGTCGGCAAATAAGGTGATGGCTTCAGTATTCTGGGACTCGAAAGGTGTGATTATGATTGATTATCTTGAAAGGGGTCAGAATATAAACTCTGATTACTACTGCACCTTCCTACGTCGTTTACGAGAGGAAATAAAAGAAAAACGTCGAGGAATGCTCAGAAGAAAAGTCCTGTTTCATCAACATAACGCCCGTGTTCACACGTCAGTACAGTCAATGGCTGAAATTCACAACTGTGGCTTTGAACTGTTCCGCATCCGCCGTATTCACCTTAACTGGCACCATCAGACTTCTTTCTGTTCCCTAACCTAAAAAAGCACTTGGGAGGTCAAAGATTTTCGACAAACGACGAGGTCAAAGCAGCTGTAGACGCATATTTTGACTCTAAGGAAGAATCATTTTTTTCAACGGTCTAAATGCTTGGAAGGGGAGGTGGCAAAAGTGTATTGAACTTGATGGTGATTATGTAGAAAAATAAAAATATAACTGATTTAGTATTTGTTTATTTTCTTGGTTAGGCCGAGTACTTTTCAATCCACCCTCGTACAAGCAGCTTGTATTGTCTGTATTAATTATTACATATTTTCGTCTTCTTTATCCTGTTCTAGATTTTGGTTTTTTTTCATTCTGATCGGGTGGAATAGCCGTCCAATCGCCTCCTACTTTCTTCAAATGTATCACATTTCTCCTAAACCTTTGGTTCGTTTCACTATTGCGTACTGTGCAGTCACCGCCTCGTGCACTCTCTACGACGTGTGGCGTCGGTTTAAAATTTGTTGTAAGATTATTCGATTTTTCCACTGCTTTTACGTAAACCTTATCTCCCTGTATTATATCTGAGTGAGTTGCTCTGCGTTTCCTATCTACATACTCTTTTCTTTTTATATTTTCTCTATCCCTGATATCTGAATCTAAATGACTGTCTGTAATTTATTTCACCTATTGATGAAATTTTATCCCTACTTTTTCGTTGAAAAAACTGTTCAGACGGTAACCTCCCGGTAACTGTAAGGAGGGGTGCTGTTATACATTAGAAGATACTCCCACAAACATTCTTTTAAATCCTTCCTCTCGATCGGGCTGATACGAAGACGTTTCAAAACATCTCTGTTTTGTCTTTCAACTTCGCCGATCATTTGAGGCCAATATGGTACAGTACTAAATAACTTAATGTTACATTCTTTGAAGAAAGATCGAAACTCTTCACTAACGAACTGCTTGCCATTGTCTGCGGTGATAGAAATAGGATAACCAAGTGTACTGAACATTTCTTTTACCATTTTAATAATCTGTAAGCTTGTGATGTTTTTGTAATTTTTACTTCTTTGTATCGACTATAGTAGTCGACCACTACTAACAAATACTCGTTACTTGGCAATGGTCCCATTAGATCCATTGTGACATCTATCCATAGAGCCCGCAGGCAACTCTCGTCTCTTCATTGGTGCAGGTGTGTTTGGCAAACCCACAAACGTACAACCTTTACAGGCCTTTACTAATTGTTCTACGTCTTTATCGATACGGGGCCACCATACCTTTGATCTCAAGCGTCCCTTCATCGCTACGACACCTGGATGACCCTCGTATGCAGCATCTAATACACTCTTGCAGAGTTGCTGTGGTATTACAATTTTATTTCCACGAAGTAGAATGCTGTCATGGAAACAACTCGTTTTCAAAAAATTTGTAACTCTTAATCGAATCGTCCCAGTCTTTTTCTGAATATGCTACAATGGAACTCATTGGTATAGCAACTGGTCTAGAATTTTCCACTATTTGGTACACATGCTGGTCTTTTCCTTTTGGTGGGTTATCAGGATAGTTACATAATCGTGACAAGGGATCAGCTATATTTGTTTTTCTTGGCTTGTATACAACCTTGAATGAATAAGACTGTAGCCTCAGTACCCATCGTTCAATCCTCGCACATGGTTTTGACTTAGACCCGAACAATATCTCTAGCGGCTTGTGGTCAGTGACTAAATCAAAAGGCTTTCCAAATAAATTTTTAACAGTGGTAGAGTCACGCGGCAGCTTTTGCTGTCGCACGGATGGGCCGGCTCGAACCGGGGTGGTACCACGACCTCACAGAATACCAGCGTGAAGTAGAGGTTTTCCTCTGCGTTTCGCTTGGTGAGTGCAGGTGGCCGGAGGCCCTTTTTACTGGAAATGAGGCATTCCATCTTTGTCCTCACGGGTGGCAATGCATCTGCATTTTGATTCGCAAACGAGGATAGATGTAGATGTCTATGGGTCGCAGCAACCACTTACCATCAGGTGGACTGTGTGCTCGTTTGTCACCCTTATCCTATAAAAAAAAGAAAAAAAAAAAGTTAAATGTTCGACCCCCCAAACTAATGCTAGTGCCTCTTTTTCCGTTTGGCTATACCTGCGCTCGCAGTCTGTCAAAGTTCGATTACCATAGGCAATAATTCTAGGGCCATTTGTATCATTTTGTACAAGGACAACACCAAGTCCGACAGGGCTAGCATCTGCTATCACCTGTCTTGCATCTCTGACGTCATAATACCCTAAAATCTGTATTTCCGTGAGCATCCGTTTGAGTTTTTGGAATGCTTTATCTTGTTCCCCAGACCATTGTTTTTCCAAGCTCTTCCTTTTGCTCATCTTCTGTCTTAGCAGGTGCTTCAGAAGTTCTGTCATGGCGGCCAAGTTAGGTATCCATTTGTTTATGTAGTTTAAGAGTCCTAAAAAACTTTGGAGTTCTTCTATGGTCTTTGGGACCCTAAATTTCATAATACTCTCAACGTACTTGTTGAAGGGTTTACTCCTTCATGTGTATCCCAGAAAATTCACATCCTGCGTTTTATATATGCATTTATTGCTATTCAGCACGGCGTTGTTTTTACTAAGTACCTGTAGAACTTTCTTTAGTCATGCGTCATGTTCTTCTTCACTGTTCCCGAATACGAGGATATCATCAAAATATAAATATAATAAAATTGACGACCCCTTCACAGTTTATCAGCATCATTTCAATGATCTTCTGAAAAATCTCGGAAGCGCAGGTAATTCCAAGCATTATTCTTTTATATCTATATAATCTTTTGGGGGTTATAAAAGTCGTTATGTGTCTGGATTCAGAGTGAATTTCCACTTGATGGAAGGCATTTTTTTATGTCTAATTTGTTAAAATATTTAGCTTTCTTCATTTTAGGCAAAAATGGTCCATAGTAGGCAGGGGGTGGTTTTCTCGCAATATAGCGGCGTTCGTACATCTCATATCTACGCACAAACGTAATTCACCATTTTCTTTCATGATTGGAATATTGGTGAAACCCATTTAGACGGACCTTGCACTTCTTCAATTATATCACTGTTTAGTGATTCCTTAATTTTGATTGCAACCTTCTCTTTAATGGGGATTGGTACTCTCCACTTGATCTATCCCGATACCAAGTTTTAAGACACTCAGACGGACTGCTGTGTTCTTACCCAACAGGTCTCTAATACCCCCCGAAATCACGTAAATAGTTGTATGTTTCTTTCGTCCATCGACTTCGAGTATAGTTTCAAATGAACCCTCTATTGCCAAAGAAGAGTTACTGCCATATGCTAATAATGTCTTGTCTGGTCTTTACATTTGATTAAAAGCATATACTTTTTTGCTTTTTTAACTCTTCCCACGTTTTGTAAGATATAAGGTTCTTGCGCAATTTCGAATTACACTTTTCCGCAATTTGATCTATGAGATGATCATCTTGCTTTTCGAATGCACACTTTTCGGCCTGTTTGAGAAGTTTTTCCTGTTTTAGCAATCGAAAAACATGCCGCTCATAAACTTTGCTCCGTTTAGGTTGAAAATACTCGTAGAGTTTTTTTTATGGCTACTTTAAATACATCAACGGTTTCTGATGATTCTACATTGGCACCCGGTAAATTGTAGAATATTTCTTGTATCCCAGAGCCACCAAAATGCAATAGCGTAGCTCGTTTCTTGAGTGCTGATATAACTTCAGCTGTGTCCAGATAGATTAGTAGAGACCTTTTCCATTTTTCACACCTTATAGCCATAGATGTGCTATCACATTAAAGTTGATAACGGTATCATTATTACGAGGGCTGCACTAAAAGTATCGGGAATGGAATATTTCCACTGTTCCTGTCATATTAAAATATTTTTAATTGAAAAGTCCTTGGTTTTAAAAATCGAATACCGTTTATTTATTTAAAAAAAGATTCTCGGTCTTGTCACAAGGTTTGGTCAAACTTGTTTAGTCGTTGAAATGGAATTGACTCGAGAAAATTCAAGAGCGATGATTTATTATGACTTGTGAAGTGGTTTAACATAAAAACAGTGTGTTGACCGGATGATTTCTGCATTTGGTGATGAAGCCCCATCCAAAACCACAATTTATCGCTGGTTTGCTGAATTTCAACGTGGACGTGTCAAGCTCAGTGATGATCCCCGTCAAGGTCGTCCAGAAACTGCAGTCACCCAAGAAAACGTTGATGCTGTGCATAAGCTGATTGAGAAAGATCGACATGTGACATACCGCAAAATTCAGGCAACTTTAGACATTCGCATGAGTCAAATACAAATAATCTTGCATGAACAATTAGGTGTAAAAAAGTTGTTTTTCCGATGGATACCGCATTCGCTCTGTGAAGAGCAAAAAGCGGCTCGCGTTACTTGGTGCGTCAGAACTCTCGAAAGATTCCACGCAGGATCCTCAAATGCTGTATACAACATCGTATCAGGTGACGAATCCTGGATATACGCGTACGGACCCGAAACAAAAAACCAGTCACGAGTTTGGGTGTTCGAAAATGAGTTAAAGCCTACAAAAATTGTTAGTTCACGGAGTGTTGCAAAAAAAAATGGTGGCCACGTTTGTCTCCAAAACCGGCCATGTTACGACTATTCCTCTTGAGGGACAAAGAACAGTTAATGCAGAATGGTATGATAGCATTTGTTTGCCACAGGTCTTTTCTGAACTCCGTAAAGACAACTGCAACCGCCGCATCATCCTCCATCACGACAATGCGAGTTCTCACACCGCACACAGAACAAAAGAGTTTTTAGAGCAAGAAAACATAGAATTATTAGACCATCCGCCGTACAGCCCCGACCTAAGCCCTAATGATTTCTATACTTTCTCTAAAATAAAGAATAAATTGCGTGGACAGAGATTTTCATCACCGGAAGAAGCTGTGGACCTCTACAAAACGGCCATTTTGGAGACCCCAACTTCCGAATGGAATGGTTACTTCAATGATTGGTTCCATCGTATGGAAAAATGTGTCAAATTTCGCGGAGAACACTTCGAAAAGCAATAAATACATTTTTAAATAGTAATGTTGTGTCACTTCCTTGATTCCCGAAATTTTCAGTGCCGCCCTCGTATTATTATTTTAGGGGCAAACTGAAACAGTTTCTTATATATTTATTTCCAATTTAATGCTGGTATTTTAATACCCAAAGTCCAATTTAATGGTAGTAACTTAGTACCCAAAGTCCAATTTAATGGTAGTACTTAGCACCCAAAGTCCAATTGAATGGTAGTAACTTAGTACCCAAAGTCCAATTTTAATGGTAGTAACTTAGTACCCAAAGTCCAATTTAATGGTGGTACCTACCTTAGTACCCAAACTCCAATTTAATGGTAGTACCTTAGTACCCAAACTCCAATTTAATGGTGGTATCTTAGTACCCAAACTCAAATTTAATGGTGGTATCTTAGTACCCAAACTCCAATTTAATGGTGGTATCTTAGTACCCAAACTCCAATTTAATGGTGGTATCTTAGTATCCAAACTCAATTTAATGATGGTATCTTAGTACCCAACACCATTTTAATGGTTGGTATCTTGGTACCCAAACTCAATTTCATGATAGTAATATGTTCCATAACATTCGCCCTTTTCTTTCGGTTTATTTGTTATACCGACTACTTCCATTGCTGTGCCATTTAGGCTTTGGGTGAATTCAATACCTATAATGCGCATTTACAGTATTACAAGTTACCTACTATGCAATTTACAGAAGTCGTGAAGTGTCCACGATTTTTTGTAAGACATATATGCCATGAAAGCGGTAAAATAGTATTTTCATTAAAGGCGATAAATATCACACCTACATGTAAAATGACACTAAAATTTAGCTAACGACATTGTATTTCGGTTCGAATCAAGAGGAGTGATTAGTTACATTTACTATTTTTCCATCAAAAATCTTTTTAAATAAAAGTTGTGCTAATAGACATATGTTAAAATAAATCATGATTTTATCATTGCTACATAAAGACAATAAATTTTGCACACTATAAGCGTGGTCTCATATGCGAACATATAATTTATATAAATTATTAAAATGATCATAACAGGGTTAAAAACAATAAATCATAATTCATAATCCAAAGTTTTTTTTCCGCGGGTACTCTAGGATTTAGTTTACAATTTGCAATTGCAATGCTAATAGTTGCACATTGCTAACATATTTTTGTTTATATCTTTATACAAAACAGGTATTTACCTTTTTTCTCGTCGCCACTTGTATTGTCTGCTATCTTCTCTAATCACTGTAGTGTAACACAGGCTCGGCACACACTTAACTAAACACGTCCACTCTCGCCCGAGGCTCTCGTGTAACTGACGCGGTGCGCTCGAGACAGTAACATATATATATTACAAATGTTACCACCGAACTAGGATTTTGTCCTGTATCGTGGAGGCAGTTTACAAACATAAATTACACGAGGACAAACATCCAGACCCGGAACAATTATTTGTAGCCCATACAAATACTTGTTTCGTGCGGGATTTGAATCAGCAGCCCCCAGCGCAACAACTCATTGCTAAGCCACTGTGCCACGGAGCCTTCAATGACTGATCAGATGGACTGTTTTCTCGTTTATCGTCCATATTCTATTAAAAGAAAACGTGCGTACAGTTCTCACGTCAATTAAATGAAAATTAAAACTATTTAACGGCAAATTATTTACCAAGTGCTAGGCGGTGAAGGAACACATCGTTAGTTTGTGAGGAAACCTGCATGTTTAAGAAATAAGAATAAAAAAAATATTGCAAAGACATGTGAAGTTCGCCAACACGCATTGGAGCAGCGTAGCGAACATTACCTTGCCCTAAAACCTATAAATGATAGGAGGCCTATGAACAGCTGTGGGACGAAGTATATAGGCTGTAACCTTAACTGACTTTAAATAATTTATTTAATATGATAATTTTCAACCACAAGTGTGGCATAAAATATAAGATAAAAGTTTAATTTTGTAGCAAATAAATGTTATAATTCTTATTTTCAGTAAAGTTGAGCTTACATTTTAGTGTAATAAATGAAAAGAATATCTTTTTTTCCAGTAAAACTACTTTGCAATAGCGCTATCTACTTCATTTTATAAGTAAAATCATTTTATCAAAAAAAATTGACTGTCTCAAGGTGATATGTAAACTAGACGCTAGTTGGCCTACACACGACCAATTTAATACAATATTTTTTCAATATCTTATGTCACTATCTCGCAGGCTAAATCCTATAAATGTATCTGTTTGTCTCGTTTCTGCGTCGCTTTTTTTTTTCATCGAGCTTAGCAACGATTGTAGAGAAGTTTTCAGTTCAAAATTGTGGTTGCAGCATCGGGTCGAACAGCGAGTCGCTGTCCCGGTCCGCGTCCGAGTCGTCGGTGAGCACGGGCACGGGCACGGGCACGGGCGCGCACTGCGCGGCGGGCGGCGCGCGCGCGGCCGGCGGCTCGCCCGAGTCGGGGCTGGGCGGCGAGCTGGCGGCCGCGCACGACGCCAACGGCCACCACCACGACGACCACGACGAGCACGACGCGCACGACCACGAGTCCGACCTCGACTACTACTACGAGCCGGACCTCCAGCCGCTCGGATACTGTAAAGCGCTCTATGCGTTCGAAGGTGAGCGAGCTGTTGTGTGACTAAACTAACGTACAGTCTCTCACGCAGTACTGCATTGCTAGCGTTACTTTCTTGGGATATCGTTTGGGTGCCCGACAAGCACGCGACACCTACGAACACGAGTCATCGACTACTAATACGAACCAAACGTCCAGTCGCTCGGGTATTGCAAGGCGCTCTATATCTTCGAAGGTGAGCATTTTTGTAGCTTAGTTTAGCTAACATACAGTATATTGCGAAGAGTACTACTTTGTAGTAACAAACCAGATCCCCAGCCCGCAAAAGTATTGCAAAACGTTGTAACCGTGAAGTATCATTAAAAGTGAGTTAGCGTTGCTAGGACTATTTTCTTGGGATGTCGTTTGAATTGCATAATGAGCAGAACGCTGTGTACGCTCTGCTCATTATGCAATTAATAATATTGCAAATTTAATTATTTGGATACTACAACTATACACTACACTATACATTGATTTACATTAAACATTTAAGTTAATTTTATTTTTTTATTTTCATTGGAATAAGTTATAATATCTAGAATTAATAAATTTGCAATGCTACCATCAATCACCATTTTAGACATAAGTTAGTCTCATTGTGGTGATGGATTTTCTTACGCTACAATATTAACACAAACAGCACAATAAAACAGTTAATAATTTGTTACTATAATTAAAATCGTTTAAGAAATAATTTGAATCCTAGTTTATCAAGATTACAACTTTAAAAGAGCTTACTATCAAGTTTAAAAAAATGGTAATTATTCTATAATTTTCTAATCATATCTCTTTTTTTTGTTCATTACAGCCAACGGTACAGGCTCAACCATGCGCATGGAGTGCGGCGAGCGGTTGCTGGTGCTAGAAACAGACGCGGGAGATGGCTGGACGCGTGTACGCCGACACCACACGCGCGAAGAAGGCTTCGTGCCCACCACCTACATCGCGACCACGCTATACGCCGACGCACACGAGCACTAGCCGCACGTACGTACCATGTACATGTCACCCTACATCGCGATCACGTTGTACGCCGACACACACGAGCACTAGCCGCACATATGTACCGTGTACATATCACCCTACATCGCGACCACGCTGTACGCCGACACACACGAGCACTAGCCGCACGTACGTACCGTGTACATATCACCTTACATCGCGACCACGCTGTACGCCGACATACACGAGCACTAGCCGCACGTACGTACCGTGTACATATCACCTTACATCGCGACCACGCTATACGCCGACGCACACGAGCACTAGCCGCACGTACGTACCGTGTACATGTCACCCTACATCGCGATCACGTTGTACGCCGACACACACGAGCACTAGCCGCACATACGTACCGTGTACATATCACCCTACATCGCGACCACGCTGTACGCCGACACACACGAGCACTAGCCGCACGTACGTACCGTGTACATGTCACCCTACATCACGACCACGCTGTACACCGACATACACGAGCACTAGCCGCACGTACGTACCGTGTACATATCACCCTACATCGCGACCACGCTGTACACCGCCATACACGAGCACTAGCAGCACGTACGTACCGTGTACATATCACCCTACATCGCGACCATGCTGTACACCGACATACACGAGCACTAGCCGCACGTACGTACCGTGTACATGTCACCCTACATCACGACCACGCTGTACACCGACATACACGAGCACTAGCCGCACGTACGTACCGTGTACATATCACCCTACATCGCGACCACGCTGTACACCGACATACACGAGCACTAGCCGCACGTACGTACCGTGTACATGTCACCCTACATCCCGACCACGCTGTACACCGACACACACGAGCACTAGCCGCACATACGTACCGTGTACATATCACCCTACATCGCGACCACGCTGTACGCCGACACACACGAGCACTAGCCGCACGTACGTACCGTGTACATGTCACCCTACATCACGACCACGCTGTACACCGACATACACGAGCACTAGCCGCACGTACGTACCGTGTACATATCACCCTACATCGCGACCACGCTGTACACCGCCATACACGAGCACTAGCAGCACGTACGTACCGTGTACATATCACCCTACATCGCGACCATGCTGTACACCGACATACACGAGCACTAGCCGCACGTACGTACCGTGTACATGTCACCCTACATCACGACCACGCTGTACACCGACATACACGAGCACTAGCCGCACGTACGTACCGTGTACATATCACCCTACATCGCGACCACGCTGTACACCGACATACACGAGCACTAGCCGCACGTACGTACCGTGTACATGTCACCCTACATCCCGACCACGCTGTACACCGACATATACGAGCACTAGCCGCACGTACGTACCGTGTACATGTCACCCTACATCGCGACCACGCTGTACACCGACATATACGAGCACTAGCCGCACGTACGTACCGTGTACATGTCACCCTACATCGCGACCACGCTGTACACCGACATATACGAGCACTAGCCGCACGTACGTACCGTGTTCATATCACCCTACATCGCGACCACGCTGTACGCCGACGCACACGAGCACTAGCCGCACGTACGTACCGTGTACAAGCTCCACACGTACACACAGGACAAAGTGTGTATAACATACTACAAGACCATGCATATAGGCATTTCTTTGTTATGTATGTGTAACGGCTATTAACGGTAATAATAGGGCGCTTTATAACCAATTAAGAATTCCAAGTGCAGTGTAAATTTATCATAACATTCAATTTCAGGTATAGCAGAGCACTATCTGCCGCTTTGTTGTTGCAACAAAACACAACGCAACGTCTCCCACGAGTTGCAACGAAACTATGCCGTCTTTGGACTGTTTATCGCTTGTGAAATCACACGCGAACATCGCAGTGCCGTGGCGCTCTAGTTGTGAAACCATTCGTGGCCTAACTGTGTGCAAGTATTTTTGCTATAATTTATCGTAACTGAGAGTTTAGATTTATTTTTTTATCTTTTTTAACTTTCATTGCCCGTGGTCGTGGCTAGGGAGGAGTTAGGTCGAGGCTTTAAAAAAGCCAGGCGCTTTTCAGGAAAATTTAAAGCCTAATGTAATGACAAGATATAGTGCCAAATTTTCCCTTCTTCTCTGCGTAGAAGTTTCTAGCTACGCCCACGCGCCTCGTAATTGTAATAACATTCCATGGTTTTATTTATTGTGTATATTATCGGTTACATGACTTACATATTTTTCATGTAAGCTCGTATAGCTTAAAATAGTTTATAATGTTTAATTGTAACAATGCGTAACATGTCTAGATCTTCATTGTGCCAGCTGTTTATATCGTAAGGACTTTTCGTACTTATAATAGGTGATATTATATTGCTTTTATGTGGTTCCGCCGACAAGTATTCGAAATTATAGCAAAAATAGATATTAACTAAATACAATGTGTAATATATGTAAACATTAAATTTATCTCAGATAAATATTTAAAAGCTAAATTTCATTTATTCAATAACTATTAATGGATTACGTTAAACAATATCACATGATGTATTATAAAATGCTTACGTTAATTGAATCTTAGTTATAAATGCTAGCTAAATGTGATTAGCCAATGCTATTTTCTGAATATTTCTGTATGCAAGAAACAGAATTGTATTTATATATAATGAGGGAAGTATGGATGAGTGAGTTCGATTTTTATATAAAAATAAAACTATATGAGGACATTATTTTTGTGTTTAATTTATTAACATCTTTATAATATTATTAATACACTCAAATAACTAAACGAAACTTTAATGAATACTCAGAATGGGTTTATACTATCTTGTGGGTATTTTAAAATATGCTGAAAAGCATTAATGATGGCTAGTTTCCCTGCGAGCTGCTTTGGCACTGGACTCAACTAGGAGTCCTTACAAGGGTTCTGTGGTATCTTCTTAAGAAACAACTCTCCTTAGTGATTCGTGTAGCTCAATATTTATTTTTAATAAATATAAACTAATAATAAACACTTGAAATAGTACGGTATCTTTTGTGCTTCTTTACATTAAATTAAAAAAAATCTGTCAATGTGTTCTAATCATCACTGAGGAGCGTGTATTCAAATATACTCAAGTAAAAATCTACACGATCGCTCTATGACTGCGTAATATTGACGCACGTTACAAATGATGATGTGAGCTCTTAGCAACTAGCACTAATACTAATATATACTACTACTATACTATTATTTTTTATGATTTAATTCTGTGTATTATAATTTATATGATATCGCGTGAATAATAAAAAATTATAGTTAAGTGGAGAACATCCTCCTTTTTTATTTGATGTGGGATAAACACCGCTCTTACTGCTACGACATAAAGGCGCTGTCAATGTCAAATTGTTTACCGTGGATGTGCTGGACAACGAGTGTTTTTTTTTTGGTAGAGGTCCATATCAAGTAGTCCGTTTTTCTTTTTCTTTTTTTTAACAGAACTCTAAACTCCTTTAGAAGGGTGATTTGCTTCTCGTCACACACGCTTGGCAGGTGAATTGATGATCGCAGTAAAAGACGTCTCACATATTTAACTCTGCTCCCTGTCGTCGGTCTGAATATTTTACGCATGGCGAAACATCAAGCAATAAATGAAATTATTAATATATTATCTTACGCAGCCACTTGCGGGCTGTTACGGGCTGGTAAAAGAAGGACAAGTATTCAAAGAGCAATAACCATGTTATGGCGCATAATCCTTTATTTTCAAGTTTTAGTAACATCTAGAAGTAAGACACGTTGAAGGAGCATAGGTAAGACACGTTGAAGGTTATACATTGCGTAGGCTATTCAGAAAGTTTTACGAAACTATCAAAAGTTTGATGGATAATTTTTATTCATTTAATCTTTTCAAATAACCGTCAACCAGTTTCTATAAAAATATTAATGCGCTTGAATTCATTTTACTACGTACATATTTACTACGGCCAGCTCGAAAGCTGCTGCTAGCGCATCTTCCGGCGATGGATATTATATCCCTTTCAGATGATTTCTTTTTATTTTAGGGAATAAAAAGCAGTCACACGGTGCCAAATCAGAGCCGATAGGAGGGTGAACAAAAAGCTTTAACGGTGTGAGTGGTGCGCACCGGTTCATAAAAATCGGTTATTCACCGGTAACTTTAATGAAGAAAGCAGTTTGAAAAAAAGTCCTTTCACACCATGATATTGACAGTTTGACAGTTGTGATGTCGAGAATGCCAGTCAGTACTCTAACCCTTTGAATTAAGTAGTGGTGACTGTATTAGAAGTAAAACGATCATTCATATCCTGGATCTCCTTCCCCTGTAATTTTTTTTTTTATAGAATAAGGGTGACAAACGAGCACACAGTCCACCTGATGGTAAGTGGTTCCTGCGGCCCATATACATCTACATCTATCCTCTATTACAAATCAAAATGTAGATGCGTTGTCACCCGTGAGAACTAAGATGGAATGCCCCATTTCCAGTAAAAAGGGCCTCCGGCCACCTGCACTCACCAAGCGAAACGCAGAGGTAAACCTCTACTTCACGCTGGTTTTCTGTGAGGTCGTGGTACCACCCCGGTTCGAGCCGGCCCATCCATGTGACAGCAAAAGCTGCCGCGTGGCTCTACCACTGTTATTACTTTCATCTTAAAATATTCGGCGAAAACTGCAAATTTTCCGTATATTTGGAATTACGCTAACGTAATTCCTCTTGCTAAAAAGATAAATCTTAAATGTTATTCTGATTACCTGTTAAATTATGTACGTTTCCTTTTTCTAAAGTGTTAAACAACTGTGTGTCCCAACAACTAAGCTCTTATCTACGAGTATATAACCGTTTCAATTCCTTAAAATCCGGCTTTAATCCTGATTATAACACGACTTCAGTAGATTTTCAAATTACTGATAACATTCGTTATGGTATGGAAAATCAAAAATTAACAATACTTTCTTTGTTGGATTTCGGCAATGCGTTTAATACAATTTCAAGGCGAGTGTGAATGAAAGTGTTGGAAGGGGTAGACCTAGGCGGACATTTCTAGACCAAATCAGCGACGTCTTGACAAAAGGCCAGGTCAAGAGTACCCTAAACCGTAGAGCATGTATGAAGGGAATAATGAAAGTGGACGAAGCAAAACAAGTATGTAAGGATCGTAGCAAGTGGAAAGAAGTGGTCTCTGCCTACCCCTACGGGAAAGAGGCGTGATTATATGTATGTATGTATGTATGTATGTATGTTTAATACATTCCTTTTCTTCTTCAAAAATCTACTCAAAAGCTAAAGCTTATTACTACTTCAAAGTTATTTCCCTTATTACTTCCCGTCCTTTTCTGTATCTCTCATATTTATCCCCGACTGTCATCATCTTATTTGTTTTATTTTTTATTACTTAGGAAAGTGTGAGAGTGATATCGAAAGAAGAGTGAATGCAGGAATTATGGTGAATGGAGCTTTGCACTCCTTTATGAGCAGTCGGAAGGTGTCTAACAAGGCTCGTTTGGCTGTGCATGAGGGGGTGTTGGTTCCTACACTCATGTACGGAAGTGAAAGTTCGGTATGGCAGAAGAAACATGAAAGCAGAATAAATGCAGTTGAGAAGAGAGCATTAAGAAGTATGATAGGAGTTAAACTGAGTGACAGGATAAGAAATAGTGAGATAAGGAAACGTTGTGGTCTGAAAGAAGATGTAGTGACAAAAATTGAGAAAGGTATGCTGACATGGTTTGGCCATGTCGAGAGAATGAATGAAGAACGATTGACTAAAAAAGTGTATAAGGCGAGTGGGAATGAAAGTGTTGGAAGGGGTAGACCTAGGCGGACATTTCTAGACCAAATCATGGACGTCTTGAAAAAAGGCCAGGTCAAGAGTACCCTAAACCGTAGAGCATGTATGAAGGGAATAATGAAAATGGATGAAGCGAAACAAGTACGTAAGGATCGTAGCAAGTAGAAAGAAGTGGTCTCTGCCTACCCCTACGGGAAAGAGGCGTGATTATATGTATGAATGTTTTTTTATTGTTTTTATTTATGTACACCTCTTCTCGCCATTCGTTATTAACAACAATTCTTTGCGTAAAAAGTTTGGCTGGAAGAAATCGCACTAGAGCGATAAGACTGCCTGTTGCATCTTTTTTGTCTTTTAGTTTTAACACAGAATAAATAATCGTAAAAGAACAGAAGAATCACTGATAGCAAACTTGCGAGTTTAAAGCTAGTTACAACGTCGCTAATGTTCATAACACTTTGCACGCCTCAGAGGCGACCTTCCTTAAAACAGACTATCGAATAAATCGTCGAAAAAAAGTTAATGCGGCGCGCATATTAAATCAAAATGCATCTTACGTCCCTATGAGAGTCTTTATCACTTAGCCCGTTACGTGCATTTGTTAAGGCCGCTCCTATTGTAGGGTTAGGTGAGAAAACAAATTGAATCATTTGATATTAGATGATAGTAGCGTAGAGTATTTATAAGCATAGCTTGCTTAATACTCTAAGGGTAGTAGAATACACCGAGGTGTTATGCAATGTATTAGTAATTTGCTGTTAATAAGAACATTATTGTTCAATGTGAGCAAGGTTAATATGCAACATCGAGAAAAATTAACATTATAACAACGTGGACCGTCTTTGAAACTCAGATAATAATAATTTGCCTACTTACCATTTTCTGTATCATATTTTTTTGCTATTTACAAACATGCGACATGCGACAGCATTATTAATGAAAGAGTGGCAATGAGAAGTGCTTCTATTTTCAATCACTTTCTTTTATCGATTAAGTACATGTGTGTAACTAATAATATGTATTATTATCTATTGTCCTAAACGCCGGTATATGCTGATCTTGCATTAGTAGGATGTCACTAGTACTGGGAGATCTATATTTACACTGAACGATCTTTAAGGTCATTGACATTATACGTGAAAAAATCGGTCGGATCGCCAATCAATTAATAAATCTGTAACTATGGCGTCAGTAACTAGGTACCTAATTATCTAGATCTATCTATAAATAATAATATCTTACCTTTCGATATCCTTAGGAACAGTACAGAATGAAAAGTCCACATTCCTATTTTTTTATAGTATAAGGTGATAAACGAGCACACAGTCCACCTGATGGTAAATGGTTGCTGTGGCCCATAGACATCTACATCTATCCTTGTATGCGAATCAAAATGCAGATGCGTTGTCACCCGTGAGGACTAAGATGGAATGCCTCTTTTCCAGTCAAAAGGGTTTCCTATTGTTATTTAAGCACCCGTATGCTATGCAGTACCTTTTGGCTTTTTGAGTGGCCATACTTGAATAAAATCTCAAAAATAAATATCAAAAGTGCCTGAAAACTCGTAAGAGAAAAATATACTTTTTTGTTAAGTAAGATGCACGCCAACTCGAGCACGCACGTGACAACCTCACTGAATTAGCCTCTTGTATATTTTCATGCCTAAAGCGCGGAGTGAAATATACCTGGTTTTAATGTGTATTGGGTACAATAAATAATATATTGATTGATATAGATTAATTGAGGAAAAAGCTGCTCACCTGATAGGAGTAATCATCAATCAAAACATAAGCAACAGTAGGCTCTTTTTTCAAACTCTACACTGTGGTTGTGCGTGGAAATAAATCCTGGTAAAACACAAGGTGGAAAACTGACAACCATACATACCAACGATACATGTCAACCCTACAACCATAAGTATCATATGAATGGAGATAAGAGTACTGTCGCAGACTGCGATTCGTAAACTGCAACTCATTGTCACAATGATCTCTTTTGTACATTTTACAAATTAATTGGTGATCATAAACAATGTCTAATTACATAAACACACTAATGAAATAAAATACATGTTAATTAGCATGAAATTTATTTGTGGGGTAAGTTAATATATTCGGGTAAAATTAATTTTAAAGATGAAAAAGGAACCGGGGCCCTACAAACAGCAATAACGGCAGAAAATGTATGAACTACTGAAATGTTGGTGCGAGAAGACCCACGAATCACATATACGGACATCGAAAAGATAGTAGGCATAATTTCACTTAACAATAATTTTGTTTATACAATTTAAATGAATTTTCATAGAACCAGCATGGTGGCGATCATCTTATTCCCAGGGGTTATTTTTATTCATATAGTCCTTGATATTATAATAACCCTTTTTGTACAGTTTTTCTGTAATAAAACTTTTAAACTTGTTTATTGACAAATTTTGAACGTGTTCTGAGATTTTGTTGTAAAAGCGTATACATTGTCCCATAAATGAATTACTAATTCTGTGGAGTCTAGTAACTGGCATTACAAGCTTATATTTGTTCCTAGTGTTTAAGGTACGAACATCCTTATTCTTATTAAAGCTATTTATGTTTTTATGTACATACATTACATTTTCATAAATATTATGTTAATTTCTTTAAATTTTTGTCTGAAGGACTCTTTACAATTTAGGTTATAAATCGCACGTACGGATCGCTTTTGCAAAACAAATATGGCTTCAATATCAGTCGCATTACCCCATAGCAAAATTGCATAAGACATTACGCTATGAAAGTAACTAAAATACACTAACCTAGCTGTCTTAACATCTGTGAGACTTCTAATCTTTCTTACAGCATAATGCTGCAGAACTAAGTCTGCTCGCTAATTTAGATATATGGGGGCCCCATTGAAGTTTCGCGTTCATAGTAATACCAAGAAAAACAGTGGTATCCACAAGACTCAACTCCTCCCCGTTTAAGAGCACATTGGTTTTCGAATGTTTTATATTAGGTATTGTAAATTTAATACATTTTGTCTTATTGCCGTTTAAGAGCAAATTGTTGTCGTTAAACCAATGTACTAATTTCGATAGAGCATTATTTACATCGTCATAATTAATGGACTGCAGATGCGCGGTCACCTTTGAGTACTAAGATGTAATGCCTCACAGTGACAGCCTGTTTATACTGGCTATTCCCTTCTGACCGGAACTCATCAGTGCAAACTCTGCCTGCTGTGTTTTGAATTATGACAGCCAAACGATCGATTGACTATCAATGAGGAAATTAGGAAGCGCTAGTGCCGAAAAATTGTTTCGGCAACTGTACTGCGCTTATGGTGATATTTGAATTTACAATGGCTTAATATTTACTACTACTTGTAACTTTCTTTCAACGTTTGTCAAAGTTACTTGTTAGTCAAAGGCCGCCTCTGAAGGAATACATTTATTTGATAATATTTGTGATTTTTGGCCCGGATTTGCTTATTTATGCAATTTTAACAGCTGTTCCAACCAGAGTCCAGAGCAGGAAAACCGCTTATACATTTACACAAGAACTGATATTGATAGAATGTGATTCCTGTCAAACTCGTTTTATATTGGGATTTAGCAAAATTTCCACCATGACGATTATCGACTACGACATATAAACACTTGTCAATTTATGTGGATCCATTGCGTTATTTGGTAATATTCAATAGGCAATGATGCGTAGTAATGTAGAAATGAATATAAAAATTATCGAACAAACTGAAGTTAGTGTGGTTAGTTATGCAACTATAGCATGGAGAGACACGGAAGTCAGAGTCGGCCAATGGAGCAGTGTACGCTTTGCAACATGAGTACGATACTCATTAAATTATAATTTTGCTTAATTAAGATGCTACATTATTAACGTTTGTCCATGTGCAATTTGTGTGCAAAATGTCCATGTGTTTGTAAACTGCCTCCACGATACATGATACATACAAAAAAATTATTAATTTTGTCACAATTTTTATATAAGAAATGGATTTTGGAATAGATCACTAAAAGTAAGAGATATAACTAAAATAACCTATTCGTACAAGAGTTTATACGCAATCCAATTTTTACTTGGAGTGTCAAAAACAGCATCGACTTTAATGGTAGTCGTACTAAGCATATTGCGATAATTATTACATTAGTTATAACAGGAAAATAATTCTACATAAATCAAATCATAAAATTTTGTATCATTAAAAAATTTACCTACAAGTAACATTTATTGAACAAATTTTAAAGGTTTGTGTTAGTAATAGCACAGAATAAATAATTATCTATTCTATGGTAATAGCCCGTTAAACTTAATCATTTTCCCAAGTATCGTAAAAATGAAGTGGTTATAGTATTTTACTGTCTGTGAATAAAACAATAGTTTAATGTATTTTTATTACCAAGATTTTATTATCTCGCTTTCGGGTATGTCTGTTCGGATCAAATTTAGTAACTGGTTTTAAACTAATTTCCCGATGAGCTAGAAACTTGAAATTTTATACGTAGCAAAAACAGCGAAGATATTAAATAAAAATTATTTTTAATTTTTTCTCTTTTTTTCCTTACGGGTGGAAAGGGTTAAAGGCGGGCGGGCACACAGCCCACCTGATCTACATCTATCATAAATTAAAAATCAAAATGCAGATGTTTTGTCATTTTTGAGGACTAAGATGGAATGCCTCGTATCCAGTAAAATGGGTCTCCGGATCTCAACACTCACCATACAAAACATAGCAGCATTGAGCTGTTATTTTACACTGGTATTTTGTGAGAGCGTGGTTCTTCCCCGGGCGGGCCAAACTATTCGTGCTACAACTATAATGTAGCTGCAGCATGGCTCTACTACGTAAATCTATTTTTAGAACTTTCAATGCTACCAGTGTTGGTTTTATTGATATGGTCGTTGCCCTCCTCTTATCCTCTTACCGTTCAGTATATGTATGTATATATGTCTATGCCACATAATATATTTCTCAAACAAACTCATTGTGTAAGATATAATGTAATATTGTTAGCTTTGATATTCCATATTATCTGATTATTGTGCTTTCCGTGATATAAATATACATCTATAATTAACATATGCAATGCTTGTGCAAGTTTATATTAATATAACCCATTTTGCAAGGTTGATTACGAAGATTTTAGCTTAATTAGGTTAATTTTCTGTCAAGGTTAAAAAGCCTTACGAAATATTTTACTAAGCGCATATTGATACGCTTTTCTGCAATTTCTTACTATTTTAAATAACGAGTGTATTATTAATAAATTTACATAAAATTAATTTTAAATGCTCTTATTAGAGAGGACAAGAAAAGGAGGCCAAACAATGAGACCTTCATAGGCTGCTTACTGTAGATCACAGAATACTTTTACTCCTAGCCTGTAGATCTTTAGTCTATGATTTAAGGATGTAACATTATATTTTACTTCACTGTAATAAAAACCAATAGAATCACGACTTTTTCCCTAAATTTTGTATAAAACTTATTTAAGGAAAATATATAAAAATAAGTATAAATCATGCACATTATTCGTCGGCGATATTTGTTGGGGACTTAGGGATCATTGTTAATGGAATTGTAAATAACAAAATTATATTTTGTAATGAATATGAGTAGATATTATGGCGATTATGAAATTTAGAAAACCATATCATTGAATTGTTTGCAAAGTTATTAGAATAATATTCATATAACAAGACTAACATACTGAAATAGGCATTTCGAAAATATTTGTATGATGAAATTATACTTCGACAAAACCTTATGGGTTATACTAGAGGGAGATTTATTAAATTACGTTATACGGCTTGGTAACGCAATAGTTAACCAATAATTCAGGGGCTGCAGGTTCGAATCTAGCACAGTACAAATGTTTTCAGTCAGCCAGTCCAGCAGTGGCTTGCTACGGAATGATAAGAAAGAAAGAAATTGAGATGGTTAGTCACTTTGGCGTTATCTAGTATTTTTTTTGAAAAATAGGTTATTTTGCCATTTTTCAATGTATTTTGTTTCTTTAATTCAGAATAACAAAACCTTTAAATAAGGTCACGTTATTAAAATCACACGCACCAGTTCTGACTACAAACAAACAAAGCACAAAAGTTGAGGTCCGTAGTCTTATCCGTATTCGCAGAACTATACACTAAAAACCTAGCAAGCTAACAGCATAGCAAAGTGGCGAAGCAATCAGCTTTGTAGCGGTTTCTAACGGTTGTCGTTGAGCAATCAGTTTCAAAATAGGAGGTTCAGATGCCTGGGTGATCAGTAATCGATTGCTGAAAACAGAATTTGAAAATTCAAAACCGTTCTCGAGATAATCGTGGGACAGACGGACAGACATCGTGAAATCAATAAGTGACTTCGCAAGCTTCGCCACTTAATAATCTATATACTATATATTTTTAACCATCCGACACAACTCTGCTTTATACTGCGAACTATAAAGCTGAACTAAGCAAGCTCTTTGCACTACAAGTACATACTTGCACCTTGGACTAGCTATCTTGATAACCCCAGCATTCTGAAATCAAAAAAGAAGGATTATATCGTGAGTTTGTCTTTTATCTCTCTCTCTTCATATATTTTCTTATGTTTCCTACTGTGATGTGACATCAAAAATTTTAAAATACATTTAATAATAGATCAAAATATACCTGTATTTTGGTAGGAGAAAAAATTTCTTCATATTTTTATCCTATAAAATTGATAAAAAATCTCTTTAGTTGTACTGTTTGTATCTGGCTGGTTTTAATATCAATACATATTAAAGGATATTAAGAAAAAGTGAAATAAAAGTAAAAAACTTTTCACACCATTTTTCAACGCTTTTTTTTTTGACCGCCAAAATGAATGAATCTAACGAAAAAATTCGATACATTTTGAAGTTTTATTACAAAAAAGGGAAATATGTGACTCAATCGCGAAAAAAATAGTGGCATTTATGGACCTAACGCAGTGTCAGTAAGAGTAGCACAAAGTTGGTTCAAACGTTTTCAGTCCGGGAATTTTGATGTCAAAGATGCAGCTCGCTCTGGTCGCCATCATACGAATAAAGTCGATGCCATTTTTGAAAAAAGACATAGCCGAGAAATTGAGAATTGACCACAAAACAGTTTTGACTCTTTTAAAAAGTCTGGCTATACAAGAAAGCTCGATATTTGAGTACCACACGAGCTCACTGAAAGAAACCCAATGAGTTGTGTACTCATTTGCGATGCTCTATTGAAACGTAATGAAACCGTGAAACAATTTTTGAAAAAAATTGATCACTGGTGATGAAAAGTGGATCACCTACCTACGACATGAACGTTTTTTTTAAAACCAGCACACAGTCCACCTGATGGTAAGTGGTAAGCTCCACAGACTGTAGCGAAACCCGTATTAATACTCAATAAGGTGATGCTGTGTATATGGTAGGATTGGAAGGGCATCGTTTACTATGAGCTTATACCGCCTGGCAAAAACATCGATTCAGATCTCTGCTGCTAACAACTAATGAGACTTAAGCAAGAAATTGAGAAAAAGCTGCTGGAATTGATCAACAGAAGAGGAGTCGGTCCTTCATCATGATAACGCCAGACTACACACATCTTTGGTCATTCAGCAAAAATTGTGAGAGCTTGGTTGGGAAGTGTTAATGCATCCACCATATAGTCCTTACCTTGCATCCTCAGATTTTCGCCTGTTTCGGTCTCTACAAAATTCTTTGAGTAGTGAATGAATGATTTTGAATGAATAAATGGTTTTTTTATTCAATATTGATTGTTATATAATACATATAACCCATTACAAGAAACCCACTGGGACTATTTGTTTTAAATATTTCACTTTACGAGTACAATAATTTTGTTCATACAATTTTTAAATGAGTTTTCATAGAACCAGCATGGTGGCGATCACCTCGTTGACAGGGGTTATTTTCATTCATGTATTCCTTGATATTATAATAAGCCTTTTTGTACAGTTTTTCTTTAATAAAACTTTTAAACTTGTTTATTGACAAACTTTGAACATTTTCTGGGATTTTGCGAGCATATACGTTGCCCCATAAATGAATTATTCACTGATTCTGTGGAGTCTAGTAACTGGCATTACAAGTTTATGTTTGTTCCTAGTTAGTTAGTTACTTAGTTTATTATAGTTACCTAGTTACTTAGTTTATTCTTCTTAATTTTTAAATTTTCTCTGAGGGGCTCTTTACATTTTAAGTTATAAATCGCTCGTACGGATCGCTTTTGCAAAACAAATATGGCTTCAATATCAGTCGCATTACCCCATAGCAAAATTCCATAAGACATTACGCTATGAAAGTAACTAAAATAAGCTAATCTAGCTGTCTCAACATCTGTGATGGTTAGGTAAATATCAAGAAAGGATTGTCAAAACTACTTGTCGGATTTATTGATCAAAAATCCCAAGATTTCTACAGCAACGGGATTATGTCACTACCTACAAGATAGAAACAAGTTATACTTAATTAAATGTAGTTAAACTTTGAAAAAATGTTTCGAATTTGTTTATAAAATACGATACTTTTTCCCCGATCAAATATTATTTCAAGAATTCCATCGCAAGTGCGCAAAAAATCTTTTCTAAACACATTTTATTCGAAACACGTTTATGTTTACTGGGAGAACTATGCGAACTATAACAATGTTACTACTAACGTAAGTTTATTTAACGTTAGATAACTTCTTGTAGAATGCTTGTTTTAGTTCATAATATTATGAATATAACATTCCGTGTCAGCATCGTTCGACCGCTGCGGAGTATAATAAAGACAGGGGCAAGTTTAAGAGGCCTTATGAGCTTGTTAGTGGAAGCCTAGAAGTTAGCACAAGCTGACTCAACATATCATATTATTGAGTTCATGTAAAGTTACGTTTAATAAAGCTAGTTTCACCGCGAAAGTGTTTTTCGCTTTAACTAGATACGGATTTTGGTGTATTTGTTTACCTTCTGTTTTTTAATTTTACAAAATTTACTTTTCGATCTGATCTCTCATCCTTTATTATAATTTATGTTATGGCTATCCTAAGTTTATACATACAAAATAAGTATAAACATACAAATATTAGGCGTAACATCTTTATGTATTTTATTTTATTTATTTCTAGATGAATAAAAGTTAAAATATTATTTTTTAGGAGGCAGATTAAATATACCAATTTTTTTTTATAGGAGAGGGGGCAAACGAGCATTCGGCTCACCTGGTGGTAAGTGACTACCGCCGCCCATGAACAACCGCAACACCAGGGGAATTATAGATGCGTTGTCGGCCTTTTAAAAAGGAGTAGGCTCTTTTCTTGAGGGTCCCTAAGTCGTATCGTAAATTGTACAAGGACAATTATCCAGACGCGGATTTTTTTTTGTAGGCCATATAAATATTTGTTACGTGCGGGATTTGAACTCATAGCCTTCAGCGCCAACTCAACTCATGTGAAGCCACTGCGCCACTTACGATATTAAGCCATGAATAACCCTTGTTATGATGTTAGTCTGTCTGTCTGTATATCTGTCTGTCCGGACTAATCTTCGGAATGGCTACACTGATTGTTGCGAAACTATACGAACACAATATAGAGAGCAAATAGAGCCATGCTAGGAGTGATTAAGGCTATATTTTATCCGAAAACCTTAATGGTTTCCAAATAATTTAAAATAAAAAATTTTGTACGACCGACTTCAATATAAATTAATATGAATAACTCAAAAACTATTGGTCAGACCTTGACCAATTTATATGGGGCCCCATGTGAAGCACCAGCTTTCAAATAAAAAAAGAATCATCGAAATCGGTTCACCCAGTAAAAAGTTATGTGGTAACACACATAAAAAACATATAGTCGAATTGAGTACCGTCTTCTTTTTGAAGTCGGTAGAAAAGAGACCGAAGAAAATGATAAAATAAATTATCTTAAATCAAATTTAAAATTACATAGTCACTTAACATCAGGACTAATACCTCATTGGTTACTTAACTATTTTGAAAAGAAAAAAAAAATCGATAGAATTTTAAACAAACTAAACTTAATAACTTGTTAAAAATAACATCCAGTTGAAACGAATTGTGAAAATTTCTTTACGCTCTGTGCACTTCTTTCTCCCTGTTGAATCAAATTTAATATCTCCGGCACGAGAGTTAACAAAGACGATCTGTGTTGAATAGATAATAATAGTCATTATGAATATTTTATGTTTTCAAAAAAGAAAACCTTTTTTCTCTTGCGCTTCTTTGTATGTTTATTCTTTTCTCTTTGTGCGTGCGTGCGTGTAAGCACACGCGTGACCGAATTTTACTTTTATCCTGTTAATCACCAAGAAAGTAAGTTATAAGCTGTTGCCGAATATCATTCATCTTATATTTTGATTCAATTCGTTTTTCGAATCGATAAAAATATCATTATCAAATATTGTAAACATTAGGTGGACGAGTCAGGGTAACATTTATATGGTTATTTGGTAGAATCATCTATGGTTAGTTAGTACGATGAAGTGGAAAGAAAAAATTTGTTTTCTGTCTAGATCGGCATTGAGGTGCATATGGCCCTGAAGTTTCAGGTGCCTCAATTGCCATGATCTAGTCAGTAGATGCAGATCCATAGAAAGTGTTATATTGTACTGCCGCCATAAGGAAAAAGGACGTTTCTACATAAAGTACGAAACAGAGAAAAAAATAAAATGTATTTAAAAAACAAAAAAATGCGCTGTGCGAAAGGAAATAAACCAAATAATAATTTTGTGGTGTAAAAGTTTGTATTAGTGTTTGATCTATCAGCAATTATATGTAAATTTTAATTAAATAAATTTTATGTATTCAATAAATAACTTTTTCTTTTTCTTTTTAGTAAAAAAAATGCAAGAAAATACTTGATACGGCAATGAAAAGACGCTTCTGGCTAGAAACGTCCTTTCAACTTAGTATTTTTTAAACGTCTTTCCTACTTAGTGATAATGTGTTACCAGGTTCTAGTTAACTAAATAAAAAAAAAACGTTAATAGCCATTTGCTGCTTTTCAACTTAGTAATACTAATATTCAATTAACTAAAAAATAATAATACCCTGCACATTGTTAGATCACCAACAACCCTATACCCTATTTAAACTTAAGTACGTTTTAACATGATAATTATCATGTATTAAATAAAACACAAAGTATGAGAATCAGGCTTATATTTCTTTTTTAAAGAATATAAAAAATAGCAATTATAAACCTCTCATAAAATAAAGTTAAACTGAAAACTCGCGTTAAACTCTTCTATTAGAAACAGAAATTAAATATAGATATCAAAACAATCTAAGTTTGTATTTATAATAAATAATAATAATCACATCTCTTTAAGGAATCTCTTATATTGAAGTCTTAATCTTACACTTGAGTGAGATCAAACTAACACTACGACTTATGTGTTTTTCATAAAATATAAAAACAATAATAGCAATAACAAACCTCTCTGAACTTATAGCTACTCTAAGTTACTCTTCTAAAAACAAATATTAAAAAAGCTATCTAAGTTTGAACAAATTATACTTAATATAAGCAATAATCACAGCTTTATAACTCTTGTAAATTTAGTCTTCATCAATTACTTGAGTCAGATCAACACTATTTTTATCAGTGGGTAGATTATACCAAAACGATTTTCTGTTGTCTGGCATTAAGGGTGTCAGTTTTTGTATGATCGCTGTCTTGCGCTTTGAGTAATGCCTCTATACAGATTTTTTGGTTTTGGAGGTGGTATCCCAGATTTTATATTTTTTAATCTCAGAAAGTCAAGTGAGTATTCTTCTTCATTGTGGAAAGCAGTCTTATAATAAATGATGTGGGTGCCTCTAATAATAATAATAATTAAAAAAAAACTTCCCACGGCTGGACGCGCTACTAGACAAAGTAGCGCCATCCCAGCCTGGAGAAGAAGGATTGAGGACCGTATCGTAAAGGCAAGGGCCCTCATCGGCAGGCTGATAAGCTTCAGGTCCGGCAATAATAGGCCGCGAATTGTGCGCACCGTCAGAATGGCGTTTGCTGGGACAAATATCAGTTTGTCCCAGCCGGATATAACGCAAAAACTGACGGAGCGCATAGACGACCTGAAGCAGTGAATCGCTGCTTGGGGGAAGCGGATTCGGCGATATACCGAGAGGTCGACACGGTTCAACCAGAATCGTCTCTTCCAGAGTGATCAGAAGAGGCTATATAAATCATTGGAGCGACCAATGGTACGTGGAACGGGCCAAGCACCGAATTAGGCCGACACTGTCGCATTCTGGCGCGGCCTGTGGTCAGAGCCCGTAAACCACAGCGAGGGCCCTTGGACGGAAGTTGTGGTGAGTCAGTGTGCGAATCTTACGCCCATGGACCCCGTCATTATAACGCCGGACGATGTAGCTGAGGCGGTCCGAAGGGCCCCGAACTGGAAAAGTCCGGGGCTCGACGGGCTGCATCACTACTGGCTGAAGGGGTTCGTGGTGTGTCACGCTGTGCTCGCCCGACAATTTCAAGAGGCTCTCGACCAAAAGTCGCTCCCGAGCCTCTTCACTACTGGGATCACTCATTTGGTTCCTAAAGACCGGGATACCATAGACCCGAGCAAATACCGCCCCATCACGTGTCTACCCACGATATATAAGACACTAACATCCATTTTGAGCGCGAGAATCACTCGTCACCTGAACTCAAATCAGGTGATGTCGCGCGCTCAAAATGGATGTCGGGGCGGTGGTCGTGGAACCAAGGAACCACTCCTCATTGACGCGGTCATTGGCAACAAAGTGGTTAAACGCAACCGTCGGAAGCTATCCGCCGCCTGGATAGACTACAAAAAGGCATTCGACTCGGTGCCTCATATATGGCTGAAGAGGGTCCTCGAGCTGTACAAGGTTGACTGTACAGTTAGAGACTTCCTCGGGCAGTGTATTGGGCAGTGGAGTAAGATCCTTTGTCATCTAGGCGAGCGGATGACGGCTGCGGAGAACCACATAAGGATAAGAAGGGGTATCTTCCAGGGCGATTGTCTGAGTCCAATCTGGTTCTGCCTCTCTCTGAACCCTCTCAGTACCTTACTGGAGGGCTCCAGGAGGGGATTTTAGCTTCGGAGGGGAGGTACAAAGGTGAACCACCTTTTCTATATGGATGATCTCTAGTTATTCGCCTCCAGTCGCTCTCATCTTGTGGAATTGCTAAACATCACTTGTGATTTTAGCAATTCTATTGGAATGGGGCTGGGGACGGATAAGTGTGCGGTCCTCCATGTTGAAAGGGGAAGGGTTGCTAACTCTGAGGGCATAGATTTATCAATGCCCATCAACATAAGGACCCTTTCCGAGACTGAAACATACCGATACCTGGGTATGTCACAGAACATCGGTGTAGATGAGGCGGGTATGAAACAGTCAGTTTGCGATGTGTTTTATGCACGCTTGACAAAAGTGCTTAACAGCCTTTTGTGTTCGGTGTGAATAAGACGCACGCATATAACGGTTGGGTCATGCCTGTTCTCATGTATACCTTTGGCATACTTAGGTGGACTCAGACCGAACTAAACGCTCTGGACAGAAAAGTCCGCACTATAATGACGTCCCACAGGATGCATCATCCGAGATCGTCAGTAATGAGGCTGTACTTGCCGCGGAAGCATGGTGGGCGCGGCTTTTTAAGCGCGCTTACCATGCATAATCGCGAAGTGTGCAGCCTCCGTAATTACTTTCTGACGAGAGCGGATGATCCATACTATAGGGACGTTATTTCTTGTGATAAAGGACTGACCCCTCTATCCTTAGCCAACGAGCAATGACAAGACCCAGCAGTACAGTGCATTTCCGACCGGGAGGCCGTATGGAAGGAGAAGGAGCTCCACGGGAGGTTCTACAAGGCTCTACATGAGCCTTTCGTAGACACAGTCGCCTCCCTTCACTGGCTACGTTTCGGTGACCTCTTTGGGGAAACCGAGGGTTTTGTCTGTGCGATACAGGATCAGGTTATTAAGACCAACAATTATCGGAGATACATCCTAAGGGATGGCGCCGTCGACATCTGTCGAGCTTGTCGCCATCCCGGTGAGTCACTTAGGCATGTCATCTCCGGTTGTTCGGCGCTTTCTAACTATGAGTATTTGCACAGACAGAATCTAGTAGCCAGGATTCTACACCAGGAGCTCACTCTGAAATACGGCCTCGTGGATCGGAAACTGCCGTATTATAAGTACTTGCCGGAAGCCGTGCTCGAAAATGACCGCGCCAGGCTCTACTGGGACCGGGCCATCATCACAGACAGGACTATTCTTGCGAATAAGCCTGATATTGTGCTGATGGACCGGGCACAGTCAAGGATCTTTTTGGTTGACATTACCATTCCTTATGACGAGAACCTCGTGAAAGCCGAAACAGATAAGGTGACAAAATATCTGGACCTGGCTCACGAAGTTACCGGCATGTGGGGTGGTCTGCCGGCCGAAATTATTCCTGTGGTCGTTTCTGCGAACGGGTTTAATCCCAGTCAGCCTCCCGGGTCATCTGAGGCGACTGGGACTCCGTGACGGACCGCTCCAGGCTCAAATGCAGAAGGCGGTGCTCCTCGATACCGCCCGCATCGTCCACCGGTTTCTTTCCCTTTCCTCCTAACCCTCGGCCGTCTGGTCTCCCCTGCCGAGGGCTTCCATCTGGTTGGGTTTTTATATATTTATGTATTTTTTATGTATTTATTTTATTTTATTCATATTTATGTATGTTTATCATTTTCATTTACAATTATATATTTATACTGCCCAACCAGATGAGAAAACTTTATAGATACCCCAAAATAATAATAATAATAATAATAAATATCTTTATTTGACACTTCTATTCCATACAACATCATTGAGCCCTGACTCCTAAACTAGGATACCCTGTATTTCAGGAGTCAGTTCCTTCCTATTCAGTAACACTTTGTGTCGATAATACATTAGGAAATGTTGATATATTACTTAATACTCAGTTTAATATATACGTGTGTGTGTGTGTGTGTGTGTGTGTGTGTGTGTGTTAGTGAGTGAGTAGTTTGATTGTTGCACTGCACATAAAGTTATTCGTATGGAGCTATTAAGTTTTCGCATTGATCGTAGTCATATTCTTTAAGCCAATTATACAACATACTTTTGAATGAATGATTTGAAGCCTTTCTTGTACACACTGTTTTATTTAATATATTATATAACTTGGGAGCTAGGTAATAATAATTCCTTTTGCCGAATATGGATTTTACCTTGGGGATACTTATACGAACAGTACTTTTTAAAATTTGTAATTGCGGAACACTATATCTATGAACACGTCTAAGACATTGATATATGAATAATTTTCGAACACTTAGTACTTCAGTTAACTTATATACCATTTCTGTCGAATATCTGTAAGGAAGGGAAAGTATTACTTTTAGTACAGCCCTTTGGGCTCGCTCTAATTCTATAAGATGTGTTTTAGCAGCAGATCCCCAGGAACATATGCAATAGCTGATAACGCTCTTGCATAGCGCTTTGTACGTTTGTAGCAATAGTTTTCTGTTTGCAACTGTTTTTAAATTCTTAAAAACATAAATAAACTTTCTGATTTTATTAGAAATAAAAGAAATATGTGGAGCCCAATTAAGCTTATCATCAACTATTATACCGAGATATCTAATTTTGTCAGCTTTACTTAGAATGGGGCACTCACATGTTGTATGGTTGTTATAGTTTCTATTACAAGGATGCATGTGAATTATTATTTTTAATTCGTTTCGTGGATTGCTAGCAGCGGTTTTTGAAAAACATAGAAATTTTGTTTTGGTGGTGTTTAATGTAAGTAGGTTATCTTCCAACCAACTAGTAACCTTACAAAGTCCTTCCTCAGTGGATTTTTGAACAGATTCCCAACTCGGACCATGAAAGAGTAAGACTGTATCGTCTGCAAACATGAAAAGGTCTGCGCCACGTATATTTAGGTGACACAAGTCGTTAATATAAGCCAAAAAGAGGGTTGGCCCCAGTGTACTGCCTTGCGGAATTCCATAGGAGCAGATAGCAGTGTCACTGAGGCAGTCATCAATACGTACTTTTTGGTTTCTGTTGGAAAGAAAATCCTTAAACCAGTCCAATACTGTTCCTCGAATCCCAAAATTCTGAAGACGGGTTATAAGGACAGGAATAGATACTGTGTCAAATGCTTTTTGCAAATCTAGGAAAACTCCTAAACACTTCTTACCTTCATCTGAATATTGTGTTATTTTAGTGGTCAAATTTAAAACAGCCTCTTCGGTTGAACGATTTGCTCTAAAGCCATATTGATTATCAGCAAGAAGTTTGTTATTTTCTAGGTACTTAGTTAGTCGTCTATTTACAAGCTTCTCTAGTATCTTAGAAAGTGATGATAATAGCGCTATTGGCCTATAATTTGATGCTAATGACTAATCTAAGGAATGTTACTTCACACATATCACATAAATAAGCACGAGGGGAAGAATTTTGTAGTTTGTAAGTTGAAGAACAGTCTTCAAACTGACAAAAATCATCCATATTCATTACTTTAACGATAATATTTGTTCTGGTGTTCGATACTGCTTGATGAAAGTCTTTGAAATCATAGATGTGTTTCTTCCTCTTCATAGATTGCTCCACTTGATGATGGAATTCGTCTGCTGCCATGTGCGTGTGGCCTACCTCTAAATATTTTAATGTAATCGTTTCATAATTGACTTCGACTGAATTAACAAGATAGAGCAAATAAGAATAAAAACTCCAATTTTTATTCTGGGCTGCACAGTTATCTAACCAGATGACTACATTTTTCAGGTCTCTATTTGCCTGCAAAAAAGCTCTGAAACAAAACATTACAATTTTAAATTCTTCAATGCGTGGGAGCATAAATACTTTCTCTAAATCAGCTGCAAAATAGGCAGTATCTGAGGTGATGTCTGCGTTATTTTGTTTTTCTACATCTTTTTTGTATGCATCCCTGGCTGATGTATATTTTTCCCGGTGTCGTTCGTAATCTCGGCACTCTTGACAATTTCCGTGTCTTTTCTCCTTGTATTCCGGATTGTGGATAAAATACTTTTCACACGCCTCACACTCTTCATGTCCAAGTTTTGTAAAACATATATTTAACTTCTTCACAACTTTTCTGTAGTAGTCATAAGAAATCTGTTCGTGAACAGGAAGGTCTTTCATGTTTTGTTGTTCGTAAAAGTCTCGATACATTCTGGTCACTGTTAGGTCAGACGGAAGATATTTTCTATTTGGAGCGTGCTCTCGTCTGTAGTGGGAAATTGAAGGATCAAAAGAATTGTTCTACAATTTTAGTGTCGTCCAACTTTTTTGGATTAGGATTGGTTCCTCGCTTATCAACTGGAATGTTGTTTGTTATGGTGCATAAGGCGTTTCTTACAGATGTATCTTTTTTTCGACTGTAACCTGTGTTTCTAGAAAAAATATTTTGCAAACATTCACTTTTACCCCTGTTTCATTTGTCAGAAAATATGCTTACGTTTCTTGGCAGTTTTCTGTTTTCTTTAACGGTTTTTCTCTTAGGATCTTCTTTGGATGTGTTATTTATTATGAAATACTGTTGCTCTTTCCAAGACATGTTTCTAAAGTGATGGTTTAGATTTTGTCGTGCTTCTTCTGTAAACTGGGTACGACATTTTTTTTTACATCCATCATTACACCCTGGCTTAAGTTTATATTTAGATTCCATATCTTTCAGTTTTTTAATTTGTTTTCTCTGCGCCGGTGATTCATCATACTTCTTACGTTTTCTGATAGTCCCCTTTTTTGTGAAATTTTGTGGCGTATCTTCGTCGCTTGAGACTTCAGGTGACTCAGGAACAGTGACTTTAATTGACGGTGATTGGGGAATGGTATTTGTAGAAGAATCTGAATCTTCTGAACATTTTGACGGATCTAAACTTGAGGGTAAATAATTTTTATCAAAAACTGAATCATCTGATTCAAAATCCAGGATGCTCTCTGAGCTGTTATGAAGATCCACATCATTCAAAGAGTTATTTTCGTTCGTAGTAGATAAAGGCAGCTCATAATAATTAGTATTCAGGTTTGACTCTTGGGAAGAACTGGTTGATCGCACCATCGAAATTATTTTTAGCATCGATTATGTCGCATTTTGTCACACTGAAACAAATAAATAAACAAAATTCTTAGAAAAAATCACCGGCGCAGAAAAAATAAATGAAAAAACTGAAAGATATTATCTGAATACAAACTTTCATATCCCACTATACAAAAAACTCATTATGGTAATAATAAAACGAGGTATAAATGTATAAACTGCAAACCTCTTCATTGTGATAATTGGTACTCAACGGTGTAAACAAATTCGAAAAAAAGCGTTTAACTAGATTAAGGTGTTGTTTTCTAACCGATATATTTAATATTGAAATATTTTAACATAAAAGTAGGTATATTTATTTGTGTCACCTGTTAGGTTTGCAGTTTTTAATCTTAAATTACTCATGGGTATGCTTAAATATACATAAATTATAATTCCAGGAAGTTTGACTTACGATTTTTCCGTAGTTATAGCTCGAAGAGCCGCGCGCGCGTGTTGTCAGTCTGTCTGCCTGGACCACTCGCTAGAGAGTAGTATGTTCCTTGGCCTGGACGCAACTGAAGCGCAGTATACCAACCGCGAGCCCCACTTCACCCCGCACAACTAGCAATGCTAAGTAGGAAAGGCACTACTGCCACTTGCGCCTGCCCATTTTTCGTAATAATACGCTAAAAAGGCACATCTACGCAGAACAGTCTTTTCTTCTTATGACCATGCAGAAGTATCTTTTCATTTTATGATGAATTAAATATTTTGTAAATAAATAAGACGCTTCTTCTGCGTTTTTTCAACTTAGTGGACTTCAGAAACTAAAGATAAAACTATTTAGTAATATTTGATTCATATCGCAGATGCGTCTTATTTAACAGTAAGATTTATAGGGTTCCGTTTAATTTATGCGAAATATAAAAATACTGGTGGATGCCATTTTTTTTTACTGATTTAGAACACTTATGTAACTCCATTTCGAAAAAAATGTTAGATACGTCTTTTTTCCTTATGGCGGCAGTGTAGTTTTGAAGAGTTGTCTATTGTAGTAGATGGAAGTTCAGGTGCCTGCGCACAACATCGAACTACATAGTATTATATATAAAATATCTCTATCGTAATCTCTCTTCTCTCGTGTGTTTGCTCTTTTAATACTGTCAATCTACAAAATATGAATATGAATAGGAGGCCATATGGGGCAAGTATTCTTTTAGATACTACAGACATAGGAATAATGTATAATGTCCTCCAGATAGAATATATATTAGAAGATACCTTCGATCGGCCTCTGATATCACACCATATATAAGAGGAAGGATGCTAAAATATACTAGTTTCTCAAGCAATTTAAAGTGAGTGAAAATAGGGAAATACATTTAAATACTAGATCTTAAAACCTTTATATTCTCATTTTTGGTAGGTGGTAATTGCTTTAATCGTTACGCTTTGTTATTTTTCACAGAGTACCCAAATTTTAAACTTAAGTTCAAATATATAAATAATGATATACCCCTTATTGTAGGTTTTGTAAAATACGAGTAAATAAGGCTTCTACTTTTATTTGAATGGTGGAATTTATTACGGTTGGAATTCATGGGTTTTGATTTTTTGCGCGGAACTTTAATTGTTTTTCTAAAGTAAAAGTAGCCTTAGTTACTCCTTATAATATCAGCTATCTGCCAGTAAAAGTTCCGTCAAAATTGGTCCAGCCATTTCGGAGATTAGCTAGAACAAACATACAGTCAGACAGACCAACAGACATACAGACAAAAATTTTAAAAATCGTTTTCATTTGAAAGGGACGAAGAGAGAACGAAGTGTGAAATATGGGTAAATCAGGAATGTCTAGAACAAGTAAATGAAATTGTATACTTGGGGAGTGCTTTTAGCCGGGATGGAAGATGTGATTTAGATGTGGACAGGCGTGTCGCTGCCGGAAACAAAGTCAATGGTGCCCTGACTGCGTTAGTCAAAAGGCAAGGCGTAGTGAAGAGTGCACGCCTTGCAATACATAACGCAGTGTTGGTACCGACTTTGTTATATGGCAGCGAAACCTGGGTATGCCAGAAGAAGCATAAAAGCAAGTTGAATGCAGTGGAGATGCGATCTCTTCGTAAAATGTGCGGCGTTACCATGGCCGACCGAAAGCGAAACGAAGAGATTCGCAATATGGCAGGTTTGAAAGATGACCTTATCACAAAAATTGATAAGGGTGTGCTTCGGTGGTTTGGGCACGTTGAGCGAATGAGTGAAGACCGAATGGTGAAGAAAATATATAGCGCGAAAGTTAATATTAAAAGGTGTCGAGGTAGACCGAGACTAACTTTCGAAGACCATGTGAGCAAATTGCTCGAAGAGGGTAGGGTCAAGAGTACTCGGATACCTAGACGTGCATGTATGAAGAAGATAATGAATCTGAAAGAAGCGAAAGAGGTATGCAAGGATCGTGACACTTGGCGATCTGTTCTCTCTGGCTACCCCGTCAGGGATTGTGCGTGAAGATAAGTAAGTAAGTTTTTAGTTCTACGTACCGCATAATATATTTCCATATGCGTTTAGTAAAATGATGTTATTTTGACATTACAAACAGACAATTTAATTTCATCTATTGCATAGATATAGATTATCCCATATTGAATGCGATTTATGGGCAACAACGTTTTTACCGATCGACCCTTACAAATGTGGGCGTGCGCCGTAAAATTAGTTAAAGTAATGTATTACCACGTATTTTAAACTTAAAAGATGAAAAGGACAGAAAGTTTGAGATTTTTTTTTATTTTTTTTTCTTCATCATTTGCCTATGTTACTTATTCTCAACCTTGTATAATATAAAACCCTACCTACCTAAAATGCGAGTGGTCTACATATATTTCTATATATAAATGATTAATATCATGATACACCTATATACTTTTCACATATATACATAAATAACAAATTGCAAGACAATATATTGTATCAATCAAATTATTATTTCATTGTATAAAAGTGCAAAATAAAGCTTTAGACATTTTTCTAGTTGCCAGTTTTCTTGTGTATCCAGTGTGTGACAAACATATAAACCGTTCATATATTGAAAATTGGTTCATATATATATATAACATCAACAAAAAAAAAGCTCCTTATTTTTCTTAGAGCATTCATCTTAGCTTAAATTTAGTTTAACCGAGTTTAAGTTGCAATAAGGATAATATTATTGCTACCTTCAAGAGGATGCTTTAACATAATTAATTTTGTACATTTACACAGTCTATTTAACTAGCTGGAGAAATTACCAAAGGGTTTCGTTAGCGTCCAATTACGAAACACGCAGAATACCAACGAGCTGCGGTATTTTTGAAATGTTGTTTTAGGTAACGGAGCTAATAAAAATGCAAATTCAATTATTAATACAAACAAACGAAACCGTATTATAGAAAGCAAAAAAGGTCTTAGCGGTTATATAGCCTAGGGGATCATGAATGATTTGAGGATTTAAAACCACAAGAACTAAGACCAGAGAATATTTTAATATATATCTGATTCCCTTCGATTTAAATTAAGTTTTTTTTATAGAATAAGGCTGACAAACGAGCAAGCAGTCCACCTGATGGTAAGTGGTTGCTGTGGCCCATAGACATCTACAATTATCTTCGTTTGCGAATCAAAATGCAGATGCGTTGTCACCCAGGTGGACTAAGATGAAATGCCTCTTTTCCAGTAAAATGGGTCTATGGTACGGTTACAAGTATCAAGAACTATCGGATATAATTGCCAAGTATGAGGGACACAACACAATAATTTAGTACCACAAATGTGCATGTAAATACAACTCTGTTGTATCCATTGTAACGGTTATGCAACAAGATATAGGACGGTGTCAGAGACACGGGTAAAACCAAATAACAAGCTTAGAGTTCCGCCCAATATGCCAGACAGTCGTATTAAATTACTTCAGATCATCTAAAATATATAAGTGGCTTATTTTTTGAGATGTAAGGGTAACTACTGAGCAGATGGTAAGTGGATGCACTTGTCCCTATATTTCTGATAAAATTATCTTTGATTCAATAACAAATTGTGGATGCTTTGTCTTCCTTGTCTTCCTATATAAATAAAAATCAATTACCGCATGTATGAAAGATCGTCAGTTCTCAATGGCTAAACTGATATCGATGATAAATTTAATGTGTTTTTGAGTGGATCTCTGGATATTTTACATTCGCAATTGGGCGCCGTATGTAGCGCTGTTGACGAGATCCAGAAATTAACCGTGCGAAGCCGGGAAGGATCGCTAGTTTCCAATAAAAATCATCGTAGGTTATGGTAAACCCTATTACAAAATATATGCTGCTATTGCACGCTGCTATTCTCTGCGAGCTTGGTTCTCCTCTTTGTAAGCCGATCTATTCATACTCGAGTTAAAATACGCTGCACCGTTCTTTACTACATAGAAATAAAAATAACATTTTTAGTTTGCCATCACTCGTTTCCAATAAAAAGGGTCTTTGATTCTGGTTACTTCTTACAAGAAATCCAACGTTATGTTGCTATTCTGTGCGGGCGTGGTCCTACTCTTGTTGAGCCGATCCGTTCATACTTCAGTTAAAATACGCTGTATCATGGCTGTACAAGTACTACGTAAAATAACATATTTAGTCTGCAACCAAGAATACATTTCCATTTATATACATAATATATTCACGCGCAACACTTTTGTAAATGGACGCAAGCACAGTCAATGTCCGAACGTAAGTGACTGAATCAGTGATTGGGTTTCTCCCAGAATAAGGACACGTATTCGAGTTCGGGCAACTGTTACGACAGTTGGACTTAAGAAATGCTGTCCTGTTCTGTCTGGGTGTTTCAAGAACAATTTTTTACCGACTTCAAAAAAAGAAGGAAGTACTCAATTAGACTGTAATTTTTATGTGTGTTACCGCAGAACTTTTTTCTAGGTGAACCAATTTTGATGATTTTCATGATTTTGTTTATATTGAATCGGTAATGTTCAATTTATGTCAGGCACTTAAAAAGATTAAAACAAACCTAGCCTATTCAGCGGTGATCGCAAGATCGAAAGAATCAATTATCTGTATTAATTGTAACAATTTTAACAAACATTTACTAGAAATTATTAGTTTTTCACACAAGCGGTGAAATAAAATTTTGTACAACCGACGTCAATATAAATTATTAAAGATAACCAAAAACCTACTGATCAGACCTTGATCAAATATGTGGGATCCGACGAGAACGACCAGCTTTCAAATAAAAAAAGAATCAAAATCAGTTCACCTAGAAAAAAGCTATGAGGTAGCACACATAAAAAATACAGTTGAATTATGTACCTTCTCCTTTTAGAAGTTATATGTTTGCAAAACAAGTGAGAGAAATTAAATGTGAAATTTTCCTGCTGTCTCATTCCTCTCAAACTTAAAGCTGTTCGTAGATCGCAGTATCTGATGACTCACGCTTTGGGCGATGCTTCCCATCGCCTTTTCTTAAATATCTTATGTCTGGCGTCAACGAGGTGGTTATGCCGCTGGTTTTGCATCCATAGGATCTTGTTGGCATCCCATGGTTACCTCTTACAACACCCACAGGACGAAATGCGGTGAGGGTGTCACTTACACCGCGACCACAAAGCATAACCATTTCTTAAGGTGTCATAAGAGTTTATGGCTTCACAAAAACTTTAAATAAAACGTTGCGGCCAGACTTATGTGAAATTTAGACGCACTGTGAGAATGTAACGAGATGAGGCTTCGTGAAACACAATTTGGTCGGAATAAAATAGCTATCAATACATTTGACAGGAGCACAAAAGCGTAAAAATATATTCGTACCGTAACAACGTAACCGTATCAAATGTGCTATTCCTACTGAAGCTTAGTTTTACTATGACTATGATGGGTATATATTAAAGGTAGCGGGGATGCACAGACCGTGTTGCAAAAACCGTGCTACGCTCATGGCAATCTATTTTCGAGATGTTGGCGCTGTTAGCCTATGCGCCTTTTAAAAAGCCTATTTAAAAAGTGGAAAGGCGGCAATTAGGATGGGGATGAGGATGATGATGGTTTATGAATTGGTATTGTTACCAATCATCATGTCCCCTCTGTTGAGATTTTTTTTGAGGTATCTAACCGCTGTCCGAGGGGGGGGGGGGTATGAACCCCGAACCACCCCCTACGCGGTGTGTGCTGGAACGCATCGTTCCCGTCTACGGGTGCGACTCGCCCCATCCGTTATCCTATTTGTGCTTGTCCCATTTAGTGTGGGTGTAGTGTTAGTGTATGATGTGCCTGCGACGTCTGGGTCGCCGCGATCGAATGATCTATCGATTCTATTAGTACGTTACGCGGTCTACGGAGTCAGCGCGGCGTTTGGTATCGGGACGTAGTTGGCTGCGTTTGCCACTACCGGATTCGGATGGGTTTCTGCGCTATCAAAGTAGCGCTGCGACATCTCCTTGAAGTATTCGGAAATAGAGGGCAGTTGACAATCACTGTGTAAATCTGAATTCCGTTGATACCACCGTGCTCCGATGGTTCTACGATGAAAAAGTTTTGAATTTTCTGTAGTTCGTTTAGGTGGGACCTATACGTGTGGGCGAAGGCTACACTTGCGTAAGACATGATAACGGTAGGTTAATAGGTTTAACGCAGGTTTTGTACAAGCGGAGTTTGTGTCTTAGAGACAACTTACTCTTCCTGTTAACAAAAGGGTGGAGACAGCCAACGACCTGGCTTTGTTGCTTACTACACTTAAGGGATGGGGCGGCCGTATAAAGTGATTACCGTAATTCTGGCTTTTGGTCCACAATTTTTCAGATGTGGTTTTGGACTCCGTCGAAAGTATATTCCTACACTTTTTTCAGGATTCATTTCAATTCTCCATTGGCGGAACCATTCGTTTAAGCGATTGGTAGCTTTTTGAAGTTTTAAAGTGAGACTATTCCTATTATAATCTGATACAAAGAGAGCTGTATCGTCGACGAAGAGAGCAGTGTTTACCACTGGATCTTTAGGTATACCATTCGTGAAGAGTGTGAAGAGGAGTGGAGACAGGACGGAGCCTTGTGGGACCCCAGACTTTAGAAAACGTTTCGAAGAACGGGTTCCCTCCACTCGATTATCATGGCAAGCTCTATGTTTCTATCAACGTGTGCAAAATGTTACCTGTTACGTCGTTTGCTACTGCATCCCAAAATAGACATCCATTTTGTGTTTATGATAGATGTCTATATATTAAAAAACACTAAGTATAAATTGACCGTGTAGTCGTAGTGTAAGAATCCCATATCAAATCCATAAAAACTAGTTTAATTAAAAAAAAAAAACACTGCGGTTGTCAATTCGCTTACCAAGCGTTGCAACTATGGCAAATATCCATTGAAGCAATCTGTGAGGGAGGCCTATGTTCAGCAATAGTCTTAGCGGTAACTTAGTTTATACGAGTATTTCCCATCTAAATAAAGAATTGAATTTCACCAAAAGGCAGCATCTCAAGTATTAAATATAAACTGCGATACTCTATAAAATCACGTAAGTGAAGTCATGAAATAAAGTTGGTTAAAAATATATGATATTCAGTGTGACTTTATGTTTAATACAATAAATGAAAACTCGGACATTACAAGGATACAAAGATGATTTGCGAAACTATAGAAATTAATCCTACTTTCAGTCCTAATTTCAATAGACAGACTGGGTGCTACAATCTCATAATTATTAAAATTAAATACAAACCCAATCTGTAAGCTCGAACTGCATAGGTTGGACCGAAAACAATAAGCTGAAAGGTAACTCCCGTAACTGTAAGCTGTAAAGTGCCCGAAACGTCGAGAATTAAAAAGGTTAAAATTAAACTCGATAAAATCCGTAAATTTAGTTAAATTCATTTCGAGTAAATTTAAGAAATCAATTATTTTATTATTTTAACATTATTATGTTTATGAAAGTAAATATTTTTGAGTAACATATTTATTTGAAAATCTATACATATAATAAAACTGTAAATAGCAGATGTCTGTACATTTAATATTTTTGTAATAAAAGTGATTGAGGGGTACTAAAAATAAGTAATTAAATACATTTCTACCATTTTTAGAATTTTCTGTCTGTCTGTCTGTCTGTCTGTCTGTCTGTTTGTTTGTTAACGTATCACGTATAAAGTACTAATTTATATCATAAGAATTGTTAAGGAAATTATAAAGTGTATCTTCGGGTTACATTTAGTCTTTATTTCATTAAAATCAGTTCATTCCATCAAAAGTTATGATAAATATTCTGAAGTATGGGTAGGGAAGTATAGGTACGAATTGCTCAACGGTGGCTTTGTTTGAGTCATCAAGTGCATTTTAAACTAATATCATATCATAAATCATAGTTAAATTATGTAAAATAATGATATAATTATGTATATCTAAAACGCAGTAAACAAAAGTAATAAAGAACGTATTAAATATATTATACAAAAATATATTAACGTTATTAACTAAATCTGAAGCACAATAGTTAACCCATTTCTTCGATAGATGGTGGTGTCGTGAAAATGCAATGCAATGTTTTATTAAAATTGGTTAATTCTATCGAAAGTAATGATTATTATTTTGAAATGTAGGTTCGAATTTGTTCAATGACGCCATAAAATCTCAGAAATAGTAATAAAAAGATTTCTGTGTAAAAAAAACGTTCCATAATAATTAATATATTTATACTTAAAACACAAAAAGAGATAGGATGTTTTCTCACACAAAGGACGTAATAGATGGAGTTGTACAAATTACAAACTTTTCTGAATTGCTGTGTTGAGATTTTTCGCCGATGTATCGTATCGTAGATGACGCCTTGACACATATGAGTATTGGTATTGTATAGTTTGTAATATGTAGTATATTGTAATTTGTATTGTATAGCCAATATTATTTGTAAATTATGTGTTTCTTTTTTATGTTATCTGTGATGGCGTCATTTTGGAGAATAAACCTTTCTTTCTTTCTTTCTTTCTTTCTATTGAGACTTACTGAAGAAATTTGTATCCATCGAAGCCATACAACGGAACCCGACCAAAAATAAAAATTTCGCAACGAAATGTCGTGATATTGTATTTATAATATACGCAAAATCAAAACTGCCATTTTAGCGCTTTGGGAACTAGATTTAGCACTTTTTTGGAATGTATAGCGCGCATTTCGAAATTTTAGCACCTAGCGCTTAATCCAGCGCTTTTTGGTGTATTTAGCACACATTTCAATATTTTAGCGACTAGCGGGTTATTAACTCTTTTATAGCAGCACTGTTAGTCCACATTACCGATAATAATAATAATGACCTTTATTATTTTTTCCCACAAATAGTACATTGCAGTTTATCTTTTTCAAACATATTTTTTCCACAAAACAAAGAGCATGGGAGACGAGTCCAAACTAGGATACCCTGTGCTATGGATCTCCTGGCTTCCCCTTTAGGATGATCAACTTGATTTTTTTACCGACGACTATAAGCGGGGAAATCCCCTTTATTAAAGTTTTCGTTCATGGTTTTGGCAACGCATTTATTTTGCTTTATTCAGTTTCAGTCAGTTGCTTAGAGCACAGCTAAGTTAAAAGTTACTTAGAAGTTATAACACAAAGAAACTGTGTAGCAACCGCAATCAGATGCTGACATCTGAAACTAAGTTGCGAAATACATTGCACTTTAAAACAATTAATGACATTTTTATTGTTCGTACAGTACTAACTACTGTTGACAGCAATTGCTATAATTATAAGTTGATGTCCTGCGAAGTATTGATACATCAAAAAAATATTGCCAGAAAAAAAACTTAATGTTGTTTTCTTTATTATGATTATATAAAAATACACAAACTTTGTTTGTAGTTAATTTAGCGCGAAATCTAGGGCTTTTTTAAAGCGCTGTTTTCATGAAATCTAGCGCTTTTTGTGTTGTCCTAGAGCTGAATGAGTTTTTTTTTATCTGGCAGCACTGCCCAAAAACCCTCTATTAAGAAGTAACTTTCCTTTCAGTTTTAAGCGCGTTCAGTTCCCAGTTACAGTGAGTTTATGTTATGCGATGACCGTAAATAAAGCGCAAGGTCAAACTTTACGCGTTGTAGGAGTGTACCTCAGTACTGACTGTTTTGCACATGGCCAACTCTATGTTGCTTTTTCCCGCGTTAGTAGCCCCCATAACCTTTTTGTGTACACCCCGGCTAAGCCTACTTCTAACGTCGTTTACACAGAAGCTCTATCATAAACGACTTAGAACTTTGATGATAATGATTTATTTAGTTACCACTTATTGATACAGTAATGAAATAAATCGTTTAATATTCTCTTACCTAAACGACAAATTCTTTATGTAAAACCTGTATACGCGAGCTACGCCGCGGGCACAGCTAGTACATAAATATTTTTATAAATTTCTATCTTTTGTCTGCGGCTTTCACTCGCGTGGAAAAATAATATTTTTGTTACCACAACTCAATATTCAATGAAATATTTATAACAAAAATTTCTTAAGTACTATAATTTATTTTGCCCGAAGTTCAAATTGCTCATGAAATGACATTTAACTACTGTGTATTATGTATTTACAACATACAGTTGCGTCTTCCCGGTGCACCGAGAAAAAGATCCACTCGTCTGCAAAATCGCACTTAACATAGGTTAATTTGGCATTAAGCTCGGGGTTGTAGCTAAACTCCATTCCACAACATTGACACTTCGCCCAATTTCGACAATTCGCCCCTTTGTTACGGTGTGGGCAAACCGAAATTTATTTCTTTGCCAGAAATATTGATATAATTCTATTTTCAATTCATTTCAACACTTATACTCGTAAATCATTGTGCGTGACTTGTAACCTATGCGCGACATCATCCGATATTTAGCATTCTTGTATAAATTGTCCCACAGCTGAATAAAAACTATTACAGCGCTTAGCGTTTATTATTTAGTATATTTTATGAATGTATATTTTTTACACACCTATGTATATAAATAAAGTAAACACTTACACACACTCACTCGAAAACGGAATTTAATTGAAATTCGGGTAAATTAAAATCCTACAGGATCTGTGCATATATTCTCGATAAAAAGTAGTTTGTATTTTAGGACCTAGAAAATTTCTATAAAAAAATTCATAAAAATCAGTTCAGCCGTTTGAGTGTAAAGAGGGAATTATAGAATTATATTTAATGTTTAATGGCTATCCCAACAGAAAATGTTCCTTTTTTTTCAGGGATTAAAGTAGTCCGTGTCACTCTACATAAAATCATGCCGAGTCGTTACCTCTTGCTGCGTGAAAGAAGGACAAACAAACAAACACTTTCACACTTATAATATAGGTAGGGATGTAGATCGTTATTACATACCAGTGATTTTATTACGAAACGCTTTGCAGCACCGTCCGGGAATACCAAGCTGTCATTTGTCACGGCCTGCCTCGCCCGTATCATCTCTCCGTTGCTTTGTTATTCCGCGAAGCTTTGTCGCCCGCGATAATTAAACTTTTGTGACGTTCCATTAATTTAATTGCTTTAAACAAAAAGGTAAATAAATTTGCTTAAGCAAGCCAGTCACAAGTTTAAAACTATAGTATTAGGTAACGTTGAAGGTTCTAAAGTTCGAAACCTTGACACGACTTCGAACGTAGAGTTTTATGTAGATGTACTATGGTAAGAACATTCTAGGGGTTCATTTTACCTTCATAGGTATTGAACCAAACATAATCAGAGCACCAATGAATGTGGAATCTAGAATTCATGATTTTTTATAGTTTGAAAGATATGTAAATTCTATTATAAAACGAAGTCGATTTTACAGTTAGTACCTATATTTAGAGACTGACCTGATCTATATCCGGTCTGTGATTACCGTCGTATTGGACTATGGGACTGAGGGAATAGATAGTGCACTCGTGCTTACGCATACATTTGGGCACTATAATCTTGTTCTGCGTAGATATCTAGTCTATGTCGAGAATGGCCGCTATGACCAAAATTCAGTCTGGAGGACATTATTATTATATTTATTAGAGTGAACTATTATACTACAGTAACATATTAAAATTGAAAAATATAATTTAATCCAATCGGATGATAAAGAAAAAAAATTGTATCTGAAGCTTTTTTTATTAAAATTCAAGTAAGTGGCATACTAGCTTACAGTTCACCTGATGGTACTCATCGTAAGTGGCTGCTACAGTCCAAGGACACCTCCGACCAACTTTAAAGAAAGCCATGTTGCGCGATGCGTTGTCACATTTAAGAACAAAGATGCAATGCGTCACAGTCTCTAATTATACTGTTTCATTTTACCTTTTAGACTGGAACACAGCTGTGCACGCGCTGCACCTTGCCAGCAGAATTAGTTATAAGGGTTAAATGAACCCAACCTATAACACATACATTACATTAACCCAAGTATACCAACCCAAACGCACTTGTAGGCAGTAAGTGGAGTCCTGCCACCAGGTATTTGTGACATATATAACTTTTTTAATATATAGGCACTGTAAAGCATTCGAAACGCTGTGAAAATTTAGGCACGATAAAATTAGTAAACCTAAAAATTTTATTCAATAAAATGAAATGTAGTAAAAATGCCGAGGTTCGTAGATCACTGAGAACTTTTATCATTTTGATTTATAGCTTTATTTTTTTTATTCCGCTATTTTGTCAGTTAGATACCATGTGATTTTCTTTCACATAGTTTATAGCATAACTATTGGTGTAGGGAATAAACTTTCGCTAAATTAAAGCTTTCGCCTTAAAATTTCATAGTATGCGATGAAAAAGATTTCGTTTCCTGTCATTGAAATTATTGTGACTTGAACTGTATGTTTCAGGCCACGCATTAGCGCAGTGCGGCGGACTCTTGCTTTCCCTAAAACCTTTTCAGAAATTGACCACCTTTTTAGATTTGACGACTCCATGGTGCAGTAGCTTAGCTTTGAGTTGGGGCACAGAGGGCCGCGGGATTTCCGTACGGAATTAAATTTTATATCCAATCCATCCATCCATTACAGCCTATAAAATTCTACACTGAACATATACCTGGCAACCGCAGTTTTTTTTAAATTTAGAGTTGTTATCAGGAAGATGCTGCTGCCCATCTCCTGTTTCAGTTTCGCTCTTTCTCCTTTTACGACACACATGGGACGATATGGAGTAATGGATAATCCCACACAGCCACTATACGGTACTATTTGTATAGTCTTATTTCGGGTTTGGATGTTTTTCCTTGTGCAACTTTAAACTCTCAACAGAATACAAGAGAAAGTTTTAATGAGAGAATAACGTTTATTTAAAAAGAAATAAGAAGAAATGAAAGGAGTCCTGTGCCTAATATCGGGAATTGTAACTTAACTTTTTTTACTTTTTTTTTTACATTAATACCTAGTTTCATAGGACGCCGTATCCTTGTACCGTAGGTACGTTGCAAGCTTTACGTACAAAAAAAATTTCTTACGAAGTTTTACGTGTTAAAAGATTAACAATCAGATCTAAAATTCCTTCGGGTTGCCAACAGATTTATGATAAGTTCAAAACATCACAGATAGCCGCAGATGACGACGGCGCCGTTGCATAACTCCCTTGTTGTCATAATAAGCAAACCAAATGTTAGGGCGCAGCAAAGTAAATGAAATTAATTTGTTGAAGCATACTTTCATACCGGTTGGTGGCGAGCGCGGTACGCAGTGTCCGCACGAACGTTGACGCTTGCGCAGCGATCCGCGCATTGAACGTTCCTAGCGTATATTCAACGTTTTTTTTTAGAATCGCGCGAACATTTTCCATTTTTCCTTTTTCGTCATTTCTTAGTATATCGACCAAAATCAGATAGAAAGTGGAATTAACGTGTTCAATTTTGAAGGTGTTTCACCTCTGGATTTTAATTTTCAGTTTGGTAAGCTGTTTAAAAATTATCTACTTACTCATTTAGAAATCCATTTTTCTGTTTTAAATTTTAGATAAAAATATCACAAGTCAGATACTTCACGTGGTATAGGTTCGTCTTATTCTGAAAATGTTTGTCTCATTCTTATTGAAGAGACTAAGTTGTAAATGACATTAATGTGGTTTAAGATCTATATTTTAAAGCTAGAGCAACAAACATTATAAAGGTAAAATAACAAGATGTTATTGATAAATGAGAAGGAATTTATCAAAACTATGTGTAATCTATAGCGAGAATGTAGATTGTCTAGTCTAAGCGCAAGTAGGTAAATGTTTTATTTTATTAAAACTTTAAATCAAAATGAATTTACTTTAACGTTCGCTATATTTTTAAAACGTCGTAGCGTGTAGTGGCGGCCCACCATATCTTTTCGTGGTTGTCGTAAGAGGCAACAGAGGAAAACAAACCAGGAGATGGGCGGCAGTGTTTTTCTTGATAACACCAAGAAAATAAAAAATAAAAACTGCGGTTGTCAATCCGCCTGCCAAGCTTAGCAAATATGTCGAGTAACCCCGCAGTAAGTCAATCTTTGGAGAGGTCTATTTTCAGTATGGACATTGATAGGCTGCAATGATGATGATGATGATGATATTTTTAATTGTCATGCTATAATACGTATTAAAATAAAAATAGTAATAAGAACAGACGTGTATTTAGCAACAAATGAAAATATTTGCTCTCTTGTATAATTAAAATAAACGTCAACTTAGAACGTTAACAGGAATAATTTGTCTAAGTAAAGTTTGTTTGACTATTTATTTGATACCAAAATTTTGATAAACTTTACACCGGTTTTATCAGTTTTTAAATATACATTATACTAATCTTTTAAATTTAATAATTTACTGCCTTATTTATAATCGCTGGTCAAAAGATAAGCCATATTATTTTACATAAAAAAAAACGTATTACAACAGGTATTAAACTTCTACTCTCTCTGATTCCGTAACCCGATCGATAAAACATTTCTGTTTACAATTAAATCAATCACAGCTTTTGCAAGAGTTGGCCACCAGTACGTAAATGACTCAATGGTTTCTTGTAAATTTATTATAACATTGCAATCCAGTATGGACAACACTTGTATCCAGGTCACGTAAATAGTAAGAACCTTTTGGTCGCCTTATTGTCGGCTATGTAGTAACTGTTAGAGATTTTAACCGGTGTTTTTACCATTACCATTATCAATATTTATTTTTATAGAATTAGGGTGACAAACGAGCACACGGTCCACGTGATTGTAAGTGGATGCTGTGGCCATAGACATCTAGATTTATCCTCGATTAAGAATCAAAATGCAGATGCGTTTTCACCCGTGAGGACTAAGATGGAATGCCTCGTTTCCAGTAAAAAGGGTCTCCGGTTCTCTACACTCATCATACGAAGCACAGCGGCCTTATGCTGCTATTTTACGCTGGTCCACTGCTGGACTAAGACATTTATATGAATGTGTCAGCTGGTCTGTGTTAGAAGAAAATTTACTCTATTAGTCGCCGGTTGGTCACTTACACTTACTTACAAAGTTGTTATATCTGGGTTCGCTAACCAACTTAATATTATTTGTAACTGAACTCGTAATATTAACTTGGCTAGCTTGCGTGCGTGCATTATTAGTTTTTGTATTGTGATAGTCTCCGCATCTGTGACATTGCAACTTTTTCTTTTTTTATCAGCCCGTTGTAACAGCTATTCTTGAACTTGTCCCTTTATATTAGAATGGTTAGACTCATTCACGATTTGTAGGCTGATTGGCGACCGCAGTACTAGATGTCTCGCAACTTTGATGTTTATAACTGAAGTAACAATTATCTAACTTAATATCAGCCAGCAATCTCTGCTAGTCAACCCGTGACGTGTTGAGCTTTTGTGGCAGACGTTAACTTGCTATGAGAGCAATAAAATAAATAAGTATATTCTTATTTTTCAATGCAAACCAACTATACACACTTAAATATACAGGTACATTTACACACCATATATACTTAATATACGTATTTTCCATTTAATCATGTTCATGAGATGAGGCCATGGATCATTCTGGTATCTTTGATAATCGAATTCTCTTATACCGCCACCAACAGTAATTACTGTAGGCGTTATATATAACATGACTTATTTTTCGATTTTAACTAATTGGTTTTTGTCCGCGAGCAACCCGAGTGGCATTCTCGATTCCTGACGTTCTACTTGATCAGCCATGAAGGTAAATATTGTTATAATAGCACTAGGGTCGGTTGTGGGACTCTTTTCCTGCTAGAAGTCCGTTTGGATAGGTACTGGAACATGTGAAGCACAGCAGTGCAGTGCTGAAGGATACAAAGAGAGAGTGTAATATATATACAAGCTGTGATGCATTCCCTTGGAGGTGACAACGCTTTTGTTGTGTAATCTTCTTTGTCTGAAGTTGGTTGCAAATGTCCATTGGCTGCATTAGCAACTCACCGTAAGATGAGTTTTAAGTTTGTGTGTCACTTCAGTTTTAAACAAAAAAATTATTTTTAAGGGTAAGACCTCAGTGGAGAGCGTTCGGAGGGGTGGGCATTCGGCATGTATGTCAAAAATTTGTTCAGATAGTAGACTAATATAGAAAATGATATACATACACATAGTACATGTGGCAATTGTACAAATAGTTTGGCAAACACACGCCCATGCCACATGATTTACAGCACTCTCTCTATTGTCTCCACGAGACCTTAACTTCAAGCTAGCATACACAGGAGCAGCGCGTTGTAATCTTTCCTTTTACACAACCCTATCAAAATTGAGGCGAGTCTCGTACGCCAGAAGTATTTATTTATTTTATTTATTTAAGCTTTATTGAACCTCATATAAGTACAAGATCAAAAGACGCACTTAATGCTAAAAGCATTCTCTGCTAGTCAACCTCTGGGCAGTGATAAAACTACGAAGGCGGATGTATCTAGCTGGGTGACTTTTTGTTTTGTTGCCTAAACTTTATATCGGATAAAGTAAAGCGAGGACGCTAATGTCTTTTTCCATACAAAATGTCAGAATAAAGTGCCGCTGCTCCAATGAGAAAGTTATCAACTATATGACACATAGCGTTTCGTATATAACAAATGTATGTATAAACATAATACGGTGGTACGGCATTAGTTTCGTCGGGCAACAACGTCAAAGGTGCGAAGCATCCGGCTCTACGATCGAGGCTATTACCTATAAAATATAGTAAATGTTGAAAAAAATACATATATTATGTTTTGAATTCATATTTTCTTTTAAAAATGATTAAGAAAAATGTTTTGGCTGCGCTAATAACTAATAAAGACTCTACCTTTATTATCAGCCTCACTTATAAAATTATAGTATTTGGAATATAGTAAACTACTATACTAAGGTTTGACAACCCTATAGTCAATCAGTATGCCAAACGTAAAAATTAAGGCAAATCTTTCCGAAAATGGGAGCGGCCCATGTCCCATGTAGTAGACTTTTACGAACGAATAAAGATGGCGGCATTAGTTTAAACGTGTCGGGTGTATCGACTATGCGTTTGAATAGGCATTAGATTCGACTGTATATTGTACAGAATACAATATATTAGAATAGAATACAATATTCCAAGCGCGACAGATTTTTACATTTTTGGAATGCAAGTCGAGGAATTGCTCTATACACTCAAAAGTCATATGGTTTTGGCCACTAAGCCTATATAATTGAAAATTGTCGCTTGGCTTCAGTTCCACCCGGATGATATTACAGTCGTGTGGTATAGCATTAGAGCACTAATCTTTCTACTGCACTATTCTATTCCATGGGTGTTACAAGAGACCACTTAGGTGTATATATGGAAGGAGCTGGCTTTCGATAGATTGCGGATTAATCATCTCGTATTAATATTAGGCGTAAAATATCCAGACCGGTGACGGAAACCCGTGTCAAGGATGTGAGCTGTACTGTAATCTCCGATTCAACTGCCAAGCGCCTTGATAAGGGTCCTCTCTTCTAAGGGTGTGACTCATTTTCAGCTCATTTACGGAGGTGAGGAGGCCATTATTTAACTTGATCTTTAGCTTTCAAAAGTTATATTTTTACCGTTTTATCAAATCTAACTAGAATTGCCTTATTTTCAAAATTAAATAAAAAGTATTTATAAAAGATTATAGTTAAATCTTTTCTTTAAAATTTATGATCTGTTACATAATTAATAAATAGAAAAACATAGGTCTTTCCATGATGGCACACTAGGTAGACGGGTTCATAAGACTGGTAAAAAGAAAAAGAATATAATATTTGTCTTGGCCCTTTTAACTGAACAAAAGAAGCTGCTTTAAAGGGATTACTGCTATAAAGACAAAATGAAAACGGTTATTTAATATTTTAAGTATTTTTTTTTATAGGAGAGGGGGCAGACGAGCATGCGGGTCACCTGATGGTAAGTGACTACCGCCGCCCATGAACAACTGCAACACCAGGGAGGGAATTACAGATGCGTTGCCGGCCTTTTAAAAAGGAGTACGCTCTTTTCTTTTCTTTTCTTTTAAGTAATTTAAATTCAGTAACCGTTTGCATTTTTTAATTATGTACATGACTCTGATCGCTTAGGTACGTTTTGACATTACATTAGTTAATGTCGTCAAAAGTAATAATGATAATGAAGTTAAAGCGATAAATTTATATACAAGTCAACATGAATTTTATATATTCAAATTTATATTAACTTTTCTGCAAGCTCTATTAGTTGCGGTCTCAAACTTCCAGTAACATTCTGCCAATGACAGTACCAACCGTGAAACAAGAAAGTTAAAAGACAAAGTTTTGACTCGCCCAATAGAATTCTGTTGAAATTTATAATCAAACCTTAATTAAAAACAATGCCTTTATTATTCGCTTACGTAGACTGGAAATTATGCGACCTTCTCCATTACAGCGGGCTCACGCATTGCTGTTTATCAAAACGTTTTTCTTATACGGTTTCCAGTAGCGTATGCAAACATATGGCTGTACGAGTATTCACGTCACACTGTCAAAGCTAATGCGCTAAAAAACGTTTCGTATGTTTTTGCTGCCGTATCTTGTCACTGCAAACAGTGAGCGGCGCAAGTTAAAAAAGGAAATGGTTTTAGTGGCTATCTATACATAAAAATAAAATTCAAGTGACTGTCTGTAGTAACGAAATAACTAACATATTAAACTGAGGGTGTTATATTTGCATGCTATAAAAACGTGGATATTTTATAATCTTCCAAATGGGTGAACCGATTGTGAGTAAACTATATGAATGGAGGGGTCTAGGCTATATGAAAACCCTTCCGAATGGGTTCCTGCCTTGTCGTGGCGGGGGAGTGGGGGTGGGGGGGGGGATTAGTGGCCGTGGCTTTGTCACCCGCGGTGAACAAGGAGGAACCCACATGGCTGGCCCGAGGTGTAGGGCCGGCGAATATTGGTTGGCGGTGGAGCCACAGACCAGATCCACCGTTGGGGTCAGAAAGGCTAGTGCTTCTGAGTGCTCGTTTTTCCTGGCCCATAGCCTTAGCGCATCGGACACGGGGCCCTCCGTTGCGCTGGTGAAGTTGGCGGCCGCGGTGGGGGGCGCGTCATGTGTTCTTACCTGAGAAAGAGATGGGGGAGGAGTAGTCCTCTTCCAAGGACAGGCTGAAAGTTGAACACCATGGAGTTGAGTCAGCGCGAGTCTGACATAACCCGTCCTTGTCCCCGCGAGGCGGGTATACGTAGGCTTTTCCGCATGTAAAAAAAAGGTTTTTTTTTATATAGGATAAGGGTGACAAACGAGATATTTCATATAACCATATATTAATATGGTTATATGAAAAACCTGAAAGCTTAAAAAACGAATAATTGATTAAATAAATGGTCTGTGATTTCTTAAATCTAAGCAATGCTACATTAATAGATCCTATCAAGTCGAAGTCGGGGCGGGTCGCTATTAGTATATAAATCAAGGAATTTAAACAAATTTTTGTACCATAACGCGCATCAGGAAACCGACTCACGGAACACAAAACATATAAATGTGATCGCTTTTGATTTTTCAACGCATAAGTGTAAACTGTATTTGAAAACCGAATCAAATTAACCGTATTAATGTGAACCTGCGTCACGATTTCGTAAGATTAAAATGTGTTTTTTTTTTATATGCACCGACTTATTAATAATCGGTTTCGCTTTTAGGCAATTTGAAAAGTAGGCGATATTATCATAACCGAATTAACCAGCATCGCGAAACTGAAGCGAAGTTAATCGTCGAATGTATTGCGTAACGTAAAGCAAATAAAAACAGGACCTATTAAGTTGCGCTCCATTTCATACGAAATTATACATTAAAAGTAAAAAAAAAAGAAACTGTCAGTCGTAGAACTGCACTTCACAAATGTGTAAATATTACTTTTGTATATTTGTATCTATGCGTAACGGCCACTCGAGTTCAGTGCTTTTTCCCCATCCCAAAAATAACCAATGTTCCTAAATAATTTTTCACTTTTTCATTTATTATATTTAAATTAATTCACATGTTCACTATACCAATATGAACCATATTCGGTCGTTGGTTCCGAGCGACGATTCCAGTGAAATGAATCACTCATTGACATTCAGAGAAAAGATAACTAAGAGACAAACGAAACGATCTCTTTAAACAAGATAGATTCCAAACTTTCACTGTTTGTTAGTTTTGCCGCTTATGAGGATGTCGCGTTGCGTTGCATCATTTGTGTTTGTACGTCATCATATTTAAATGTTTTCCTTTGTGTCTGGGTCAAAAGTTGTATCGTAAAAACCATCACTTTAAATGTCGTTATTAAGAGCATTTAGTAATGTTTCCAGAAAGTTCATACGCAGTGTAAATGTTGGTGCTATTCACGACTAATGAATGTCATTTGTCCAACAATAGTCTGAGAATTTAACATAAAAGGTCCAAATTTATGCAAAGCGTAGGTGGCACTATTCATGACTTATGAATATCATAGGCGATCAATAATGTAAGGGTTTTAAATATAAATCATTCCATTATGTAGTCTTTTCGATTGTCGGCTTTTATTCGCCGGCATAAAATTGTTCAGTTTGACCTCCGAATGTAATGGTGTCACCTTTCCGACCTTTTCTTTTTGAAAGGATTTGAGTTCAAAGTAGAATACTTACATTTTTGATTCTAAACTTTTGTACCCTCGAATGCGAATACGAAATAAGATTTTGGTGTCCATCTTTTACATAAGTGGTTAGCGTCTCTCCGTTCAAATCCCTAATAAGAAAATATTCTAAGGTTCAAAATTGGGTCTGATAAGTATATCCATTCATTAACGGTATGTAAAGAAAACGATGTGCTTAGACTGCCGCGATGGTCTCAGTGGTCGGAAACGTAATTGCTGATCATGTGTGATACCAAGTTCTAATCCCTTATCGGGCCGAAATCACTTCTTGGGTTTTCTGGCAAGAAATTCTCAGTAGTCGCTAAGAAACTAGCAGCCCGGATTAAGAAAGTTGCTGGTGTTTCACTCCCGTATCTCGGCAAGCACATAAAGCCGTTGGTCCTGTGCGATATCTGTCTCCGGTCGTGTCGGTTTGATAACACAGTCACAGTCCATCTGATGGTAAATAAGGTGGTCAGATGGTAAGGTAACATATCCACATATCTAATCCTTTATTAGAAATCTAGATCGAGATGCGTTGTCATCCCTGAAGAATTAGATGGAATGCCTCATTACCAGTTAAAGGGGTTGCCGGATCTCGTCATTCGCCACGAAGAATACAGCGGAATTTGTGGTGTTATTTTACGCGGACATTCTCTGCGTGGTTCTTTCCAGTTCGAGCCGACTGATTCGTGCTGCAGCAATATTACAGTGCAACGTGTCTATTCTACGTTAAGCCGCGTCTCCACCAAAGTATTGTTGTCAACACAACAAAACATGTTTCCATTTTCGGCGGCAACATCAAAGGAATACGCTTGTTGCCAACATTTGTTCCCTCTGTGGAGACGCTTGTTGACAGAAATATTTGTCAGCAACACGTGTTGACAAATGTTGTGTTGGCAACAAAACTTTGGTGGAGACGCGCCATTAGGGTAAACCTACTGCGCTTTCGTATTTTCCTTTGTGCGATACAGAAGGATGCCCGACGTAGTTACACATTTTAAAATATTCATTCCGACTACCCCAACTACTATGATTTTGAATCTTAATCTTTAAATACGCCACCGATGTCCAAAAAGGACATTCAATAATTAAACTTAAGACCCAAAGCTAATTTTGAAATTATTAAATATAAAAATCTGAAAGTTTACTAAAGCCAGCGGCCTTGCTGTCTTATGTTTACTGGATTTAATACGGAGTGGGAATGTTACTTTCAGGTTTTGTAATTGAGAAATTGTGTGTTACATCATAGCTCGTACTTGCAAAATGCTTGGCGATGTGTTAACGAGGTTATATATTTGTATGCTCGATAGCATAGATAGAAATAAGGTTAATGGGTATAGGTGAGAAAAAATATTTAAATGAATGAGAGTTAAGTATATAATGCAATAATATATTATAATATTACTGAGCAGGAGAATGGACGGACTCGTCGGAGCGTCCGTTGACATCGCCACACATGTTGCAATGTACTTGAATTTGTTTTAGGTATGTAATACATACATTAAAATTGTTTAGCACTTAGTTTAAAAAGCTGGATTTTAATGGTTTCTTTTTAAGAAAATTCTTTCAATGAGCATATAAAGCATAAATTATAAAAAGAGATATTATGTAGTAAGGTAAAGAGAAAAATATTTTCAATATTACATCTAAACTAAGATTGACTTCAATGACAAATCTAAATATAATCGACGTACATAAAATGCTGTGTGCCCATCGATCACTAATAAAAAACTAGATATACAATCAGTGGCAAAAAATGTCCTTACCGAATGAGCACCTACTCGAACATTTGGGTGCGCTTTTAATTTGTACGTAGCTTTGTGAACACAACTTTTAACTTTACTTTTAGCAATGCATTTAAAAGGTTTAATTTACATTTAAATAAAACTAATTTTACGGATTTTATCGCGTATATTAACTTATTTTATATTCCCGTCGTTTCAAGCACTTTACAGCACCCATGGTCACGGGGGGGGGGGGGGGGGGACTGAGGTGTATGACGTCCCAATGTTATAGTTAACCACGGCTACCTCCAGATTAAAAATTATTAATTTTTGTTTCGATCTACGCAGTATGAACTTACAGTATCATGAAGTCTTGCAGTTGTATGTTTAACGTCGGGAATGTAAAATAAGTTAATATACGCGATAAAATCCGTAAAATTAGTTTTATTTAAATGTGTAGTGTTCGCGTAAATATAAGAAATCATTAGGTTTAATTTACATTAATGTATATTTATTTCAACTAGAATTACGTCAAAACAATTGGCGATAGTTTTTAGAGAGTATCTAGTTTTTTATAGTGGTGCCAATGGAGTGTGTGCCAAAATTTTATTGAAATATTTTCCTATGCCTGTCAAACATTTTAATATAAATTATTACCGCTAGGTATCGGTGAGGGCTAATGACACTAAAGACTAACTGTACAAATATAGCATGCACTTTACTGACTATGTTAATTCATTACCATTACAGTATTTCAGAATTCCCTGCCACAGTACACTAGTCACAGTACTCCTTCATAGATTGCCTCATAGAATGGAATTAACCATAGTTGCCATGCTTGGCAGATGGTTTAGTAAGCGCAGTTTTTTTATTACTTTCAGTTTATTTATTTCTATCTGACCGTGTAGTGGCGGTGTAAGAATGTTGGGTGCCGTAAGAGGCGACAGAGAGAAATTGAAACAGGCAGCAGGCAGTAGCATCTTCCTGATAACAAATCAAAATAATAGAAAAACTTCGGTTGACAACACCAAGCGTCAACTATGGCTAAATCCCCCCTATCAGGCAATCTATGGGGAGGCCTATGTTCAGCAGTGGAATTTATTAGGCTGTAATGGTAATGAATTAGTTTCTGTCGCGTCTTCCGACACCCGGCATCCGATATTCTTACGCTGCCACTACACAATATTTGACAGCGAAGTGCCTTACGTAGCCCTATATTATGTTCTTGAGTCTCATAATCTTTAAACTCTTACCTTTAAACTGCAACAAAATTCGCCATATCATTCATTCTATCTGTTTGGTGGTTCAACACTATTCGATTAACCAGACGTTCGGCTATTACCAGCGATTTTTCCATACCAATACGACTTAGGGACCTTCAAGAAAAGATCCTATAGTCCTTCCGAAAAGGCCGCTAATGCCCCTGGTTCTGCAGTTGTTTACGGCCGGCGCTAGTCACTAACACTCAAGTGAGCCGCTAGCTCGTTTGCCCCTCTTCTATAACTTGGTGGCAGAAATAAAAGATGGTGGTATCTATTTGAGATGGTTATTCCGCTATGAACTTACGAAATTCTCTAGCCATTTCTTGGGTGATGAATGATTTCGACCGACAACTCGACGGAGCCAACTCGGCTGGGCATCGTTCGGGAGATTACAAAAAGAGATATGTAGTAGATATATACATCTTCTCGTGACTTATAAATCAAAACTTGTATGTATGTATGTAAACAACATGCTGTGCATGGTACCAGTAGTAACATATTGATCTGTCATGTGGTCTTTCACTGCTGATCATATAAGAAGGCTCGCCGTCATTCAGGGAGCTATGGAGATGGCTATGCTTGAAGTTTCTCAGACTTCGCAATGATTATATTCGCAGTAGAACAAGAGTAACGCATATCAGCCAACGAAGCACTAAGGTTCTCAAGTGGCAGCCTCGTACTGGTGACAAAGTGTAGGGCGGCCTCCCACCAGATGGAACGACGATCTTCTAAGACATGCAGGAAGGAGGTAGTTCAGGACCGTTTTTGTGGCATTTCTTGAGGTAGGCCGGTGTTCAGCAGTGTTGTGATGCGCTGTAATGATGATGATGATGAGATGATGAATGCTTACGACATGTGGTATGAAATTTTCTGACCTTTAAAACAAATATTACTTTAAATAAAAATATATATAGTGTACTCAAAGACTAGTGTACCACCTGACTTGTATACGTCGTTATGTATTCATAATTCCAAAACAAATTCATTGTAACTACCGTATAGTGTACCTACGTAGTTATGACAGCCACAAACTGCTGGCACAAAGCAAACTATTTAGCAAAACTAGGTCATTCATACGAACAATGCCTACCTCATGATAGATGAACGTTGCAAACCGCAAAGAAAGCCTGTAAGAACATTATATTTGTATAGATAGCTATATTTGAGTATATAGTACAGCTTTAAATAGATAGATAGATAGATAACACTTTATTGTACGCCAAAAAATAACATAAATATTAACAAAAAATGAGAAAAAGAAATGTGGTATAATGGGCGGTCATAATTAAATCAGTAACCTTTAAATCATTAAGATAGTAATTATTCGAGGTAGCTGTAGTGGCGGTACAAGAATCATCCCGTGGGTGTAGTAAGAGGTGGCAGAGAGTAAAAAACAAGATGATGGGCAGCATCTTCTTAATAATAAGAAAAAATAAAAAACTGCGGCTGTCAACCCGGCTGCTAAACATGGTAACTGCGAGACAGTACGTGGGGGACGCCTGTAATGGTAACTTCGAAGTGGAATTAAACCAGGAAAGTACAAAGCTTTAACAGAACGTCAGCATAATGCTGCCTTATTCGAAGAAGAGAATAAAGAAAATAATTTTGGCTATAGTTCTTCGTATATGCTTCATAACTCATGTTTCTAGAATACAAATTTGTATAAAAGTCGTTGAAATTCGCAGCCAATTTATTCTGAAGGATTTGTGGTTGAAAATTCATTTATTGAAATGGCTTTTTAACCGACGTCTGTTCGTTATAAAGGATCAATGAAATGATTGAAAGTTTGATTGTGTGTGTGCACGAACGTGCACGAACGTTATCCACCAATAATAGCTTTTGTTGTGCACCAGACGTATAAAGCCGCGTATCCACCAAAAATGTTGTTAACAGTTATGTTTCCAACTGTTTCCAACAAGCGTCTCCACCGAGGGAACAAATTTTAGCAACAAGCGTATTCCTTTGATGTTGCCGCCGAAAATGGAAACAAGTTTTGTTGGCAACTGTTGTGTTGGCGACAAAAATTTGGTGGAGACGCGGCTTTATATAAGAACCAAAGTATCTCAGGGGCTAAGCGCCCGCAGTAAATTTCGCAGTACGTGACCAACCCTGGGTTCGATCACGGCCGACACCAATGAAATTGTTAATTACAATTTTAAGTTCTGGTTTACCACGTGTTCGGCGGTGAACGAATACATCTTGAGGAAACCTGAATGTATTAGAAATAAAAAAAAATATGTGAAGTTCAGCAACACACATTGGGGCAGTGCGACGGACATTTCATTGCCTGAAAACTCTTTCAAAATGTAGGCGGAGGAGGCCTGTGCTCAACAGTAGGAAATACATAACCTGTTATACAAGAGCGGGTCATATGAAAGGTGGTTGTCGTGAGGTCACTTTTTATATCTGCAATTATCAAGTATATGACAGAGTGAGAAATTGTGTGATAAGAGAAGAGTGTGGTTTGCAAGATGATGGTCTCAAACCAGGATTAAGAAGTGACAGGCGTGAGTGTTTATTATTTATGATATACATAGTAGTATGAATAACAAATGTTGCAACAATCTCATCATTATTCAGTGGAAGTTTAAACATTTAAAATGGCGAAAATTGAGTTTCGCGCTGTTATTAAGTTATTTACTAAGCAGGGAGAGACTCGCTTGAGATGATCCCAGGCGGGGCGGTCTGTAGAAATTTAAAATTAAACTTTTAATAAAAAGTAAAAGCCACCTAGACGTTGTGTATAGAAAAATTAAAATACCGACTTCAGAAGCTGTTTCGTGGAAATTGTTTCATTCTTTTTATTCCTTTGAAGTCGGCGTTAAATTTTTATAAAAAGTAAAATTTTTTCACACTTTTGAGTTGACTAAGTGTATACTCACAAAAGCAATAACTTGTGGAAATAGTTAGATATACAGTCTTTTTGTGCGTGATCGTCTTGGCATGTCGGCATATGCGCAAGATGGTTACCGAGAATGCTCATGCCGCACTAAAATCTAAGCGTCGCGTAGCGTGTTGCCGCGAGTATTTGCGCTTTTGTAGCGATAACAAGGAAGATGTTTATTTAAGATAAGGTTAAGAGCGCGATTTCTGCCTATATTGAGCAGAAAGACAAATTAATCATATTTTTCAGCAGCATAAACTTGCCTGCTTACCGATTTGCAAAAGTGTATGGGTTCAAGGAGATTATATACAACGTGTAACAAAAACCCTGTGGTTCCCGTTAAGTGCTTTATCAGAGTCAGTATTCAAACGTAAAGAAATAACTTTTTTCAAAAAAATTTAACATAAAAAAATATATTTTAATAAAAAAGAAATAATTTGCGAATAGTATGAGGTTTTATTACCTCTGCATTATCCGGATTCCGGACAGTAAGACGATTATGAAAGAACCCCTTTCACCGATGCTCGTGTCAGTTAGATGTAATAAAACCAAATACAATTCGCAAATTATTTTTTTTTAATTAAAATAAAAAATTTTAATGATCAAGTTTTTTTGAAAAAAATAATATCTCTTTACGTTTGAGTACTGACTCTGATAACGCACTTAAAGGGAACTACAGGGTTTTTGTTACACGTTGTATATATTCAGAAGAAAAAATAATTTCAAGATTAATTTTACAGCTCTTGGCCTGCATTTCGCGGACTTCTAAACCTTCGCACCAAGTGAGATTGAAGATGCCTCTTTAGTCTAGTGGTCGTAAGTGTGACTGCATGTCCCGGGTTCAAATTTCAGGTCGGGCCAAAGTCAGTTATTGGGGTTTTCTGTAAAGAAATTTTTAGTAGCAACCCGAAGTCAGGAATTCGGCGGATTCCCCCCGTGCCTTGGAAACAAAGCCTATGCTTGATCACTCTTAGATCGCCCCGGATTGCCGTCCCATAGGAACAGAAAGTGCACGAGTGTGTGCTTCCGCACATTTGTGCACTGTAATCCTGTACTGCACAGATAGCTATGATAGTATCCTTTGATATTGGCCGTCGTCACCGAAATTAGAACTGGAGGTTGCGTTTGTTGATTTTTTCCTTTATAGGATAAAGGTGACAAATGAGCACACAGTCTACTTGATGGTAAGAGATTGTTGTGGCCCATAGACATCTACATCTATCCTCGATTACAAATCAGCATGCAGATGCGTTGCCACCCGTGAGGACTAAGATGGAATGCCTATAGCAACTGAATGCTGCTCTGTTCCCTATGGTAAGTGTAGAGAACTGGGGCACCCTTTTATTGGAAACGATTAGAAAGATGATTGCGTGAGAAAAATTATTATTCCATTATTTCTTCAGAGTGTCTTAAAAGAAGTCTTCTGAGTGATGACAGTAAAATCATTTCATCATCGTTTATGACTGACGTAAAACCTAGTCCGGCACTGGGAGCAGCGTTAAAGTATGGTACTGCGATCGACAAACCACCTGAAAGGTGTATAAAATAAGGTTTACAATGGTACAGACCGGTGTTCCGTAGTGCACTTTTAACAGCTGGTGTAGAAAGGAAGTAAGATGTGACATACTGGTTTTAAAATTTAGCGAACTAAAAATTCATTCATACCTTGTTTATTAAGGATGTCCCAATAAATGTAATTATAGTTTTTTTAAACCTTTGGGCGGATTTAGCTCATTTTATATTTTTTTTAGTAGAAGTTTTCCTCACATTCCTAAGCAACTTTAAAAATGCAATTTAGTCATATTAAAACGAATTTAAAATATTAAACTGAATTTCATATTCTTATAAAAATAAATGTTTAATATCTTACACATATTTTTACGTAGTAGAGACTGACTGTGAAATAGCGGCATAATGTTACTTTTTCTTATGGTGCGCGTTGAGAACTACATACCTTTTATTTTTACTGGTGACACTGGCACTAAAACTGCATTTTAATTATTAATCAATGTACACCCTATTCTTTAAACCACAGAATCCATTACTGTGTATTTGTTTGTCATTTGCATTACCTAAAATATATTTAAAAAGTATTCATAAAATTTTATTTTTTACCCATTTAATTTTATAACTTTACATCATATAGATAATAAAGTTTTAAAGTTAATTAACGTATAAATATTATTTTACGATGAGCGAGGATGATAGAAAAAGTGATAAAATGTTAATATTAAAATTTCATGTTACGTTTCATTTTCGCACAAATAATTTATAATTAAAGACGTCATCGTTATTAAAAAAGTCTCTTGTTTTGCGGCGTCTAATTGGGTATCGTTATTATACGCGTTGTATTGTGATGATAATCCGCAACGCCGCGCCGCGCCTCTGCCGTCCCAAAACGATTATTGTTGGACATTAGTTTTGTTCAAAGAAATCTTTGTTGTCTTAATATTAATATTAAATGTGCTAGTGATTTTTATTCTAAATACAATCATTTTTCTAAGTGAGATTCTTATTTTGATAAATATATAATTAATATTTTGTTATTTTACTTTTTTGAAGACTTTTTGTTGTTTACGTTAATTCACGTATATTAGATTCATTATATTTGATAAATAAATAAATACAGCATATTTTTAAAGTTCAAACGCTTTTTATAATATACACTTACCTCATCATCATCATTACAGCCCCTCACAAGTCCACTGCTCAACATAGGCCTCCCCCAAGGAATGCCACAAAGCACGGTCTCGAGCCACCTGCATCCATCGACTTCCTGCATATTTTACCAGGTCGTCACTCCATCTAGTGGGGGGACGCCCTACACTTCGTCCGCCGGTACGAGGCCGCTACTCGAGAACCTTTTTCCCCCATCGGTTGCCGGTTCTTCGAGCTATATGGTCGGCCCATTGCCACTTCAGCTTACTAATCCGTTGGGCTATGTCGGTCACCCTGGTTCAACTGCGGATATCCTCATTTCTAAGTTTATCACGCAGAGAAACTCCGAGCATAGCCCTCTCCATAGCTCACTGAGCGACCTTCAGCTTCCTCATCCGGCCAGCAGTGAAGGCGTGTCAACTATGGCAATATACCCCCCATGAAAGTAACGATACACTTACCTACTTCACTATAATTTTCATTTATTATTTTTAATAAATGGACAGTAATATTGCAACCGATATACATTTTTAACAGATTTTATATATAAATAGGTGATGGGATTCCTTTTCTGCCTACTACTTCAGTTTTATAAAAAAAAAGTAAGATCATTAAGCATCAAATGATAGTGAAGTACAATCTGCAAACATCTCGATACTCAGCATTATGCTGGAGGATTCACGGGAACTTTACCAGCGGTGGATTGCTACTATTGTATTATTGTTTAAATAATGATTTGAAGTGGATGTTTATATGTAAAAGCGGTGCGATTTTTTGTATTAAATGTCTGCGCATGTGAACTATTAGTGGAAACAGTGAAACAAGAAGTGCTCCGATGGTGATGTGAATCTTAAGATAAGGTGTCGCAAGTGTGTGGTGTGCTGGCTCAAGTTGCCGTCAAATCTACCAAAAACTACGCAATGTGACGCATCAACATATTGTGAAGCAGTGTAGGTACTATAAAGAATTATTATCACTTGATACTGAGATAAATGAAGAAATGGCTTAAAGAACAAACATCCAAGCCAAAAATCTTAATATAAAAAAATATCGGCATTAGGCTTTACTATTATTGAGCTTGTTTGTGATATTTGCTGTTATCCAAATTCTGGAGGGTAACGGAATAGTTTATCGCAATGTTCTCGAGTGTAATGACAGATCACAAACCTCTTAGAGATTTTGTTGATTGGCGATATATCCGTGTTAACAATCAGAAATTATGATCATAAAAATACAGCGTATACGAATGCAAGCGACCGTCTACCGTTTCGTGTTCGATGCAATGCCTGTGCGAAAAGATAAGAGAAAGCGTCAAATGGTGCCAGTGTCAATGAAAACAGTTATGAGATATATCATTAGGCAATAGTGTGTTGGAATATGTGGTTTCGGATCGAACTTAGGACAAAAACTATATTTTCATAATTTAAATAAAATTATATTTTATTATCGAATCTTAAAGCACGATTTATTGCCTGTATTGGTTGAAAAAATTATTATTTGCCTAATGATGTAGCAGTAACCTTTATTGTTATCGTTACTGAGAAACTCTGAATAAAAGGTTTGTATAATAGTTTTTTAATTTCTTTATAAAGTTTATAGCTATAAGACCAGTTTATAGCTAGAAGAAAATAAAAGTTATTATTAAATATTGGCAACACTATTACTTGTATATACGCACGATTTTTACGAGGTATTACTTTCTGATGTGTAACGTTAGGGATAAATAATTAATTTATAGCAATGTAACTGTAATAAAAAAAAAACGTTTCATTAAAAACATTGAGTTATAAGTACAGTACATATATAGCGATTATTAAAAATAACATCGCACTGCAATCCATAGCCGTAAATGTTACTTACTGGAAGTTCGTTTTTGTTATACGATTTCTAATGGTGGAAGCCAACTTAAGAGTGTAGATATATTATACAGATATACGCTTACAGTATGCGCAGGCAAAAACGTTTCATTTGTTTTTGCTGCCATTCACTGAAAACCCTGAGCGGCGTATGTTAAAAAGCGGAAACGGTCTCAGTGGCTTAATTATCTTAACCAAAGAGTTCACAGTTTTTGTACCATACCCCGCGCGATGATTGCGTTAGATTTCCTTAACGTATACAACTAATCTGTATTAAAAAACCGAGTTGTAAACCATAATAGCGTGAACTCGCTGTTACGGTTACTGTTGAAGCGTAAATGCCGTAAGACAGCCGTGAGTACATTAAACGTATTCCATTATATAACGTACCGGTTCTCCAGCCGCGACGGTGTGATATTAAGAACAACGCAGTTTGCTTCTACATAAAGCGATGTCTGGAAAGCTATTTTGCAAAAGTTACTCCGGTGACATGTTTTAAATGAAAACCTGTTTTCAGTTCCGAGTTTCATTTAGAAAGTATGGAGGTATTTTTGATAGTATTTGTAATTATTCACACTGTTTTTTTTATTATTATATAAGGGTGACAAACGAGAACACTCCACCAAATGGTAAGTGGATGCTATGGCTCATAGACACTACAAACCAAAATCTAAGAATCAAAATGCAGATGCGTTGTAAGTTGCTATTTTAGGCTGGTATTCTGTGACAGCTTGGTCGAGCCAACCCGTTCGTGCTACAACCATAATATTTCTATGCCACGTATACAAATTCAAATAATAACATGTTGATACCATACAGTTCTTTACACAATACAACCACAGAACGGTGATTGTGTGGATATCCACTACCCCATATGACCCGTGGGTGCCGTAAGAGGTGACGAGGCGGTGGCTCCTAACTAGATGGATGAGGACTAGATGAAATATGGAAGTAGTCAATGAGTGCAAGTGGCTTAAGACCGTGATTTGTGGCAATATACACGAGACTGTACTATGTTCAGCGGTAGACTAGCGATGAGATGTCTGGCAATGCGATCTTTAATGCTTCTGCCAAGCGTAACGATTAAGACAAATCCTCCCAATACTACAATTTAGGCATTTGCTAAGCTGCAAACTTTAACACGCTGATGATAAAGTAGAAAGTGATCTAATATATAAAAAATATTTTTTGCTTGTTCGTATTTTATGCGCTGCCATACCGTTCATCAGGTTGCGTTAAAACTTTGTCAAATTATTGCATTCACTTACGCGAAGGTTTATAGGCATAATACAATTAACTTACAGTAGGAGGCGCGCGTATCGTACCGACTAATTTATTTGAAAGCTATACATCACTAACTTCAATGAATGTATTATCATTCCTTATTAAACAACATCTCTTCCAAATTTAAAACGATATTTCGACAATTATTTTTTTTCTGTGGCAGCAACGCGCCGGCTATCAGTTAAATTAGAGAAAATAACAATTACGAAGACAATACCTGTATGCTCACAAGTAATTACGGCACTAAGCAATTATGAAAGAAATCTTGAAGCGTAACACTTTATGACCTTCCTTCATAGGGAGGAAAGGGCTTTTAGGGGCGCCCTATTACGAGTATGACTGTACGCGTTACTGCAGTATCAAAAAGCGTACGAGCAAACATAGAGACACGTGACCTAATCACAATAAACCGGAGAATATTACAATACACTCATATCCGATGACCAATAATTTGTATTTATGTATAACAGTCGGCTTGGCTTCCCTTGCCTCATTTGCGAGTCTCTGGAGTCTTGCCATAACAGCGCGGTTGCCTAATCAATAAAATACCAGTATATCAATGTTAAATATGACGCAAAACCTTGTGTTATTAAACTTTTCGATACACTGCTGAATAAGGTCTATTCAAGAATTATCATCATCATCAGCTCCTACAGCATCTACTTATAGATCAAATTAAACATAATCTCCACAGCTTTTTTTACATTGGCATTTTATTCGATTTGCGATAATATATCTTTTATAGATAGTAGTGTAACAAATGAGCACACGGTCCATCTGATGGTAAATAGTTGCTGTGGCACATTGACATTTATATCCTTCTCCGAACAAATATGCAGATGCGTTGTCACCTTCGAGGACTATCTTAGTCCTACAAGAGAAAAGCCTCGTTTGATAGTAATAGTTTAATAGTAAAAAGTTTAATAGTAAATGGGGTCTCCGATTTTCTACACTCACCATACGAAACACAGCAGTATTAAGCTGCTATTTTACGCTGGTATTCCGTAAGAGCGTTGTCCTTTCCCGGTCAAGTCGACCTAATCGTGCTACAAGTAAACTATTGGTAGCACGAATGGGTGAGCTGCAGCGTGGCTCTACCACGTATAAAATACCATACCGCATATAAATAACTTTATATTATACAAAATGACGTTAAATATATATTTAAAAAAAAACGGTATGGTATTTCATACGTGGCTCTACCACGTATAAAATACCATACCGCATATAAATAACTTTATATACAAAATGACGTTAAATATAATTTAAAAAAAAATGGTATGGTATTTTATACGTGGCTCTACCACGTATAAAATACCATACCGCATATAAATAACTTTATATACAAAATGACGTTAAATATAATTTAAAAAAAAATGGTATGGTATTTCATACGTGGCTCTACCACGTATAAAATACCATACCGCATATAAATAACTTTATATACAAAATGACGTTAAATATAATTTAAAAAAAAATGGTATGGTATTTTATACGTGGCTCCACCACGTATAAAATACCATACCGCATATAAATAACTTTATAAACAAAAAACACGTTAAATATAATTGATTAATAATAACGAAAATATTTTTCTATTAGTATTCCTAACGAACTTAAGTTACAAATAGAAGTTCTTTATATACTAAAGTGAAAAGTATCATTATGCGCTTTTGTATTTAATTAGGGAGAATTCTAATTTTTAATTATCAGAGTAAATTACATTAATTACTGATTAATAAAGATAGAATTATATCATACACATGATATCTTTCTTTTTGAATTGAAAAGTGCACAAGAATTCGCTAGTGTTCGTAGGTACCTAATGAATATTTACGAGTTGCTCCTACTTACAGGCAGCGAGGCTTGCTGTAAGTGCCGTTCATTGTTACTATAGCTAGATCCGTGTTGAGTAGTGTCAAAGCATGAATTTATAATGTGATGCAAGTTCAAGTCGTTCCGTTTGTTTTTATTCATAAAAGCTCTTAAGGGATTTTTTGCGTTCTTGTTTTTTCTGAACAAAGTATCATAGAATCAAGACGTTTCAACAGTGGTAGAGCTACGTAGCGGCTTTTGCTGTCGCACGGATGGGCCGGCTCGAACCGGGGTGGTACCACGACCCCACAGAATACCAGCGTGAAGTAGAGGTTTACCTCTGCGTTACGCTTGGTGAGTGCAGGTGGCCGGAGGCCCTTTTTACTGGAAATGAGGCATTCCATCTTAGTCCTCACGGGTGACAACGCATCTGCATTTTGATTTGTAATAGAGGATAGATGTAGATGTCTATGGGCCGCAGCAACCACTTACCATCAGGTGGACTGTGTGCTCGTTTGTCACCCTTCTCCTATAAAAAAAAAACGTAAAAAGGTTAGTTCTTTTATAGTTACAAGAATATAAAGATAATATAGCCAATCTGTACTACAATTGAGGTGTTCAGGGGCTGTGTTTAAACATAAACGGGTTTCATGAAGAGTAGAACAATTTTTTCTTTGTTTATCTATTCCTTTGTTTATACATCAAACGTGTTAGAGCTACACTACAGTGTACTATAGTTGCTGCATGAATGGGTTGACTTGACAAGGACTCAAGACCCTTTTACTGATAAATAGACATTTTAGTCCTTAGGGGTGACAACGAGTGAAGAAAGTAAAATTACAGCCTATACACGTCCTACACACAGGCCTTCTTTCGTTTCTAAGAGAGCTTTAGCACAAAGAAATGTACACCACGCTGACCCAATGGGTATTGACAGATTTCACATGTCGTCCGAATAGTGTTTTGAGTTTCACGATGGTATACTTCATCGTTGAACACATAGTAAATCAGCACTTAAAACTACAATTTACAATTTAATTGGTACCGGCGGGGATCGAACCGGGGTTGCTCGCGTACTGTATATTTAAATTTTTTCTGAAGCTGTTTATGGACAACCACCATCGTTGGACAACCAATAGCTCAGATGGACTGTGTTCGTTTATCAAATAAAAAAAATGCTGTAAAATAAAAAAATAAATACCTAAGAAGATTTGAATAAGATTTTTCGTTGTTGTATTGTTGTTATTAAAATGTATATTAACGCCAGACCGTAGACTCATCTCACTACTATACTATTCTAAGTATAACAACTAAGCCGCAACAACTCTTGGACCTAAGGCTATTACGATGTGACGGAATTGGGATGTTCAGTGTTGAAGACAAGACGTTCCTCACAATACCTTTTTCTTCTTCTTTAGTCGATAACATTTCACCGCTTTACATTGTTTGGCCTCCCCCGTTGTAGGAGGAGCGCTATTTCAGACGTCTTAATTAAAATATACCAATTCTTTTTGTGGTCTTCACAAATTAATATTGATGCCAGGAGTTCTACTTCAAAGCTCGCGAGTGGTATTTTGATTTTTAGCTGTGCAAGTTTTAAAACACAGTAACTGGTTATTAAACAGAAAAATAACAGTCTGTTGTTTTTTTTTAATAACGTAATAACGCCAACAGCATTCGAGTGTGATGTAGAAGCCAGTTGTTTCAAAAGTGGTAATGACAGAGTGCAGAAGTGGCTTCGTCATATAATTAGTGTATCTAACAAGCCTATACGACGCACTTTCTCATAGAGGTGTCGCAACCCATAGAGCTACGTAATGAATAAGATATTTAAGCTCCCACGATGATTTCTAGTGTGCGCGTATAGATCTGTGAATATTTAATATAATTTGCTTCCGGACCTCGAAGGAAGTAAACGCTAATGAATCTAATATTAATTTCATTCACAAATGAGGTTATGCATAGGTGAAACATTTTGTGGAAGGAAGTAGGTACTACGCCTTCTTGAAGTTATTATTCAACTCAGAGCGAATTTGAGAATAGAAAAAAGGATCGCTTATTCACTGAAATGAAATATTAAACTATTTTTTTCTAAATAATTTTTTATTGCTTTAATGACCTGATTTTTTTTCTATCTAAATTATAAGTTCGTGTATAAATCATTATTCATGAATACGTAAATAGGTAAGACAAATATGTCAACCTTAGTAAGCAATATTTTACCAAGGAAATATATATGTAGCCAGGTCGTTTTCGTAACATCATGTATTCATAAATTCTTAGTAAGAGGACCTCGCTTGCTGTCGCCAAAACACGTGCCATTATGAATGCCCGATGTAATAAGAGTAAAAAATGGACCGCCAAAAGAGTTTTTTTCAAAAGCATAATTAAAAATAAAATGTAAAACAACGTTACGAGTACGTTTTATGAAATTTGAGAGAAAAGATTTTGTAAGCATATTTTTATTAAAAGATTTATGAAACGTTTGTTTGATACAAGTTACCATATATTAACATATTACTATAATATATTATGGTACCGCATTTAATATAACATATGCGAAATATTGATCAATATATTAATGGAAAGGGCTACGCTTGGGGTTTTCTGCATGATAAACTTGGAAATGAGAATATCCGCAGTAGAACCAGAGTGACCGACAAAGCCCAACGGATTAGTAAGCTGAAGTGGCAATGGGCCAGCCATATAGTTCGAAAAACCGACAAACGATGGGGAAAAAAAATTCTCGAGTGGCGGCCTCGTACCGGTAGGCGAAGTGGAGGGCGACCCACCACTAGCTGGAATGACGACCTGGTAAGACATGCAGGAAGTCGATGGATGCAGGTGGCTCAGGACCGTGCTTTGTGGCATTCCTTGGGGGAGGCCTGTGTTGAGCAGTGGATTTGTGATGGGCTGTAATGATGTAATAATGATACGAAATACTTAGGATTTATTTATGGACATTCATGAGTAATCTACTGTCTTTATAACAAAACGATGATTACTTTATTTAGGAATTACCACATGATCATAATGTACTTTATAATTTGATTGATGCGGTTTAAGCAAAGTTGACGGCGTAATTACTTTTTGTCACACATATGCAATAAACATATTATAGACTTGGTGTTAAGTTCGTCTTAAGAGACTTGGTGTTAAGCATTATTAACTCCTAAACATCACAACATCACAGCTCTTGGTACATTGACGGATATAAATATGTCAACAGTCACCGGTCTGAGTGATATTTTGTCACTTTGCCGTCTACAAACCAAGTTTATATTTCTTATTTTAGACTAACATAATATCTAAAATAATGAGATAGGTGATAGCGTCTTTTATAGATTTTTTTTTATATATACAACGTTGCAAGAGTGGCAGCTCAAGCTCAGCTCAAGTGGCGCTCGCTGAAAATTTCACAGTACGCGAGCAAATTGGGTTCGATCCTCGCCTGCACCAATGAAATGATTAATTTCCATTTTAAGTATTGATTTACTACAAGGTTGGCGGTCAAGGAGAAATAAAAAAATTAAAGACGAGAAATTAAAGAAAATTGAAAAAAAAAAGTGAAAATCGCTAGGACGCATTGAGCCAGCGCGGTGAACACTTCCTTGCCCCAAAAACCCTCTCAGTAAGGAAAACACATAAAATTTGTAACTTTATAACATGTATGGAAATCTATTATCAAACATCCTATTTAATTTTTATTTGACATCTATAATACTACATGTGCCCGTATGCTTAAGAAACTAAAATAATTTACTTATAGATAAATGTTTTGTTTCAGATAAAAGAACATGAACAGAAAACGAAGTTTGTGATTTTACAAATGGCTTGCCCATCTACTACTATATAATCAATTACAATCTCCAAAAATGATTATGTTAGCCCAATAATGTGCTTAAATCAGTTATACACAATGTTTGGAACGATGTTTGCAGCTTTTATATTAGTGTTAGTGAGTGTAGTGAGTGCCGAAGTTAATGTGACGATGGACGAAGTGCGTCTAGATGGCGGCTCACGAATGGCCTGGATGAAAGGGCTATTGGACCATCACGATTGGCTCGAACTACTCGATGTCAATCTCACACTGTCGCAACAATGTGCTTCTGACCTTAGAACGTACGTGGTAGCCCTGCATAAAGGACAGCTATGGGCGTCTAAAAGTAAGTTGTTTTGTTTTATTCGTTTTAAATAGTTAGTTTCACTACGAGGTGGGGTTCTTTTTCTATAAAGTCTTTGTAGGTAACGTTCTATTACCCTTTCTGTCAAGCGATGCTGCGTGCACTGCTGTGTTCCGATCTGTAAGGTATACAGAGCCTTTTTTTTCAGGATAAGGTGACAAACGAGTACACAGTCCACCTGATGGTAAGTGGTTGCTGTGACCCATAGAAATGTACATTTATCCTCGATAAAAAAATAAAACAAAATGCAGATGCGTGACACCGTGAGGACTAAGATGGAATGCCTCTTTTCCAGTAAAAAGTGTCTCCGGTTCTCTAAACTCACCATACGAAACACTGCTATTTTACGCTGGTATTCTATGAGAGCGTGGTCCTTCCCCGGTCGACCGAGTCAACCCATTCGTGCTACAACTATACTACTAATATGGCTGCAGCATGGCTCTACCACGTACTAGTACGCCTGAGGTATTACATCTTAGTTTTCAGATGTGACACGCATCTGTTACCTTCTTTGTATGAGGTTGGCTGTGGTAGTGACTTACCATCAGGTGGACTGAAGGTTGTCAGGTTGCCAATGTTTCCAACTTATATAGATATATTATACTAAGATTATACTTATATAGATAAGTCACTTTTCATACTGGCTAAAGATCTAGCATTTGTTTTTACTGTTATTTTACATGAAATTTTCTTGAAAACATATTTTTGTTGGTTTGTAAGATGAAAGAGTTCTCCTACTAAGAATAAGCACGTTAACACAAGTATGGCGTAATATATAATTTAATGAAAGCAAACCATTCCTCAGTCTATTAGTCAAAGTCTATTATTTGTGCTTCTCTAATAATGAGAAGTTTTTTCTAAGACCAATACGGCTAGTCGAGGTACCTACCTACATTGGGTAAGCGGTTTAGAGATCGCATTGTTGCGTAACAATTTTACTTAAATTATGCCGCTGATAAATAAAATTGAAGTGTCTGTTTGTAATTACGAAATAACTGCTCCTTAATTGAGCCGGAAGGGTTATTTACATGCACGAATAATTATTTTTAAAATTGTTGTCTATCTGTCTGCCCCGTCTTATCTTCGGAATGGCTAAACCGATTGTAATGTACACTTGACAAACCAATACAGTTCCAGGAGCTATATTTTATCCCTGGGTCTATTAATATGACGCCATATTAATAGACCCAGGCGAAGCCAGGGCGGTTCGTTAGTATATAAATATAACTACTACTACTAAACATATTGGTACTTTACTTACTTTACTTATCTTCACGCACAATCCCTGACGGGGTAGCCAGAGAGAACAGATCGCCAAGTGTCACGATCCTTACATATCTCTTTCGCTTCTTTCAGATTCATTATCTTCTTCATACATGCACGTCTAGGTATCCGAGTACTCTTGACCCTACCCTCTTCGAGCAATTTGCTCACATGGTCTTCGAAAGTTGAGTCTCGGTCTACCTCGACACCTTTTAATATTAACTTTCGCGCTATATATTTTCTTCACCATTCGGTCTTCACTCATTCGCTCAACGTGCCCAAACCACCGAAGCACGCCCTTATCAATTTTTGTGATAAGGTCATCTTTCAAACCTGCCATATTGCGAATCTCTTCGTTTTCTTTTCGTTTCTTTCGGTCGGCCATAGTAACGCCGCACATTTTACGAAGAGATCGCATCTCCACTGCATTCAACTTACTTTTATGCTTCTTCTGGCATACCCAGGTTTCGCTGCCATATAACAAAGTCGGTACCAACACTGCGTTATGTATTGCAAGGCGTGCACTCTTCGCTACGCCTTGCCTTTTGACTAACGCAGTCAGGGCACCATTGACTTTGTTCCCGGCAGCGACACGCCTGTCCACATCTAAATCACATCTTCCATCCAGGCTAAAAGCACTCCCCAAGTATACAATTTCATCTACCTGTTCTAGACATTCCTGATTTACCCATATTTCACACTTCGTTCTCTCTTCGTCCCTTTCAAATACCAGAACCTTAGTTTTATTAGCATTCAAACGGAGACCTTTAATTTCACATTCCTCTTTCATACACGTGACTAATGCCTGTAGTTCTGCCTCTGATAGTGCAATAAGTACTGCATCATCAGCATACAGCAGACAATTTACTTTTATGTCACCCAATTTCACACCCAAACAGCTATCTTTCAGCTTTTGTAAACAGCTGTCGAGATACAGTATGAACAGCCAGGAAGACATGACACAACCCTGTTTTACGCCCGTTTGGACGCTAAACATGGGTGACAGGTCATGCCCTACCCGCACACAGGCTTTACAGTCACAGTAAAGAGACTGCACAGCCCTTAGCAATCGGCCATCCGCACCATACCCCGGCAACAGTTCCCACATTTTCTTCCTTACAACCTTATCAAATGCTTTCTCAAGATCCACAAAAGCACAGAAAATCTTCTGGTTAACAGCCAGAAGCTTTTCCGTGATCATACGGAGAGAAAACATTTGATCCGTGCATCCTCTTCCAGGTCTAAATCCGCATTGTGCCTCCCATAGAAATCTTTCCGATTTCTCTTGCATCCTACGTGTCAAAACCTTCGAGTAAACTTTACTTGCTAAACTGGTCAAGCTGATCGCCCGATAGCACCCGCAGTCAAAATGTGAACCTTTACCTTTATATAAAGGCACAATGACTGCGGATCGCCAATCATCCGGGACATCCCCCGTCCGCCAGCACAAATTGCACAGCAGATGAAAGCTGTCCCAGACGCGAGGCCCACCATACTTGACCATTTCAGCAGTAACTCTGTCTAGTCCCGCAGCCTTACCACATTTCAAACTTCGAATCGCACGTTCAATCTCTTTCATACTGATGACCTCAGTGTCATCGAGGTCCGGGTCTGGCGTGCCAGTCACGACGTCATCCCCGGATCCCTCACTAAGATCATCACACGCATACATTTCTCTATAAAATTCGCTCCATCGCTGCATGACGTCCGATTTTTCTGAGAGGACGTCATTAGTTCTCGAAAGCACTTTGTTCATTCTTAAGGCCGTCGCACCACTTCGGGTCCTTCCAACCTCTTTCCAGAAGAGTTTGGAGTTCTCCTTAAAGTTGTGCGACAACCTTTCATCCGCTTCCATTCTACACCTTTCACGCACTTCCTCAATCAATGCTTTCGTGTGAACTTTCTGCAGCTTATATCTTTCTTTCATCTTCTCTCTCATATCCTTATCATTACTAGAGGCCAAGTAGTCTAACCATGCTTTCTTCTTCTTCTTTACAGCTTCTTTCACTTCATCATTCCACCATGCATCTCTTCTTTTACTACTGCCTCTTTTTATTGTTCCACACACTTCTTCCGCTGCACTTACCATTCCATCCTTAAGGTTCTGCCATGTTCTTTCTACACATTCGTTTCTGCCATCGATGGTGTCAAGCTTTTCGGCTACCCTCGCATGATATTTGTCCCTAGTATCCGCTTCCTGAAGCTTCCAGCTTCGGATGCGACAGACCGACTGTGGTTCTGTCACTGTCGTCCGGTAGCGCCAACCCGCGAACAGACCCCTAAATCTAGTAATCACTAGATAGTGATCCGTTCCCAGGTCAGCACCCCTGAACACTCGCGTATCCATAACCTGTTTTCGCAGTCGGTCATCCACCAGGAACAAATCGATCATACTTCTCTCATTCTTTCTTTCTCTAGTATACATATGGATTTTCTTGTGATTAAACATAGTGTTTGTCACAAGAAGACCCTTTTCCTTGCATACCGCCAGTATAAGCTTGCCAGCATCATTAACCCTTTTATTGCCAAACTTTCCAAGTACCGACTCGTACCCTGGTCGAGCGGTACCAACCCATCCATTCAAATCACCACATACAACAATCCTTTCGTTTCCCCTAGCCAAATCTAGAACTTCTCTTACATTCTCCCAAAACTCCTCCAGCTCAGCCCTGGACGACAAAGCCACCGGCGCATAAACAGCCAAAAGGAATAACTTCGTCAGTCCCAATTTAAAGCGAACCCAGAGAAGTCTTGAGTTCACAAACTTATATTCAGTCATAACATCGACCAACCGAGAAGACAGCAGCACCCCCACTCCCTGGCAGGCGTTCTCGCTCTCCGGGACTCCGGACCATAGAGCTAACGCCCCGCCAGGGAGCTCTTCAGTACCACTGCCCTTCCGTTTGGTCTCCGACATACACACGACATCTAATTCTCTTTCTTTCATTATTTCGATCAACTCATTCGTCTTATCTCTCATGCCTCCTCTAACATTCCACATGCCAACTCTGCACTCCGTCCTCCACTTTCCGCCGTGTCGGGCTGTGCGTGACGGGTGGCGGTCCCCATCGCCGCTTTGCGCGCTGCATTCCACACCAACGGGGACGAGCTGGTGTGCGTCGCCTTGGGGGGACGCCCTAACCCTCGTTGACATGGGTGCGCAGCTGAGTAGAATTGCAGCCCTGAAAAGGGCTGGCAGGGGTCGCGACGAGCACGCTTCTACAATGACCCATATTAGTGTCTAGCAAATAACGAATAACCCGATTGGTATTTGCATGCGGCACCAAGGTCTCTTTAAAATTACGTTATTCTCATACTTCCTTGGATATTTTTTTGCTGGGAGGCCTGACCACCCCCAAGTGCCTTGCGTCTTATCACTTATTCTTTTATACACTTGTTATTTCATTATCTACTGAACACCTGATATGTTTGTCCTTACTAGTAATCATTGGAGGCTAGAATGTAGGATCAGATATGAGAGGAAAATTAGGAGACACTAAAACCAAAAAAATTGTGTTTAAAAATTGGTAGCTCCACATCCCAACCTTGGTCCTGTTGCTTAGGAGGTGAAGAATTACGAACACACGCACACCTGAATTTTAAGTATATAGATCCCGCACGGAACAAACATTTGTATGGCCTACAAATAATTGATCCGTGTCTGGGTGTTTATCCTTGGGAAATTTATGTATATAAACTGCCCCCACGATACAAGACAAAAGTTTATTAAAAAAAGGATAAATATTGTAAGGATATTGTGTGCTCGTTATTAGTGACAAAGGGTAACGTTAACTTGAACAAACCTCCAAGAAGGTTCTCTTCCAACAAGGTTTGTAAAGAAATTATGGAACGCTTATTGGTAATCGCCATTTTACGTGGTAGAGCCATGCTGCGGCTGTATTATGGTTGTAGCATGAATGGGTCGGCTCGACCGGGGAAGGACCACGCTCTCACGGAATGCCAGCGTAAAATATCGGCTTAACGCTGCTGTGTTTCGTATGGTGGGTGTAGAGAACCGGAGACCCTTTTTACTGGAAACGAGGCATTCCATCATAGTCCTCATGGGTGACAGCGCATCTGCATTTTGATTCTTAATGGAAGATAGATGTAGACGTCTATGGGCCACGGCAACCACTTACCATCAGGTGGACTGTGCGCTCGTTTGTCACCCTCATCCTATAAAAAAAATCGCGGCATCAGTATGGTTATTCTCAGTATGGTTATACTCACCTGGCATGTTATATAAGATACTGCGACATACCGACTAAGAGAAGTTCCTCCTAGTATATACGTGAGAAAGAAAAAATTTTACGGCCCTAAATAATGGTGATTTGTTCTATGTAACTTCTTGTATAACGATACACAGTGCTATAACAATTTTATCATAAGAAATCTCTATCATTGGAAAGAACATTAAAAATATCTCCACGGTTTAGGTCCAGTCGTGATACGTTGCGCAAATTCATGTTACAAAAGTTTACTGACGTCGAATAATACGTTATTTAATGAATCATTGTCAGACACCAATTCGATATATATTTGCTTGTCATCTTAATTCAACATATTGGTCAACAGTGCTTTTAACTAAGGAAAGTTTAAACGAAATTGAAATTTGCCAGTCAGTGTGATATAGCAAACACATCATTACGTAACATTTGGTTAGTTATGAAATTAATTAAATTTAATATACTGACATAGATTTAGCTAATTGCCACTGACATAGTTTAAATTAATTCATTTATGGTCTGCATAATTGTATTATGATGTAAATAATTATCTTTTATTCGAAACAATTTTTCGTTTCAAAATAACTGATTTTAATGTAGTGCAGCCTTAAATTATTTTTATTTTTTTATTGCTCAACTTCCTCACAATTAAATACTGTTCGAGTAATCCGAAAACTGAAATTGCATTTTTGTTTGAGCGCTGTGTAGGGGCGGAGTAAGAAAATCCACTACTCCATATTATCCCGTGGGTTTCGTAAGGGGCGACGGAGGGAAACTGAAACAGGAGATTGGCAGCAGCGTCTTCCTGATAACAAACAAACACGATAAAAAAATCTGCGTATGCCAACCCGCCTGCCAAGCATAGCAACTATCAAAATCTCTCCTATGGGTCAATGTATGTGGGAGGCCTGTGTATCACAGTTGGACTTTAGACTTCTGGAGGGCTGTTGTGAATGAATGAACATAATTATATAAAATATCACATTTAATAGATACTCGCCCGATAATAAAGATTAATAATCAATAGTATAATTGATATGTGCGTACAGCAAGTGCGTCTTTACGGCGTGTTTATATAATCTCAGCTTAGGTGTTAGGACAGGAGGGCGTGGCGGTGCTCGCAGTGTAATGGCATGAGACAACACTACTGCAAGTGGGTCGCGGCCAGTGATACCATTACTCGAACACTAACCTAATTTAAGGGTAATGAGGGCTATAATCTTTCAATCCCCAGATGTCGCTAGCTGTGACTGAGGTAAAGTTTTTTGTTACACAATGTCAGATAATTGAGATATTAGTTTTAAATAATAGTTTATTAGTTTCTAGAGTATTATATTAATACACAAACAATGGCCACAGTGACCTTTAATTTTTTTGCTATTTTTAACTCTTTTTTTAACTTTTCTACTTTTATACAAAAAAAAATATCTATAGTTTTGTTTATTCATTTCTAATCTAATTAATATAAAATATAACTAATAACACTGAAAGATACATTAACTCTTACATTTTCCTAAGAAATTATCTACCCCGCTATGAAATCTTTCAAATATTTCACCAGATAGAGCCACGCTGCAGCTATATTATGTTTGTAGCACGAATGGGTCGGCTTGAACGGGGTAGGACCACGCTCTCACGGAATACCAGCGTAAAATATTGAACTTAGTCAGTCTAGTCTAGTTTCTGTAATGTTAGTGCTGTTAGCCTTTTGGCTTTTACAGCTTCATCGGATACAGAGTCTTGCAGGCCGCGAGCTATAGTCTTAGTGAGTTTATTTAAATTCATTTATAAAACTGAAGCGATAAACAAACTTTCATTCCACCTGATGGTAAGTGGCTACTGCCCATGCACACTTGTAGCCAACTTCAAGCAAAGAAGGCTGCAGATAAGTTGTCACCTTTGAGTACTAATATGAAATGCCGGACAGTCCTCCTATCCTACCATCCCTTTTTTTCATGAGTTTTTTTTTATAGGATAGGGTGATATACGAGCACACAGTCCACCTGATGTAAGTGGTTGCTGTGGCCCATATACATCTACATTTATCTTCGTTTGCGAATCAAAATGCAAATGCATTGTCACCCGTGAGGACTAAGATAGAATGCCTCTTATTCCAGTAAAAAGGGTCTCCGGTTCTCTACACTCACCATACGAAACACAGCTGTATTTATTTGCTATTTTACGCTGGTATTCACGATTCACGATTACGACCCATTCGTGCTACAACTATACCAGAAATATAGCTGGAGCATGGCTCTACCACGTAATAAAATGCCGGACAGTCAGTAATTATATATCTCTACATCTAGGAATCCTACCATCCCTATTTTTCATAAGTCTGTCTCTGACATTAAAAGTAGTCCCTGCACTGCTGTGCTTCCTTCTAAAGAGTATATTTACCCAGTACAACTACAAGCTGTAGGGCATTAAATCTTAGTCTTTTCGAGATGAAAACGCAACTGTAGCCTTTGTTTGTAGTTGGCAAGTGTCCCCAGACTGTAGTATCCGTTTACCATCAGGTAGACTTTAGGTTCATTTGTTTATTTTTTTTATTTCTATACGAAAAAAAACAAACGTTTTTCTTTACCGTCGAATATAATGTATGGTGAGAGTAGAGAACCGGAGACCCTTTTTACTGGAAAAGAGGCATTCCATCTTAGTCGTCACGGGTGACAACGCATCTGCATTTTGATTCGCAAACAAGGATAGATGTAGAAGTCTATGGGCCACAGCAACCACTTACCATCAGGTGGACTGTGTGCTCGTTTGTCACCCTATCCTATAAAAAAAAAACATAAAAAATTAAAATTTCAAATTGACATTAAAATTTCATCGATGTTAGCGGGTGTCGTACTTGCACAAACGTTATCAAACTGGATGATAGTTCGCGTTCTATGAAATTTCAAGGAAGTTTCAACCTTTATTCATTGAGCTACGTCCCTCACAGAAATATAACCTACTATAAAATACAATTTCCATTAAAACCTTTCATTACTAACTATAAGTGATCATCGTTTACTTAATACTTCCAAAAACTTTCCAGGATAATTTTATATTAGGAGAAATTCAACACTGCTATGTTGTGTAGCAACATTACGTCATGAAGCTCCATCATTAGAGGTTAAAGCCGTCCCATTGTTCACAGAGCACGCTCGAAACTTTTCATTCCCGTCTACTATACGACTCCGATCATTAATCATTTTTTTCCTTCTTGGGCTCACTGAACTTACATACATATCTTTTCCTTTTAATTACATTACATCCACAATTTCTCCTGTATAAGTAGACATATACATAAATAGAACACGGAGGGACACTCAAACTAACTAACTCTACCACTTAACAGTGGTAGAGCTACGCGGCAGCTTTTGCTGTCGCACGGATGGGCCGGCTCGAACCGGGGTGGTAGCACGACCTCACAGAAAACCAGCGTGAAGTAGAGGTTTACCTCTGCATTTCGCTTGGTGAGTGCAGGTGACCGGAGGCCCTTTTTACTGGAAATGAGGCATTCCATCTTAGTCCTCACGGGTGACAACGCATCTACATTTTGATTTGTAATAGAGGATAGATGTAGATGTCTATGGGCCGCAGCAACCACTTACCATCACGTGGATTGTGTGCTCGTTTGTCACCCTTCTCCTATAAAAAAAACTTGGAACAATATAGACCATACAAATAATTGAGAGATATGGGATCGAAGCAGCGTTGCAGCAAAAATTTTAGCCACTGCATGAACAAGTCCTTTTTTTTTACATATTTTTGTTATTATAGAAAGAAAATACTAACGTTACCTCAGCCACAAAAGCAGACTGTGCACTTAGGTGGGCAACACAAAAAATCAGAATAAATTACTGATTTTGAATAATTTCTACCGACTTCAAAAAGGAGACAGTACTTAATTCGAATGTATGTTCTATTTTTTCATGTTACGTCATAACTTTTTTCTGGGTGAACCGATTTCGATGACTCTTTTTTTATTTGAAAGCTGGTGCTTTTTATGTGGTTCCATATAAATTTGATCAAGGTCTGACCAATAGTTTATTTTATATAATTTCAAATGAATATATTCGTTTTATCATAATATTTACTTAATATTTAGCTACTGTTTAATGACGAGCATTCGCAAAACGAAACGCCATTCTCTTTCTTATTCAAATATTTCGTAAATACTAAACTATGTTACATTTACGTAATATATAAAATAATTCTATTTTTATGTAACATAGTGTTGGAATTCAAGTTGTTCTAGGATCTGGTTTTTCTGTATGTGATTACAGCGAAAGTTTGATAGGAGAAATCAGTAGAATAGTTATTGGAGTCAATCTTGATAATCTGTATTTTTTAAATTCGGCTAAACAATACTCAGTTATTCCTAATTTCAACGGTATCGATCAGTTGACCTACTTGGGCACGTTGTGTATTTATTTCTAAAATCACCGTAAAAGTACTGGGAGAGAATTGCGATTAATTTATTCGATTAGGATATAGGCATAAAATAAAAGGTAGTGCTTGATTTGTTTACTGGACAGATACAAATCCAAATTAGATACAAAAATATATTACGTTAACAATATTTGCCGTATAGTAGCGGCGTAAGGGAGTGAAATATAATCCCATCGTGTCCCGTGGGTGTCGTAAGTATCGTGGGCAAAGGAAAATATATAGCGATAATCTATCTCGTATGTATATGCCAAGTTTGCCCTCATGTGCCCGACCATTTTATGTTTTTACGCTAAGTGTCAGGGGCCGTTCGGGAGGACGCGAGATACCGGTAGGCGCTAATGTAAACAATGATATCTTTTTAATTTTTGTTATTCGTTATTAATAAAGCTATTCATTTCTATTTCATAAGTATTAAATTCGATTTTTTATAATATTATCTATCTCGTTTCAAAATTGCGTGACGTAATTTTGCCGGTTTCTTGTAGATAAACGGTAAGGATTATGAAATTAAACAATTATATAAAAAGATATTTGTATAATTCGCCTAGTAATACCACATTATATCAAAAGAATTTAAAAATCACACCTCTTTATACATTTTTTCACACAACTAACTTCTTAATATCTACCTCCTTTTACTTTATACGCGGTAAAACGAAAACAGGTTAAAGCAGTCGAAAACGTTCAATTCTAAAACGTTTGAAAACGGCTTTGTCTTTAATCTATGTTGTTCAAAGATTAAAACAGCAAATACTTTTTAATTTAGTAGTGAATCGTGATTACTTGCTAAATAGGCACACGGGGTCGACTGACACACGGGCATACATAAGCTGTCAACCCCATGCGGTTGTCACGACACATAAGGGGATATATACATGGTAAATTAGCACCTCTAGAATTGCAACAAAATTAAAAGGGGATTCCCCTGTACAAGAAAACAGAAGAATACGTTTGTATGGACCAACCGCTGCCCGGATATCAAGTTAAGGTCGCTACCACAACTTATTACAAAACTTATAATAAAATACAACTAAGGCCATAGTAAATTAAGTCCTAATGTTATTAAAATCTGTTAAGATCGTTATTATTTTGACCTTCTTTAAAGAAAACAAAATATTTTTTGTAATGGCGTAAAACTACGTGCTTTACGCGAAGTTATCTTTGAACGATCGAGTGCTTTTGTTGCGCAATTTAAATTGTAGGTAACAAAAGGTAGGTACATTGTAAAAGAGGCTTAATATATAGCATATATTGTTTGCCCTTCATTTTCTTGCATTTTCTATAACCATGTTTACCTCGACAACTGTAGGAACATGAAAACAGTTGTTGTCAAAAAGATAAACAGCTCTGTTTAATTTATCATTTGGAACGTAAGTGAAAGGAAGGGGTTGAAATAATTATGATGCTTTTATGTTGCTGTTGTTGTTTCTATGATTTTGTCAAAGAAATATATAATAAAAAGTCAGTCAGTAAAGATTTTACAGGCATAGATTTTAAAGACACTGACTGCACCTTTTTTTCTCAGATAATCGTTTACGAAACATAAGATGATAAATCATTGTAAATTTATTTATTTATTTTGGATATGCCATAATTTCTTTCTTTCAACATATTCAATAGACGTTAATGTAAATTTCGACAGCGTAAAGGCATTGCTAACGATAAACAGCGCAGTCATGTTTGCTTAGAAACAAAGATATTTAAGTAATACCTATATATTTAAATCTCTTTGCTTAGAAATTTACCTAGGAATCGTTACTCACGTCGTTTTGCATATTTACAGCAACATAATATAACGAAATTTTCAAAACGCTTTCGAGAGAAATCTACATTGCTTAATCTAAAACTATTACATCACAACCTGTTTTAGAATTGAGAACCAGTTCGCTGTGTACTTATGAATGAAATAAAATATCTGCAACAACTATATACGAAAGGCAACAACGTTAGGACTCATTACGTTGTCTAAGCAATTTTTAACAGGTCAATGTTCTTGCAAATAATATCTGTGCTATTGTTGGATTATCTGTGACATTTATGATTTCGGAAGGGGCTGTAACAATTACTTATAGCCCACATAGTAATATTCCTTTGTACTTTTTCAACTAATTGAGACATAATTATTATCAAAAGAGGTCATCAGAAAAATAAATTTAATAAAGCTATAGATAACAGAGACAGTATTTTATCAGAACAGATTTACAGCGTCTGACATAAAACAAGCGTAAAAGATAGTAAATATATTATAGTTACAGCCCATTCCATTGCTAGGCATAGGCCGCTTCTCATTTCTCACGCTGCTTCAGTGCTTATCGGCGAATTTCGCATGCCCTGAAAATATTTTCTTTCTTAGATATGGAGCTTTTCTCACGATGTTTTTTCCTATACTACTAATATATATTCGGTAAAAATATCCCACCTAAAATAAATACTTCACTAAAGTAAATTTTGTTTCTTTTTATTTATTTCTATATTCTTTTTTTGTTTTTGCTAAATATTTGAGTATCTACGTAAGTTTTTTTTTGGTCTATGATGATATATGTATATATAACTTGAAAAAATTGTCCATACGCACTACGGGCAGGTGGTTTATTGGGTATAAGAGTCGATACCTTCGTATTGATAATACTGCTTTCCTTCAATGTAGCCGAAGTTCAATTTCGTGAACTTTATATATTGCTATTATATTTAAATACTTAAGCTCTTTGAGTCCTCATACAAAGTGGCAATGGGTCGGCCATATAGCTCGAAGAACCGACAACCGTTGGGGAAAAAAGGTTCTCGAGTGGCGGCCTCGTACCCGGTGGACGAAGTGTAGGGCGTCACCCCACTAGATGGAGTGACGACCTGGTAAGACATGCAGGAAGTCGATGGATGCAGGTGGCTCAGGACCGTGCTTTGTGGCATTCCTTGGGGGAGGCCTATGTTCAGCAGCGGACTTGTGAAGGGCTGTGATGATTTTATTTATTTATTTATTTCAACTAACAACTATCATAACAGGAAGAAAACCTAATGCGACAGTGTAGTACTTATCATGCATAACAAAAATGTGGTCATTAACTGTAACATATTGTAAACAATCCTACCCTAGTAAATTCACTCAAGGTGCAATAGAATAGGTCAATGCCTTCAGCCATTCTATTAAGAATGCGTAACGTTCGCGTTAAAGGCGAGTAAATTGGTACGAGCTCGCGGTACAGACGGCAGCCGAGGCCGCCGCCGTTTCCATACGTACCCGTCTGGAACACACAGCCCAATTCGTCCCAATATGTCACTATTATATATTTTCCTCTAAGTATTTTAAAAATATATAAGGCAAATGCTAGGTCTCGTCTTACCCTCAACTCGTTGTAGCCAACCATACCCAGAATAAATAAAGTTGGGTACATTAATGAATACATAGGGTAGATTCCATAATAGCGCATATATAAGTATCATATAAGTTTATTTTGCACTCGTTCCAGCATTGCACTATACCCATTTTCGTGCGGTGACCATATTAAGGCGTTACACTTTAGATTACTCCTTACCAGCGTGTTATACAGAGTGATGATTACCTTAATGTTCGTGAAGCCGTGAACTGTGCGAAGAATGAAGCCCAAGTTTGTATACGCTTTTTTGCAGCAATAGATAATGTGTTCCCTAAATGCTACTTCACTATTTAGTAGAACGCCTAGATCTTTAACTTCGTGAACTCTTACAATTTGCAAACCATCCACTTCATAGTTATATACAATGGGCTTGCGCTTTCTAGTAAATGAAATGGTTACACATTTGGAGGCGTTAAACTGTAAATGGCTATTCTTGCTCCATTCCACCACTCTGTTTACGTCCGGTCATCAGCAAAAAGAAAGCACTTAGATTACTTAACTACCTCAGGCAAATCGTTAGTCAGTAACAAAAACTGAAGTGGCCCTAAATTACTGCCTTGGCTTACTCCAGATTTTGTTACATATGTGTCCGACGTATGGCCGGCATATTCCACATACTGCTTTCTACCTGTCATATAGCTGGCAAATAATTTTAACAAATGTGGAGTGAAGCCAACTGCCGCTAAGTTTTTTTAGCAAGACGTCGTTATCCACTAAGTCAAACGCTTTTTTAAAGTCAAAGTAAGCGGCGTCGACTTGCACCTCCCTATCCACTGCGGGCACAACTTCAGCCATGTAGCTAAGAAGGTTGCTAGTGGTGCTTTTCATTGGCCGAAACCCGTGCTGCGCTTCCGAGAGCTGCTGATTCACCTGCACGAATATTTTATCGTACATGGCCGACTCAAATACTTTAGCTACTGATGAAAGCACGGCAAAAGGTCGATATTTGTCCACCTGCGATCCTGCATTTCCCTTTGGAACAGGAACGACCCTTGTTGTTTTCGATCTATCGGGAAAAATGGCACTGTCCAGGCATTTTGAATAAATGTACATTAACGGCTTACTTATCCCGAAATGGCAGTCCCTGAGTATATACGGCGGAATGCCATCCGGGCCTGCGGACCTCTTAGGTTTTAGCTTTTGCAAGGCGCGTTACACATCCTGAAGACTCAGACTTTCGATATGCACCCGCGCAGCTGCGTTGGTATCGCCAGCCGCTATTATTGCCTCGGTAACGCTTAGATTGGCTTGTTCCGTCCTATACACTGAATGGAAATACTGAGCAAACTCTTCTACACATTGCTTACCACTCAATACTTCCCCATTTTTTAAAAATTTGTTTTTTGTTTTTGCAACTACATTTGGACCCTATGTAATTCCAAAAAGCTTTTGGATCTTCTAGGAGATGGTTTTGAACGCGACTCTGATGCTGCTCCTGAGCGAGTTTTATCATCTTCTCAACTCTCGCTTGAGACTGAGAAAATACTTCATAATCCTATTTTGATTTACTCATCTCCTTACCTCATCAAGAGGTATACTCTTATGGCGATCTGTTTTTAATTTTAATTCGCGTATTATTCAGGTGTGTACCACTCAGGATAAATATACTTCGACTTTACCTTACTTATTTTTTTCCTAGGTACGCAATTATCTATTATATTATTTATAGTGCAATAAAAAAAATCAAGACTTGTTTCTAAATCTAAACCATACATTGGAGACCAATCTATTTCCTCTATAGCTTTATACAAAAGAGGAAAATTAGCATTGCTAAACTTCCAAGCAGGTCTCACGTAGCATTCGCTGTCAATGGATCCCTGCGCGGCAGCGGCTCCGCCTGCGACGAATTGCAAACACACTGTTATCTCTAGCGGTGGGTGGTGCGCATCCACTGGCACAAGCCCAGTATCCGCCGCATACACCCTCACCGATTCAGCACCATCAAATGTACTTAACACTAAATTTAACTGTCGTTCATTGCAATTACCTATTCAATTGCTTTGAGAAAATTCACAGTATGTCACAAAATGTTCATAGTAATTACGTATAGTAGTGGAGCATGAATACAAATTAAAATCTCCTAATACTATGACTTTACGGTATTTACTAAAATATTGCTCAATTATTCTGAATAATAACATATATTCATTATCACAACTACCTGGTGGAATGTAAACAACACATATAAATATATATATATATCTTTCTCTTAAATAGACCCTAGCACAAACCATTTCAAACACCCGACAATCTATGTTGACGTCACTCGATATAGGTACAAACTGCAGTTCGAAGCATGGTGCGGCCACTAAACAAGCGCCGCCTTGTTTCCGCCCGTCTACGCGATCGCACCTTAACATTTTGTATCCGGATGGGATAACTTCAGAGTCTTGAATGGATTTACTAAAGCCGGTTTCCGTAATAGCCAACAAATCGGAACTGGAGATAGCAACACCCACCCAGAATTCATCTAATTTCGTTCTCAGTCCTCTTACGTTCTGGTAGAAAATTTCAACAGTTGTCCTAAGGCTTTTTTGGTTTTTCGGTGTATCGACGAAACCACACCCATTCACAAAATTCAATATTTACTGCCCAATCCTCTGGTGAACATATCTTTTTATAGTAACTTTCTGGAACCCCTATTATAAACGAAGCATAATCCCGTTCAGTCTTATGTTTAATTTGTTCAACGTTAACTTGTACTTCAGCCCCTTTGATGATGAATGATGTTATGATATAGTCATATGTATATTATACTCATGAAATAGGTACGAACGTTACCACATTCATTACAATTTAAGTGTTTATAGGGTAATAAACCTCATGGTGAGATTAAAAAATATTTTGTGATAAGCGTTGTTGAGGAAAACCTTCATATAATTCATAGCAGTTCATATATTCAGTTAACCTACTTTTAAGGTCTCTTTTGAAAAAAAAATATTGCTTTTAATCCACTATTGCCAGAATTTTCTTTTCATAAAATTTTTCCATGGAAGCCTTCCCTATAGGTTTCATAAATATCCATATAGACTAACGCTAAGAGTTATTAGTAGCAAAAAAGTATTCGTTCCTAAGTAGTAAAAGTTATGTTTTTGTTTTTTCTGCCGACTTCCAAAAAGGAGACGGTACTCAATTCGACTGTATTTTTTTTTGATTTTTTTTTGTGTATGTGTGTTACCTCATACTTTTTACTGGGTGAACCGATTTAGATAATTTCTTTTTTTATTTGAAAGCTAGTAGTTCTCGTGTGGTTTCATATGAATTTGATCAAGGTCAATAGTTTTTGAGTTATTCTTAATAACTTATATTGAAGACGGCTGTACTAAATTTTTAATTTTAAATTATGTTTTTGGAAAGCAGAGCAAGAATGTGCATTATATATATTCAGTTATACGTGTTGAAGATTTATATTTATTCTCATTTGTTGAATGATCATGAACCGATGAACTTGCTAGAGCAGAAGTAGAAGTACTACTCTTTTTGGACCTTCGGCAACCGTCCGATATATTATGGTGCTATTCAATTATCATTTTGCAGTATTATCAATTGATTTGAAATCATTATCACTAGTCTGCAGTACATAAGTAAACTTAATCTAATCTTTGGCTGCTGAATATTTTAATTGCTGCCCACTGCCTTGCATAGTATGATTGCCGTTACTATTACAGCCTATTAAAGTCAACTGCTGAACATAAGCATCCCCAATAGATGCCATAGGAGGGATATTTGCCGTAGTTACTACGATTGGCAAGCGGGTTGCCAGCCGCAGTTTCTTTTTATTTTTAGTCCTTATTGGGAAGACGCCGCCGCTCATCTCCCGGTTTGTTTCCCTCTGTCGCCTCTTACGACACCCACAGGGTGATATGCAGTAGTGGATGTTCTCACACCGCCACTACACAGTAGTATAATTAGCGTTGATATCATTCATCATCATCATTACAGCCCTTCACAAGTCCACTGCTGAACATAGGCCTCCCCCAAAGAATGCCACAAAGCACGGTCCTGAGCCACCTGCATCCATCGACTTCCTGCATATCTTACCAGGTCGTCACTCCATCTAGTGGGGGGACGCCCTACACTTCGCCTGCCGGTACGAGGCTGCCACTCGAGAACCTTTCTTCCCCATCGGTTGTCGGTTCTTCGAGCTATATGGCCGGCCCATTGCCACTTCAGCTTACTAATCCGTTGGGCTATGTCGGTCACTCTAGTTCTACTGCGGATATCCTCATTTCTGAGTTTATCACGCAGGGAAACTCCGAGCATAGCCCTTTCCATAGCTCGCTGAGCGACCTTGAGCTTCCTCATCCGGCCAGCAGTGAAGGACCACGTCTCAGTTCCGTATGTCATCACTGGCAACACGCACTGGGTGTACAGTCTCGTTTTCAAGTTTTGAGGTATACCAGACGAGAAGATGTGCCGTAATTTCCCGAACGCTGCCCAACCGAGTTGAATCCGTCGATTGACCTCTCGGTCGAAGTTGGACTTACCTAGTCGGACTATTTGCCCCAGGTAAACATACTCGTCAACAACTTCGAGCTTAGTGTTCCCAACAACTACCGGCATAGGTGTGACATGGACATTAAACATGATCTTTGTTTTGTCCATGTTCATCTTAAGACCTATCCGTTGGGAAACACTATTGAGGTCATTGAGCATAGTGCTTAGGTCCTCCAGCGATTCTGCCATAAGGACTATATCGTCGGCAAATCGAAGGTGAGTGATGTACTCACCATTGATGTTGATACCGTATCCTTTCCAGTCCAGAAGCTTGAAAACATCTTCCAATGCAGCGGAAAAGAGTTTCGGGGATATGACGTCACCCTGTCTTACACCTCTCTGCAATTGGATAGGTTTCGTACTCTGGTTCTGTACTCGGATAGCCATCGTAGCCCTACTGTACAAGCACTTCAACACTTCGATATACCGACAGTCAACTTGGCATCGCTGAAGGGACTGCAGCACCGCCCAAATTTCGACGGAATCAAAGGCTTTCTCATAGTCCACATACGCCAGACATAGTGGCAAATTGTACTCCTCGGACTTCTGTACAATTTGCCGAAGGGTATGTATGTGGTCTATGGTGCTAAAGCCTTTTCGGAAACCGGCTTGTTCGGGAGGCTGGAAGTCGTCAAGTCTGCGCGCGAGATGATTCGTAATGACTCTCGAAAACAGCACGTAGACGCGGCTCAGAAGGGAAATCGGTCTGTAGTTCTTCAAGAGAGCGTTGTCGCCTTTCTTGAAGAACAAGACCACCGCACTTCTGCTCCACGCCTCCGGTGTAATGCCACCATGGAGGACGGAATTAAAGAGCTTCTGAAGGACTTCAAGTACCGGTTTTCCACCCGCTTTCAGAAGCTCCGCTGTAATTCCATCCTCGCCTGGGGCCTTGCCGTTTTTAAGGTGCTGGAGAGCCATTCTAATCTCGCTCAGACTGACGTCCGGGATATCATCGGAATAATGTCGGATAAGACTCGCTCTTGGATCGTTACTCACACTTGCGTGCGGCTCCAACGATGACGTGTACAGCTGCCCATAGAACCTCTCAATCTCACTCAAAATCTCAGGTGCCCCGGAAACGATGCTGCCACATTCTGTCTTCAGCTTTGACAGTTGGCGCTTTCTGGCAGACAGATCTCTGGCAAAGACTTTGGAGCCTTGGTTCCGCTCAATCGCTTCTTCAATACGAGCTGTATTGAATTTGCGTAAGTCCCGCCGCATGCATTTGGAGATCTGTCTGTTCAGTTGCCTGTATGCTGTTAAATCTGTTGAAGAATGTAGCTTCATCTCCCGTCTAACAGCCATGAGATTAAGAGTGTGATCGGAGAGTTTTTGTGTTCTTCTGCGGCGGGTCTTGCAGAACTTAGCTCCGACCGCATGGACAGTTTCCACGAGCTTGTCATTCAAATCGTCCACTTCATTGCAGTCTTCTAGGCACTGAAAACGGTTTTGTAACTCGAGCTGAAAGGTTTCGGGACTTTGGATTAGAGCACGAGGGGGACGGAGCGTTGACTTCATTAGACGAGACCTCTCCAACTTAACGTTTAGGTTCAGTGTGCCTCTAACCATTCGGTGATCGCTGCCGGTTTTCACCCTCGCGATCACTGAGACATCACTGAACAGTTGTCGTCTGGTCGTCATAATGAAGTCAATCTCATTTTTTGTCGAACCGTCGGGGCTCGACCAGGTCCACTTCCTGTGGGGCCGCTTCTGGAAGAAAGAGTTCATCATAAAGAGTCCCTCTTTCTCCATGAAGTCAGCCAACTGCTGGCCCCTTGGGTTCCGTTGCCCTATTCCAAATTTCCCTACTTTCAGCTCACCGTTCTCTCTTGTGCCTAGTTTTGCATTGAAGTCTCCCATTAACACCGTATATTGGGTTTTGGAGGAATGCATGGCTCTAGAGATATCCTCATACATTTCCTCCACCTCCTGATCGGGGTGTGCCGAGGTTGGTGCGTAAACCTGTATGACCTTCAGCGAATACCGTTTGGTGATTCTGAGTATAAGGTACGCAACCCTCGTCGACACACTCTCAATCTTTACAACGTTGTTAACGAGAGACTTGTGGACGATAAATCCGACACCTCCTTGGGACAGATGGTCGCCCTCCCGGTAATAGAGCAAGTTGCCGGATTCGAGGATTACCGTGTCCTCCCCCTCTCTTCGGACTTCGGATAATCCTATAATATGCCAGCGTAACTTGTCTATCTCTTCTTCCAGCTCCGCAATCTTCTCGTCAGTCCTCAGGGTGCGTGCGTTGTATGTTGCCAGGTCGAGTCGTCGTAGGTGGCAACCGAACCTCCACCGGAGATTCTTAGCACCCCCTGCCCCGCCGTTACCATGGTTACGCATGGTAGCGTTGATAATTCATTTTAAATATTGAGATCCAGATCAGTGATGACAAACTGCGTTGGTCTGAGTAATTGCCAATCTATCTGCTGTAATTCTTACAGGCTAACAACTGCATTTCGTTAAGAAAATCGGCTTAATGCGACTGCAATAAAACCGATCTTTTTACGTATATTAAGATTAAAAGTTAGCCTATATAACCTACTGCTGGTCATTGGCCTATCCTCACATTCCCGAGAGGTAAATGAAGCAATTAGTCCAGTAAGTGTTTGCTGCGGCCCATAGACATCTACATCTATCCTCTATTACAAATCAAAATGCAGATGCGTTGTCACCCGTGAGGACTAAGATGGAATGACTCATTTACAGTAAAAAGGGTCTCCGGTTCTCTACACTCACCATACGAAACACAGCAGTGTTAAGCTGCTATTTTACGCTGGTATTCTGTGAGAGCGTGGTTCTTCCCCGGTCGAGCTGACCCATTCGTGCTACAACTATACTACTAATATAGCTGCAGCATGGTTCTACCACGTATAAAAAATATAATTATACTACGATGACATTTAACTGTCTGAGATGGACTTTTTTCAAATTATTAATATAATTCAAGTATTTACTCTAACGAGACATGAGGCAATGTGCGCGCATTGGCCTGTGACATAATATGCGGCCACATCGCGGCTCGCCGGCTTGCGCAAAGTGCTCATAATGTGTAAATCACAATTTCATAAGTATCCGTGAAAGTGAGCAATTTATTTCGCTCACACGCATCGACCGTTGCGGCATTGGCGTTAGATGTTCCACGCATGCGATTCTTTTGTTATGTTTTTTTTTGATATTTATTTCTTTTATTATTTATTACAATAAAAGAAATAACAACATAAAAAATGACATTAAATAATGGCTAAAAAAATCTGAAATGCTCGATAGGTTTTGTGATATATTATGGTAAATGACACCTGGTATAACCTGCCTGGTAAAATATCGATACCGGCGATGCGTACAGTCCACCTCATGGTAAGTGGATGCTATGGCCCATAAACATCTTCATCAATCCTAGTAAAAAGGGTTTTCGGTTCTCTACACTTTACGAGTATGTGCGGAACACGGTATTAAACTATTATTTTACGCTTTTATTCTGTGAGAGCGTGTTTCTTCCCCAGTAGAGAGGACTCATCCGTGCTACAACTAAATGTTACAACTCTAGCATGGCTCTACCATTTAGGCCGGCAACGCATCTGCAATTTCCTTGGTTCCCCTGGTGTTACAGTTGTTCATGGGCGGTGGTAGTCATGTACCATCAGGTGAGCCGCATGTTCGTTTGCCCCATCTCCTATAAAAAAATGAAATATTTTTTTAAAAATAAAACTAGGTTTAGCCGCATACATCCAGGTGCATCAATCGTGGTTGGTTAAACTTAGGATTTTTCGATTTATTATACAGCTAATGCCAGAAGAAATATTATACCTTTGTTTACCTGGGATTATATAGAAAAATCACGAATTAAGTCAAGTTTAGGTTTTTGAGTAAATATCTAATTATTTATAAATAACATTAGTGTCCGCAGGTTAGAGTGACCTAATGTCCCTAATATTACTTAGCAAATTTAAAAAAATTAATTATTATTTGGATTTTGCTAGACTTAGTTTTAGTCAAATTTAACCGACTATACCGGTTCAACCGGTTACAGACTATATACATGTCTCACAGCTGGGCACAATCAATCATTTCTAAAAGAATAGTGGAGCAATTATTGTATTTTTTTGGTGTATTTTATTCCTAAGAAATGTAGGTTTCCTCACAATATTTTCATTCAGCGCTTAGCACGTAGTCAATCAGCACTTAAATTAACGATTTTATTGGTGCCGTTGGGGTTGAAACCGGATTGCGCATGTAATGTAAAATCTACGGGGAGCGCTTAGCCTTACATAAATAAATCGAATACACACGAGTTTAGCCAACAACAATCGGCTACACCCATTTGTAGCTGCCTAAGCCCCAATAATGTCCCCTAGACTGAATTTCGGTTACGGCGGCCAGTCTTAACAAAGACTAGACTTTAGCTCAGGATACGATTATAGTTTACGAGTGTGTACGCAACCACAGGTGCAATCTCTATTTCCATAATCTCATAGTCCGATAGTACCATAGTTCGATACGACCGTAGAGAGATAGGGTGCGGGACCAGCGGCTTTATGTGCTTTCCGACGTACGCGGGTGAAACGACGCTATTACCTGACTCCGGGTTACTACTGAGATTTCAGATAAACGAAATAGTTGATTTCGGTCTGGTCCGGTATTAGAACACGAGACCTCGTAATCAAAAGTTACGCTTACGGCCAATAAATCATCGGGGTACTGCAATAAATCAGTCACTAAAACCCTAATAAAAATAAAATATATTATTCGTCCAGCTGCCAGATATTTAGCGAATTTCCTTTTATTTTCAAGAGGTAAGGTTGACAAACGAGCACACGGTCCACCTGATGGTAAGTGGTTGCTGTGGCCCATAGACATCTACATCTATCCTCGATGATGAATCAAAATGCAGATGCGTTATCACCCGTGAGGACTATGGAATGCCTCGTTTCCAGTAATAAGGGTCTTCGGTTCTCTACACTCACCATACGACACTCAGCAGCGTTGAGCTGCTATTTTACACTGGTATTCTGTGAGAGCGTGGTCCTTTCCCGGACGACCTGACCCATTCGTGGTACAACTATACCAGTAGTATATAACACGTACAAAAAAACATAGAAGTATTATTAATGCATAGGTATTTATAAAAGGTGTTGAAAATGCTTGTTTTGAGATGGACGTACAAACGTATATGTTGTAATGGGCAGCTGGCCGATATAGGCGATACACAATAGGCAGACCAAACAAACGTTACAGCTTGGTACAAAAGACGTTCGGGGTTGTCACTTCATCAATAAAACAGTTGAGATCTGAGAGATGAGAACGGGTGCTCCATAGAAGTTGCTTAAATCACCTATAAAGGATATACAGCAACGTACATCGTTCTTGGGGTTGTCATGTAGCTTGGTTGGCTCGTTTAAAGATTCTGAATATGTATGCAAAATTATGAGTATCTAGTTCTAATAGATTTTGGGTTATGAAGTACGAATATGGCTCGAAACAATTCATATAAATATACACACTGCCAGTGCATTGCCTTTTCCTTTTCCGAATTTGACTGACATATTACCGTGTGTATTTATGTAAACACTGTGGCATTTTTCTAATATGTTTCTACCCATACATATAATATACGAATACTTACTATACTATTAGAAATATAGTGTTATGAAAGTATATAAGAAAATGTCGAAGCGTAAACAATACATTAACTTTAACATTCAGTAAACTTTCAATGGTTGAATTCCAAAGTTCGAATATGACTTCGACATACATTGTAATGTTCTATAACTAAAGATACATTAGGTTGATGGATATTGACGTGAATAGTTTCTAGAGTTCTATTTGTGTGTTACATTCCATTTCTGGATTTATTTTTTACGTCATTCTAGAGAGTAGAAAACTTAAATCGGACTTTTTGCTTTCTGTAAAGGGAAACGTGTTAGCAACCTGTATTTATGTAATGTGCCCTAGTAGCAGTGTTTACGTGTTTATACAAATATGTGTGTGAGTGGTTGCCTGTAGATATTTGGCCTTTACTTAAGTGAAATTTCTGTTTTTGTCTACGTAATTTCCACTGCTAAACATATGCCTACCCAAAGTTGCCACATAGGTGGGATATTTGTCATAGTTTCCACGTTTGGTAAGCGGGTTGGCAACCACAGTTTTTTATTTTTTTATACAGCTATCATCAATGAAATGCTGCTGTGTATATCTTGTATTCAGTTTCCTTGTGACGCCTTTTATGAAATCCATGGGATGACTACTATAAATAGGTTAGTGGAATATCCAATGGCGTCAATAGACGTTGCTTATACTCGCGCAGTTAATAACTTATTAATGTCTTGCGGCAGTATACAATTTAACAAATTGCAACAGTTTTATAATTTAATTGTGTCGCAATCGACCTCACGATGTTATTTAACCGACGATTTCAAGTATTTATTTATTTTTATTTATTTATTTTTACACCAACAACATACATTCAGAAAACAACAAAAATATGCGCTCACATCTGAAACAATACTATTGTTAGGTGAAAAACTGGTGCATAAACTAGTATACATTATGTTTATATTGTTAAACCTTTGCTTATTTAAACGGTAAAGTGTATTTATGTAACAATAATAATGATGTTTTTCCTCAAAACAAAATTACTTAAAATGCTTACAAAAAATTACGAAGAATTTTTTAATAAAACTGAAGTATCCAGCGAACATACAATCCACATGATTGTAAGTGCAGTTCATGGACAGCCCGCTGCCGACTTAAAACAAAGGAGCCATGTATACGCGGTAGAGCCATGCTGCAGATATATTATACTTGTAGCACAAATGGGTCGGCTCGACCGGGAAAGGATCACGCTCCCACAGAATACCAGCGTAAAATAGCAGCATTGGGCTGTTGTGTTTCGTATGGTAAGTGTAGAGAACGGGAAATGAAATGGATACGAGGTATTCCATCGCAGTTCCCAGGGTTATTCCTGGATGGATGTAAATGTTTCGTGTGTTCACTTGTCACCCTTATTCTATAAAAGAAATTAAAAAAATGAGAAGGCTATGTTGTCCTATAGTATATATATATATATATATATATATATATATATATATATATATATTAAATTTGGCGTGAAGGTCTTCATGATGAAAATAATAATCACTACAATTTATTACTAAGATAGTCTTCCTAGAAAAGTAATAGAATTTCTTGGCGCATAATTTCCCAAGTGTAAACAACATGCAGGTTCACAGTTTTGCAGGCTTTTTAATGCATATTTATAACTTCATTCGCGTATATTTGACTACGTCTAAGAATTTTGCTAAAGTCATGTAAGATATGAAAGATTTATTTAGTTTTTCTTTAAAGAATACGGACGATAATCGAGCACACAGTCCATCTGATAGTAATTGGAATCTCTACATCTACATCTATCCTTGATCAAGAAAAATACACACTGAGGAATAAGATTAAATGCCTTATTTCCAGTAAAATGGGTCTCCGGTTCTCTGCTGTGTTTCGTATGGTGAATGTACCATACGAAACACAGCAGCATTAAGCTGCTATTTTACACCGGTATTTTGTGAGAGTCTTTTACACTTCCCGGTCGAGCCAACGCATTCGTGCTACAACTATAGCTACATCATGTTTATACCACGTAAAATAAGATTGTTAAGACGATAAATTTCATTATCTTAGTCGCGTCATCTAAACCTTTGGGATGAAACAGAATGATAGATCACCTAACGCCACTAATGTGTAATGAATGAATTTAAAACATTAATAAATGAACGCAAAATAATAAGCATTTGAACAAATTAATCCTGTGATTAAACATTCACTTTTCCAAGCGAATCAAGGTAATCTTACGCAAAGCTACAAGTTACGGGATCATGAATTTATTACACCGTCTATAGGCGGTGTAAGAATATCCACTACCCCATATTATCCCGTGAGTGTTGTAAGATCACTGTGTTTAGTATATATATTAAACATAACTTAGTTTTATACGTGGTAGAGCCATGCTTCGGGGAAGAACCACGCTCTTACAAAATACCAGTAACACTGCTGTGTTTCGTATGGTGAGTGTAGAGAACCGGAGAATCTTTTTACTAGAAAAGAGGCATTCCATCTTAGTCCTTACGGGTGACAACGCATCTGCATTTTAATTCGCAAACGAGGATAGATGTAGATGTCTATGGGTCACAGCAACCACTTACCATCAGGTGGACTATGTGCTCGTTTGTCACCCAATCCTATAAAAAAAAAACTATACATAACTTAAATAAAAAATTTAAAAAAAGCCCCGAAATTTAAAATGCTGATGATCTTCAAACGGCTGAACAGATTTTCTTGAAACGTAGCTAGGAACACTCTCGATTAAGACACCTTTTAAACGAAAAAAAAATTTAACCAAAATCGGTTCTCCCGTTCAGGAGCTAGGATGATACAGACAGACACACGTACGCACATATAGACAGATTCACACTACAAACTTATAACACCCCCCTTTTTCGTCGGGGAATAAAAATATTATCACTTAACTATGTTTTGAATACAATCCAATAGATAATTATACATAATGTAGCAATCCAGATTTTGTAACCTGTGTATTTATATCATAAAACAAATTTTTACATTATACTAGCTGGCCTCGTAGACGTTGTTCTGCCCTTTCCGACGACCCTTCGTTCTATAATAATTTAAATTCTTTAAAAAAAAATTAATGCGATGGGTCATTTATTGGGATAAAAATTTTCTCTCAAATTGGAACAACCAATACAAAATTTCAATAAAATCGGTTGGGTGGTTTCGGAGGTTGGCGGTAACGAACATCGTGACACAAGATTTTTATATATTACGATTATCAATAACGAAGCAGTCAGGCGTAAACTATCGCAATATATCACACAAGGTAATGGCAAAATACTGCTTATTTGTATCTGTTTTGGAAACGCTTCATAATGTTACAGCATAGATTAGTTACAGCAATTGTCACGCGACGTGTAGTTGTCATGCAAACGCTGAACAGTGGAAGCATACTACGTGAATATTGAAATTACTAGGCCGTATTATAAATAGCGGTTAAGCTGTAAACTAAAATTTGTTTCACGAAAGAAGTCCTGTGGAAACATGCAAACTATTTTTTTTATAGGATAATGTGACAAACGAGCACACAGTCCACCTGATGGTAAGTGATTGCTGTGACCCATAAACATCTACATTTATCCTCGTTTGCTAATCAAAATGCAGATGCGTTGTCACCCGTAAGGACTAAGATGGAATGCCTCTTTTCCAGTAAAAAGGGTCACCGGTTCTCTACACTCACCATACGACACAAAAAGCTACTATTTTACGCTGGTATTCTGTGAGAGCGTGGTCCTTCCCCGGTCGAGCCGACCCATACGTGCTACAACTATACTACTAATATAGCTGCAGCATGGCACTACCACGTATAAGATTTTTAATTTATTACAAATTATTACAGTTTTAATGAAGACTGTGAAGAAGAAGGGACTTATTTAGATAGAAGGACTATTCTTCAACTACAACTTACACCCCAGACTATCATTAAACTTTGTATTGTAATAAGACTGAATGTGTTTATTTTAATTAAATACAGTAAAAATATCAATAATAGGATAATCTATGGTAAACATTACATGGTATCCTATCTTTGCTATTTCTCTCTCACGAGTCACTCTTATTGTTACTTAAAACCCTTTTTGGTAGTTTCCGTCGCGGCTATTTCATCCCAATAGATGTTTTGAAAATGCACAATATAAACATTGATAATTTAATGAAGATGTTGCCATTGGAGTTAACATAGAAAGTAGAAAGAAGGTTCATAGAATTTAAATGCATTTCCTCAATATAACCTTCATAACACTAATCACAATACTGAACTGCTTTGTTTATTTTTTTTTAATTAAACGTAGAAATTTTCTTATAATTCAGTTGAAATACAAGTCAAGCTGTTTTTATTTTAACCGATACCATAATTAATTACGACATTGGAAGCGTATTTACAAGTACTCATAGGATTTTTAAATTTATACACGCAGATTATAATCAGTGGTAAAAAACAGTAAACCTGTTATATATGCTATGGTTTTTGGACGAATAGGTCGGTTCTAATGGGAAAGGACCACGCTCTGACAGAATACTAGCAGCTTAATAGTGCTGTGTTTCGTATGGTGAGTGTAGAGAAGCGGAGAGCCTTGGGGCTGGTCAGAAGCGGCATTCCATATTACAATATAAACATTGATAATTTAATGAAGATGTTGTCATTTTACTTAACATAGAAGGTAGAAAGAAGGTCCGTAGAATTTAACTGCGTTTCTTCAACATAGCCTCACACTAATCAGAATAATACAATTTTTACGTGGTAAAGCCATGCTGCTGCTATATTAGTATAGTTGTAGCACGAAAGGGTCGGCTCGACCGGGGAAAGACCACTTTCTCACAGAATACCAGCGTAAAATAGCAGCTTAACGCTGCTGTGTTTCGTATGGTGAGTGTAGAGAACCGGAGACTCTTTTTACTGGAAACGAGGCATTCCATCTCAGTCCTCACGGGTGACAACACATCCGCATTTTGGTTCGTAATCGAGGATAGATGTAGATGTCTGTGGGCCGCAGCAACCACTTACCATGAGGTACACTGTGTGCTCGTTTGTCTGTCTGTTTGTTCCGGCTAATTTCTGAAACGGCTGGACTGATTTTGACGTGACTTTCACTAACAGATAGCAGATTTTATAAGGAGTAACATAGGCTACTTGTATTTTAGAAAAAGAATTGCGGTTCCGCGCAAAAAATTAAAACCCATGAAATCCAATCGTAATAAATTTCACGTGGGCGAAGTGGCGGGGAACAGCTAGTCTATCATCATCATCATCATCATTACAGCCCTTCACAAGTCCACTGCTGAACATAGGCCTCTAGACCAAAGAATGCCACAAAGCACGGTCCTGAGCCACCTGCATCCATCGACTTCCTGCATGTCTTACCAGGTCGTCACTCCATCTCGTGGGGGGACGCCCTACACTTCGCCTACCGGTACGAGGCTGCCACTCGAGAACCTTTCTTCCCCATCGGTTGTCGGTTCTTCGAGCTATATTGTCGGCCCATTGCCACTTCAGCTTACTAATCCGTTGGGCTATGTCGGTTACTCCGGTTCTACTGCGGATGTCCTCTTTTCTGAGCTTATCGCCCAGAGATAGCCCTTTCCATAGCTCGCTGAGCGACCTTGAGCTTTCTCATCCGACCAGCAGTGAAGGACCACGTCTCGGTTCCGTATGTCATCACTGGCAATACGCACTGGTTGTACAGTCTCGTTTTCAAGTTTTGAGGTATACCTGACGAGAAGATGTGTCGTAGTTTCCCGAACGCTGCCCAGCCGAGTTGAATCCGTCGATTGACCTCTCGGTCGAAGTTGGACTTACCTAGTCGGACTATTTGTCCCAGGTAAACATACTCGTCAACAACTTCGAGCTTAGTGCTCCCAACAACTAGCGGCATAGGTGTGACATGGACGTTAAACATGATCTTTGCTTTGTCCATGTTCATCTTAAGACCTATCCGTTGGGAATCACTATTGAGGTCATTGAGCATAGTGCTTAGGTCCTCCAGCGATTCTGCCATAAGGACTATATCGTCGGCAAATCGAAGGTGAGTGATGTACTCGCCATTGATTTTGATACCGTATCCTTTCCAGTCCAGAAGCTTGAAAACGTCTTCCAATGCAGCGGTGAAGAGTTTCGGGGATATGACGTCACCCTGTCTTACACCTCTCTGCAATTGGATAGGTTTCGTACTCTGGTTCTGTACTCGGATAGCCATCGTAGTCCTACTGTACAAGCACTTCAACACTTCGATATACCGACAGTCAACTTGGCACCGCTGAAGGGACTGCAGCACCGCCTAAATTTCGACGGAATCAAAGGCTTTCTCATAGTCCACATACGCCAGACATAGTGGCAAATTGTACTCTTCGGACTTCTGTACAATTTGCCGAAGGGTATGTATGTGGTCTATTGTGCTAAAGCCCTTTCGGAAACCGGCTTGTTCGGGAGGCTGGAAGTCGTCAAGTCTGCGCGCGAGACGATTCGTAATGACTCTCGAAAACAGCACGTAGACGCGGCTCAGAAGGGAAATTGGTCTGTAGTTCTTCAAGAGAGCGTTGTCACCTTTCTTGAAGAACAAGACCACCGCACTTCTGCTCCACGCCTCCGGTGTAAAGCCACCATGGAGGACGGAATCAAAGAGCTTCTGAAGGACTTCAAGTACCGGTTTTCCACCCGCTTTCAGAAGCTCCGCTGTAATTCCATCCTCGCCTGGGGCCTTACCGTTTTTAAGGTGCTGGAGAGCCATTCTAATCTCGCTCAGACTGACGTCCGGGATATCTTCGGAATAGTGTCGGATGAGACTCGCTCTTGGATCGTTACTCACACTTGCGTGTGGCTCCAACGATGACGTGTACAACTGCCCATAGAACCTCTCAATCTCACTCAAAATCTCAGGTGTCCCGGAAACGATGCTGCCACATTCTGCCTTCAGCTTTGACAGTTGGCTCTTTCTGGCAGACAGATCTCTGGCAAAGACTTTGGAGCCTTGGTTCCGCTCGATCGCTTCTTCAATACGAGATGTATTGAAGTTGCGTAAGTCCCGCCGCATGCATTTGGAGATCTGTCTGTTCAGATGCCTGTATGCTGTCAAGTCTGTTGAAGAATGTAGCTTCATCTCCCGTCTAACAGCCATAAGATTAAGAGTGTGATCGGAGAGTTTTTGTGTTCTTCTGCGGCGGGTCTTGCAGAACTTAGCTCCGACCGCATGGACAGTTTCCACGAGCTTGTCATTCATATCGTCCACTTCATTGCAGTCTTCTAGGCACTGAAAACGGTTTTGTAACTCGAGCTGAAAGGCTTCGGGACTTTGGATTAGGGCACGAGGGGGACGGAGCGTTGACTTCATTAGACGAGACCTCTCCAACTTAACGTTTAGGTTCAGTGTGCCTCTAACCATTCGGTGATCGCTGCCGGTTTTCACCCTCGCGATCACTGAGACATCACTGAACAGTTGTCGTCTAGTCGTCATAATGAAGTCAATCTCATTTTTTGTCGAACCGTCGGGGCTCGACCAGGTCCACTTCCTGTGGGGCCGCTTCTGGAAGAAAGAGTTCATCATAAAGAGTCCCTCTTTCTCCATGAAGTCGGCCAGCTGCTGGCCCCTTGGGTTCCGTTGCCCTATTCCAAATTTCCCTACTTTCAGCTCACCGTTCTCTCTTGTGCCTAGTTTTGCATTAAAGTCTCCCATTAACACCGTATATTGGGTTTTGGAGGAATGCATGGCTCTAGAGATATCTCCTCATACATTTCCTTCACCTCCTCATCGGGGTGTGCCGAGGTTGGTGCGTAAACCTGTATGACCTTCAGCGAATACCGTTTGGTGATTCTGTGTATGAGGTACGCAACCCTCGTCGACACACTCCCGATCTTTACAACGTTGTTAACGAGAGACTTGTGGACGATAAATCCGACACCTCCTTGGGACAGATGGTCGCCCTCCCGGTGATAGAGCAAGTTGCCGGATTCGAGGATTACCGTGTCCTCCCCCTCTCTTCGGACTTCGGATAATCCTATAATATGCCAGCGCAACTTGTCTATCTCTTCTTCCAGCTCCACGATCTTCTCGTCAGTCCTCAGGGTGCGTGCGTTGTACGTTGCCAGGTCGAGTCGTCTAAGGTGGCAACCGAACCTCCACCGGAGATTCTTAGCACCCCCTGCCCCGCCGTTACCATGGTCACCACCGTAGCCAGGAATAGCGGGGCCGCCGGGGATTGGGGGCCGTTTCTTTGTTACTGTCATTCATAGGGGGGGTATTTGCCATAGTTGCCACGCTTGGCGAGCGGGTTGGCAACCGCAGTTTTTTTTTATTGTTAGTTTGTTGTTATCAAGAAGATGCTGCTGCCCATCTCCTGCCTGTTTCCCTTTGTCGCCTTTTACGACACCCACGGGAGGATATGGGGTAGTGGATATTCTTGACCGCCACTACACGGCAGGCAGGCAGCTTGTCTATACATCTATACAAATAAATAAAATTCGAGTGTCTGTTTGTAACTTCAAAATAACAGCTTTACACTAAATGCATATGAAAGTATATACGGTACATAAAACAAATACACAATTTTATAAATTTTTGTCTGTCTGTCTGTCTGTCCGTCTGTCTGTGTTTCTGTTTGTTCCGGCTAATCTCCGAAACGGCTGAACTGATTTTGATGGGATTTTGACTTTCACTGACAGACAGCTGATGTTATAAGGTGTAACTTAGGCTAATTTTGTTTTAGAAAAATAATTAGGGTTCCGCGCAAAAAAAAACCTGAATTACACGCGGACGAAGTCGCGGGGAACAGCTAGTATATTATATAAATGTAGATGTCTATGGACCGCAGCATCCACTTACCATCAGATGGACTTTGTGCTCGTTGTCACCAGTATTCTATTAAAATAATGATGTTTCATAGTGCCATACACCCATTAAGTTTGTGTAATTGTTTAAATGGAGTTGGTACTTAGTTAGGCTACTAAATTGTAGTATATATAGAAAATGCATTAATCGACTGGAGCATTATTTGTTAAGTAGGACAATGTTCGGCCATGACACTTCGCACGATATGCTGCAGTGATATATCTCTTAAAAATTATAACATTATGTAACAGGCAATTAACGAAAGAAAGTATAAGAATTTTATACTTTTATACATACAGTGTTACAAACACTTTGGGCTTTTATATAGGGTTGGAGGTTGTTTTAGATCGAAAATTATTTCTTTATTTTTAATTTCTAATAATTGCTTTTACAAATGTATTAATATCGCAATTAAAATGACGGATAATAATCTATGCTTTATCGTAATTTTATCTTCTTTTAAAACAATTAAATTTGCATAATATATTATGTTTTACTATATATTAGAATATGAGATTATCGTTACGTTTTTCAATGAATTTTATTAACGATGCAATTTGCATCTATCTATGATTATCTATTACACGTAACGTATCTCGTATGCAATTATTTTGACTATAAACAATAGGTTGTTTACCTTGGCGGACATAGGTGATGAAAATTCGATTTTAATTGCTATTTTACCTTGTAACATTTTTAATAATTAATTAGAAGGGCAAATTACGTACATTCAGCCACCACCGTGAACCACTCTTAAGATATCACTATTCGAACTGATGAGACATGCAAGGGCTGTAATGAATGCAATTACAACTATCTCATTTCTTATTAGACGAAGCAACATACAAAGTAAATCAAGCGTGACGTTAATTAAAGAGAAAGATAACATCACTTTTGAAGAACGCCTTAGTTTAATTTTGTACTAATAATTAGAGAAGCGATTATTGTTTTCAGGGGCTATATAAATATACACACACACACACACACACACACACACATATATATATATATATATATATATATATATATATATATATATATATATATATATTCGCCGAAATTATTCGACACTTCATCATCATCATCATTACAGCCCTTCACAAGTCCACTGATAAACATAGGCCTTACTTAAACTTACTTACTACTACTTAAACACTTAACTACTAACACTACCAACTATATAATCTATATACAAATAAATAAAATTGAATTGTCTGTTTGTAACGTCGAAATAACTACTTTTATCTAAATGCATATACGGTACTTATTACAAAAACAAAATTTTTAAAATTATAGTCTGTCCGTCTGTTTGTTCCGGCTAATTTCCAAAACGGTTGGACCGATTTTGACGGGACTTTCACTGGCAGTTAGCTAATGTTATAAGGAGTAACATAGGCTACTTTTATTTTAGAAAGTAAATAGGGTTCCACGCAAAAAAAAAATCCATAAAATCCAATCGTAAGAAATTCCACGCGGGCGAAGTCGTGGGGAACAGCTAGTCAATATTAAATAACATGTTAATGCCTCTCGAGGTATTGAACCTGTCAACATTTCGTTTTTTCTACCTATATACATGTAAGGTTTAGGGTCTTATATATTATGATTTACTCAAATAGAGTTTACCGTGTAGTGGCGGCGTAAGAATATTCACTATCCCATGTGATACCGTAGTGTCGTGAGAGGCGATACAGGGAAACAAATCAGGAGGCTTACAGCAGCGTCTTCCTAATTACGACTTAAATAATAAACTACGGTTGCCAACCCGCTTGCCAACCGTACCAACTATGGCAAATATTCCCCCTATGAGGTGAGGCTTTAATATTGTAACAGTAACTCAAATAAAAGATGTCTGATTTAATACTAGCTTTCTTATTTTTTTTTATATCAATGATAATTTTTAAATAAATTACAATAATGCTTGTGTTGTGAACGTTGTTGTTGATCGTACATAATTTAAAATTTAAAATTTTGTACAACCGACTTCAATATAAATTATTAAGAATAACTCAAAAACTATTGGTCAGACCTTGATCAAATTTATATGGGACCACATGTGAAGCACCAGCTTTCAAATAAAAAAACGGATCATCGAAATCAGTTCACCCAGTAAAAAGTTATGAGGTAACACACATAAAAAAACATACAGTCGAATTGAGTACCGTCTCCTTTTTGAAGTCAGTAGAAAAGAAATCTAATTATTGTTTGATTCTTTCTAAACCTGTAGTTTTTTTTATCAAAATTTATAAGCAGTTCGACTTTTAGCTTTCTATGATTGTCGTGTTGTGGTTTTCCTTATCAAGCGTATTTGCTACCAATACTCAATAATTACTTCCGTCATGCTTCGACAGCCTACACATTACTTAATGTAGCATATTGAAATATATTGAACGTAAAATGTTAATAGTAATAAGAAGAAACAGTATACATTTTTTTTTATTTGTACCAAGCTGTTTAAACGAGAACACGAGAAATTCAATTACAGAAATGTATTCCCATTGCAACGAAAAATTGCTTGCATAACGTTAAAATAGCAAAACAGTTCTGTCCTGTTTCAGTTCACAAATGGTGCATTTATCTAGGATAAGCATATCATTTTATTCCTGTCGCATTTAAGGCTACCAAACGACCTTCCGTCAAGACTTATTTTGTTTGCAAGTGGAGAGAACATTTGCAGTTCGTTTTCATTTGTTTTTATTTTGTTTTTCATTTCTGCAAGCATAGCTTTTGTAAAGCTACTGTCTACTCTTTTCGGTTTTAATGATCTTACTTCTTTGCATTCTTTTGAACCCGCAACTATCCTATGGTTAACTCGGTCCCTATCCGATTGTTGGAAGGATTTACTATAATGGCCACGCTTGGTGGGCAGGTTGGTGCAGTACTAGTAGTAGATACTGAATGTTTTAAGCATTGCCGCTGCTTGCCGTCTGCGGCTAGGGTAATCTACACCCGCCACATTCGAGATCGTACCGTTATCTACCAGAAGCCACGAAGTTTTCCGTCTTTTCATGTAACCACGTCTTTCGACATCCATGTAACAAATTGTGGAGATAGATATTTTAACTAATTCTCTATAGGTTTGACCTTGATATTTAATTTTGTACCTATAAATAATTCTGCCTTGGTCTTTGTTTAATTAATTATAATCTTTTCATATTTAAAATATATAACAAATGGCAGGCAATTTATATGAAGGTTAATTTCGTAATGAATAATAAAATAATATATGAATATGAATGTAATTTTGATAATTTTTAGTATCTGCTACGCCTCGATACTTAAAACCGAATAGAAAAGTAATTTAAAAATATACAAATATAAAAATTACTATAAAAATAACTAATAAATTTAATGTAAAAATAACCTGGAATCACGCCAGAAAATACTACAATATGGATAAGGAAAGATTGTATCATTGTGATGAACATGCAATAATAGCATTCTGAATTCAAAAGCTATCTGCTGGTACGAGGGATGAAAGTGCTGATTCTCCAAAAATAAATTGAAAAATTGTTTAAGTCGTTTAAGTTACGTTTGCGATTATTTCCACAATCCATTCAAAGAGAACGCGATTACAAAAAATTTTACTACCGGTCCGCCCCGACTTTGCACGGGTGATTTCTATATCTCGTCAACAGTGCCATCTACCAGGCCCAATCGAATTTCACAATAAATTTCATCAAAATCGGTCCAACCGTTTGGGAGGAGCTTAGTCACAGACACACAGACAGTAGAATTATACAATATAAATATATTTAGAATATAGGATAAATGAGAAAGTCCCGCGACCAATGCTGATTAATTATTTATGCAAAAATATTCTATATTGTATTATAATTTATGTGGATACAATCGTTTATATTATTGTGTAAAAATGTATTTAAGAGTGAAGTATGTCATAATAATGATTGTATTTTTTATTCCTTTATTGGTAACTAGCTGTTCCCCGCGACTTCGCCCGCGTATAATTTAGGGTTTTAATTATATTGTTCAGAACCCTAATTCTTTTTCTCAAATATAAGTAGCCTAAGTTACTCCTTCGAACATCAGCTATCTGCCAGTGAAAGTCCCGTCGAAATCGGTCCAGCCATTTCGAAGATTAGCCGGAAAAAACAGATCTGTCACTGTGAACAGATGGAAAGACAGACAGGCAGACAAAAATTTTAAAAATTGTATTTTTGTTATAAGTACCGTGTATACATTCATATGCATTTAGTAAAAAGCTGTTATTTTAACATTACAAACAGACACTTCAATTTTATTTATTTGTATATAAATAATAAACACTAGCTGTGCCCGCGGCGTAGCTCGCGTATATAGGTTTTACTTAAAGAATTTGATGTTTAGGTAAGAGAATATTAAAAGATTTATATCATTACTGTATGAATAAGTGGCACCAAAATAAATCGTTATGCTCAAAGTTCTGAGTCGTTTGTGATAGAACTTCTGTGTAAACGACGTTAGAAGTAGACAGCCGGGGCGTACAGAAAAATGTTACGGGAGCTACTAACGCGGGAAAAAGCAACATAGAGTTGGCCATGTGCAAAACAGTCAGTACTGAGGTCCACTCCTGCAACGCGTAAAGTTTGACCTTGCGCTTTATTTACGGTCATCGGTCATCGCATAACACACGCTGACTGGGAATGGGAAGTGGGAACAGAACACGCTTAGAACTGAAAGGAAAGTTATTTGATATAAGGTGGATTCTTGGTATAAAACAACATCATGACATATTGTTTTTGATGCAATTTTGCTACGTTTAGCTTGGGCATACGTATCTTTTTTCTGATATCTGTTTTTGATGATGTTTGTGCTGTTAGCTTACACCCTACACGGCTCTTTCAGCTTGAATGGACTCGTTAACGTACAACGCCATCTATTACGTTCTTCGTGGAAGACATCCTTTTTTAATTTAAGGAAAACATATTTTTTGTTTACTGTGTTTAAAGTATAAATATATTATAATAAAACGTTTTTTTTATAAAAAGGAATCATTTTATTACTACTTCTGAGGCTTTATGGTGCCTTTAAACAAATCGAACCTACATTTCAAAATAATAATCAAAACTTTCGATAGAATTAACCAATTTTAATAAAACAAAGTTAATCTTTGAATTGGATGATACGCTTTATGATTTTCTAAACAATTTCTTTGAAAAAAAGATGTTTACTTAAGACGTGATGCGTTCATAAACAAACAGACAGACAGACAATTCTAAAAATTATAAAAATGTACTTATTTAATGAGTTTCAGTCTCCATAATGATTTTAGTCACAAATTAATATACTATACAATGTACAGAATCAGACACAGCATGTGATTACCGCATGTATAGAGATATAAGGATAGATGGCGCTGTTAAAATCAATTCTAAAAATAAAAGAGATTAATTAACGCGATTGATACAATAAAAAAACTTAAAAGAACTTACAAATCAGGCCTACATCGTAAGCAAGAAAGAAAGTTTGATCCTCGCCGAAACCAACGAAATTGTTAATAGCTCTTTTAAAATTTGATTTACCATGTAGAGTACTCGGCGGTAAAGAATAAATGACATTGTCAATACACAGTAGGGCAGCGAGTAATTTAAAGATTAACAGCAAATATGAAAAGTCATTTACAGAAAAAAAACCACAACCTGCCTTCTTGCATGACATTTGTGCAACATCACCATCTATCGATGAAATGGGTTAACTATTGTACTTTAGATTTACATAATAAGGTTAATATATTTTTTAATATATTTATTACGTTTTTTATGCAATACTTTTGTTTACTGCGTTTTAGATATAATTATATCATTATAGAACATTATTTTACATCATTTAATTATGTTATGATTTATAATATGATATTAGTTTAAAATGTACTTGATGACTCAACAAACGCCACCATTGAACAAATTCGTACCTATACTTTGTAGCCATACTTCAGAATATTTATCATAACTTTTGATGGAATGAACTAATTTTAATGAAATAAAGACTAAATGTAACCTGAAGATACACTTTATAAATTCTTTAACGATTCTTCTGATATAAATTGGTACTTTATACGTGATACGTTAACAAACAAACAGACAGACAGACAGACAGACAGACAGACAGAAAATTCTAAAAATGGTAGAAATGTATTTAATTACTTATTTTTAGTACCACTCAATCACTTTTATTATATAAATCTAAAATGTACAGACATCGTCTATTTACATTTTTATTATATGTATAGATGTGTCAATCGTGATTAATTCGTTCCTTTAATCCGGGTCGCATCTAAGTATTGATGATGCATATACATTTTCTGAACGTTCCGGATCAAACAATTGACAGGAACTTCGACCAAAGAGTATAGTAATGTCCTACGACCGACATTATCTCTGGAAACTTGAAATTATCCATTTTAAAGAACGACCCGAATGACCCGGTTTGTAAGACGAATCCATATTTGAATGATCGGGTCACTAAAAATGAATGAATGACACGTCTAATTGGTAAGCTATAGGTTTTTATTTCGTTACAAAAATTCCAATATTTAGAAAAGATACAAAAGTGTTAAATTATGTTTCTTGACCTTTCCCGTTGACCGTGCTAAGAGCTTATATTAATTCTGCCTTTGCGTAGAATTAATGAGGATAATAACTTCAATTTATTTTAAATACAGAGTGGTGTTAGGCTGAATGCCGCCCGTTCTAAAATTTCATAACTTTTGATAAACCTGTGTTGGTGTTTTAGTTCTAGGTTCCATTTATATTTGTTCATGCATTTATAGAGCAAAGTAAATGTTCACGTAAACATTAAACTTTTAAATAAATAAAGGAATGTCATGTCAATCCATCCTGGAGCATTGTGGTGGGCTTTCATCGATTCTATTATCCCGTTAAAAATAAGAAGAGACGTGTACACTTCGATGCAATGTCCGTGAGCTGTTAATTAATATTGGCTGTACTAACTGTTTAATAGTTGTGAAGATTTAGTTTAGCGAACTTTTAATAACTAGTTTTTGAAGTCTGAGGGAATCTAGCTGCTGAAAACATCTTACCAATATTATAAACGTAAGAAGTAAGTATGTTGTTTGGCGTGTTTAACTGTCTTGCTGATCTAGTGGTTATAAACGCGATTGCTGATCATGAGGTCCCAGGTTCGAAATACGGGTCGGGCTAAGATCAATTATTGGGCTTTTCTATCAAGAATTTTTTTTATAGAATAAAGGCGACAAACAAGCACACAGTCTACCTGATGGTAAGTGGATGCTGTGGCGCATAGACATCTACATCTATCCACGATCAAGAATCAAAATGCAGATGCGTTGTCACCCCTGAGGACTAGGATGGAGTGCCTCGTTTCCAGTAAAAAGGGTCTCCGGTTCTCTACACTCACCATACGAAACACAGTAGCATTGAACTGCTATTTTACGCTGGTATTCCGTGAGAGCGTGGTCCTACTCCGGTCGAGCCGACCCATTCGTGCTACAACTACAATATAGCTACAGCATGGCTCTACCACGTACAGTGAAAAGGGTCTCCGGTTCTCTACACTCACCATACGAAACACAGCAGCATTGAGCTGCTATTTTACGCTGGTATTCTGTGAGAACGTGGTCCTACCCCGGTCGAGCCGACCTATTCATGCTACAACCACAATATAGCTACAGCATAGCTCTACCACGTACAAAAATTTTCAGTAGCAGTCTAAAATCAGGAAGTTGACGATGTTATACAGTCGTACCTCGGAGAGCACTTAAAGCAGTTGGTCCTGCGCTTGATGTCTCTCCGTCCCATCGGACTATGAGAGTGAGGGAATAGAGAGTGTACCTGTGCTTGCGCATACACTCGTGCCTGCGCAGATGGCTAGTCTCCGTTGAAACTGGTCATCGTGACCGTAATTCGGTCTGGAGTACATTATTATGTTTTTGGATGTTTGTTCTACAATCAAGCTGAAATGGCAGGACCGATACTAATGAAGTTTGGCATCGAAGTCAATTATATCGTGAAATAGGACATACGATAATAAACTTTTTATTATATTTATTATTATGAAGCGGGCGGGTAACAGCTATATGTCTTAAATTAATCTTTTTTAGGGTTCCGTACTCAAAGGGTAACAAACGGGACCCTTTTAATAAGCCTTCGCTGTCCGTCTGTCTGTCTGTCAGCGGTCTGTATCTCATGATCCGTAACCGGTAGACAGTTGATATTTTCACAGAATGTGTATTGCTGTTGCCGCTATACAAACAAATAGTAAAAATTAAAATAAACTAAAATTTAAAAAGGGCTCCCCCACTAGAAATATGTATTACGATGGTACGAATCCCTTCATGCACGAGTCTGACTTGCACTTGGCAGGTTATTTAAGAATTGAAGTGACAAAAGAACCGACAATCCACCCGAGGGTAAGCGGCTACGGTAGTCCATGGTAATCTGCAACCAACTAGAAATAAAGAAACATACACAGAATTTCAGCCGCCACATTTCACGAACACATCACTTCACACAGCACTCAGCACATAGCGTCATCTCATCATCTAGATGCTTGGCGGTCCACCACTGTGCGTTTTACTAGGAGTTTTCTTCCTCGTACAATTTCTCTGTGGGATTGTTTACCACCGTTGATTTTTCCGTACCGATATACTTAGGGACGTTCAAGAAAAGAGCTTACACCTTTCGAAAAGGACGACACCGCACCTGCAATTCCCCTGGTGTTGCAGTTGTTCATGGGCGGCGGTAGTCACTTACCATCAAGTGAGCCGCATGTTCGTTTGCCCTCTCTTCTATAAAAAAAGTACACGTATATTGGCGCGTTGTCACGTCAGAGGAATAAGATGTAGTGCCTCCCAGCGTGTAACTATACAGACTCTATACTTTTCTAACTGGAACACAGTACAGGTACTGCTATTTGTCGATGGAAATAAACAAGATGGTGGTATTTACTCAGACGGATTCCTGACAGAAAAGAACCTAGGATTGGTGGATCTCTGAACCTATCGTGGACGTGATAATTTAGAAAAGGGGTAGGCTTAGAAAGAGTGAATATTTCGTTGTTGGTGCTTACACTTTTGGCTTTATAAAATTTCTTATATTTTTAATTAAAACTAATTTTACGGATTTTATCGCGTATATTAACTTATTTTTATATTCTGACGTTTCGGGTGCTTTCCAGCACCCGTGGTCACGGGGGACTGAGTTGTTTGACGTCCTGCTGTCATAGTTAGCCCGGGTACCTTCAGTTTTTTAATATTAATTTTTGGTTCGATTTACGCAGGATGAGCTTACAGTATCTTGAAGTCTAGCAGTGATATACTTGGGTTTGGATTTGATTTTATTAATTATGGGATCCCAAGCAGATGGCAGCACCCATCCATCTTCTCTATTGAAATTAGGATGTTTTTTAATTTCAATAGCCTCGCGAATCATCCTTGGGAGGAATCGGTGTTCTTTTGCGAGGATTTGTGGTCTATCAAATCTAATGTAATGACGGGGACGATCCTGAACATGTTCACAAACTGCAGACTTCCCGATACGTCGGTGCTTCGTGACTGACGTGAGCGACTTCACGTCAGCTATATGTTCTTTAACGCTGAAGCTTAAATTTCTTATATTTCTAGTTTTTTTAATTTCTAGTTGATAGCTAGTCTTATCAGCAAGTATTTATTTAAATATTTTTTGATAAAAAAAGTTCATTCTTTTCACAGTATTTGACGCATCGGGACAGTATAACCCGAATATACTCTTCGGCAATGAGTATTGGCTGGGCTCGCATAACGCCTGCCGTGACCTGCTACTGAAGCAGTACTATGCGCAGACACCGCCCTTCGAAACCACATTCTTCGTCGCCAAGATGAACCTGACTGTGGATGCAGACCATTTACCTCAGGTAAATATTTGTGAATTACCTTTATCAAAATTAAATCAGTTTTCATTTTTGTTTTAATTTAATCTATTAGATATTTATTTTTGTATAATAGCGCTCTATTACATATTGCATATGTTTAAATAAAATTTTAGATGATTTTCTTACGAAAGGTTCTTCTTATTTTCTACCGACTTCAAAAAGGAGACGGTACTCAATTCGACTGTATGTTTTTATTATGTGTGTTACCTCATAACTTTTTACTGGGTGAACCGATTTCGATGATATTTTTTAATTGAAAGTTGGTACTTCACATGTGGTCCCATATAAATATGATCAAGGCCTGACCAATAGTTTTTGAGTTATTCTTAATAATTTACATTGTAGTCGGTTGTACAAAATTTTTAATTTTAAATGATTATTATCAGACTTTTTAATATACTATCACAGATACTTAAAGGTGGGCGAAACTGTTATATTTTCCTAATTCGTTAAGATGCTGTAATATATTTTTCTAACTGTTGTTTTAAACTGTTATAATATATTATAACATTTTCAAATATTACATTGTACACGGGGTTAGTTCAGTTCAGTTGTCGGCTGTGTTAGCGTTTTGTAGTATGTTGTTATAACTATTATAAAAATGATTATGATGGATGTTATAATATGAATTAGATTACGAAGAACCGAGAGAAGACTAAAAAATGCTTTTTAATCGTATTAGCATCATTTGAGTGTTCCATGTTTTAAAAGAAAATAATTTAAAATATGTATGTTAAGTTCAATGAACTTCCCTTCCTACTTTTTACAGGCTTAGGACTGTCTGAATGTAAGTTTAACTGTATAATTATGTACTCATATTTTCAAACATTTAAAGAAAAAAATAACTAATTCAGGCGTAGTTAGAAGTCCATTGATGTTATATACATTTTGTTTAAATATTTACATTATTTACACTGTGGTCAAAATTTTAGTAATTTACAATTATTTACATATTTTTTTAGTTACTGTTTAAAAACATTATTTGGCTTACTTTCGATGAAGTAAGCCTTGTGCGTCTATCCGATATTAAATTTCCACTTTTCGAAAAAGCTCTCTCACATGGCACAGAAGTAACTACGATATTGCAGGATTTGATGAACAATAAGTACAGAGTTGGGTACAAGGCTTTACGTTCTCGCCACCAATTTAAAGGGCAATCTGCACGGGTAATTATGCCTTCTTTCGTGTACATGTCTATTTCTTCCATTGCCTTAGTACTAGCGCATTTAGGCCTTTTTATAGCTTGGACCTTTTTGTCAAATTCGAGCCAAATAGAGAGGGAGCCTTCTTCCACTTGCAAGTTCTGGACATCTGGTTTCCCCACATCATTATCGTCTTCAGCAAGTTCTGTAGCTTTGTCGATTAAAACACATTTTATGGTGGCTAAAGCATTCTTGTCCTTAAATGCATGCTGTTTGAAGCGAGGATCCAAATAGGTGCATAATCCAATAGCTTGATTGTGTTCGATATCCTTAAAGCGGGAACTCAGACTCGTCTTCATTGTAGCGATCAATTTTTTTACCGGTACATAAAATTCTTTGCCTGAGAGAACGTCGTATATGGTCATTAAGCCCTGTGTGACAACAAGTGCTTTACTAGCAGTAAGATATTTTTCAGCACTCATCATCACTGTGACTTCATAAAAGGGTTTTAAAACATCTATAAGTTGTTCAATGCACTTCCATTCTTCCAGTGGTATTATAGGGAGATTGGCAGTTAAATTGGGGATCGTAGCCCTTAGCGCCTCCTGTAGGTCGATGAAACGCTGTAACATTAAATAAACGGAGTTCCAACGAGTAGGTACCGATATCTTCACCGTTTTGGCACTTCCTTGGGGAACATTCTGTGCATTTATTTGGTATTTCAACAGTTTTTCCTTCGCTTGTGAACTTCGTTTAAAATGAGCCACAACTTTTTGTACCTTCGTTATTGTGGATGCTATTTCAGGTAAATTTAAACCTTCTTGGACTATAAGGTTCAACTTATGAACGTAACATCCAAAATGATCCCACTGTAGTTCGTTCGCAGCGTTCACCATATTGCTAGCATTGTCAGTGACAAAGAAGTTTACTTTTTCTTTTATGTCCCACGACTCAGTTATCTTTTTTAATTCTTCTGATATATTTGCACTGGTATGAGATCCTCCTAGAGCACTGCACTGTATTAACACTGACATAAACTCCAATGTTTCGGTATGGATAAAGTGGCCAGTAACAGCTATGTAAGCGTCCATGCTTCTTGACGTCCAGCAATCTACGGTCAAGCAGATAGTTTCACAGAAATTTTTTAGTTTATTTTTTATTTCACATAGCTTGTTTTCATATTCGGCTGCTAATAATCTATTGGATAGGGCTCTACGACTGGGAATCTCATAATTCCGATTCAGCGCTTGGCTATATGCCCGGAATCCTTCGTCGTTTACAATGTCTAAGGGCTGAAAGTCTTTAGTTATCATTTTCAATAGGCAATTATCTATATGAGATTTCTCATTAGACCCGAGTTTCCTTGGTATATACGAGGACATCATTCTTTGAGTTTTCGTCGGTGGACCATCATTTGATACCGATTTGGCATGTTGATTAGTCACTGCTACCGCCACCGAAGATGAAGAGGTCGAGGGGGTAGGTAAAGAGGTTGTTGTTGAGTGCACTGAAATGGTTGTTGGCACTGAGGGAAGATTTTCGTCACCATGAGTCCTACCGCCACCATGTATGCTAGTTTCATCACCATGCAAAATTATATTCTTATTTAAATTACCAGATGACATCCTTTCAGATTCCGAACGGCAAAACTGTTCATACACTCCTACGTGTCTTTGCTTAAGGTGAAGCTTTAAATTTGTAATTGTACTTTTGAAAGATAAAGTTTTTTTGCAATAATTGCACACTGCTTTTTTTTCGTCCATACTTTGGACTATAAAATAGTTCCAAACGGCTGCGCTACGCTGGCGTGACATTATTATGCACTTTTATACAAAACACGCAAAATCCTATCACTAAATATTTACAATTACTTTAGGTATAAAACTTAACGAAAAACAAACAAAACACTAAATAATATCTTACACTAAATATTTAAAATTACTTTAGGCATAAAACTTAACGAAAAGCAAACAAAACAATAGCTTCGTCACGTAATATGGAGGACCTACGAGTACTATCAAAACATTATGTCTATAACAGATAACAGTGTCATTGTCATCTCAGCTAGACAGCTAACTGAACACTAATATATTATAACAGCCAAAAAATTAAACAACAGGCACAACAGCTAGCAATGAACGAAATACAAGCAAATATATTTGTTTACCGTTATACTTTAGTGTTAGTAAAATAAATTCTTATAATATTGTTTTAGAGTATAAATTTGTGTAAACCATACGCAATCCTTGTGGTACAATGAATGTAGTATGCTCCGATAGAGGCGCCGCGTCTCATCCGACGGTTAGACCGTAAACTATAATATATTATATTTTCATAGCTAGCGCACACGCAAACCACAAATGATAATTGTCACTGTTACTTTTGTTAGATGGCGCTTTCTAACGACAATGAATATATTATAACAGTCAATGGTTCATTATTCTAATGTGTTGTAAGATTATAAATATATAATGAAATATATTATCTGTTGTATGTTATAACGCCCAACTTTACAGATACTTAGACTTTTCCAAGAATGCGCAAGGTTTGCAAGGTTGATTTATGTACTGGTCAGGTGTACCTAATACTGCTACCGATAGTGAGTCTGTTGGATTTGGGTATGACCACAAGCTTATGTTGAATGGACACCTTCATTTGTCACTCGAGGCCTAGTTTATCGAAGTTAAGGATGACAAACGAGCACACGATACACATGATAGATAGTAAGAAAATGCTTGCGCTGATTAAATTGGAATTTAGAGCTGTATGCGTACCTCTTACGCTCAATTGATCTTTTATAATCTTATTCATCTTCAAAATGTAATATTGAACACATAAATTGATGTATGCTACAGTTGATCAACTTGGTACCATATAGTTTCAACCGAAATGGTTTCAATTTTTTTTTGTATATAAAACTGAGGTGACAAATGAACTTATAGAACACTTGATGGTAAATGGCTTCTGCAGTATACGGACACCTCCAGTACAACTACAAACAAAGATGGCTACAGATGCGTTGACATCTCTGAGGACTAAGATGAAATGCCTTATAGCCTGTAATTACTAATTGTAATATCCGTATGAGGAAGCTCAAAATCGCTCAGCGAGCTATGGAGAGGGTTATGCTCGGCGTTTCTCTGCGTGATAGACTTAAAAACGAGGATATCCACAGTAGAACCAGAGTAACCGACATAGCCTAAAGAATTAGTATGCTAAAGTAGCAATGGGCCGGTCATATAGCTCAAAGAACCGACAACCGATGAGGAAGAAAGGTTCTCGAGTGGCAGCCTCGTACTGGCAGGCGAAGTGTAGGGCGTCTCCCCGCTAGATGGAGTGACGAACTGGTAAGACATGCAGGAAGTCAATCCATGCAGGTGGCTTGGTACCGTGCTTTGTGGCATTCCTTGGGGGAGGCTTATGTTCAGCAGTGGACTTGTAAAGGGCTGTAATGATGGTGATGATGATGATGAATGGCTCTTTATACTCTTTAGACCAGAATACAGTAGAGCAAACATTAAAAAATAAGTAAGAGTGTGTTACCTAACCAGACGTTCTTCTAGGCGGAAAAGAAGTCCTTTCACCTAAAAAAAAAAAACACCTGCTTTTATTTTATTTTTATAGAATAAGAGTGACCAACGAGCACACAGTCAACTTGATGGTAAGTGGATGCCGTGGCCCATGGAAATTTATCCTCAATTAAGAGTCAAAGTTTGGACGTGGATAGAAAACGGGAGATCTCCCACCTGGCAAGGTGTTTAGCCCGCGGAGCGGCCAACGCTATGTGTGTTATTTCAGAGCTCTTCTATATACATTGCGTTAAATTCAGAACTTTGATAGCGCTATTTAGAATTCGGTGCGTTTCGCTTACGGCGCAACGACAGCGCCGCCACATCACTAGATCACACCACTCCAGACTATATCACATGCTCCGACCGGAGCTCGATTGTGCAGTCTGCGGTGAGTGGAGAGTTTAGAATAGTACCGAAATGTGTTTTCGGTGCATCTGAATTTTTGGGTTATCAAAATTTCAGCCAATAGTATTAAGCCTCTCCAGGAAAAAGTTAAGGCGATAAATGACTTTCTTTCGCCCAAAACTGTTCGCCAGCTCACATTATTTCTGGGCATGATAAATTTCTACCGGCGATTTTTGCCTAATGCTGCGCGAATTCAAGCTCCCTTAAGTGCATTACTTGCAGGAGCTGCAAAAGATTTTCAGCGAATAATTGGACAGGCAATGCTAGTAAAGTTTTGAAGATTGTAAGCTAAGCAGCTTTACTGGCTCACCCTGATACCCATGCCAAGCTCTCTCTTGGCACTGACACCTCAGATATATAATTAATAGAATGAGGCGTTACTTTGCGGAAATCCATTAAATTGTTGTAAAAGCTTTTATACCTCAGATATAGCTTTAGGTGCTGTATTGCAGTAGTATAAAGACGGCACGTGGCAACGCCTTTCGTTCTTTTCACGCAAAATGAGTTCTGCGCTGCAAAAATATTCGCCATACGATTGAGAGCTTCTCGCCATCTACGAGGCCATTAGGTATTTTTGGCATATGTTAGAGGCGAGACATTTTATTGTCCATACTGACCACAAGCATATCAGTTTTGCTTTCCGCAAGAGGAAAGATAACTGTTCGCCTAGACAGTATGGATACCTAGACTACATTTCGCAGTTCACAACCAACATAAGGCATATCTGGTAAAGACAATGTTGTTGCCGAACCCTTATTACGAGTTGAGGAACTGCAAGTGCCAGTCAATCTTAAGACATTGGCCGCAGCTCAAGCGTCAGATCTTGAACTGGCTGAACTTCGCAAAGGTGGATCATCCCTTCGCTAAGAGGAGTATGATATTCCTGGGAGTCGCACTTGCATGTACTGCGATGTCAATACACCGGCTGCCAGACCATTTGTCCCTAAGGTGCTGCGCAGACAAGTTTTTGAAAGTCTGCATTCTTTGAGCCATCCAGGCGTATATGCCACAGGAAAATTAGTTGTAGAGATAAAAAGCTCAAAAGTGTGGCCCAGCATCAGGAAGGACCGCAGAGAGTGGTCACGTGCCTGCCTGGTTTGCTAACATGCCAAAGTGATGCGACACGTATTTGCGCCTTTAGGCACATATAACTTGTCTCGTGCAAGATTCGAGCACGTCCACATCGATCGTGTGGGGTCTCTGCCAACATCGCAAGTATTTCGATACTGCTTCACCGCAGTCGGTAGCTTTACACAATGGCCAGAGGTTGTACCGATTGTGCATATAACTGCAGAGAGCTGCCTACTGTTGCCAAAGCACTGCTGTCGAGATGGATAACTAGATACGGCTGTCCAGCAGACATTGTCATAGATCATAGCATCGCTGGATGTAAGATATATGAACCATGTAACTTAGATCTTGATAAGGTTTACAATCATATATACGAGTATAGACCTGTCAGCGAACTGAACAAGCCTTCCAAAGGTTCGTGGATTAGGTCACGCGTGGTCTAGATTTTTGTTACTGTTTCCTGGATGACTCTTTAATATTTTCTAGAAGCGAGCCAGAGCATGAGGAGCATTTACGTCAAATATTTAACCGACTCTAAGCGTACGGGATTTTGATCACCTCAAAATGTCTTTTCTGACAGCGTCACCACATCATCCCCTTGCTCAGACCGGAGGTCGATAGTGTAGTCTGCGGTGAGTCGAGAATAAGGCAAGTAATCTACGAGAGTGCCGTGAAGAGGCGAGCAGTTAAGCTTAGAGCCGTGCTAAACACTGTAGCGAAGAGGATAGCTTGAAGGAACAGGAGGCATTATTCCAGTGCTGCGATGAACCATGTAAAGCTAGATGGCTTGCAGGATCTGAAGACTGCAGACAATATCTGCTCGGGAGCGAATAGATGGTGTTCGGTGAGAACGATGACGAAAGCTGAAACGTTGAGGTTTCCGAAGGTTGCCTGTTGCGTGTTCATATCACGTCGGTTGGTCACCAATTTGGCTGTGGATAGAAAAGGGGAGATCTCCCGCCAGGCAAGGTGTTCAGTCTGAGAAGCGGCCAATACTTTATGTGTTATTTCAGAGCTGTTCTATATATAGCCCATTAAATTCGAAACTTTGATAGATTTGAATTTGGTTTAGACTTCGGTGCATTTCGCTTACGGCGCGTCGACAGCGCCACCACAAAAGTGCAGATGCGTTTCACCACTGAGTACTAACATGGAATGCCTTATTTACAGTAAAAAGGGTCTCCGGTTTACTACACTCACCATACGAAACACAGCAGCACTAAGCTGCAATTTACGCTGGTATTCTGTGAGAGCGTGGTCCTTCCCCGGTCGAGCCGACCCATTCGTGTTATAACCATTATATAGCTGCAGCATGGCTCTTTTACGTACAGAAACACTTTTGTAAAAACTGTACAGAAGAAATTTTTATATTAAAAAAGATATGAATATCTATTGTCCCGTGGGAGTCGTGAAAGATCGGAAGATACGCGCTTCATCAGAACAAACCAAGTCGGTATAATGTTATTAGGTAAACAAGAATTGAATCTTGAGACACATGATATATGAGTATTTTTTATAATCTACTAGCATTTTCCCGTGACTTTCCTCGCGTGGACTTCAGTGTTCTAGAAATTGGGATTACCTCGTTGTCTGTCAGCGTGTTTGTCTGTGACAAAAGTTCTTCATTCATTAAAATTCGTTAAAAGTTAATAATTTCTCGATCAATCTCTACTTTGTGATTTTCTTTTTGGGCACTCAACCAACCAAGCTTATGAATATGAGTTGTTGTTTAATAAATTCAATATTATATATATATATATATATATATATATATATATATATATATATATATATATATATATATATATATATTGAATTTATTAATTTCTTTACTATCTCGTACACATATCGGGATTTAGCAATGTGAAAGCAAAGAGCAGAAAGAAATTTAGTAAGTAAATTCTCGATAATAATATATATGAAAGGTTTTTAAATTACATTTTCCTTCTAGTTTCAATAAAAAAATGAAGTTATTTGGTTACGGTGATGAATGCGCATTGCGAAATCAGAACATATTTGTAGCAAAATTTTAAATACTCGTACTCTATATCGGAGCGAGTATTTTAGTTTTCAATTTTTAGAAAATCTGTTTGAAGTTTACTGCAGTAAATATATAGAGGTTTAAGGCTGACAAATAAATAGCTATAACAATATTGTGTATTATATTTAAAACCAAAATGCTTATTTTTTAATTTTGGCCAGAGTAGGATACTTTTTAATTTATTTTAAGTCAAATGAACTCCCAGGATACAAAAGTTAAGTTAAATGACTTCTAATTAATGCATATTATATTATATATAAATATATTTTAAATATAACTTGAAGTTAACTGGGCATAATCTCGCGGTGACTAGGAGAGAATGCCAAAAGGCCTTACGTCCGCCCTTTGTAATCCTATTAAATTAGAATTAAGTAAAAACTCAGTAATTTTTTAATCACTTATGCTTTTATAACTTTCAACTATCACCAAGGTAACAAGAAGCTCTACTTTACTCTCTTCAATTTCTTTTTAAGGTCTTTAATGGCATAAAAGCGTTTCTAACAATGTACTAATAGGCACGTTTCACAAGATTTGCCCAAACTTACCACGATAGGCGGGCGGGTTGGTGAGTGTAGAGCTGATACTCCTCACCACCAGTGTATTTAATACGGCTTCAGCGTTTTTGAATGGATAATTCGCCATTTGTCGGCCCGCAGAGTATCTTACTTTCAATGGTAGGGTGGACCACATCGCAAGAAATGTTAATATTTGGAGAGAACAATTTTCATTACTAGTTTATACGTGGTAGAGACATGCTGCAGCTATATTAGTAGTATATTTGAAGCACGAATGGGTCGGCTCGACCGGGGAGGGATCACGTTTTCACAGAATACCAGCGTAAAATAGCAGCTTAATACTGCTGTGTTTCGTATGGTGAGTGTAGAGAACCGGAGACCCTTTTTACTGGAAAAGAGGCATTCTATCTTAGTCCTCACGGGTGACAACGCATCTTCATTTTGATTCGCAAACGAGGATAAATGTAAATGTCTATGGGCCACAGCAACCACTTACCATCAGGTGGACTGTGTGCTCGTTTGTCACCCTGTCCTATATAAAAAAAGGAAAAAATATAGTAGTTTTCATAGTTTTAGTCATTAGTGTTTCCTCTTCACATCAATGTGCTTTTCTTCACGTAATAGTATGGTATAAAAATAAAATACTAGATTTATGAGAATGAGAACAAGTACTGTGACCTTGTCCTGCTAAAGCTTAACCTCACTCCCTTCGCGTTCGAGGTGTGCATAAAAATTTGCGACTTAGACAAATGTTTTGACCCTTTTTTCTGGAAAAGAGGCATCCCATCTTAGTCCTCACGGGTGGCAACGTATCTGCATTTTGATTATTTATTGAGGATAGATGTAGATGTCTATGGGCCACAGCAACTACTTTCCATCAGGTGGACTGTGTGCTGGTTTGTCACCCTTATCCTATAAAAAAAAATGTTTCTCTTATGAAGCAATCTGTGTGGAGCCCTGTATTCAGCAGTGGGCTTTAATAGGATGTAATGAATGAATGAATATAAATTCAATAACAACATCGAACCAGTATATGTACACATTTCGTAGAATTACTTTAAACCTTATATTGAAAAGTTTCCATTTATAAAATTTGCACACTTGACAAAGTTGATTTTTTCAACATTTGTTCCCATTATGTACTTGATCTTTCGTGACACGTCGTTACTGGAGCGTGACAAATTTGTTCTGAACAAGGGCCTAAGAACTTTGCCAGTGACAGGGAACGTTAGTATAAAAGTTGTGAAGGCGTGTCTACACTTCTCCTAAAGCAAATATATCTATAAACTAACATTTTTATGGAAATTATGCATAATTCTATGGCACATAGTTTTGCAGCATATTAAACTTAAGACAGGACAAACACTAATGCGCGGATATATATTATGTAGATAGTTATAAATGTAGAAAAAAGGTAATATGAGTATATATCTATATAAATATTACACTAGCGAAGTTTGTGAAAACGTTGTTTCTAAATCATAAGTGTATAAACGGCTAATCGAATCTAGACGAATTTTTTTTTCTTTTTTTTCTATTATCCTCCGACATGTTGATCGGAGACTTTGTGTAGCTGATTCCTGTTTTATATAAGTTTATTTTAATTTCACATTCTTTTTATATAGTTTTTACTTTATTTCCTTTTTTTTCTTTTTTTTTCCTTATTCTGTGTATTCTATGAACTAAGTTTTTTTTTTGATTTTTTGATTGATTAGTACATTTTATTTTATTCTCACTTTTCCTTTTTTCCAAATGTGGTTAATTCTTATTATATTAGTATTCTACACTATTTCTAATTAAAGTCTCTTCTTTTTTTTTTCAATGGCATTATTATTTTATATAATATTAGGACATATGTACTCATATGTCTAATTATATAGTTTTCTTATTCTCTTGTCTTATTTTTTTTATATCCCTTTTTACTGTGCTTATTGTGCTTTTTGTTTGAAGTATCTTATTCTATATTCTAAATTAATTTTATCTTGTTCTTGTTTAGGCACTTTTATTAGTTTTTATGATTTTATTAGCTACGGTTATACAATATTTTGTGAAAATGTTTCTACCGCGTTTGTCTTTCATTATGTTGTGTATACTTTCTTTTGTCAATTTTAATCCTATGTGCAGTTCCACGTCTGCTCTATTTTTGCAAAATTGAGGGCAGTCTATAATTAAATGCAGAGAAGGTTGGGGTTGGTTGTTGTCACACGTACAGTCTGGTCTAGATTTAATTTTAAAACGGAACAAATAATCTGCAAAGGCTACATGACCAGTGAAAACTTGTACTAATAATACTGGCGTTAAATTAATGTGTTTTAGAATGCGATATGCTGCTTCTACTTCTGGAAAAAATACTTTTGTAATTTCGGCTTTTTCTTCTGTTAAATATCTCTCATCCCATTCCTTAATTGTTTTAGGTCTAATTTGGTTCTTTATGAACGAAATTGGACATTTTGCGTAATTTATTTTTGTTTTTAATTTTAAAGCTGCTTCCTTTGCGAGTTCATCTGCGCGTTCATTCCCGGGAATACCTACATGTGCTTTAACCCAATACAGCCCTATCCTCCTATTTTGACTTCTTAATTTAGCGATATCTCGCCTAATTTCGAAAGCCAACGGTTGATATGCTGATTGATTTTTGACATGTTCCAGTGCAGATCTTGAATCACTGTATATGTAAGTACTTTGGTAATTCTTTGCTTTTTGAATTGCTTGATGCATTGCGTAAAGTTCAGCCTGAAAGACAGTGCAGAATGAATCTAATTATACTATCATATCCTTGGTTAGCACATGGGGTACTTTGCTGTGTGAAAATAACAGTCCACGCGGAAAATTAAACATAAAGACGTTTCTTTTTATTAGCGGGCGTAGCCATGAATGGGAGCTTGTAGGTATTAAAAAAGTTCCTTTATTGGTAAAATAAAATACATACCCTCGTACAATAACTGCGTCAATAAAAATAACCCATACGTAAAGAAATTAATACATCGTAGCTTAAAATATCGAAACACCACAAGAAAACTTACGTAATCATACATTTTTTGAGTTATGTTTAGTAAAGACAAACATTTTGTAAATAAACTAAACTGACACCATTTAATTTCAGATCGTTTTCTTGTAGAATATTATATAGAACAACTATGAAATTATTATCGATCGTTAAATTAAGAAAAATTGCTAAATCCTTTTACTATCTTCAGGATATTATGCTACATACATTAGGAAACAAGAATGTACAGTCGAATTGTTAATCTCCTCCTTTTTTGAAGTGGGTTCAAAGCCTTATTCTAAAAACATAAAATTTTTAGGCCCAAATCTTATGATAATTATTATTTGCAGAATAGACTGATGTTAGTTGGCCAATGCGTGCCAGCGTCTTGCAATGGAAGCGACATTGCAACAGTGCTAGAAGCGTCTGAGGTAGCAGCAGAAAAACGAGCTGCAGCCAATGGTATCGCAGCCTCCATCCGTACTCTTTACGTCCGTCCAGTGCCCGGACATTATGATTTACTCGCCGATATTAAACTGCAAATTCTTGGGTATTACTTCATAATATATAATTGACGATATTTCTTAGCGTTGAAAAATATATTTGAAATAAAAATTTTAATATAAAAGCGTCAGTAGCCTAATAGCAGGACGCGGACCACGAACTCCAAAGGTCCCGAATCTGCCATTCGACTACTGTCGTGAACCACTTCTAACAAGCATTTTAAGCTTACCAGAAGTGGTTAAAGAGAATATTAGTAATGTTTATAATATATAAATATTATAATATATAAATATTATAATAATAATAGCATTACTAGTATTTAAAAAAAAGAATATTATTCAAATGTTCTATATGTACACACTATTTATAGATTATGTATAATTATATATAGTTTAAAGTTTGTGGGATAGTCCTTTTTTATTATTTTAGAGTTGGCACTTTGTTGTGGGACTTAGTAGATGTAAAATACCTATTATTATTTAACTTTTTTATTTTACGGAAATTTCCTTTTACCTAAAACACTTTTATAGTGTTCTGATTTAGAAATTAATACCTGTGTAATCTTCAAATATAATTTGCTTTATGACTTTGAAGATATTGAACATAAATATTTGATTTTAGTAACTTTTAATTAATTTTACTTTCATAAAATATTTGATAAATCCTTGAATGACGAGATTGAAAGTGAAGAGACTCCGGGGATCTTTTACGTGACATTTATATGTTTTATCTATTTCATAGGTCAGTTTTGCTGATAGTCGCGTTATGGATGTTGATAGCATCACTCTACGAAGGATATTTGGAGCGGCGCTATCGAAGGACAACGGAATTGCGCGACCTCGAAGTGGCGCGTCAGAATAACAACTTTAAACCATCTGTTGGTACTTTCGTTTATGAGCCCATTAAAAAACTTTTCATATCGCTGAAAGAGACAGACGTATTTTTGTGCTGGACCTGCTCATGTATTCAATTATTTGACACTATTTAGTGAAAAGTATGTGTAGTCTTCATTGGTATCATCTCCATTACAGCCTGTCAAAGCCCCACAGCTGAACATAGGCCTCCCCATAGATTGCCTTATAGGGGAGGGGAATATTTGCCATATTATATCAATGGTATATATTATATAAATTGTATTTTTATAAAAATAATTTTAAACATATTTTGTCTCATTTACAAATCTTAATAGAGAGAAAATACTATTATTCATTTTAGAACTCTGCATTACAGATAGAAAATACTTTGGTACAAACAAATGAATATTATGAGATTTATGTAACTACATACATAAACAATAAATGGAAATGTTATGTTTTCCGTTGTGTACATTAGCTAAATTTCGAATCAAAAATTATTTAATTTTATGTAGACCTATTTCAAGTTTTTATAAACACAAAAAATCGGTCATTTTACCTGTTCAAAAATTACACGTTTATAGTAAAAAACCGTCTGTTTCGTCCTCAATAATTATTAAATTACACGTTAAAACTTCTAATCTATATCAAATTGTAATATAAAATTACAAAATACTATTTTTGTAAATTAAATTAATATTGAAGTGCTTACAGTCAAATACGAGCTTACCCCAAACCGATGAGAAGACAGAGGACGAAGAAAGCAAACACCTCCGTCGAGACAGACGTGGTAAGTTATAAAAATGTCATCTATATAATTAAGTTAGCTAGTGATACATATGTGTTAAATTTTACAAGGGCTGATTACACGGCCTAATGTACTTTTTATACAAACGAGCAAACATTTCATCCGTTGATAAATAGATGTTGTGAACCAGGGGCACTTAATTCCATTCTCTTTTAAGAATGCAGATAAGTTTTTGCGCCTCAGGTCCAAAATAAAATTAAAGCCTCGTTTGTGTAAATGGAACTTTATATAATACTAGAAGCGACTGTAATTTATTGGATAAGGAAATAAAGTATAAAACGATTTTGTATCATTAAATAGTTTAAGGCTTTGTTAGTGAGTAGGGACACACAGACAAACGGACAGAGCCTCTTTTTACTCGTTACCTAGGCATTCTATCTTAGTACTCGGTGATGGTTGCTGATACATTCACCTATTTTATTTTTAGTCGAAGATAGATGAAGGGTCATTGGGCCACCGTACTTTACCTTACTGTACATACAGGTGGACTGTGTGATCGTTAGTCACCATTAATTGTAAAAAAGGAGTAATTTTAACATATATATTTCACGTACGTGCCCTGTCGTGCAGCGCAAACGAATCCATAACTCTACTTTGTTCCGTGAGTGTCAGAGGTAACTAATGGGAAATGCTAAAAATATTTCAAGGCAGCTTTAGACAGATGACCATATACCGAGAGGTCTGGTAATACGATAGTCATTCCACCTTGACATACTTGACAATTAAGGTAGATCCTCCCTACAATAGGTGAACCCAATGTCTAGTCGTGGACTATTATGAACTCATGAAGACGAAGAGCAATATACAGCACAGAGACGGCCACGTAACAAAGCGGTCATACTTCCGGCCAAAATCCAGCTAGAGGTTACTAATCAGCAAACAATGTTTCAAAATTCAGATTTCAACTCTTTTATCAACAAAACCGAAAACAGGGTTGTCGGTTTTGTTGATAAAAGAGTTAAAATCTGAATGGCAGTTCCAACAACGTTGTACATTTAAGCAACACACGACAACCCTGAATGTTATTCGTACTCAGGTTCTCAATTCGAGTGTATGTATGTTATGCGCTATCTTCGCAGATTGTGAACCAATTTTGATGATTCTTTTTTATTAAATAGGTTATACTTCAAGGATGGCTCCATATAAAATTGGAGAAAAAATTTCACCCCTAAAAGTAACAAATAAATAACTTCTTTTTTAGCAATTTGAAGTCGGTTTTTACTTTTTGTTAAAAGTTATAATAATCACATTTATATTTTGGTAGGATATTTAATTATGTAAAAAAAGGAAATTTAGTTTAAATAAATACATGGCCTTAATTTTTTTCTTGCGTTGACGCTTTACTTTTTGTTATTTTCATTTTGAAATATACTATATAAAAATAAACGGTCGTCAAAGTTATTGATGCGGTTAGTTTCAGTAAGGAGCACTGTAGTTGAAACTAACCGAACCGAACTTTGTCAACATCTGTCGACAGCGATTAACGTTAATTTGTAGTTTTCAGACTATCCACTTTGTATAATGATCAAGATTCTAGGTTATTTAGAAATTTCAAGTTCTAAGTAAGCTAGAAATGTCTTAGGTTTTTGATAAGTCAGTCAGTGAGGGACGAAAAGGATACTTCAGAGACCTTAATAACTCAAGAGCTATAATAGGTTTATTGTGGATGAAATTTGGGATTTTAAGTATTTAAGGGTTCCTAATTACGTATATACAACTACAAGCACATTTACAAGTGGTCAGGCCTCAGGCTTTTTTTGAGTTATGGGAGGCTCCAAAGTGGCCCGAAATCGTTCGTGTGAGATACCCACTGCTTCTGCGTCTCTCTTTTTTCTAAATTTGGCTGACACGTATCTCGATAACTTTGGATAAATAATTGACTGTCATATTTTTTATGTTGCTGATTTATTCGATTAGATTAGCAATAAAAACTACAGTAAACAATATTTTAACGATAAAATTTTTTTCAGGTGTTTGGTCTGAACTTTTATTATCTTTTTCAATTCTTTCAAATGGTCGAGCAATCCTCAGCACACACCGCCCAAGTGATGGAGCACTCACGTGTTTACACGGAATGAGGTAACTTTGATTTATTATACTTTATATTTTTATTATTTTTCGTATACATATATAGTATACTACAATATTTTCACTGAATCGAAATGTGCGCGTCAACGTGTTACCACTTGTCGGATGTCAGACCCGACAAAAAGTTAGGTGCATTAGTGGCAGAATGTTTTGTTTATTAATCCGACATCGGCTGCTATTAAGCTCCGATAAATTTAATTAGAAAGTTTAGATTAGTGCTGTAGGTCGGAAAAACAAACTTGTTTCAAGTCAATTGAGAAGTGCAAGTCAGTGGTCGCAACCAAATAATGCACATTCATCGTGCACAGTCACCGCCTGAAGTGTACTGAAATTAGATCTAGCGTTGTTGCTGTTGCTAATCTAATCTCACACACACCCACACACGCACATAAATATGTTAATAAATATTGCCTGAAGTAAAAATAAATAAATACATAATATTATATTCTTAAGCGTTTATAACAGAATTTCATAGCTTGATATTTTCACGATGCTCTAGGACATGCCGCCACATAATTTAACGTGTGGAGATTTTCATTAGGGAGCAAGAACATGCAAATACGCATATTCGCTTTAGTAATAAAGATATTAATGATAATGACGTAAAAACGAACGGCCAGGGGACACAATGTGATCAAACTAAATTTAGGTCCGAATTTCCATTCCAATAGCATAGAATATAGTACGTTTTATTCAAACACCTAGTCCTAGGAAGAACCAGCTTCTTGCTGATGAGTAGGAGTTTTTTAAATATTAATGTACAATATAATATACTGTATAATTTGTGAGAGGGTTTAGCATATGGAAATGTTGGTCGGGCTGCCCCAAAACCCTCTCATAAATGAAAGATGGCATGTTAGGCCCCAGAATCGCTTACACTCTGTTTTGTACTTGGAAAAAGAATTCAGATTTCGTGGTTCCGATTACATTGATGTGCAAATCTCAAGATGCAAAAAAAATGTCAAATAAAATAAAAACAACTAATGAATTATGATTTTTTAAATGGCACCATTTCAGATTTACCATTATTGATATTTCAGACGATGCGCTAAAAACTTTATCCGCCAAAACAAACGTCTTAAATTGAAAATTCAAATTTCCAAAACTTCAATTATAGTTTTGTTGTATTTGGCACTGACAATGTTAAAAAAAAATTCTTAATCACTGTCAATGAGCCAGGATAAATTGTTTGTATTGTTTTAGGTTCATGTCAGTAATATGGGTGATAATGGTTCACACATACTTGACCGTGTTCTACATCGCAGACAATAAGACAATGAGGGTCGTCACTGAGAGAAACTTTTTGTATCAATCGGTGGGCAATGCGTCATACTGTGTCGATACTTTCTTTTTCATCAGGTAAGATTTTTCTGTTGTTTCTCATAGATGATAGACTTAAGGCTTCGTAAGCTGACGTGACGATGTGCCTGCTAAATTGCTTAAAGAATCAACAACCCACAGTTAAAGAAAGGTATTCGATTCTTTGACTTTATACTTTTGGAAACAGTACTTTTGTAGTGGGAAGCAGAGTCGCCCCTATAATTGAAATTTGATAATTTTTTCTTGGAAGTACACAAATGGTAGACTTATATTATATCTAAAGATCAAAATTCAATATATTAATTACGGTAATAATATTAATAGCATTCGAAGCTCAAATCATTTCCGTAGCAACCTCAGTCCATAATTACGAGTGAATAGGCATTTTGTAAGTAACTGTGTCTTACTCTAATGGATAGGTGAAACATTCTATTGATTGTAAAAAAGATAAATAAAATGGGGATATTTGTTAATATATTGTATAAAAATCTTGTATATATAATAATAATATATCTATATCATTAATAGAGAGGATGCCTAATTTTATCGACTTTTATTTTTTAGTGGTCTGCTGGTAACGGTTCTCTTCTTAAGGAGTGAAGATAAAACAGCTGAACGACGAATTGTAAAGGAGAAGAAGAAACTAAATGTTGATATTAATAAGAACACGAACGGGTTCACAAACTCCGCTTTATCTGTGTCCGTAATAAGTCAGCAATCGTTTTACGAAGACTTGTCAGAAATGCCAAAAACCAGTGTTTACTCCATAGGAGAAGTTTTCAGAATGACAAAATCATTTTTTGTTATGTTGTGCTATCGTATAGTAAGGTTAACGCCTGCCTATGCATTCGTCATCGGCTTAAATGAGGTGGCACTTCGGTATACTCACGACAGCACGGTGTTCGAGCCTGCCATCTTCGACCATATTACATGCGATCGATATTGGTGGCGTAATTTGTTGTATATCAACAACTTTTACCCAAAAACTGAAATGTGTATGGTATGGTCATGGTATATGGCAAACGATACTCAATTCTATGTCGTGGGAATCATTTTATTATTAATATCAGTCAAGTAAGTACCAACTTTTTTCTTTTAATGTAATAGTTTTTTCTGTATAGGTTGTACTGCTGGACTTGTTTGTTTGAGATATTTTTACTGAATCTCTTAAAAGTCTCACAAATTTGATTTGCTTCGCAATGTCTATATGCTAAAGTATACCGAGGGCATAACGTAAGGCTCCATATTTTGCACTTCCCGGTAATTTTACTATCCGGAATATCATGTGTTATCTATTCGATATCAGGTTTTTGGCTAAATCTAATTTAAGTAAGGCTTTGAAAAAAGCGTAGAAAATATATGCAAATTATTACAGTTTCCAAAGTAGTCTGCTGTTTTATTTTAATTTTTGACTCTTTTGTGTCGACTAATAGGTCGAGGAATATCTAAAAGGTGACCTAACCAGAATGTCATCTAAAAATTTACATTAAACTTCGTCCCCTATTTTTCAACAACTGGAACTTCAAATTTTATTGTGGTTCCATTTTAATTTATATATAGATTTTGCTTAATAAGACTATAGCAAAATACAGGTTTAAGGATTTTTATGAAACCAGTTACAGCATTGAAAAATTCGATCCAGTAAGTATGTCAAAATGAAAAAAACTTGGACAGTAAAATTACGAATAGAGCACAAGAATATATTATCGTGCATAGGTCGGGGAAAAGTTCCTTCGTATTATGTTTGTATAAAATTGAAGAGAAATCTTTATGGTTATACTGTTTGTTTCTGCCTGGTTTTAATATTAATACATATAGGACATTAAATAAAAGAAAAATAAAAAGTAGAAAATGTTTTTCCGCTATTTTTCAATTGTTTTTCTGTCCACCAAGATGAGTGAATCTAACGAAGAAATTCGATACATTCTGAAGTTTTATTTAAAAAAAGGGGAAAATGCGACTCAAGCCGCGAAAAAAAATTGTGTTGTTTATGAACCTAATGCAGTGTCAGTAAGAGTAGCACAAAGTTGGTCCAAGCGTTTTCAGTCCAGCAATTTTGATGTGAAAGGTGCAGCTCGCTCTGGTCTCCCTCATACGGATAAAGTCGATGTCATTTTTGACAAAGTGTAGTAAGATGGGCACATTAGTAGTTACGACATAGCCGTGGAATTGAGGATTGACCACAAAACAGTTTTGACCTATTTGAAAAAGTCAGACTGTACAAAAAAGCTCGATATTTGGGTACCACATGAGCTCACTGAAAGAAACCTAATGAATCATGTACTCATTTGCGGTTCTTTGAACCATTTTTGAAAATATTGATCACTGGTGATGAATAGTGGATCACCTATATATGATAAATAGTGGATAACGTGCGAAAAAGATCATGGTCAAAGGGTACTCAAGCTCCACAAACTGTGGCGGAACCCGGATTAACACGAAATAAGGTTATGCTGTGCGTATGGTGGGATTGGAAGGACATCATTTATTATGGGCTTTAACCGCCGGGCAAAAGCATCGATTCTACTGCGAACAACTAATGAGACTCAAGCAAGAAATTGAGAGAAAACGGCTGGAATCAATCAGCAGAAAATGAGTGGTCTTTCATCATGACAACGCCAGATCACACACATTTTTGGCCACTCAGCAAAATTAAGAGAACTTGGTCGGGAAGTGTTAATTTATCCACTATATAGTCCTGACCTTGAACCCTCAGATTTTCAACTATTCCGGTAGTGTTAGGTTAATACAAGATAGGACTGTCAACTCTACTTGTCGCATTTTTTAATCAAAAATCCTAAGATTTCTACAGCAACTGGATTATGTCACTGCCTACACGATGGCAACAAATTATCGAATAAAATAACACATATTATAATTAAATGTTTTTTTAAAATTGTTAATCTTTCAAAAAAATGTCTTCAATTTGTATATAAAATTTGAAGAAACTTTTTCTCCGACCTATTCAATTAGTGGCCTGCTATATTAGATTGTCAAAATGAGAATTCTGGACGGTAGTTTTTCTCATAGCACAATACAAGCTCTCTCAGGTTCTAGTTATTTTGGATGATCATAATAACACCTTAGGAGATTATAAGATTCCTTTAATCCGTTTTTACGATACTCATGAGTAGAGAGTATAAACAAGGGTACAATAAGGTATAATTCACAATTCCTAAGCAGTCCTTATTTAAATGTTTAAAAGTTTGAATAGTAAAAATAACGTGTGTTTTATTTCAACAGGCACATAAAGTTTGCAGTAATATCGTTGATGACGCTGTTGGTCAGTTCTTGGGCGACCACTATATACATATCGCTTTCCTACCAATACAAAGCCCGGATACAAGAACCCTTTGAAATGTTCGATGAACTATACGATAAGCCGTGGTCACGGATCGGACCCTACTTAGTCGGTAAGTACGGTTGGATCTCATCGCCTATAAAGGCACCACATAAAAATGATCAGATTTCAGTTTTATTACCTCAATCAATCCCTTTCATAAAGCTGTGAACGTTCATTTTATGGAAATTGCTCCTAGATACTCATATCAAGTTCATATTACAACTCAATAAAAAAATTTACTTTAAATCCTATAGATTCATATTGTTGTTAGTGATCGAATTTCGTTTGACTCTCCACTCTAGAAATTTCTCCTTTTTCGATGAAAAGTTTTAAATATATTAATTGCACATGAACAAACATTTTCACATTAAGGTCAATTATTTGTAGACCACACAAATACTTGGACTGTGTGAGATCCGAACTTGCGGCAGGCAGCCATAATCACTTTTGGTCTTGCGTCGATTTGGACACTATTATATTTTATAAGCGTTTTCTCCATGTTTTTCTTAACTCGCTTTCGTGTATGTCTGTTCGTATACGATGCATTATTTTAAATCGCTAATTTAAATCGTGTTTGTAATTTAAATGGTGTTGTTTTATGACGATATAATTAGACATTATTCATTAAAATTACTATTTAGAGCTGAACTTAGAGCCATAGATGATATAGTACAAAATTTTACGTTGACACTTTCCTGTCCTTAAAAAACCCTTTCAGCGATAAGGAAGGTTTGTGTCTTGCAATAGGTCTTATGTTGGCAGTTACTTTACTTTATTTTAACTATTTTCTGATTGTCATATTATATCGATTGCTAAACCGTCTTTCTTTAGATAAATGTAAATATTACACTATTCTTAGCAATGGCAATTGGTGCTATTGTAAAAAAGCGGTTTGTCTTAATGCGCTTTAATTTTACAGGAATGATCGTCGGGTGGTACTTGCATAAAACAAAATGCCAGGTGAAGATACCGTATTGGTTAGTGGCAGTTGGGTGGCCTTGCGCTTTAGTGCTAATAGCCAGTCTTATCTTTGGCATGGTTGACGGTTATTTCGAAGTTTGGCCAACAGCTTTCTATGTCAGTATTGGGCACACAGGTAAATATGAATTATTTATTAGGTTTACATACATAACTAAATATAAAATTAAGTAAATGTTTAAACTTTGTCGGGTATGAAATAGCTGGTAACAAAACAACAGCAATTTGGCACTGAGATCGCTAACCTGCCTGCCAAGCGTAGTGGTGATGGTAAATGAATACAAATCAATTCAGCAATATTCATCAATGAACTTTTAGGCTCACATGATGATGGAGAATGAGAAGAAGGGTAAGAAAAAGTCACAAAATTTACTTGCTTGAAGTCTTTAGAAAACTATTCGAACTTTAATGGCAGGCCTTGACTTGATTTCTTAAGATAAGAACGAAATACATGGAATAGAAAAAAAAGCGCACTTTTTTATTGTAGTGCGACTTTTTTCCAAAGTAACATTATACAACAAAAATTAGGCTGTACAATTATATACAAAATATTTGTGAAAATATATTATGAACTTGGAAGCAATCACATCATTCCTGGCGTTGTTATCAATTATGTGTTTTGTATTTTAATAAACCTTTTTGTAATGTTTTGGTATAGTAATTTTGTATACTTTGTGAACTTTGCAAATGTGAAATACCGGTTTAAATAATACTACTACTATATAATCATTATCAACAAGACTATTTTTAGGCTTTAAAATCCACTGATAAATACACGAAGAATTTTTAAATATAAAATATAAATACATTTCACTGTTTAATCGATAATTATACATTTACTAAATTTAACGAAACCAAACGTCAAATAAAATTCAACCATGATTTCATACTCCTAATCCATATTTTATATTTTTTGAAGCAAGTGTGATTGATTTATAGCTTGGGGAGTCGCTTTAGCTTGGGTAGCTATCTCCTGCTGCTGTGGCTATGGTGGACTCATCAACTCAGCGCTGTCGTACCGCGGGCTACTTCCACTCAGCCGGCTCACTTACTGTGCCTACCTCGTGCACCCTACCATTATGATGTATACTTCTTTCTTGATGGACGGTCCATTACATCTACAAAATTCTATAGTAGTAAGTGTGTTTTTATATAATTACTAAAAATTAAAGGACTTTTATATTCCGCAAGTTATATACAAATATAAAAGAGGCAGAACAAATTATTATACATTATAGTGAGACTGCCTTCTTGTGCCTTGTCTCATGGTGACCCCGTACATCAGAAAGCACGTAATTTTATATCAGGTTGCCGTTACAGCGGACTATGAGAGAGAGAGAAAGAGAGAGAAAGAAAGAAAGATAGAGAGAGACAGAGAGAGAGAAATAGAGAGTGCACCTATACTTGTGCTCAAGTATGCACTATAATACTGGCTAATAGCAGGCCTGTCTCACTCCGCGCTTTAGGAATGAAAATATACCTACGCTGCTCGGCCCCCTACAAGGGTCTAATTTCGTGAGATTGTGAGATTGACGCTCGCCTTAAGTCGCGTATCGATTATGCACTCCAAGAGGTCGAACATTAGCGCGCGCTCCAGCCGCGCGAAATGGATACCGCCTTGGAACGCGCGCCAAATTTTTCGTTGGAACGCTCAAACGTGAAGCGGGCCGCTCCATCTGGTGTCAGTTTTTTATCGCGCGTCAAAGTAGTTTAAATAATGGCGCACGCGCCAGTTGGGACGGTTGTTTTCATCATTCGTGTGTTCGTTGCATTCCGAGCCATGTATAACCAGAGTTGCCGTAAACTGATAAAATCATATGGTTCAAAAGAACTGCTGTGGAATAGTAAAAGCAGTTTTTATCACAATAAAGCACTCAGAGAAAATGCGACAGAAAGCGGCAGTTGCTCGTACACGACCGACCTCCATGTTGAATGGTCAAGCACTAGAACGGCTGCCGCGCGCTTAGTTGATCCACTTTGAATATTTGGAGCGCGTTCTGCGGAACGCACTGTTTGGCGCGGTCATTCACGGCGCGCGCGCCAGGAGCGCGTAATCGATACGCGGCTTAATTCGATACGCGGCTTTACGTTAACAAAAAAGTATTTTTCTCTTATAGGTAATTGTTTAGGCACTTTTGATATTTATTATTGAGTTTTTATTCAAGTATGGCCTCTCGAAAAGCCAAAAGATACTGCATGGCATACGGGTACTTAAATAACAATAGGAATGTCGACTTTTCACTGTTTACTGTTTCTAAGGATACCGAAAGAAAGATTATTAGTAAGACATAGTTACAGTTTTATTAATTGATTAACGACCCGACCCCAGTTTTCGATTTTTTCGCGTATAATGCCAGTGACCTTAAAAACATCTACTTACAAAACTTCGGTGTAAGTAGATCTCCCAGTACCAGTGACTACCTACTAATGCAAGATCAGCATATACTGGTTATTAGTTTAACACTTTGTCGATAAAAGAAAGATTGAAAATAGCTGTACTTCTCATTGCCACTCTTTCATTAATAATGCCTTCGCATGTCAAATGTTTTTAAATAGCAAAATATGTGTGATTCTGTGCTAATAGTGACTAGTCTCAGAGACTGGCACCGTGAGCGAAATTCTTTCTGGACTAAAATAACTAATGTGATATTTTTGAGATCATGAGAGTATTATTTGAATGAAAAGTATATTGTGTCCTGCATTAATCATTATATTATAAAAAAGGTACAAATTCTAATAATTTTTTTTTATATAGGCGACGTAATTACGATATACGAGTATATTCTTCATAATATTAAAGTAACAAACGACCTTTCAGCCCATAAAATGGTCGACCAACGTCAAAATAGGTTTACATCTCTAAGGATTAATATGGAATACCTCTTAATTGTGGCTGTAATTACATTGTCTTCGCTTTCCTTAAATATAATAGGTTAATTGCATTCGTAAATTTTGTATTTTTAAAATTTATATTATTTTTATAAATTTATGTAATGGTAATTGACGTAATGGTTTTTTACATTTGCGCATTGAAAAACAAAATTTATTTTACGTGTTTTAATTTATTTATTTTAAAGTCCCGACGTTGTTCGGTGGTGTAGGGCCAAAGCGTATCACAACTATTTATATGGCCTAAAATTAATTGTTACAGTTCTGAATGTTTGTCCTAGTCTATTTTTTTATAGAATTTGGGTGACAAACGAGCCAACAGGCCACCTGATGTGCTGTGATTCATATATATCTACATCTATTCTCGATTTAGAATCAAAATGCACATGTGTTGTGCTCTATGGAACTACTAATGGTAACTCTATGGAATAAAAAGAAATGCCTCGTTCCTATATGAAACAGCAAAACGAAGCTCCTATTTTGTGATGATATTCTGTGAGAGCATGGTCCATTAGCGATCGTGCCGACTCATTCTTACTCCAACCAAAATATAGCTGCAGCGTGGTTATACCACGTATGAAAAAAATAATTTATGTATGTAAAACACCTTTACGATCCACGAGAAAATGGTAATTTCCTGTGTGGCAGTAGAGTTTATAAATTTTTTTTTTCAAAAAATAACAGAAAAAGCAGGACTGAAATATTGTATCAAAAATAATTAATACGTTTTTGTTATCTTTCAGCTAATTATATATGCGGGTTATGCAGTGATGGCGTTTCTGGCGTCATTCGCTATATCACTAGCTTTCGAAGCTCCAGCTGTGAGACTATTGAAGATTGTAAGTGGGGGAAATAAAAATAAAAAGGATCACTAAAAAAATGAGCCCTCGAGACAAACTTTGTATTGTTACGAACACGTCGTGCTTATTTTATCTCGAAGACGTCGAAGTAAGCATTTCTGGGAAAATAGCAATGATAGCTTTATTTAAAATAGATATGACATAGTTATGTATAGGTGTATATAATTTTCATTTTAATTAATAATTAAAGAGTTTTATATCTTTGTATACAAAATATTCCTCGTTAATTTGGAAACTAATAATTGTAATGATTACGTAAAACGTTTTTGAAATAAATCTACGGAATCAATATTATATATAAATCAAATATCAACCATACATTACAGTCTCTATATTTAATACTAACGCGATAGTGTCAAATAAAATTATTAAATTTATTTGTCACTATCACGTAAGTATCAAAATATATAAAGCAGAAAGTTATGCACTATTATGCATTACATTACACAGAAAGGTACGCACTATTAGGCAGTTCAAATTCATCTATCATCAATACTACATATTAGCTGTAACTATCATTCTACTTTATTAATTTTTAGTTATAACTAAAGCTGTACAATGGACGAAAAAAATTCTGATTGTACGAATAATTGAAACGCTTGTCAATTTATCGGGGCAAGTGATCCATCTTAGTGGACTTTTTGTAGCTCAATTCAAATCTGTTAATAATTAATTCACAGTCCGTTTTGATCTATCGAAGTTCAAAGTGGGAAACCATCAACTAAGGAAAAGAGGTCTCCTTTAAAACAATGGAATGCGATAGACCCTCTACAATGATACAGAAAGCAGTATTTTTTTACTTTTTAATGTAGATGATAACTATTTCTTACTAAATAGAATTATGTTCCTCTTCGTCTCTGGTTTTTTTCCTCGGAGAATTATTAATTATAAAAAGTCAAGAAAGGGTCTTTCGTGCTACCTAAGTACCTGGCAGCAAATTCTGCATGTCGTTGAAACTTTTTAATTTCTCTGACATGCAGGCTTACTCACGATGTTTACTGTTTAGCGTACGTATAATATGTAAATATGAGATTAAAATTTCGAAGCTAGAAAACCTAACTGTACTGTAATTGAGTGAAAGTTGTTTGTATTTTTGAGTACTCTTTTTTGGTCATCAAAATACTCATAACATATTGAATAATGAACTTTTAGTTATTGTGTCTGTTTTTATTTTGCGCAAATATGCCTTAATAAAGCCATATGTGATATTTTGAATGTGAGTTTCTACATTTTTACCATGACTAATGTAGGGTAGTAAATGACATTATATATTTTGAATTTAATGTATTTTATCCAATATGCACTGTACTCAAATTACTGTAAATATTGTATGATGTAATAATAAATATTTAAATTATTTCGGCCTTATTATTTTCCTATGTTAAAATGTAATCTCATCGTTCTTCAGAAATTTAGAATATCGTGTGTTGTAATAACATTGAGTTATATTTTGTTAATGGCGACCTTCCATTGAGACAAGTGATTGTTCTTTGATGCCGGCCTTCTATTAAGGTTATAATAATCTAATATCTATTTTTAAAGTCCATTACTTTATGAGTAATTTACCATTACATAATTTTTAAATTTCCTTCAAGATTTTGTAGTTGATATTCCATACATTTGAATTAAACAGCTTGCTTCATCTTTCGTAAAGCGTACAGCAAGGGAGTGAATTAATTTGCGGAAACACTGACCTCAATCCCTCTCTGGAGTGGGGAATAGATTCGATAACCCCATTTCATCTCATGGTGTCGTAAGAAGTGACACTGATCACTGACGAAAATTATGAGCTTAAGAAAAAGAGCAAATATAAAAATCTCTAGTATACACGAACAAAAGCTGCAGTAGGTTGTATAGTATTATTGGTGCAGGTATTTTGCACTGCTGCAAAAATCAACTTAAACTGAAATCTTATTGGATTTCCGCTCTTCGCTTCAAAGGCTTCCTGTGAAGTATTTTAAAATTTAAGCACATCGCCAGTATTTCTGCGATATGTTCAAAGAAACACGATTTTTATTGCACAATATATTCTGAACATAGAACCTTCTATTGCCAAGAGCACCTTAATGTAGTTACGACAAATTGCATAAGTTTTAAATCTATTTAAAAGAAATAAAAGTAAAATTTCAAACTTATAATTTTTTATCAGAATTGAATTCAAATAAATAAATATATTTTTTTGTTGCCAACCCGCCTACCAATCTATGGCAAATATCCCCCTTATTAGGTAATCTGTGGGGTGGCACATGTGCAGCAGACGACTTTAATGGGCTGTAACGGTAACTGCAAGTAATATATTAATTATATGTGGTCAACATCTAATATATAAAATTCTCGTGTCGCGGTGCTTGTTACCAAACTCCTCCGAAACGGCTGAACCGATTTGTATGAAATTTTATGTGCATATCGCATATATGCATAATATGTTATTCTAATGTACTAATGTAACTTAAATATGTTTATCGTATTTTTATAAGTATGTATTATTATACCCATAAATATTGTTATTATATTATTTATTTATTTATTTATGCTTTATTTGCACACCAAGTACAAAAAGGCAGACTTAATGCAACAGGGCATTCTCTACCAGTCTACCTCCAGGCTAAGCAGAGAAAATATTGTGGGTGCAAAGTGCAAACAGCTAAGTAAATAACATCTATGTCTACATAATACATACAGTATATATACATACACACACACACATATATATATATATATATATATATATATATATATATATATATATATAGTTGGTATGAATGTCACACAATATAAAAGAAGGAGATATTGATTGTGTACATGTTAGGTTGTAATATTTTTGTAGTAAAAGTAATATTTTTCAATGTGATCATGACAGTAATAGAAATAGAAGCTGTTCACAAAGGTTTAATATAAAACCTCAATCTACGACGGAAAAATATTTTGTTTTTGAGATAATTTAGCTACAGATCGGCCGGCTATAAATACAAATTGAATTTTTCAGATCATAAGATTTATATCGTTATTAGGAACATTCTGATATAATTTCTTTAAATCAATAGACTTCATAAGAGAGAGATTAATATGGATGGCTACTTCTCGTTAATTATTCAAATTCAAAGTATATTCCCTCGTGAGGTAGTGATTAAAATAGATCAATCAGACTTGTGTAGACTAATGAATTCATTATGACTAATATAATTTAAAATTAATTTGATTATTGAATATTAATTACGTTTTCTTGCGACAATTTCTTCATTTGAATACAACTGATCATTTATGTATTCCTTAGGTAGGTATGTGGTATCAGAAATGAGCTTTAACTGCCCGTAAAGCTAAAGATAAAAAGCTGAAATCACAACCTATATACCTACGTCCCATCGGAGCACAGTTTCCTCTCAAGGAAGGAAAGGATATCTGTGATTGTGGCCCAATGGACCGATAAATAAGGGCCGCTAAACTGCTCCCAAGCGTGTTGGCGAACTTAACATGTCTTCGAAATATTTATAATTTCTCAGCATGCAGGTTTCAACCTAATGTTTTCCACCGCCTCACAGCATGCGTTAAAAAAGAATTTAAAATTGCAATTAACATTTTTATAGACGACGGTGAGGTTTGTACCCGGGCTGCTCGTATTCTGTGACATTTACGCTACGTAATTTTGTTTGCCCTTCCCTTGCCTTTGAGCTACCCCGGCTCTGTATGAAGAGAGTGTAATATAGTTTTATGTTTTACGGGATTGTTAATAGATGTCTCATCTCATCTTATTCTAATCTATTTATCCCGTAAACTGTCCACTGCTTTACAAAAGTCTCTACTATAAAGTAAGAAAATATAAAGTAATTTATTTGGTATATATATGGCAGGGTTTCCCAACCTTTTTCGACCAGCGACCACTTTGATTTTTTTTAAGTTAGCAGGGATCACAAGGTGAAAGGTAAACTGTGTGAATATAACAATAAATTATAATCACAAATTTTAACATAATTATATAATAACCTGAAAAACAGCATTCATTAACAGTATAATTTGTGTATTTATTGTAAAAGCTAGTAGGTACTTACTAACGTGACGCGCGGTGTTGCACTGTCCGCGTAACGAGAAAACAATTTAAAACGATTAGGTAGGTAAAATATTTAAATCTTTCGCGGACCATATTTAAGCTCTTGCGGACTACCGTTGGTCCGCAAACCATTTGTTGGGAATCACTGCTATATAGCAAGAATTTTCCGTTTTCATCGGTCTTATCGTAGCTAGCAAGGCAATTCGAATATCAGACGTCTCGCACCTTTGTATAATGCTTGTATAATAATGAAGTACATAGACGACCAAGCTTTGCTTGGCGTTAGAAAAAAAAATTCGAGACATTTTCGAGAACCCCACTAGAAGTAAAATATATAAATATTTCTCGTATTATAAATAGTATAAGACTTGGTTATATCGTATATAGGAGACCTCAAGATCCTTCCTTGTGATCCTGTCAGCCTTTGCACTACGTTGGCGATGAAATGGGTGGTTGGTTTCTCTTATGTTACCACCACACTCTTTTTATACTGCACACGGGTAACATTTACCAATATATCAATACTGCAACTATTTTAATTTTCGCTACCGCTAAGCATAAGCATAAAAATGAGAAAATAAATTTGCCAAGACCCGCGTGCAAAAATAAAATAGTGTGCTCGATCTTTCCTGATGATGCCTCCCTCATTTGAAGGCAAAAACCGTGTCCTATTATCGAAGGGAAATACATTTCTTGTTATAGAGAATAAAGCTTCCTGTAGATGTGGGTAGTGGTATTGTGAGTAGTGGTATTGGGTTTAGTGGTAGCAGTGACAATAAATGCGAGCATGAATATACTAGGCAACTATGAGTTCTTTAGGCAAAGAAAAAAATTTTCCACACACTACTTTATTTTTGCCCTCTACAAATTGACTTCTTAATCTGTATTATGTATGAAAAAATGTAGCAGTGACAATAAATGCGACCATGAATATACTAGGCAACGATGAGTTCTTTAGGCAAAGAAAAAAATTTTCCACACACTACTTTATTTTTGCCCTCTACAAATTGACTTCTTAATCTGTATTATGTCTGAAAAAATGTAGCAGTGACAATAAATGCGACCATGAATATACTAGGCAACGATGAGTTCTTTAGGCAAAGAAAAAAATTTTCCACACACTACTTTATTTTTGCCCTCTACAAATTGACTTCTTAATCTGTATTATGTATGAAAAAATGTAGCAGTGACAATAAATGCGACCATGAATATACTAGGCAACGATGAGTTCTTTAGGCCAAGAAAAAAATTTTCCACACACTACTTTATTTTTGCCCTCTACAAATTGACTTCTTAATCTGTATTATGTATGAAAAAATACTTTTTTTAGGCATGTAATGATTGTGTAAGATAATCCACTAACCTACATAACCCCGTGAGTGCTGTAAGAGGCGACAGAGAGAAACAGAAACAGAAGATGGGCAGTAGCATCTTCCTAATAACAGCTCAAAATAATAAAAGACTGCGGTAGTCATTCCTCCAGCAAAGAGTGGCAACTATGGACATATGAGGGCATGTTCAGCAGTGGACTTTGATAGAGTGTAATAATCGTGATGATGATTCACCATTGATGAGACATGAGATTTTTTGTAATAATAAATAATTTAAAAAAAATATGAAATTACAAGAGTAATGATATAATATATGAATTTCCGAAAAGTTTTTTTTTTATAGGAGAGGGGCAATCGAGCATACGGCTCACCTGATGGTAAGTGACTAACGCCGCCCATGAACAACCGCAACACCAGGGGAATTTCAGATGCGTTGCCGGCCTTTTAAAAAGGAGTAGGCTCTTTCTTGAAGGTTCCTAAGTCGTATCGGTCCGGAAAAATCGCTGATGGTAATCGATTCCACAAGGAAGTTGTGCGAGGAAGAAAACATCTTCTAAATCGCACAGTGGTGGACCGCCAATCATCCAGATGGTGTGGATGGTATCGGGAGTTCTGCCGCGATGTGCGTTCGTGAAATTTGGCGGCTGGGATTAATCCGAACAATTCCTCAGAGTACTCTCCGTGGTAGATGCGAAAGAAAATGCAAAGGGATGCAACATCTCTTCGCAGTGCCAATGAATCGAGCCGATCGGAAAGGACTCGGTCGTCGACGATTCGAGCCGCTCTGCGCTGGATGCGGTCAAGTGGAAGGAGCTGGCACTGCGGAGTCCCTGCCCAGAGATGGGAACAGTATTCAATGTGAGGCCGAACCTGCGCCTTGTAAAGTTGCAAGCGGTGTGCCGGCATGAAATACTGTCCCGCTCTGCTGAGCACGCCAAGCTTTTTAGAGGCTATGTTGACTCCGAGGATTCCGATACTGGCTGAGGCAAGAAGGGGAGTGCCTTGAAACTGAGGAGATATGACAAAGGGGTTCTTTTTAGCGTTAAACGCGCAAAAACCCACTCGTAATTCTATTAATTATACTAACCTTATGTGCAGCCGTTGTTATGTTCCTTCCGGTTTTAAGGGTACAAGGGTCTTTATAATTATGGGATAAGAGGCGCTCCATCGCAGGGGTAACAAGTAAGTTTCTGAATAATCGTTAAAGTTTGGTATTGTGTTGGTCTAAAACTGGAAAACAAAAGTATTTGTGTACGAAAAAAACTTGTAATGGACACATTCATGGCGAAAGGAAATCACGAGCCATAAACTTAGTAACGTCTGCAACATCAATAAAATGTTTCGCATCACAGTTCTATATTCCTACTATTGAGAAGTCTTGTTTTGCATGTGAACTTTTATATAAGTAACCATATTATGTAAACGAAAAAATCAATTCAATTATACTTAATATTTAGTTTTCGTTAGACCAACATATAAAAATTAAATTAGACTTTAACTCAAGCATTATTTTTATTTTTGAAGATATAATAATGTTATATTTGTATATAATTAATATATATTGAATTATTATATATGTAACGCTATAATTGAATAGACCTCAACATTTATTATTCCTTCCTTAAGATTACCAGTAAAAACATAAACAAAAACTATCTTGCCCGCTTTAATCAACAGCCAATTTAGTGTTTTAAATAACATGTAAACAACATCCATTCGGCTCAACGTAATTGTGATTGCCCGCAAAAGTATGATACTGTAGAACGCCGATTATCCGAATTAATTGGGACCGGGATCGATTCGGATAATCAAAAAGTCGGATAATCGGACATAGACTGGTATGTAATAAAGCAAAACGAACTGTCACACATAGAATACATTTTATTAAGTTTAATAAACACAGTTCTACAATACGTAAGTAGTGCATCAGACTAGACTAGACACTAGTAGACTAGAAGACGCAAAGCATGTTGTAGTGTCTTGCCTCTAGCTTTCAACCATAGCAGTTGAAATATATCTGGACTCCAGCGAGTTGAAACTTGTTACAACTTGTACAACAAAACAAAACAAAAATTGCATTACTTACTTACAGTACTTGGTTTTAATTTTTATATTACGCTTAGGACCGTTTCGGATAATTGGCGATTCGGTTAATCGGCGTTCGGATAATCGGCGTTCTACTGTATTAACCAATTGCTATTTAATTAGATTTAGCCCGTAAAATAAAATATAATAAGAGAAAGGAGAATGAGTACATACTAGAACAATCTTAAATATTATTCGCCTTAAGTCCAACCTGTAATCGTTTAAAATAACTCCACTATTTAATCTTTTTGATATTATCCAAAAATCGAATTGCTATAGCTGGCGAGTTATCATTCTTACGCACCAATATAGTTCCATGCCTAACCCACACATACCATTCATAGCTGCATTTCGACATTCACGAAATAAAATCTTATTTTTTAATGTCAAATGCTTATATGTTTTACGATATAGTATGCGATGGTCCGGGGATCGATAGCTTCTCTGAATTTAAATTCTTACGTACACGGCAGGCAGCGCGGAAATTGTCACAAAGAATTCTAGACGGACGAAAATTGCATAATCATATTTTTGGGACCAGAATCCTTGTGGTCAGCGTGTGAAGCCCGATGAATTGCGGTAATATTAGTTGATAGAATCTTTTGGCCAACTATAATCCCCAAATTAGTTATTATAGAAAAAAGGTTTTCGCCTCTCTTTTCAGGTAAATTTGAAATTTCAATATTATTGATATCCATTGATGATAATTTATTTTCCAAATTAGCATTCCGCTCGGAAACCTGTTGGATTTTTTCTTCAAGCCCTTTATATTATACGAGCATCAAAAGAATCTTGACGTAACTCAGAGGAACATAGTGAGTTATCCATATCCATAAGCTTATTGTTAACTTCCGGTAACGAATTTTTCAAAGCAGTATTATCCTATATATTAGTTAAGGCATCCGTTATTTTGGTAAGCTCAGCAGACAGAGCGTACCCAGTTTGTCACTAATTTCTCTATATATTTTTCGTTTAAAATATTGTTGGAAGATATCATACTATGTTCGGATACGTCGTCCATTTCTTTGCGCTTTCTACAAGTAACGAAGTTATTTATATAATCGATTTCACGGTGTAGATTTGGACTTGGCATACACTTTATCTTTTGCGGAGGTGTACGTTGCATGACGAGATGCAATGCTAGAGAGAAAAAAATATGTTGCAAACTTTGTAGATTGTCACAGTAATTTGAAAACACGAATATGCATCGATGAGTTGCCGTTTTTAAAGGTCAAGTTTGTATGCCACATTTTAAATAGTTCTTCAAGTAAAAAAATGCATGTCTACTCTCAACGGTATTCCCTCGAAGAACTGACAACCGATGGGGAAGCAAGGTTCTCGAGTGGCAGCCTCGTACCTGTGAAGGTGAAGTGTGGGGCGACCTCCCACTAGATGGAGTGACGACCTGGTAAGACATGCAAGAAGTCGATGGATGCAGGTGGCTCAGGACCGTGCTTTGTGGCATTCTTTGGGGTAGGCATATGTTCAAGCAGTAGACTTATGAAGGGCTGTAATGATGATAACGATAATGATGATGATGTGAGGTACCATTTTCTACCTAGGAGTCCGTGGGGGCTGATAATACAGTGAATTCAGCACAATGAAAACAAAAACCCAGCAGCACTGCTATGGTAACAGGCTAGCAAAGACTGTAACGTATTCTATGTTAGTGATCAGGAGTGACAATACATCTGTGCTCTTCTTTGAAGTCACTTGCAGGTGTCACTGTGGTAGTTTATTTGAAAATCTAACTTTATTTAAAAATTAATCAAATTTATTTTACGTGGTAGAGCCATGTTGCAGCTATATTATAGTTGTTGCAAGAATGGGTCGACTCGACCGGGGAAGGACCACACCCTCACAGAATATCAGCGTAAAATAGCAGCTTAACGCTGCTGTGCTTCTAATGGTGAGCGTAGAGAACCGGAGACCCTTTTTACTGGAAACGAAGCATTCCATCTTAGTCCTCACGGGTGACAACGCATCTGCATTTTGATTCTTAATCGAAGATAGACGTAGATGTCTATGGGCCACAGCAACCACTTACCATCAGGTGGAATGTGTGCTCGTTTGTCACCCTTATCCTATAAAAAAAATATCGTTCAACTTATCTGGTATGTTATCATTTTGATTGTAGTGCGCATATAAATATCCTAGAAGTAAGTATTGTTAGCGATGCAGTCAAAATTATACCTTGTTACAACAATGTGAAAAATATATTGAGTTGAAGAGCCGAAGGAAAATACTATTTCTGTTGTTGTTTCCCTAGCCGTATCTATAGAGTAATATAGGATACCTCACCGTGTGCCGCGTTTTTCGATCTTTTAAATAGTATTAGTAATATTTTAATGCGATGAATCGGTAGTGCAGTGGCTAAGCGTTTGGCTGCGACACTGCGGGGCCGTGGGTTCGTATCCCATAGTGTTCTGATTCTGAACGTTTATCAATGTGCCAAATTTATGTTTTTAGAACACTACACGATACAGGAGAAAAATACTTATATGAGAATAATGTGGTTTTATTTATAAAAAATACCTCACTTTATATTATATAACTTTTAGAAAGCACAAAGTGCATTGTTATTTATACAGTAGAAGTTTTCCTCCCACTAAGACTTGGCGCATTATGCTTTTTGCCAAGTATAAGCTTGCGGTCCAATTCAGTTCAAATTATTTACGACTAAACATAAATTCAGAATTTTAACCTAACATTTATAAAAAGTAGATGTTTGAAATTACGCATATAATAATCACTATTTCTACAGAGAAAATTCTCGCGTAAAAGTCTTATATAAAACCCCTTGTAGAAAAGGCTACCGGAAACTGGATGCAGTGACTCTATAATGAGGAATCACTCAACAGTTGGCATCTAGTGCTCATAATGAAGTCAATCTAATTTTTTGTCGAACCGTCAGGGCTCGACCAGGTCCACTTCCTTGGGCCGCTTCTGGAAGAAAGAGTTCATAATAAAGGCCCCTTGGGTTCCGTTGCCCTATTCCAAATTTCTATACTTTCAGCTCACCGTTCTCTCTTGTGCCTAGTTTTGTGTTGAAGTCTCCCATTAACACCGTACAGTGGGTTTTAAAGGAATGCATTGCTCTAGAGATATCCTCATACATTTCCTCCACCTTCTCATCGGGACGTGCTGAGGTTGTTGTGTAAACATGTATGACCTTCAGCGAATACCGTTTGTTGATTCTGGGTACAAGGTATGAAACCCTCGTCGACACACTCCCAATCTTTACAGCATTGTTAACGAGAGACTTGTGGACGATAAATACGATATCTCCTTTGACATATGTTCGCCCTCCCGGTGAAAGAACAAGTGCCGGATTCGAGGATTACCGTGTCCTCTCCCTCTCTTCGGACCTCGGATAATCCTATAATATTCCAGCGGAACTTGTCTATCTCTTAATCTAGCTCCAGGATCTTCTCATCAATCCTCAGGGTGCGTGCGTTATAAGTTGCCAGGTCGAGTCGTCGTAGGTGCCAACTAAACCTCTACCGGAGATTCTTAGCACCCCCTGCCCCGCCGTTACCATGGTCGCCACCGTAGCCAAGAATAGCAGGACCGCCGGGGACTGGGGGCCATCTATTAGTGTCGTTGCTCGTGGGTTTTTGTTTTTTGCTTTTATCAGAAAGATGCTGCTGCCCATCTTCTGCCTCAGTTTCCCTCTGTCGCCTCTTACGACACCCACAGGAAGATATGGGGTAGTGGGTATTCTTACCCGCCACTACACGGGGAGAGATGGTTAGTGCTCGCTGTAAATTTCACAGTACGCGAGCAACCCGGGTCCGATCTCAATGAAATTGTTGATTAGTTTAAGTGCTGATTTACCACGTGCTCGGCGGTGAGGGAAAACATCGTGAGGAAACCTGCATGTCATAAGGTATTACTGCCATAAATGGGCTGGTGCTGCAAAATTCCATCTAGCAGCTTTGAATGCTTTTAAAAAAACATGTTTAGAGGCTTATTGGTAACCTCTATCTGTTTGATGTCAACTTTAGTAGTTTTGAGCACTGGCGCTTAATAGCCTAGGCATTCGGTGATCTACAGGGTATTTCCGATTTCTTGCCGACATTCTGCTCATTCGCACCAAAGGGTTCATCTTGCGTAATGTGTACAACAACAGAGTTGAAAATTTGCCACTGGTTTGTAATAGTTAAGAAAAGAACATCAACATGCTTATTTAGGAAAAGGTAAACAATATTTTGTCCAGAATGTCCATGTTTTTCAGAGAATACAATGAGAATATAGGAAATTTTAGGAAACATTCAAATCCAATATACTTTAATTACTTATTTATTTATTTATTTATTTAGAAAACCAACAGCGTATATAGAAAATATTAACATTAATGTAACAAACTAAAAGTATGGCCAATAACAGGTTTCCCTTATATTGTTTGATGGTAGGTGTATTGTTGTTAGAAGAAAAGGAAAAAGAACAATCTAATAGATAAATTATAAGCAAAATTATAAGCAATTCAATGTAATGAAGGTGGTCATAAGTTTACAGATCAGGAGAGATAGTCAGGTAGAATGATATATTACATTACCTTTATATATATATAAATATATATATATATATAAACATATAAGATATATATATATACATATATATATATATATCTTATATCACGATCTAACCATCTCGTACTCGCCAGTCAAACGGATGCGACTGCAGTCGCCAATCCGCCTCGATCGACTATAGCATTATAGCACTCAACAAAAAAATATCCCTATAAAAGGTTTCAACGTATTATAAAACTTATTCGCTAGAATATCAGAAACGAAAAGAATACAGTATGAACATTTCCCGTCCTTGATAATAATGTTCAGAGTATAATAATTCTAAACTATCAAAAAGTATCAATAAAACAATTTCTCTACACTAATATTTTTTTTGTAACCCAACTCCACCATGATAAAATATGTATATATTATGTATTTTTAATATATTATAATATCTATTGCATTACCAGAATTTGAAGTTTACGCAAGGTTATGCTATGCATTATTATCAATAATGTTACTTAAATGCATGTACATTTTTAAAGATCCTTGAAACGTTAATAACATAAGAAATAACTTCACACAAAATATACCCGAGAACGATGATGGCAATTTGTTTCTGTCCATAGATTATTTCCCAACATTACATTATATTTCCTAACATTTTTCTTTTGCCTGTATTGAATATTTTAAAAGATATATGAGAAGTATTTTAACAAGAGTCATATACGTCATGCATTGATATTGTGTTATGTTTGTTATAAATTTGGAAAAATAAATATCATTATAAAATAGCTTTAATTTAAATAATTTTATTTAAGCCAAGTTAAAGCAAAGTGAAATTTCATCACTCCATTAAGTGCTATGAGTTAAGGCATTTCAACATACATGGCGAAGTACCATCTCGTGTTATAAGCCAGATGCAACTCAACAAGTCTGTGGCGATGAGAAGGAGTGCCAAAGGTGCGAAAAGTCTGATATTGCTAACGGTAATCCGCTTGTCAGCATGGCGATAACGGTAAATTCACTTTACAAATTCAAATTCAAATTTTTTTCAAATTCAATTCGTTTATTGCGAATATAGGTTGATACAGTTGGTGTTTACATAGTTTATCACTTATAGAACAAACATTTAGTACAGCTATATTCCGCCATTTGGCATGCAATGTTCATCACATTTTATTACTTTTATATTAAATTACTTAAACATACTCTAGTTAAAATTGGAATTAACATGATAAAAAATCAAAAATAATAGCGATAAGTCAATTAACATAATATTGTATAAGTCAAGTCAATTTAGTTATTCTCAGTCATGTAACAGTCAATTATTGAATTTCAAATTTTTTTACAACGGGAGAGATCTGTTATCCAGCTTTGTAATCTGGGACAGATAAGGAAGAAAATAAGAAGGAGAAAAACATCAATGGTTAATCACGTTAATACGACTTGGTTACACAATATTAACTATAACACAATATTGATCAATATTGTGTAACCAAGTCGAATAAGCAACGCCGTGCCTTTGAAAAGACACCTAGGTTTCTTGCAGCTTGGTTCCGACTCAATGAACCATCCAAAGTTTAGGTTCAAGAAAATCTCAATCCCTCACAACCAAAGGCGATCGATATGTTCCAAGGGTACATTCAGAAAAAAAATTAAGATGAACTGGTTCTTTGATGCGTTGAAGAGATTTTGAGAGACTTCCTACAGTGACACTCCTATTTTATATGACAGCTTTATTCTTTGTCTACGCTTCTTCGTAATTTTAGAGGTTTTATTTGATATTTAATTATAATTTTTATAAACGCTTTAACTGGCATTTTAAATACGATAAAAATAAAAGTATTTTACCCATTTTACGAATTACCGTATCCCATGTCTTAAATTTTATATCATTCATTCCTTTATTTTAGTCGTGTTTTAATTTCATTTCAGTAGGTGTTTAATTGTGATTTCTTTGGTGATTAGCCTCCAAACCTCGCAAGTTTCTTTATTAATTGGGTCATCAACATAAGAGAGTTTCTAACTGCTATTAAATTTATGGGTTATCACGAAATGCTTTAAGTTACATAAATGAGAAGTTAAAATAATAAACATTATATACAAAAGAAGAAGTTAAACAATAACGGAAATAATAATAAACCGATAAATAGTTCTTCATAACCATTATTTAAGACCATCACAAGTCCACGACTGTATACAGACCTCCCCATAGATTACACAAAGCATGGTCTGGAGTTAGTTGCATTCCTCATTAGAGAGTCACTGCATCCAGTTTCCGGTAGCCCTTTTCTACAAGTGGTTTTATACAAGACTTTTACGCGAGAATTTTCTCTGCGATATGCGTAATTTCAAACATTTACTTCTTGTAGATGTTAGGTGAAAATTCTGAATTTATGTTTAGTCGAAAATAATTTGAACTGAATTGGGACCGTAAGCTTATACTTGGCAAACAGCATGCTGTGCCAAGTCTTAGTGCGAGGAAAACTTCTAAAGTATAAATAACAATGCACTTTGTGCTTTCTAAAAGTTATATAATATAGCGTGAGGTATTTTTTATAAATAACACCACATTATCTTTATATATAAAAATTACGTGTCACGTTGTTTGTCCGCGATGAACTCCTAAACTACTGAACTGATTTCAATGAAATTTTGCACACTATGTGTATTTTGGTCCAACTTGAGAGATGAGGATAATTTTTATCCCGCTAAATGACCCTCAAAAATTTTTATTGCGTATTTAAGGATTTTTATAGGAAGGGTTGTTGGAAAGGGCAGAACAACGTCTGCCTGGCCAGGTAATTCTCATATGAGTATTTTTCTCCTGTATCGTGTAGTGTTCTAAAAACATGAAATATGGCATATTAGTAAACATTCAGAATCAGAACACTGCGGGATACGAACCCACGGCCCCGCAGTGTCGCAGCCAAACGCTTAGCCACTGCACTACCGATTCATCGCATTAAAATATTACTAATACTATTTAAAAGATCGAAAAACGCGGCACACGGTGAGGTATCCTATATTACTCTATAGATACGGCTAGGGAAACAACAACAGAAATAGTATTTTCCTTCGGCTCTTCAACTCAATATATTTTTCACATTGTTGTAACAAGGTATAATTTTGACTGCATCGTTAACAATACTTACTTTTAGGACATTTATATGCGCACTACAATAAAAGTAATAACATACATGATAATGATGGACGAATTTATAACCTAATTACCTTACTGAGCACATTTTTGAAAGCTCAGAAGCCGCACTACGCTATTGTATGTTGGCGGTCTTCTCATGTCCACGAAATATTCATCAGGTATCTTCACAATTATTTATTTCACCGCCGAGCTACTGTAAGAAATTTCATCACTCCATTAAGTGCTATGAGTTAAGGAATTTCGACACACATGGCGAAGTACCATCTCCTGTTTTATGCCAGATACAAAACAACAAGTCAGTGGCGATGAGAAGTGTCAAAGGTGCGAAAAGTCTGATATTGCTAACGGTAATCCGCTTGTCAGCATAATGATTACGGTAAATTCACTTAACAACGGTAGAGATCTGTATCCAGCTTTGAAATAAGGGACAGATAAAGAAAAAAAAAATAAGAAGAAGAAAAACATCAATGGTTTATCACGTTAAAACGACTTGGTTACACAATATTGATTATAGTTAATATTGAAATAATATAATATAAGAATATATTAATATAGGTAAAACGTTTTTAGCAGTATTTTGAACTTTTGAACTGTTAAGTAAAACATATTTTATCGTAGAAACAATGAATCTTGGCAACTTAATCATATCAAATGAATGAGCCATTTTGGTTTACGTGTAATTAAACACGAGTAATGGCACAAAATGGTAACATTCGTAAAGAAATAGAATTTCTTGCAAACCCCAAAATGTTTTTGCTACTAATTGAGCAAAAATTGCACAAACAGAAATTTATGTTCAATAATTATGTTCGCGCCAAACGCTAATTTCAAGAATCGACACCAGGGGGCGGGCAGCGCGGTGATTTCCTATCGGTTGATGTTCGCGCGAAGATCGGATTGGTTGCTTGAGGGGCGGGTCGGAAGTGATTGAATGCATTGCGGTGACCAGCACGGCGTGAGGTCGTCCCGTATAACCTCTATTAGTGTCGGTTCGTAAGCAAATTTATGCAACGACGAGGAATTTGTGGAGTCTAGAAAAATAGACGCCGGGTCGATTAATTGTTTGGAAGTTAATGTTTAACTGTACCGTCGCGTTAAGTGCCTTTTGTGTGTTGTCTATGTAGTTTTTGCGTGTCAGCTAGGCTGACTTTGAATCTTAATGCGGGCGTAGTATTTAATATCTTATAATCTTGTTGCTACGCGAAACAGAAGTGACCTTTTATCCACCGTTCTTTAGTCGTGCCGTGTGTTACGTTATTGATTACGATTAACGGGGATATAGTTGAGTTTGAAGTTAATTAAATGTACAAGAAAGTTGATGGATTGAAATAGTGTACAAAAAAGTTGGTAACTGAAATAGTGAAATGAAGGCAGAAGTTGTCAATTGGTGATCGCCCCCTTTTGAGAGATCTCACCTTTGGAGTAGAGGCAGTGCCGGTGGATCTGCGGTCAGACTTCAACGGTCCAGTCAGGTCAAACTTTATACACACCTACACCTACCTACGGCTTGACCGAGCCTTGGGGCAGTCTTCGCCGCGGAACCAGGTACGTCCTATTTATTTACCTAGCCTATCTCTATTGTGTAGATCAATTGTCCATAGCCATTTTGAGCCCCGTCCTCTGTTGCTCGTCGATTGGGCTTCTGAAGGGCCCTAGTCCAGTCTACCTTGGTTGGAGCAACTCAGGTCGTGTACAAATTACATGACAATAATTATCATCATCATTGGCAGTTATCGATTTATAGAATTACCTAACATTTTACTATTATTATTATTTTATTTTCAAGTATATCTATTCCATATCAGCTAACCTTTGTTTGTAGGTATAATAGGTAGGTGACCTACTTTCACTGTACACTATTACGAATTATTGCAGACAATAAAAGACTCGATCACAAGTAAAACTCACATCATTTTACTGTGCACAGATAAATATTTCTTTTAGAGAAATGCTTTCCATATCTCATTTTTATTAGAAAAAAGGTGAACGAGCCATGATAATAAGGAATATAAAAAAATAAATACAAAAACAATATAAAAAATAAAAGCATGGCTATTATAAATGAGATAGTATTAGAACTGGAACCATCACACATTATTTGAACAGACAACAAACAAATGACGATTGAAATCGAGAGGAAGTGGTGTGTCAAATAGTTTTTCTTATCCAGTGTATTAAGTAACTTCCATATATCAGCTGAAGGTAAATAAAGCACTTGTTTGATATATCAGCGTCTACTTTCTCCCATTATGTCATTGAATCGATTTTTGTAGACCTATGTTCCATGATGATCAATGGTAAAGGTTCTTCCGGATCGGTAGTATCAATGGGCGTTCCTCAGAGCTCGATTCTTGGTCCATTTCTGTATTCTATATTAATGACTTACCTTATCTTGTAGGAGACAATCAAGATATAGTATTATTTGCTGATGATACCTCTTTAATTTTCAAACTCAAACGGCAGTCAATTAATTATGACGATGTAAATAATGCTCTTTCGAAATTAGTACATTGGTTTAACGCCAACAATTTGCTCTTAAACGGCAATAAGACAAAATGTATTAAATTTACAATACCTAATGTAAAACATTTGAATACTAATGTGCTTTTAAATGGGGAACGGTTGAGTGTTGTGGATACCACTGTTTTTTGGTATTACTATTGATGCGAAACTTCAATAGGGCCCCCATTTATGTAAATTAGCAAGCAGACTTAGTTCTGCAGCATATGCCGTAAGAAAGATTAGAAGTCTCACAGATGTCGAGACAGCTAGATTAGTTTATTTGAGGTACTTTCATAGCGTAATGTCTCATGGAATTTTGCTATAGGGTAATGCGACTGATATTGAAGCCATATTTGTTTTGCAAAAGAGAACCGCACGGGCGATTTATAAATTAAATTGTAAAGAGTTCCTCAGAAAAAAATTTAAAGAAATAAACATATTAACTTTGCCATCGCGATATATTTATCAAAATGTGATATATGTACATAAAACATAAATAGCTTTAATAAGAATAAGGATGTGTATACTTTAAACACTAGAAACAAACATAAGCTTGTAATTCCAGTTACTAGACTCCACAGAATCAGTAATTCATTTAGGGAGCAATGTATACGCTTTTACAACAAAATCCCAGAATATGTTCAAAATTTGTTAATAAACAAGTTTAAAAGTTTTATTAAAGAAAAACTGTACATAAAGGTTTATTACAATATCAAGGAATACATGAATGAAAATAACCCCTAAGTATAAAGTAACCGCCACCTTGCTCGTTCTATGAAAATTCATTTAAAATGGTACAGACATAATTATTGTTAAGTAAAATATGTTAAATGCAACTAATTTTTACGGATTCTATCGCGTTTAATTTAATTTTTTAATTCCCGATCTATAAAAAACCCGCGTAAAAGAACATATAGCTGATTTGAAGCACCGACGTTCCGGGAAGTCTGCAGTTTGTGAACATGTTCAAGATCGTCCCCGCCATTACATTAAATTTAATAGCCCACAAATCCTCGCAAAAGAACACCGATTCCTACCTGGGATGATTCACGAGGCTATTGAAATTAAAAAACATCCTAATTTCAATATAGAAGATGGGTGGGTGCCGCCATCTGCTTGGGATCCTATATAACTAATAAAATTAAATCCAAACCCAAGTATATAATGTTTTTCTTAAAAAAATATATAAAATATATACCACTGCAAGACTTCAAGATACTGTAAGCTCATTCTGCGTAGATCAGACCAAAAATTAATATTCAAAAACTGAAGGTAGCCGGGCTAACTATGGCATCGGCTGAGGTGTTTGACGTCCCGATGCCATATCGGGACGTCAAACACCTCAGTTCCCCCTGTGACCATGGGTGCTACAAATCACCCGCAAAGCAGGAATTAAAATGTTAAATTAAACGCGATAGAATCCGTAAAAAATAGTTTCATTTAATGTGTAGTCTTTGCGTATATATAAGAAATCATATGTTTAAAAAAAAGGTCTCGCTGGGTTTCTTGCTAGTACTTCCCAGGACAGAGGTATTTTCCGAACTAGTGGTAAATAAAAAATGACTATCAATAAGTATTATGTAATAATCAATATTGATTAAAGATCATTCTATTCTATTCTATTATGTGTGTATAAAGTTCCTGTTTCCTGTTGTTAAATTCTTGAACACTGAAATAAAGTTTAAATAATTTTTGTGTTTTTTTACAAATACAAATAACGCCTTATTTTTTTAATTTATTTCATGACAAATGGAAAACCCAAAGTAGACATTAGGTTAAGTTTCCATATCTGGAATTCGGATTCAGAATTTCTCTAGCCCAAAGCACACATTCGTTTCTTTTCATTAAGAATTTAGTGCTTCCAGTACCTTCCACGATGATTTCGTGAACATACATTAAGATGGACGGAGATGAATTAATTGCTAGCTATTGCGCTTTTCGTGCCCCTTAGGAAGAAGAAAAGGAAATAACGTTATTGGCTACATGAATTACATACGAAGACAACGAAAAAGGGTCTATTTCATCACAAGAGATAAAATTACGAGTACCCTAGATGCCTAGATGCGTTCTTCGATTGAAATGGGATAAAATCAGATATTTTTAAAACTACATTCAGAGTCAACTACGGAAACTAGCACATTATAATAATTTTATTTTTTGTAAGAAATACTAATCGTTAAATAAAAACAAAATATTTATATTTTGTAAATATTCCCCTTTTTCATGATGTAAAAGCATTTACGTTAAAAAACCTAAAAGCTTTTGAGATAAAACAGTTTTTTCTCTCCTGTAAAATATATCTTTCATCTTATGCCTTTTTCCCTGAGGGTACGACATTCGCTAGGCCGGCAACTGGCACATTCTGAATGAAAATTTCCGTTTGTGTAGAGTAGTATGTACAAAAGTTACGTGAAAGTCGTCATTTGGTTTTTCTAAATATAAAAAAGATAAATTTAAAAAAGAGAAAATGAATTATTTTATGTATTTTTATTTGGAAATTGTTTTTCGGGAATTAGCTCGCAACAATGGAGCGAAGTTGATGATGTTGATAAGTACTATTAATGATTAAAGCCACAAGAATGTATTAACATTTTTAGCTGCTACTTTTGGTGAGACTGCTTGTTCACGAGCAATAGTTTTAATTTGTTTGAGGAATTCAAAATACGTTACGGAAGCTTTGAAGATCAGTCAGTGTGACTGCAGTCACTTAAGAATAAGTTCGTGCAGTCAAAAACTTGTTTGAGAAAATCGACGAATTATATAGGTATATTATGTTAAACTTAAATAAAAACTTCGGATACTTATATATGTAAATCAACAGCAATGTAAATCATCAGTTACGCCCACTTTTCACTCCATAAGAATTGTTGAAGATTTGTGCCGTATAAACTTACCGATGAGCAAAAAAACCGTCGGGTGGATTGGAGCCAATTGATGGTAGAGAAGTTTTCGCTGGCGAATAAAAACTAACGTTTACTGACTAGCGATAAAACATAGATATATAACTATGAACCCGAAAAAAAGCTATATGGCAAAGTTAGCAACCTTACTTATGGACCTCATATGACACTGTGTGTAATACGGGCCCCACACATTCGACTTTTTAATTTAGAAAAATTTGTCTACTCTACCTCAATCGTGATATACATATTCTCTGACCTAGCACATTCGACCTGTGACTTCTGATTTTTACCTGTTTTGAACCTACGAAACGAAATAAAAACGCACATTTTGAAAGCCATGAAAAGGCACTGACTGCTCATAATTTTGAGATTTATGAGTTGTCTAAAGAAGAGTGGTATTTTCCAAATGGTTGAAACTCATGGAAATATATATACGTACATGCTCAAGGTGAATACTTTGAAAATATTGCTAATAGTAATAAACAATTAATATTATGATTTTTGAGTCCTAGTTCTTTGGCATGACCTTCGTACTTCAGTTAACTACACTATTCTAAAAATAGTAGTCGATTGGCGAATATCAACTCACGAATTTTTAGATTCATATTCCGTACTATATTAATTAATCTTTTGCCTCTATATTTTTGTGTAATACCTGAAGACGAGGTCATGGGAAAACAAGGAATTAAACCAACGAATATGTTTATAAAATGATGATTACATTCGTTTCTCCGCTAAAAAGATAAATTAATATAAATAGTTTTTTTTGTTGATTTTTTATTCTTGAAAGTATTAAAAATAACTGTGTTACAGCCAGGCTCTGCGATACAACCATGCGGTGACATTGAAAAGGGTTGCTCCAGTACACGATACTAATGCCTTTAGTTTTATCACGCATGATAAATTATAGTACATTGTAACACAAAACTTTTTATACTATATTAATAATGATGCTAAATTATCATAAATGTTATTTTAAAATGTACGTGATATGAACTATTACTATCGACTATAGTAAAATAATTTATATGAAAAGATATTTTTTAAGAACGCGAAAACTACTCGTCGGACAAAATTAATTTTAGTGATTTTATCATGTAGGAAAAATATTTTAACTTAAACGGCAAACGAAATCTTTATAACTCCGGCATCAATTTAGAACTTTAAAGCTTTATGAAATTTTGAAGGGCTCAGTAAATATGAAGCCCAAAAAATTCATGGAGGCGCTCATTCGGCCCCACCATTTCGCGTCCGATGTTGCGTTTAGTGATAACTTTTCATTTGCCTTAGGTATAAATTGCTGGCGTTTTATAAACTGGATGAATCAGTTACTATTTGTGTAAAAGTAAGTTTAAAAACCGCGCTCGCTATAAATTTCACAGTACCTACAAGAGCAGCTTGGGTGCTGGTGCGATAGAACGGAATTTCGTTCAATCCTCTCCAGCACCAATTAATTTGTTAAATACAATTTTAAAAAGCATACATTTTTTAAAATTCGGGTATATACCTAAATCTATTAAATCATAACAATACATAGTGAATCGAAATATTTTTTATTTATTACTTATAATCAAAAATTTCATATGGTTGTATTTCATATATTAAGTATTAACTTACAAAATGGAATAATATGAAATGGAGCAAAAATGCATTACGACAGTATTGTTATTTATAGGATTCGAGTCAACTACTTCATGTCGAATTTCCCCTTTCTTAAAATTCTGTGCTGCTTACCAGCTACGCTTCATGAATATTAAATACTTTATTACGTGATGAATTGAAAGTTCTATCGAGACACTATTTCTATAAACTGAAATATATAAAAAAATATGTGGCCCAAGCTTGGGCCAGCTAATATAAATTCTAAAGGTGTAAGTACCGTAAGGGAGACCAAACCGTGAGATTACCAAAAATTAAAAACATAATACGATTAATGAATATAAAATGTAATTGTTATATAAAATACATGTTTACTACAATTTCTGATTTCTGATTCTGCCATCAGTGCCATGCCCTGTGAGGTTTGCATTCGGAGAAAAAGATTCATATTTCCCCTCACACCCATAACATTTCTTCATATGTTTTACAAGAAAAGCGAGCCAACTTACTCGCAAAACTCAAATAACATCTTTGAAGTGTAAATCTTTCTAAACTTTAGTACTTTTCACAATTCTGTCGACGGTTTAACATAAATTCATTGTAGAAGTTTTGTTGGTAAAATATGTACCGGCGAATGTTTTATTTGACTTTATTGCTCTTTCATTTGATTTATTTTTGTTCAACTGTTTTAAAACTAAAACTCACTTTTAATCCTTTATTGGTTTATACGACAGATTTTTCAATCGTCTGATAAATATTATCGACTAAAATAAATTATAACCAAACTGTATGTAAAAGTGAAATACTTGAACTATTTCATTCATACAACTGTAATTTTTAATAGAAACAGAAACAGAAACTTTTTATACAATATAGATTATAAATAGTACTTATTGAAAGTTACTAATTTGTTTAATTACCACTGGTTCGAAAAAAGACCTCTGTCCTGGGAAGAACCAGCCATTATTTTTGAATAACAGCTTACAATTATGTATGTTATACAATTAACCACACAAAACAAATTAGAAATAGCTTGGTAGCGATTATACCTCATTTCCAGGGGTCATTATCATCCGAGAATTCCTTAATATTATAATAACCCTTTTTACACAAACTTTCTTTAATAAAGTTTTTGAATTTTGAGCAGGCCAAATTTACATCGCCCCAAGATTGAATTACTGACTCGGTGGAGTCGAGTAACTGGTACTACTAGCTTGTGTCGTCTGTTCCTAGTATTTACAGAATAAATATCACTTATTTTTGTATAACTACCTTTATTTTTGTGTACGTACATTACATTTTCAAAAGTGTATTGAGAGACAAAAGTTAATATATTAATTTCCTTAAATTTTTGTCGGAGCGACTCTTTAGGCTTTAAATCATAAATTGCTCATAAGGCCCTCTTCTGTAAAACAAATATAATTTCAGTGTCAGTCGCGTGTCCCCATAACAAAATATACGACATTATGCTATGGAAATAGCTAAAGTAAACAAGTCTAGTTGTTTCCACATTGGTAAGATTTGTAATCTTTTTTACAGAATATACTTCAGAACTAAGTCTGCTTGCTAATTTTGATATAAGGGGGCTTCATTGAAGCTTCGAATTTATGTTATATTTTATCCTATGAATAAATTTTTCAAGGAGATTGAAAAATCGGCATTGAATGTGTTAGGAAAATAAAATTCATTTTACGAATACGTGATAGAGCTACGCTGCAGCGCATTATGGCTACAAAGTACGGTCGTGCACAGAGTATCAGCGTAAAAAAACAGCATATTGCTGCTGTGATTCGTGTGTGCATATTTAGAGGTAATGAAAGATAAAAATAAGAAGGCGGTTGTATCGAATACAATAGAAAAGAATAGAATATTTTTTATTCATAATTATTGTAAGTAGTTTATGCTATTACCACTGGTCGGGAAAAAGTCTCTGTCCTTGGAAGAACATGCGAGGAACCCAATTTTAAAAAATAATGTACTACATTGTATGTTATTATAAAATTTATAATAATTTGAATTGTATTGTATTTGTATTATTTATTAGAAACAGCATAGTTTCGGTCACTTTATTCTCAGATGTTAACAGTAAAATGATATATACATACAATATGGAGAACCAAGATGAAAATGTCATTATATGTATGGTCTAAATACTAGTAGTTAGGCCTTGGTTTTGGCTAAATAAACAGTATAAATCTTGTGTATACCGGTTAAGGTGTCTAAATTATTTTGGTTATACATATTATGCTATCGTATTTCTACATAACAACATAATAACAACAAAGTATCCAAAAAAGGTCATTTATCCTTTTAAAATCATTTTGATTAGTGAAATTTAGATGTTCAATGATGCCATTGTTTTAATCTGTTTAATGGTTACTTTAATGGATGTGTGTTTTTTAAAATTATATATATGTAGGAAGTATAATGGGTATAGTACAGAGACTAATTTTGTAGTTAGGAATAATAATTAATTCGTTTACACGAATTAACTATCCAACTAGTCGAGGATAAACTAGTAACGGAATACGACAAACGCACCGTTCCACGTCAGAGCCAAGACTGTCTTAACGACGGCCGCTCCGTCCGTTTTATACAAGCAGGACGGGTGGCAACGCAGGTGCAATGCCGCAGGTGTGCGGTACACGTGTCGTTTACAAGAATTCTGTCTAGCCAGACCGACGCCACCGCACCTACAACGGTGCAGGTGCCGTCATATATATATATATATATATACCGTAATATTATAAGCTACGGTGTACTATATAATATTACGGTGTATTATATGTGATAGCTACTTTTGCGCTATTGCGGTAAATAAAAAGGTTTCATTGTTTAGACTAGATACTAATGACCCAGAGTTATCCTTGAGGCTACGATAAATTACGGTCGGTGTTTATTGTTGTTATAATGTTGTATCATATGGAAATGAAAGATGGGTTTTGGTCTAAAGAAGAAAGAAAACCACTGCTTCCTAAGCGTGTATTAGTGTTATTTGGTTCTAATAATTTTGTGCTAATATTTTGGTTACTTGGATTGATAAATATTGACAGATTTCTTTCAGAAAAATTATATATATATATATATATATATATATATATATATATATATATATATATATATATATATATATATATACCGTAATATTATAAGCTACGGTGTACTATATAATATTACGGTGTATTATATGTGATAGCTACTTTTGCGCTATTGCGGTAAATAAAAAGGTTTCATTGTTTAGACTAGATACTAATGACCCAGAGTTATCCTTGAGGCTACGATAAGTTACGGTCGGTGTTTATTGTTGTTATAATGTTGTATCATATGGAAATGAAAGATGGGTTTTGGTCTAAAGAAGAAAGAAAACCACTGCTTCCTAAGCGTGTATTAGTGTTTTTTGGTTCTAATAATTTTGTGCTAATATTTTGGTTACTTGGATTGATAAATATTGACAGATTTCTTTCAGAAAAATTATCATCAACTCTTAGATTAAAATTTTAATTTAAACCTTCCCCAAAAATAAGTTTATAGTCAGCAGTAGAGTTTGATAGGCTGAAATAATGATATTGATGTCATTTGAAAATGTTTTGCATAAATCTCCTAATTATCTTGTCATCTACAACCAGTTAATTTTTAAGAAAAAGAAATGAAGAGTAAATGCAAAGGCAGGATTTTTTTAATAATTTAATTTGGTCAACTTATAGCAGGACCAAACTGGATAAGGGTTGCTCAAGAGAGACAACAATGGGAATCGTTGGAGGAGGCCTTTGCCAGTAGGCACGTCGAACTAAGAGACATTTTGTAGTTAGTAGATTCTTGTATCTTTAGTTTTCATGTTAAATGTTATTAGATCGGAATAGAGGGCTTTATTATTTTTATTAGTCAACAACTTCAAAAATCAAACTATGTTAACTAAATGAATAGACTTTCCAATCACATATTTGTGACCAACATACTTTTACTCGTAGCCAACTTCAAACACGTAGGAGATTCTCTGTTTTTTTATATTACGCAATATCTTTAATAATACTGATCTAAATTTGGTGAAATTCTAGTGTGTTCCCATAAAAAATAAAAGAATATCGTCTCACAGTTACATTTAAAGCTTTGTCCTCTATTTTCACCTTTGGATATTTTTCTCATATCTATTTCAAAGAGTCAAAAATTTAAAATTAAACATTCCTAAAATTTAAAACCGATTTTAATGAACTAGAAATAATATAATAATTTCCATATAATCTTCAAGAACCAACAAATCATAGGGTAGAAAGGTTTTAGGGTGGCAGTCTCATAGTGGTAAGCGCAGTGTTGGGCGACGCCCCACTAGACGGAGTGGCGACCTGATTAAACACACAGGTAGTCAATGGATGCGGGTGGCTCAAGACCGTACTTTGTGGCAATCTATGGGGTGACTTATAATTAGCAGTGGACATGTGACGGGCTGCAGCAGTAGTAGCTTCTGAAGTCAAGACCGTACTTCTTCTGTACACTGTGTCTTAGCACCGAGTAAGCTAATATGTGGAAATTATTTTATACTTTCTAATTCTCTGAAGAGTTCTTTTACTTTTTATTAAAAGCTTAAAGAACAATGGCAGAAAAATAGTTGACAAAAATTATCGCATCTAGAAATAAATTATATATAAAATATGAGTATTATTATTTTTCTATGATATTTCAAATAAAAACGTATTTTAATTAAAGCCAAAGAAAAAAAAAACATTTTTGGGATATCAAATGACTTAAATCATTTTACTTTATTCAAGTGTTGCCATTTAGTATATTCATACTATTTTCGTATACACTTTGTAAGACTACCAACACACCCACAAAATATTTTTATATTAAGTTTTTATTAGTAATAACTATACTATCAGTAATAATAAAAATGAAAGTGATATGGTTGAGAATAAGTCTTTTACAAAGAACTTCCTACAATAATACATTATCTCAATCATATTACTATGTCACAATTCTATTTAATGTTATGGCAACACTAGCTAAAACAAAATATCACTGTGTGAAAACTAATAGGAGTTTTGGCGGGAAATTGACCGGCGGCGGTTTGCTGCTCCTGTATTATTGTTTAAATAATGGTTTGAAGTGGACTTTGATATGTAAAAGTGTTGCGATTTTGTGTATTAAGTGTCTACGCATGTGAACTATTAGTGGAAACAGTGAAACAAGTGCTCTGATGGTGATGGATTCTCAAGATAAGCTGTTTGTTTGCATAGGCACCTTTAGATACCATCGCCAACTGTCAGCTGTCTGCTGGATCAAGTTGCCGCCAAAATCTCCCAAGAACTGCACAATGTGACGCATCAACATATTGTGAAGCAGTATACTATGAAGGAGTGGGGAAATTACAATAAACCGAATAAAAATACTTAAGACTTGGCCTAAAGGTCTAGATACCAGGCCATAAACTCCAAAAAAAAAAATATCACTGTTTTCCTTATTGGCTTTTCGGCTCTGGGTTCTAGCCCTTCTGAGAATGTCACTATGATACAAAGGCCCTAGAGCCATGCCAGAAATATACATTTATAGTATGCAAATATATAATAGAGATACAATAATCTAAAACTCTCAATCATAATACATAATGTATTAAGCTATCATCAAACAACCACAGGAAGCATGACTTTTTCCAAGTGACATAAGACAACCTAAAAAGGTTCAAATCTAAATATCTTTTTTTTGACGCCTTCTCAGGACAAAATTCTTTGACAGAGTTAGTAATGGACTGACGCTTAATATTTTAAGATATTTTTGATATATAGACGCTACCATTCCTTCTCAACTAATTTTATGTATGAAAGCCTGCCATTGTTCTTTCATGTTTTGGATCCTAATAGTAACTGTATCTATTCTACTTATGCATTTAGGCCAAAGTAGAATAGATACAGCTCCCTGGTACTATTACCCTTTTCGGGTCTTCAGAGCCCATTAGATTTTCTCTTTATTGCCCTTAGCTTTATAATGATACCGAGATTTGAAATATGCTAGCAATATAACTTACGCTGTTATCACAAGATGTTTCTCTTAATGTGAGCAAATAAAATAACATCAATTTTTTAATAAGGTATATATTTTGCTGCATGCCCCAACACTGAGGCACCAACTTGTATTAAGCTACGCGTACCTAATGTGCCCATTACGCTGTGCGTGATTAATTGCAATTGCTTAGTAACAGATTCCTTCTCCTCCCCCTCCCCCATTTCATACGATGCTGTCTTTAGAAGAGACTAATGCCTGGAAGATATTAACCTTTTGATGTATGGTGCTATAACCGTATCGCATTAATACTAAAGACTGGCGATAGGGAGTGGCGCTAAAAGGGCGTGCATGGTATAATTATAATCTTCCGGTGGCGAAAATGGCAAATACGGGGGCAAATAATGGCCTCTTAAATTAGACCTATGTTCAGTAACCCACTGTTTACGAGATTATAAGAAGGACGAATATTATTAGAATTATTTGATGAAGTTGTTATAGGTAGTAAGCATTCCGTCTTAGTCCTCATGGGTGGCAACGCATCTGCATTTTGATTCGCAAACGAGGATAAATGTAAATGTCTATGGGCCACAGCAACCACTTACCATTAGGTGGACTGTGTGCTCGTTTGTCATCCTGTACTATAAAAAAAAAAGAAAAAGAAAAAGGTGTGCTCGCAGAATACCGTCGAAAAAGGTCAGCATTACAGATGTCTGATGGCTAGTAACAAGAACCAAAGATTTTAGTCCTAGGGGTTACAGTATATCTGTATATTATTTTTTAATGAAAGATAGAAGTAAATGATTATGAATTTGATCACCCACTTACCATTAGGTGGATTGTGGGCTCGGTTGTTACGTTTCCTTGCAAACGTTAATATATCGTTACAATCTACTTCGATCTTAGAAGACTGATAAAAATTAGGCTTCTTATAAATGAATTTAAAACAACAAAAATTTTTTGCAAACTAGCGATCCGTACCGGCTTCGCATGACTGATTTCTGGATCTCGACAACAACGCCATCTACCGGATCCAATTGTAAATATAAACCATCCAGGAGCCTACTCAAAAACCTACAAAAATTATCAAAATCGTTGCAGTCATTTAAGGGGCCTTCAGTGACATACAGATGTACAAAAGAATTATATCTAAAACCTTTATTATTAATCTTAATAAAATTATGATATGATATAATAAAATAATCTAACTGTGTAATGGCGGTGTAGGTCCATCCACTTTCACGTGTCATCCCATGGGTGTCTTAAGATGCCGCTTCCATTCATTGAACAAATGCAGTGAACCAAAACCATAGCAGCGATCACAATAGATCTTACTGATCGCACTGATACTGGTTTTATTAGACCTGCATAGCTGATCGTAAAAAAAAAGAAAATAGGTGACACAGGAAAACTGAGCCAGGAGATTGGCGGCAGCATTTTTTCGACAAGAGCTTAATAAAAATAAGAAACTTCGATCGCGAACTCGCTTGTCAATCGTGGCAACTATGGCAAATATTCCCACGATGAGGCAACCTACGAAGGAAGCATATTTATGATATGCTGTAATAGTAATTATATTATTGAATGAGAACTTCAATATGATATAATATAAAATATTTTTTTGAATTAAAAATTGAGAATGGGACTCGTAAATTAGATTGTGTGCAAAATGTAAGAGTATAAGGATAATGAGGTTTAATTTCTATAATACACATACACGCATGGGTTTTACTTCCCATGTCTAATGTGTCGTGAAGCGACAATAGGGAACAAAAAGAATCTAACCTAAGAACAACAAAACAACAAAAATACAACAAAAACAAAAATATATTTAAAATTCAAAGATATTTACAATTTTATAAAAAAATGAAATGAGGATGATGATGAATGAAGTGAGAGTACAATTAGATTACAAAAAAAAATAAAGGTAGGAGAATAGGGGAATATAGAGTTGTAGTGGAGCCTAAAAGTCGAAGCGACACACGTTGCGATTGTAGAGGTAGGTTTCTTAGCAGCGTCGACACGCAGCGCCTGAAGCCAGCACACGCCGGTTGCGCTTGTAGAGATAGGTTTCTTAGCAGCGACAGCACGCAGCGCCTGGAGCCAGCACACGCAGCGTCCGGAGCCGGCGCACGTAGCGCCTGGAGTAGGTGCGCTCAACGCTTAGAGTCAGCAGTTGCAGCGCCCAAAGGTAGCGCCGGCGGTAGGTGCACTCGGCGCCTGGAGTAAGCAGTCGTAGCGCCCGGAGTAGTGTGGCCCCCGCGCTTGAAGTAGACTGCCGACGACTTCCGAGGTAGATGGAGGCTTGTAGGATTCCGGAGTGGTGCGGCTCCGCGCTTGAAGAAGGCTTCGCCGAAGACTTCACGTGTAGGTGGAGGCTTGCAGGATCCCGGGGCAGTGCGGCCCCGGGATAAGGCCTTTAGGAGATGCTTCCAATTCGAGAACTGAAGCGAGACTGCCTTTCTTCACCGATTGTTCGGCTTTTATACCTTTCTAGAGAGAACGGAAAAATTATTTAAATTAAACGCAAATTTTTTGTAAATGGTCAAGAGAAAAGAGTATTTATGTGGAATTATCGAAATAGGAACAACAGATCGGTAGCAAATTTGAATATAATTACTATGGAGACCAAATAAACAAAAATGTCAAAACATGTCAAATTATAGTTTTAGGCTTGTAATAAGAAAACGGCAAGATTTAAGTGGAAAATGAGATATTATTGATATAGGAAAAAAGGTAGCGCAACTGCCCACACAAAGCCCGAAATTGTAGAGTTACGGAAAACTAACTAAAAGATCGAAAAAAAGGTAGACTCCATTGACACCAATTTAAAAGTGCTGATAATGTGAAAATATGAAGTAGAAATGATTTGTTATTGTGTTCTTATGGTGTAAAATCGTTACAGGATCCTATGGAAATAAAGGTGATGTAAAATATCCAGTTTTGAAGTGAATGCAGAAAATCGAAACAGAATGGAAAAATGAATTTAAAATAATGTAAAATGATAAGTAAGTAGCATAACACTACAAATGTTCACTGAATTAAAGCAATGCTGAGCGATGTTGTCTGAATGATCGTTCCATATGAAGCCACTCCCTCGGCAAGATTAACTTTACTTCGTTCGACGCTAACGTTGAATGTTCCCAAAGAGTACCTTGTAGAAGAAAATAACTTCAAGGGGTTTTCTATAGAATACATATATATAATAATTTGCACCAAAATCACTACGGTTCAAGATTAATATCTTGAACTAATCTTGAACTGTGGTCCGCTATAATTATGTATAACATAAGATTTAAACACATTTTTATAAATACTAGTCATATTATTAACATTACTATTATTCCCTTTAATTACTCCTGGTAAGCTTAAAATGCTTGTGTTAGAAGTAGTTCACGACAGTAGTCGAGTCGAGTCGACAGTAGCGGATTAGAATTCACCACCTCTTGAGTTCGCGGTCCGGACCCTGTAGACTACTGTAGTATTAAAAATCAAAAAATTATAAAAATAATGATTATTCTGAAAATGTGGATCGAGCACGAAAATCCCATATCAATCCTATACTATAAAAACATCTTTAGACATAAAAGTAACTGAATATATCCATGTAAAATTTTTAAGCTTGGTAATCAGAAATGTGCTCAATATATATCTATCCTTTACAGCCATCGATCACTAATATTAGTGATCGATGTTTACAGCCTATAAAACCTCCCATATAGATTGCCCCATTGGAGAGATTTTGCCATATTTGCTTCTCTTGGCAGGCGAGTTGGCAACCGCAGATTTTTATTATATTAAGTTTTCATCAAGAAGATGTTGCTACCCATCTCTTTTTTCACGTCATAACACGATACGAACACGAGTTGGCAACCGCAGATTTTTATTATATTAAGTTTTCATCAAGAAGATGCTGCTACCCATCTCTTTTTTCACGTCATAACACGATATGGGGAAGTGGATATTCTTACATCGCCACTACTCGCTTGGATGTAATTGTCTATAAGAATTATGGATAATAATTTAGTTGATGAATTTATTTCCATTTTGAAATACGTATATTTTCCAAAAAAGGGAAAGATTAGAATCTGTTTTTATTATTGGTATATTAATCCTACAAGCTCATATTATGATGAACGCAAAAAAGCAGCGATTTTCTAGGATCCGACCATACGACCACACCATGGATCATATTTATGAAATGTGTGGGACGACATGGTTTTTTTATAGGATAAGGGTGACAAACTAGCATACAGTCCACCTGATAGTCAGTGGTTGCTTTTGCGCATAGACATCTACATATATCTTCAATTAAGAATCAAAATGCAGATTCAGATGCGTTTTCACCCATGAGGACTAAGATGAAATGCCTTGTTTCCAGTAAAAAGGATATCCGGTTCTCTACACTCACCATACGAGACACAGAAGCGTTACGCTGCTATTTTACGCTGGTATTCTGAGAGAGCGTGGTCCTTCCCCGGTCAAGCCGACCCATTCGTGCTACAACTATAATACTTATATAACTGCAGCATGGCTCTACCACGTATATAAAAGTCTTCTCAATTTACAATTACCTTTTCCTGCAGCACGTTCCATTACCACGCAAAAGCTTTAATGAGTTCTATTAAACCTGGAACAGTCAAGTGAAATTAATGTTTTCTAGAAAAGTTTTAAGTGTTTATCTAACTAACATCAAGCTTACTGCAAAGTTTGTCTAAGGGGGAATCAATTTTAATGAGACTTCATTTAATTTACTAACAAAGTTTGATTTTATTAGTTTGACAGACATTTAAATAAATCTCTTCATTAGAAGACTATTGCTAGATATGGGCCAGCCCCATTGTTGGGAGGGCTTTCTTGCTATTCATTACACTTTGCAGACGGATTGGCGATCGCACATTTGACGTTACTTCCCGTCGCCGGCCTGAGGATTTTATAACTGGTGAATACGAGATAGTCATACCGCTATATATCCGACGCTAGAAGATCTTCTAGACCTATCTCATATTTTTGATGTTGTTTACCAACGCCGGTCTGGATATTTTACATTCGGCGTTAAAAGCTAGTTGTACCGTCATCTATTGGAAACTTTAAGATGTTTCTTAAGTTTCTGTGATGTATTCTCTAACATTCACCACACGGTTGAGGTAATACTAGATATTTATTAAAATGTAATCCTACACTCTCTCATTTATACTATGTAATACACTGTGTATTGCGTTCTAAGAAGACATTATGGAAAAGGCCAGAAAATCTCCAATTAAGGGAGTATATACAGCAAGCAGCGTCTATGTACATATACAGGGTATTTTTGGAACGCTCCCGAAAACTAAGACAGGCGACAGCACTAAGTATACCTTTGATCATGGGTTACAAATAAAGTCGATCCTGATGAAAAAACAATCATCTTTTAACAACGTTTTATTAGCTTTATTCACGCGCCATCATGTTAGTACAGCTAAATGAAACGATAATTTCATAAAAAATATCATGAAAATACTGAAACATAAAACCAGCAGTGGAAACTGAATTGATATCACCTGACTAATGGAGGTTAATGTACGCGCGAACGGTGACAAACAAACGCTGGCCTTGAACTTGGGCACTGAGCTATTTATCACATATTGGTACGAAAGGCGCGCGACGGGGGAACAATCCGCCAGTATTAGTGTGCCTGCATGCTATTGATTCCCGCGCTTTGTTCGCTCCAAAAATACAGTCGCATACACAGCTTACTTTGCGACTCGCGACGATGTTTTAAAAAGGAAGGAAAGAAAAATTATTTATATCTATTGTTTTATGACTAAACTAGTGATCGAAAAGGTAAATATGATAGGAGAAGGTGAATGGGGAAAATTGTGCAGTAAAGTTAAAAGTGTGGAGGAAGAATACCAAAAAAATTACCATGTGATCGACCTGATGACGGAAGCTCAAGCGAAGATGAAAGTGATGATGAAGTAGCATCCAGTAACACCAACACACCATTAACATCTGGCTTCCATGTGACCCAAGACGTCATAATGGACGGCGTGTTACCCTTAGCTAAAGTTTTCTTGTTACAAACTACTTTATATTTTACGATAGAAATAACAAATAATGCTCATGTAAACATTATCCATTTTTAATTCCCACCTCTTCCAAAGTTCTAAGTAGCTAGTAAAACACCTATTATGATTCTACATTAAAACAATTAATTACTATAATATTATAAAACAATAGCCCAATACCATGTAGTACTTTAGAACGCGACTGTACCCACACTCCCTCCGCTATCGACCTGGGTACGAAACAATGTTGCGGTCGTAAGAAAAAAGGGCGCATCTAACAATTTATGAATAAATGAGTTAAATATACCATTCGATTCATGATAAGAAGGCGCATCTACTAATTTTTTTTAATATTCACAAATATCAATATTTTAGAAATTATCGTAAGAATTTTAGACGTAACTGTTGATCACAGATGACTTTTTTTAGTAGAAAAGACTTATACAAATTCAACATAAAAGAAAAGACTTATTTAACCAGTTGCTACGTCATCTTTAACAATATTTGCATCGATTACTTAAATTTCAATTATTCTTGGTCTTGTCTTATTATTCTATATCTTATTATTAAGAGCTTATATCTTATTGTTAAGAGCTGGTGTTTCACATGTGGTCCCATATAAATTTGATCGAGGTCAGACCAATAGTATTTGAGTTATCCTTAATTATTTATATTAAAGTCGGTTGTACAAAATTTTTAATTTTTAATTATTATCGTAGTAAGTCTTGTATGATATCCCCTTTAAAATCATTACTCAAGAGTTGCGGGTTGTTATTTTTTGTGTCTCACTACCAATGCTTTTCTAATATTTATTAAAAAAAAAGTAGTAAATTACTATTAGCGTCCTTTCAACTTCAAATGACCTTTCCAAAATATGTAAAATTGTTAAATGAATGGCAGTTTTTTTTTAATTTATTAGGTTGGAAAGACGCAAATAGTTATATGCGTCTTTCCTTCGATGTTTTTGTGTTGCCAGGTGTATTTTTTAAGCTAAGATGAAAAGGAAAATTCGTTTTATTTAAATAAATAAACAAATTATCAAAAAATTTGTTCGTCCTTAAAATCTTCATGTCTCTACGTATATATTTCAATTTTCATATAGATACCTTTTAATATACTTTAGACACAGGGTCTGAAAGAAAAATTCATCAATTTATTTTTTATTTCCATTTTACGTTTTTGTTAGTTGCGTCCTTCTTTATGTAACCCGACGACGGCAGAATGTAACCCGGCCGGCTCGTGTCGCCTCACGCTGTGACGCAGTAGACAAAGAGTATAATAACTGTCCTAGCAGTAGGTTTCAGTTTTGTTGGGGTTCGTTATTAATTGTAGTTTTTGAAACAGTTCCGTGTTGATTTTGTACACGCGTGCGCGAGCGACAGCTCAATCGTATTGTTATTACTTGTGATTACGTGTTGGTATTATTCTTGTTGTTACGTTTTTTGTTTTAATAATGCTTAACGCGTACTTTTATAGTGATTGTGAATACAGCAACATGTTATCCGAACCCAGGTACACGAAGTATCGCCAAATAAATTGTTAAGACGTCGGGATGGAACAAGTGTGTCATACTGTGCAGTGCACAAAGTGTTGAAGCGTAACCGAATGCGCCCATACAAATTGCACAAAGTGCAAGCTTTAGTTCCCGGCGATCACGACCGCCGACGAGTTTTCTGCCGTTGGTTATTATACCAGCGACAACGTGTGCCTGGTTCCATTGAGCACATTATCTGGACGGATGAGTCGATATTTACCAGAAACGGCCTGTGGAACCGAAGAAATACACACGTGTATTCAGAGGTTAACCCGCACGCTGTTCGACAAACCGGGCACCAAACCCGATGGTCGGTTAACGTATGGGCAGGTTTATTTAAGAATCGTATACTGGGACCAGTGTTTCTGCCACAGCGACTGAACAGACAGCGATACCATGTCGTGAGGTTCGTCCGTGAGCGCCTCAATGAGCTATTTAATGATCGCTGGATCGGCAGACTAGGACCACACGCTTGGCCACCTCGCTCACCAGATCTGACCCCGTTAGACTTCTTTTTGGTATGTGAAAGAAAGGGTTTTTAATCGTGAGTGTGATAGTGCTGACAAAATGCGCCAAAGGATCGTGGATGCTTTCGAGAAACTATGTACGGACTGTGTCGAAGACCACACGATGATGCCCCGCCTGCACCCAAATCTACCTTGAAATGAATGGAGCACAATTTGAGCTGCATCTCATAAGACCACGGAGGATTTAGAGCGGTAAGCTGTTTCATAACTATTTTTTTTAAATAACTTAGTACTGAACTAATCTGAATAGGTACATAACTGAATACATGAGAATAATAAACATACCTACACGATGAATAAAAACGCATGACTCCAACCTTGGTTACATTTCATTTAAGTATTTTTTCATTAGCGTATGTAGTGGTATGGCCCGCTAGTTGCGGGCCGCGCGAATTTGCGTTCGCGAGTACATTGACCTTTAGTCAGGTGATACAATTCAGTCATTCCACTGCTGGTTTTATGTTTCAGTATTTTCATGATATTTTTTATGAAATTATCGTTTCATTTAGCTGTACTAACATGATGGCGCGTGAATAAAGCTAATAAAACGTTGTTAAAAGATGATTTTTTTTTTCATCAGGATCGAATTTATTTGTGACCCATGATCAAAGGTATACTTGGTGCTGTCGCCTGTCTTAGTTTTCGGGAGCATTCCAAAAATACCCTGTATACGGAGAGCAGACACTATGTGCGATAAATCTGGTACTGCGACCGTAGCGCTAAGTATAAGTATTACGGCTAATCCTATAAAAGGAGAGGCATATGTGCGACAGTAAACTGTTACAGGCTGATGACAAAGGCGAAAAATATTTTTTTTTCATTTTCATGGTTAAATTATCATATAATATATTTGTGATGGTGCTTTTTACGACAATTATATTGTCACGTATAAAATATATATAATTAAACATGGTATTTTACAATGCCCCTAAGATGAAATGGGGTGATGGCTATCAAATATAGCCTTCTAGAAGAACTTTTATTATCAATTGTATAATGAGACATACTAAATACCGGTTACCGTTACAGCGTATCAAAGTCCACCGCTGGACCGGACCTCCCCCAGGCCTCCCCCATAGATTGCCACTTAGGGGGGGATATTAACCGTAGTTGCCACGCTTGGCAAGCGGGTTGGCAACCGCAGTTTATTTATTACATTTAATCGTTAATAGGAAGACATTTCTGCCCGTCTCCTGATTTGTTTCCCACTGTCGCCTCTTACGACATCCACTGGGTGATTTGGGGTAGTGATATTCTTATACCGCCACTACACGGTAATACTGAATACATTCCTTAACTTATTTATTATTTATAATTAGAATGTAACATAATATGCCGATTGCCTCGCTGCATGATAAATTCGAGCTTATTTTATTGCATATTTCATCACACTTTCGCATACCAACTTCTGGCTGTATATGTATTGCGTCACAGAAAAAAAATAGTAGCTGTCAAATAGGGTGACCTTGGAGACAATTATAAATGCTATTTATTAAGTCAATTATCCTCTCCCCTTCTTTATGTTTAGAATTTTTTTTATAGAATAAGAATAACAAACGAGCACATAGTCCACCTGATGGTAAGTGGTTGCTGTGGCCCATAGACATTTACATCTATCTTCGTTTGTGAATTAAAATGCAGTTGCGTTGTCAGCCGTGAGGACTAAGATAGAATGCCTCTTTTCCAGTAAAATGGGTCTCCAGTTCTCTACACTTACCATACGAAACACAGCAGCATTAAGCTGCTATTTTACGCTGGTATTCTGTGAGAGCGTGGTCCTTCTCCGGTCGAACACACCCATTCGTGCTACAACTATACTATTAATATAGCTGCAGCATGGCTCTACCACGTGCAAATGAAAAGAATGTGTTTCGTGTCATATGTCTTGTGGCTATTGAGCACAATTGGTTTCTAGGCCCAAGCGATTCGTTTGATATAAGTTAAACATCCCTGTTATGGCAGCACCTGTACCGTGTTGAAATAATTAGATCCCAATCACCTTTTTGACTACATTCCACAACAAACTGCCACTCGACGAAGATGAAGTGCTCATTCGTTGATTAACGGAAGGTTGCTCCTAAATATTAAATTTTGTATGCTTACAAATCTACTAAGTTGGAAAAATGGTTCGTCATTAGTAATTATTTTTTTATGAATATCTGAATACTGTGTGTAAGAATAACAAGAAAAGGCTTCGCCATTGGACATATGTATACTTGATAGAAATTTTGAAGTTAGGGATCTTAGAACTTTGTTTCATGAACGGCTTATATTCCACGCTGACTACGACCATGTGTTACATAAAGCCGGTATTCGGAGACAGACTTGTTTCAGCTTTGTTACTGCACACGAATAAGCCTAATACGCCTTAGAACACGAAACTTCTTGGTTCTTATATTTAGAACTGCCAAGACTTTTGTACTGTTTGCTAATGTTGCACGACAACACAATTTTTTGGTCTCCATAATACGCTACTCCATAATAAGTTAACAGTGGTAGAGCCACGCGGCGGCTTTTGCTGTCGCACGGATGGGCCGGCTCGAACCGGGGTGGTACCACGACCTCACAGAATACCAACGTGAAGTAGAGGTTTACCTCTGCGTTTCGCTTGGTGAGTGCAGATGGCCGGAGGCCCTTTTTACTGGAAATGAGGCATTCCATCTTAGTCCTCACGGGTGACAACGCATCTGCATTTTGATTCGCAAACGAGGATAGATGTAGAAGCCTATGGGCCGCAATAACCACTTACCACCAGGTGGACTGTGTGCTCGTTTGTCACCCTTATCTTATAAAAAAAAACGCTGTGTACGTAGATCCTGTTGAACATTTTAAAAAGAAATTCCTATCTATCCTATGTTACAGGTGTGTTTTAAATAGAAGCCTACCCTCCTATGAACATAAACTAAGACCCTCTTATTGCAAAATGTAGTTTATTTGTCTCATATTTAAACTAGGGTCTGTTTCAATAAAAAAGTTCCTTGGAAAATATACGAACTAAAGTATAAAGTAGGCGCCACGGCTACGGGACTATATATAGGTTATCTAAATACCTACTTTTTCTTATTAATGCTAATTATAAAAATAAAAAAAACAAAACCAAAACCGAATCAAAACCAAAACGTTTAAAATAAAATTATTTGATCTAAAACAATGAGTAGATATATCATTTTATTTCTATAATATCATTTGACCCTTAAACTACGACAGTTCTCTATTGCCGAAAGTATTTGTAGTGTACATGTCAAAGGCTTTGTCTTGGGGCAAGGGACGGAACTTAAACTTCTGAGTATATTCTTTTTAATTTTAACACTGTACATGTCAAGTAATATAATTAAATTATATTGTAGTTTGTGGAGACCGTAAGTATATACAGTGAAAAGTATGTAAATATGAAGAAAATTACCTTCATACCTTCACTGCATCGCATTTTTTCGACACTAACCTGTAAAGAGTAAAATTCCAATGAGATAATGCCTCTTGTTACAAATCAACGAACACAATGCGTTGATTAAGAGGCAATAACATTATCTTGTAAGACTAACCGCCATAGTCCCTTGATTTGAACGACATGAACATGGCAACCTTTAGAATATTTTATAGTAAAACATAAGGAAGCATTTTTAGGAATGGGCATTTTCATTTTTGAAGCTCCTAGACTGCAAAGTATTCAGTCATCATGGCTGAATTGCTGGAGGACCTTAGCATTATGCTCGATGACATAATTAGTGCCTTCTAACAGATATGCCTTAATTTTTTTTAATTATTATATTTTTTAATGGAAACTGCAACTATAACTGATAGTTTTTCATCTAAAACATAAACTTAAAGTTTTACAGAAATTCATTTTGAGTAATTGGGTTATAAAGACAAAATCTAAAATAAAAATATTTATTAGATTTTGTACGCCTTTCTATTAGATCAGCGTTTTGGTTGGCTGCAGGGTATTACAAAATAAGCGTGAAATAACTTTGGATCGGCTGGTTGAATTCAATTTCTTTATTTAAATGTGAAAAAGTTGAGCCCTACCAGATAAAATATGAAAATCAAAATTGATTATTTTTTGTTTTCTATATTTAAAGTAATTTTTTAAATTCATTTCAAAATGAACAATCAAATACATTTATTTAATGAAAACTAAAATAAAAACATAAAATAAAACTAGTAGTCCAGGAAATGAAGCATTTTGGCTCGCAATTTTTTCGTCCACCATGGATTTACTTGAAATTTTCACAGAAGGTAGGAAATAGCTCAAGGATCATTGTCTATATCATGCCGCTGTACGCTAGAGCCTTGGGGGTGGTTGCCACCCTATCTCGGGAGTGGAAATTTTTTATTACATTTTCTAAGAAAATTAAGAAGTAATTCTAAGAAAAAAATGTTATATACGTTTTTTTCATAAAACTAATATTTTTTAAGTTATTCAAAGTTTTTTGACGAAAAAATCGACTTTTTTAAATGTTTTTTTGCGAATAACTCTAAAAATATGCATTTTATCAAAACAAGTGTACAGAGTCAAATTGTAGCTTTTAAAAAAACAAAAACGATGCTTTTTTATAATTTTTCTACGACAAATACGAACTGAGATACAGCAAATTAATGCTTAGCTTTTTTCGTCAAATGCATAAATTGGTAGATTAAAGCGAAATAACGAGAAAAATTTGCATTATTCGAAGAAAGCTCATAGACTCTTTTTCAAAGTATTTAATTAGAGCTTTCAAACAAAAAAATGTCTCTAGCATGAAAATTGACCGACTTATGATCAAAGTAAGATCGGTACCCGCTTTTTTCTATTAAAAAATCTGTGAAAACAACCCCCATAGTAGTAGTAATTAAAATTGATCGCCACCCTTCTGTGATTCTCTTTATATATGTACTATTAATACACGCACGAAGTTTGACCTATTTAAAATGCCTAATATTAGAAAAATTGGAGTTTAAAGAGAAAACGATTTTTTTCAATTTCGTGTTTTTAACCCTTTTCTTAAAAACATCTCCCAAAATACTAAAGATACGAAAGAAACGATGTCGTAAATTGTAGCTTTTTTAATGAGAAAAATTTCCCTGTGTGCAGACTTTTTGTACAGTGAATATTCGGCGAGATATAGCCGTATAACACCTACATTTACAATCGAACATCATCTTATTCAAGCGCTTTAAACTCTCCCCATTTAAAAATTAAGGGATGTTAAGTAATTTAATACACATAATATAGTTATAGCTCCTGAAAAGCCCTACAAAATCGTTTCTGAAAAAAAAAATAATTCTATCATCTAAAATGAAGGAGCTATTCTTAAAAACCGATCAATTTTTTTTTCGAAAAATTCGAATTACTCGCTTCGGAGCGTAGTAATCTACATAACCGGTATATTCGGCCGTTATATGTCTTCAAGCTATATGGCCGGCCTACTGCCACTTCAGCTTACTAATCCGTTGGACTATGTCGGTTACTCTGGTTCTACTGCGGATATCCTCATTTCTAAGTTTATCACGCAGAGAAACCCTGAGCATAGCCCTCTTCATAGCTCGCTAAGCGACCTTGAGCTTCCTCATACGGCCAGCAGTGAAGGACTACGTCTCAGATCCGTTAGTCATCACTGGCAACAAGCACCTCAAAACCTTAAAACGAAATTGTATAACGAGAAGATGTGTCGTAGTTTCCCAAACGCTGCCCAGCTGAGTTGAATCCGTCGATTGACCTCTCGGTCGAAGTTGGACTTACCTAGTCAGACTATTTATCCCAGGTAAACATACTCATCAACTACTTCGAGCTAAGTGCTCCCAACAACTACCGGCATAGGGGTGACGTGGATATTAAACATGATCTTTGTTTTGTCCATGTTCATCTTAAGACCTATCCGTTGGGAGATACTATTGAGGTCATTGAGCATGGTGCTTAGTTCCTCCAGCGATTCTGCCATAACGACTATATCGTCGGCAAATCGAAGGTGAGTAATGTACTCGCCATTGATGTTAATACCGTATCATTTCCAGTCCAGAAGCTTGAAAACGTTTTCCAATGCAGCGGTGATATGACGTCACCCTGTCTTACACCTCTCTGCAATTGGATAGGTTTCGTACTCTCATTCTGTACTCGGATAGCCATTGTAGCCCTACTGTACAAGCACTTCAGCACTTCGATATACCAACAGTCAACTTGGCACCGCTGAAGGGTCTGCAGCACCGCCCAAATTTCGACGGAATCAAAGGCTTTCTAATAGTCCACATACGCCAGAAATAGTGGCAAATTGTACTCCTCGGACTTCTGTACAACTTGACGAAGGGTATGTATGTGGTCTATGGTGCTAAAGTCCTTTCAGAAACCGGCTTGGTCGGGAGGCTGGAAGTCGTCAAGTCTGCGCGCGAGACGATTCGTAATGACTCTCGAAAACAGCACGTAGACGCGGCTCAGAAGGGAAATCGGTGTGTAGTTCTTCAAGAGAGCGTTGTCACCTTTCTTGAAGAACAAGACCACTGCACTTCTGCTCCACGCTTCCGGTGTAATACCACCATGGAGGACGGAATTAAAGATCTTCTGAAGGACTTCAAGTACCGGTTTTCCACCCGCTTTCAGAAGCTCCTCTGTAATTCCATCTTCACATAGGGCCTTGCCGTTTTTAAGGTGCTGGAGAGCCATTCTAATCTCGCTCAGTCTGACGTCTGTAATATCTTCAGAATAGTGTCGGATAAGACTCGCTCTTGGATCGTTACTCACACTTGCGTGTGGCTCCAACGATGACGTGTACAGCTACCCATAGAACCTCTTAATCTCACTCAAAATCTCAGGTGCCCCGGAAACGATGCTGCCACACTCGGTCTTCAGCTTTGACAGTTGGCTCTTTCTGGCAGACAGATCTCTGGCAAAGACTTTGGAGCCTTGGTTCCACTCTATCGCTTCTTCAATACAGGCTGTATTGAAGTTGCGTAAGTCCCGCAGCATGCATTTGGAGATCTGTCTGTTCAGTTGCCTGTATGCTGTCAAATCTATTGAAGAATGTAGCTTCATCTCCCGTCTATCAGCCATGAGATTAAGAGTGTGATCGGAGAGTTTTTGTGTTCTTCTGCGGCGGGTCTTGCAGAACGTAGCTCCGACCGCATGGCCAGTTTACACGAGCTTGTCATTCAAATCGTCCACTTCATTGCAGTCTTCTAGGCACTGAAAACGGTTTTTTAACTCGAGCTGAAAGGTTTCGGGACTTTGGAACAGAGCACGAGGGGGACGGAGCGTTTACTTCATTACACGAGACCTCTCCAACTTAACGTTTAGGTTCAGTGTGCCTCTGACAATTCGGTGATCGCTACCAGTTTTCACACTCGCGATCACGGAGACATCACTGAACAGTTGTCGTCTGGTCGTCATAATGAAGTCAATCTCATTTTTTGTCGAACCGTCGGGGCTCGACCAGGTCCACTTCCTATGGGGCCGCTTCTGGAAGAAAGAGTTCATCATAAAAAGCCCTCCTTCTCCATGAAGTCGGCCAGCTGCTGGCTCCTTGGGTTCCGTTGCCCTATTCCGAATTTCCCTACTTTCAGCTCACCGTTCTCTCTTGTGCCTAGTTTTGCTTTGAAGTCTCCCATTAACACCGTATAGTGGGTTTTGGAGGAATGCATGGCTCTAGAGATATCCTCATACATTTCCTCTGTCTCCTTATCGGGGTGTGCCGAGGTTGGTGCGTAAACCTGTATGACCTTCAGCGAATACCGTTTGGTGATTCTGAGTACAACGTACGCAACCCTCGTTGACACACTCTCAATCTTTACAACGTTGTTAACGAGAGACTTGTGGACGATAAATCCGACAGCTCCTTGGGACAGATGGTCGCCCTCCCGGTAATAGAACAAGTTGCCGGATTCGAGGATTACCGTTTCCTCCCTCTCTCTTCGGACTTTGGATAATCCTATAATATACCAGCGTAACTTGTCTTCTCGTCAGCCCTCAGGGTGCGTGCGCTGTATGTTGCTAAGTCGAGTCGTCTTAGGTGGCAACCGAAACTCCACCGGAGATTCTTAGCACCCCCTGTCCCGCCGTTACCATGGTCGCCACTGTAGCCAGCTTTGTTACATTCAGAAGGGGGTATTTGCAATAGTTGCCACACTTGGCGAGCGGATTGGCAATCGCAGTTTTTTATTGTATTTTTGCTGTTATCAGGAAGATGCTGCTGCCCATCTTCTGCCTGGTTCCCTTTGTCGCCTTTAACGCACCCACGGGAAGATATGGGATAGTGGATATTCTTAACCGTCACTATACGGCACTTCCACGTATAATTATGATTGACGTTATGGCAAAATGTGTACAACATCTAACCGCACTTAAATTATTTTAATTTTACTGTGTGCATTTGACAGTCTACATCCATTTAATTATTTAGGATATTATATTTTTGTTTATATTTGTCTCCAGCTTCGTGAAATTAGGTATTTATTACCACTTCGGTGGAATGTAATAGCTGCGTAAGGGAATTACGCCGAAGGCGGAGAAAGGAAGGCTTCTATGGGTAAAGCCAAAAAGATCTGGCTGGCTTGGTTTTCAATACCTGGTGACATATTCATCTAGATAATGTTTTCAAAAGTGCTGCCTAGTTTACAACAGAAGAGGTATATTCAGCAGTGAAATGTTACGGTCTGTTAAATTTTTGTGTGTGTTTTTTTTTTGTGTGAAATTATCTGGTCACAAGTATAACTAATATATATTATATTTGGTATATTACTAGAATTATTTTCAAGAACAAGCAAACATCACTATAATTATTTATATATATTATACCTGGCCCAATTTCAAAATGAAATTTAAATTTTACGCTGTAGGTGTTGTTTGAATATAAATCATATGAATAAAGCAAAGATAAATGAAAAACGAATTTACAATCGAGTCTTGTTTGTTATCGCGATTTTGCAATTTAAATTGGTGGTCGTATCTCATTAAATAATTATTAACAGTAAATAGTTTCACGCTACATATCTACTAGCATTAAACACACTTATCTTTGATTAATTCATATCAGAATGGATTATCTTTTTATAATGTATTAAGGTCTGTTTATATAAATTCTTGTTGTTATTCAAATGTAGCGCAATTTGTGATGGATTTCTAAATTAATATAGTACGTAAATGATTCTATTGAACAGTTGAGATACTTAAAATACCTAATACTAATGTTTTTAAAGTATAGATACGTCATACTCGCTCTAAAATTGCAATACGAAAGTCAGGTAATTGCCCGACTCGTATTCAGTCGGGCACGCTCTCGCGTCGCGGCTATACCTTCGCTTCAGCGCGTAAATGTTCTAGACTAGAACTTCTAGTTATTCGTGGTAAAAATGCCTTCCTGTGTTTTTAGGTGGTGCACAAATTACACGGCAACCGTTAGAGACAAAAAAACGTCTCATTAATATTTTGAACATAGATGTTTTGTTCATAATTGGTTTTATTATTTCAACACTAACCGTTAGTGTAAACTTTGATGCTAGCTTGTGCGTTCATTTCCATATCGGTATGTCACGCGCTCGCGCCAATGAGCGCTCAGCAGCAATCAATACGCAACTAATGATGTATATTCATATTTTTCTAACGATAGGTATGCTGTATTATTTGTCTCTTTTTGTAAGCGCAACGTGTCATAATAAATAACTGTACGTAGATATAGTACTATCTGCGCCACTTTAAAATGCAATAATGTTAGTGTGTAACCTGTCTATATTTTTAACACGTCTTTGACCTAATATCATTAACTTATTTGAATATTGTTAGCTACTTGTTCACATTAATAATTCATTTTAATTAAATGAACTATTGAAAACTCGTATTTTATATACTTCTTGTTACAGCAAATTATAGAAGGAACCCCCTATTTCTGCTTAGCCCAATAGAATTTAATAATTTGTTGTCGATCTTAGATTTAATCAATTTTTTTACCTGTTTTTATCAATCAGAAATCTGTATGAAAACTAACAAATAAACTATCTTATTACAAAAAGGGGTTTATTAATAATCTCAGGTTAAACTATGGTTAAGAAAGGCCCTTCTAACTAAATAATAATGGTCTTCTTTAGTTAGAAGGTCGCGCACAATCTTCACGTAATTTGACATATGCTGTCAAACTCCATACTTAACATTTTAGTTTGCATATTACCTTCTTCTATAGACTTTGTTCGTGAAACAAACTAGTTTTTGTAATAAGGTTGACATAGTTTTTGAATGACACCCGCAGCTAGCATGAGTCAAACTTCAAGCTCTTTTGTTTAAAGGTTGAATCAGTTCAGGGTTTTCTGTTGTTCATAAAACAATTTATATGTAAAATAATATATTTAATATTTTTTTAAATATTCTCAATTACATTTTAAACACTTTTACATTCATTTAAACTATTTTTGAAAATATAAGGACCATTGGTCTGAAAGCATGTTTTTCACGTGTTGGTTGAAAGCTATCACGGCCTCTTCTGGCTCCGTAAATCTCAAACCTCTCATCAAAGCTTTGATTTTTGGAAAAATAAAAAAATCCCATGGCGCGAGGTCTGAGCTGTGTACGGAATGAGTCAAAAGCTCAAACTTTATAGAAGCCAAAAATGACTGTGTCTCGTCATTGACATCGTGTAATAGGATGCGACTTCCTGGTTTTTTTTTCTGTGGTGTTGTACCACTCTGCATGAACTGCACTCATTGCCGAATTGCTTTTTTCCGGAATGTTACAATATTGGATATATACATGATTCATCTACTGTCACAATGTCAGACATAGCATTTGAACGTCCGTGATCATATTTAAACAACATTTTTTTCACTAATCAACTTGAACCCGTTTTTATTCTAAGGTGCATTCAGGAGGTATCCAACGGCAACAAAGTTTTCTAACTTTTGAATGAAGATTTAATTTTTTGAAGATGATAAGGGCAATCTTGCAGAGAGAGTGAAATTTTAAATTCTTAAAAAAAAAACTTAAATCTGTTGGGTTTCGCTACGGATGACGAACTTCAACTTGTAATAAAAATAAAAAAATATATTTGTTATAAGTAGCGTATATACTTTCATATGCATTTAGTAAAAAGCTGTATTTTGACATTACAAACAGACACTTCAATTTTATTTATAAATTTCAACCAAGGTTGAATTTAAATCATAAATTTACTGCATTGTCCTAATAAGTAGAGCGCGATCGAAATTTAAATTAAATTAAAAACATAATAGATATATAAATAATTAATATAAATTAATGAACAGGATCGTTATAATCATCATAACAGCCCATCTTTGCCATACACTTGGCCTACCGGTATGGGGCTGCACTTCCTCGCCATTGGTTACCGTTTCTTCAAGTAATATGGTAGGGCGACTGATGCGTTGCGCTTTGTCGGTAACTCTGGCTCTACTGCAGATATCCTCATTATGAAGTCTTTCACGCTGAGAAAATCTGAGCATATCCCTCTATTCTTCAAGTTGTAGCTAAGAAAGAAATTGAAAGTTTAGCTCGCTGAGCGAACTTGAGCTCTTTCATACGGCCGTATTTCATCACTGGTAACATGCACTGGTTGTGAACTCTTGTTTACATGTTTTAAGGTATACGTGGCGAGAATATGTATCGTAATCTCCCGAACGCTGATCAGCCAAGTTCGATCCGCCCATTGGTCACTCAGTCAAAGATGGACTTGCCAAATCGGAAAATTTGTTAACAGTACATACTCATCAACAATTTCCAGCATAATGCTCCCAGCAACTATCGGCATAAGTGTGACATAGACCTTACATGACTTTTGTTCATGTTTATTTTAAGACCTATTCATAGTGAGATACTATTGAGATCATTAATCAAGCTGAAGTCCGCTAGCGATAACACTTTCAGATTCAGAAGGAAAATCCGTCGGTAGTTCTTCAATAATAATTGAGCATTATCGCCTTCTTGTAAGAATGAAAATACCGCATTTCGAGCTTGGATTTGAAGAGCTTCTAAAGGTCTTTAGGTACCAGTTTTCCACCCACTTTCAGAAGTTCCGCATTAATTCCACCATCTCCCGGAACCTTGTCATTTTTAAAGAGGTGGAAAACTCAGATGATGATGTGTACAGCAGTCCGCAGAATCTCTCAATCTCTCTTCTTCTTCTTCAAATACGACGACAAACGAACGAACTTTGGTTGGAGCGTTGAATGCGTTAAACGTAACATCTATAACTTATCATTCAGTTCAATGCGTCTCTCAGCATTCGATAATTGCTACAAGTTTTCATCTCCATGGTCACTGAGAACATCTCTAAAAAATTCCTGGCTGGTCGTCATAATAAAGGCAATTTCATTTTTTGTCCAACCCTCGGGGCTTAACCAGGTCCAATTTATGTGGGACCGTTTCTGAAAGAATGAGTTCACCATAAAAAGTACCTCTCAGTACTCTACATAAAGTCATCCAGCTGATAACCCCTGTTGTTCCGTTGCCCTATTCCATATTTCCTTACCATCAGATCAACTTTTTTGTTGTGCCTAGTTTTGCGTTCAAGTTTCCCATCAACACCGTATATTGGGTTTTCGAGGAATATGGCTCTAAAGATATTCTCATACGTAGCTTGCCAAAGTTGGTGCGTACACCTGTATGACCTTCAACGAATACCGTTTGGTGATTCTGAGCTAAGATACGCCACCCTTGTCAACACACTCCCAATCTTTACAACGTTGTAATCGTGAGACTTGACTAAGTTCTTTACTGAACTTTTTAACTAGAGGTTTGCCCCCCACTACATCGAGTGACTGGTATCAGTGGATGCACTGGACCATGTTATGAGGCTTTGTAGGCATGAGATGGTGATAATGATTACAAAATAGGATATCGAAAAGAAAGAAAAAAGAGTATTAATTAAATGAATAATAAGAGAATTTTATAAAATTATACGCTGAACGGAATGCCAAACTGATGTCGGAGATAATTTAAGGTTGATGTTGACCACAGTGATAACCTCGAAATTCTATCGGAAGTTGTCAATCGCCCCAAATGTAGTTTCTTATTCTTGTTTATCGGTCTGCAAAAGTATACTGCAGTGCTGAACACGATTCTTTTCAATTGAAGGATAGGTTTGTAATAATTTGCTGAGCTTGCAAGGTGGATTCACAATGGCTCAACAATATCTCACAACTTAGGGACAGCTGCCAGTTACTAATTTGGGTATTTTACGTCTAACGCTATCTGTCAGATGTAAGATAATACTATTCTATACTGGCGATTCACCCCGGCTTATTAAGGGTGATTTCTGGATTTTAAGAAAATAAGCCCACCTACCGGGTCAAACGCACAAAACATTTAATCAAAATTAATCCAGCCGTTTAGGGGAGTTCAGTGACAAACACACGTTCAGAAAAATTATATAAGCCGCCGCTAAACGTAATGTTTACTCTATTAAAACAAATGAAATGAATTCAAGACCGTAAACAATCGGTTATTTGTACCTGTCTTAATTTATATGCAGATTATTTATAGAATTTCAGTAATAAATATATGATTACGACGTGATTCAATTCAGCAGATTAGGTTCTCACAATTGCCTTCATCCTATACATGTGGTTCGATCGGTCGATGTAGATAGAGCACGTATTGGAACCTTGAACAATGGAACAAGGGACGATTCATCATTTATTGATTTAATTAGTTATTCATGATACTTTGAAGGGATTGAGATAGATTTGTTGTAAAGGGTGTAAAGACGAGGTCTTAAAATTTACAGTTTACATTGAGTAATTTTTATATGTATTGAGTTTCAGTTAAAATTTAGTTTTAAACAGTTAAAAAAGAAAAACATTTTTAATATCTATTAACAGTTCTTTTTTTCTACATAATCAACCCATAAAAGTTAACAGGTGAACATGGACAATGTTTAATAATTATCTTTCAAAAAAACAAAAACGTTTCTTGCTTTATGAACTAAAATTGAACAGCGAAATTTTACAACTGGGTTTAAACTTATCCTTAAAATAAGCTTTGAAGAAGAAATGATAAAACAAAGTAAAAATAACTTTATCTATTATAGATTTCTATTAATATTATAAAAAGAGAATGCAAATTTTGTGAGTTTGTTGGGTATATATTTGGAGGGTAATTTCCGAACCTGCACCTATTTGAAAAACTTTACCTTTTGAAAGTTATTAGGCTTTTTACCCGCGGCTGGCTAAAAGTTATGATGAATATTTATTCTTCCAAGGGACACCAAAAATAACTAAGTTACTAAACAAACACAACGTAAATAAGGGTCCTAACTAAGACTATCACACCATAAATTCATTAAACGGGATATAACTAAATCTTTAGAAAGATCATTGAGAAAGATCAATATATGCTTATTATCCTGATTACGTAAAAATTATTACCGTGTGATGGCGACGCAAGAAAATCTATCACCCCCATAGATCAACACGGGCCACCGGCGGTTCGGGAGGGAGTAGCCGTACGCAAGCGTTCCCTCTATCAAAGTATAAGTCCATGCGATCCTATGCGTACAATAAATTTAGTTGCAGCTGCACTGCTTACTAGAATAGATCTCGTTGCGTGGCTGAATCGACATCCTAAAAAAATCTGTGGCCCATAGACATCTACATTCATCCTCGTTTGCGAATCAAAATGCAGATGCGTTGTCACCCGTGAGGACTGAGATGGAATGCCTCTTTTCCAGTAAAAAGGGTTTTACTTCCAGTAAAACCCTTTTTACTGGAAAAGAGGCATTCCATCCTCCGGTTCTCTATACTCATCATACGAAACACAGCAGTGTTAAGCTGCTATTTTACGCTGGTATTTCTGTGAGAGCGTGGTCCTTCCCCGGTCGAGCCAACCCATTCGTGCTTCAACTATACTACTAGTATAGCTGCAGCATGGCTCTACCACGTATATGTTATAATTGTATTGTTTAAGTTTCGTAGTAACAGACGATTGTTTTTGTGTGCGCAGATTTCCCCCCGCAAAAAATTACAGACAGTTCTGTATCGGGGAAAAACTCTACCCGAACTCTACCCGAATCGGCGACGGGTAGTAAGATGTGAGGCGTCTGGCACTGCGATCCGCAATCCGCAATGGCGTGACGCTTAAGTGTGTTACCACACCAATCGAACGATCGTCAATGCTGGAATGGATTAGTCGACTTCAATCGTGCTGCTTGATTATTTGAGTACCTGTCCCGCTCCACCGACCACTATTTAAAATATCCTCTAGATGAATTTAAGCTATCTTTAGCTTTAAAAAACGTTCGCATACAGAGTCTTCTACGTTTGCACATCCGTAATAGAATAATACAAGCAAAAGCTTACTGGCCAACAACACGTGTCCTCTTCTGAATTCATTTTGAAAGATACTGATGATGAGTCCACAACCACATCGATTAATTGTCGATCGATGATTATATAACGTTTTATCGACCGGTATCGGTCGCTCCGCTAAAGCTAACACACTAATCGATCGACATCGATCGACGTCGGTCAATGACATCGATCGACGATCGATAGATTGGTGTGGTAGCACCCTATATAAATCTTCTCCTACAACGGAGGAGGCCCATATCCAGCAGTGATATTTTACGATCTGATGAAAACGTCATCTGAAGGAAGATTATATTAAAATTAGCACTAAACCACTTTGTATCGGTAATCTATAAGGCGTTTAGTTTCTTTTACCGGTTTAACAATAATCTGTAATTATTAGATTTCTGTTTTTGATCATGAGCTGAGATGAATCGTAGGGTCGACACCGGGTCTCTTGTAAGGATTTTATTGTCATCGATTTTGATGTTTGTAAAATTTCAAGTCAATATGACGTATAGAAGTGACTGAATATTGAATTAAAAAATATTATATTCATCAATCATACATGCATAAATCTACAGCGTGATAGCAGTTTTTTTAAATGACCCGTAAAAAGCATACTCACTTTTTGATTGCGTCGCGAAATGAGGCCATCATTGCGATAAAAATGTTGAAAAATGAGCTTTCTTGATTGAACCGCTTTGTAATAGGGCGAATTAGCTCACAATTGTTACACAATACTTTGATACTATTGAATGTGTGATCCTTACATAAGATTCTTAGCTATTTATAAATTAATTACGGTTATTTTTATTAGCAGCCATATTCAGCCAGTTTTTGCACCTTTTGTGTTGTTTAATGTTGTTTCATAGCTGATATATTGTAGCAGATATAGGATCTTTTCGCCTTACTATTAAGTAAGCCTTGCTATTAAGAAGCCACCTTTTGTACCCACGGCCTACTAAACGAAATACAATGAACGTAGTGACGAGGGAAACTGTGTAAAGTAGTGGAGCTACAAATTACCGCAACGGATGAGAAGAGCTGTTCACCCGTCACTGCTCTCCTTTAGAGTGTGAATTAGAGTATCTTTAATTTTTTTTAAACTCTATACATTCCTAAGATACATAATTTTTCTCCGAATATTTGTACTCGTCACTGCGGTGATTCAGCTCTAATTAAAAAAAATATTTTAGTGGCGCTCCCGTGCAATTCCTTGAGAATGCTCAGCATGAATGAACAATTATTCCCTTGGGGTAACAGTGAGACATGACTATATATGTTTAGTTTCTCGGGCACATAAGTGGCGATATGAAAAACTCGAGACCGATCTCATATCTTGGGTGTCATACAATCAGCATTGATTGTATGACACCCATATATTGATCTTAATATAAAAATCTGGCGAATTGTAATAGATGCATTAATCGAAAAATATACTGTCGTATAAATTTAAATGCAATATCTGATGCAATATTCCGGTGGATCAATTGGGAAATACTTCGATTAAAAATGTCCATAACAATTTGAATAAAAGTGAAATTGAATTATCTTTAATAAATAAATAGATGGAACACGGACATCAGTTAAACAGTTGAAAGTTAAAAGTTCTTACTATAATATTTTATTTAAGTCTCGAATTACGGCTATTCTAAAAATATTACAAAGCATTTATATCAAGTTAAATTACTAGCGTAGCTCGTAGAACAAACTCTATAAGACTATAATTTTAGGCGTTAATTTTTTCTTATTTAAAGCAAAAGGATCCTTTAATTGCCTGTAAGAAAATGGCGTAATAAACTTAAGATTTGCACAAGCTTTGACGAAGATATAATTAAAGGGAAAGAAATTCGGTTTCCTTCAAAGTATAGGATTTATTACTTATTCTTACACTTTATTTAGTGCTTTGTTATTAATAGAGTTTATTTACTTTTATTTATGAATGCACAAAATAGAATGCATAAATGCAAAATTGTGAGCCTTTAAAAATATTTCCACCTCGTGGCGGTGTAAGAATATCCACTAGCCGAATATCATCCCGTGGGTGTCGTAAGAAGTGACAGAGGGAAAAATCAGGAGATGGGCAGCAGCGTCTTATTAGGAATAACGACTAAAAATAATAAAAACCGTGGTTGCCAAACCACTTGCCAAGCGTGGTAACTATGGCAAATATCCCCCATATGAGGCAATCTATTGGACCTACTTTGAGCAGTGTAGTATTAACTCGACTCGCACACGACTGGACCAGCTTTCTATGCAAGATACTCCGTGATCGATATTGATGTGGAAAGGAGGCGAAGGTGAATAGTGTTTATTTATATTTTTTTTATAGGAGAGGGGGCAAACGAGCATGCGGCTCACCTGATGGTAAGTGAATGTGTGAATAGTCATTAAGATGAATAGGATTTACGTTCAGGGACATGCAAACTTATTTCTCCATGGACTCTCAATCAGGCAATATGGCCGGCACTGCCGTATTTTGGTTTAATACGTGAGTACAAAAAAGGTACAAAAGCAACCAATATTTCGATATGTTTTGCTCGTTTGTATATCAAAATTTTGAAGCGTTTGATAGAGACAAAGACAATCCAGTAATACATTTCAATGCGTCACACCGAACAGACAAAGGGAAATTGATTGAAAATACTGTAGAATTTGAGTAACAAATTGAGAGGAACATAGGGATATCATTCCCGCATAAACTACAATGTTGTGTACCTGAGGCAGAGAATGCTTTTAGCATTAATTTCGCCTTTTGACGCTGTTCTATAATGATAAATAAATAAATGCAAATAAAAAGAGAATTGTTCTTTTATGGAAATAAGAATATGATCGGACAAGCAAATTCAATTTCCGATAGAGCGTACCCTCGGTTTAAATGGCATGCAGTAAAAAGTTAAGTTGAAACAAACATCAACTTTAATTTCCTGCTTACATGAACAAAATATCAAACCGCTTTTTTTTTATAGGAGAGGGGGCAAACGAGCATGCGGCTCACCTGATGGTAAGTGACTACCGCCGCCCATGAACAACTGCAACACCAGGGGAATCGCAGATGCGTTGCCGGCCTTTTAAAAAGGAGTACGCTCTTTTCTTGAAGGTCCCTAAGTCGTATCGGTCCGGAAAAATCGCTGATGGTAATCGATTCCACAAGGAGGTCGTGCGAGGAAGAAAACATCTTCTAAATCGCACAGTGGTGGACCGCCAATCATCCAGATGGTGTGGATGGTATCGGGAGTTCTGCCGCGATGTGCGTTCGTGAAATTTGGCGGCTGGGATTAATCCGAACAATTCCTCAGAGCACTCCCCATGGTAGATGCGAAAGAAAATGCAAAGGGATGCAACATCTCTTCGCAGTGCCAATGAATCGATCCGATCGGAAAGGGCTCGGTCGTCGACAATTCGAGCCGCTCTGCGTTGGATGCGGTCAAGTGGAAGGAGCTGGCACTGGGGAGCCCCTGCCGCTTAGATTATGCTCGCTCCTATTTCACGCTGGTATTCTGCGGAAACATGGTTCTTAGTCAGCTTGAGCCAAAGTGAGCCTCAAGCTTATATTACGCTATAGTAGACTTTACCACACACAAAGTTATCTGTTTTCGATATATGTAATATACTGCATATTATTGAATATAGTTTATTTGAGCTACTGTTGCCTAATGATACGGTTCGGACTGCAAACTCAGAATGCAGTGTATTCAAGCATTTTTCATAATAATATTCTCTGTCGTTGATATCTCGAACAAAATACGGAGATACCTTGAAACATTTAACGATGATATTAGAATAAAGAAGAAAAAATATGCGTATCTCTAGACCTACCGTTATTGTTTAATCTTACACCATCTTACACCAAGGTGTAAGATTATACCTGTATGGGATAATTTTTTTTTATTTTTTTTTATTTATTTATTGGGTCTACCAGCGATTTTACAATACATACGTTACATACATTTCTTAACGTATAATTACTATATTACTTGCACAGAGTATTTAAAATCTTTTAAAGGTAAACACTACATGCTATTTTTGCTAGTATTAGTGTATAAATCTGAATTAAGTTACTAATAGAAAAAAAAAACAAAATCAGAAACAAACAAAAAACACAATAGTATGGTATAATTTTAACCTATAATTCAGTTACTTAACACATCAACGTTTTATCTTATTAATAATTAATATAAATTAATGAATAGGATCGTTATATCCATCATAACAGCCCATCATTGCCATACACTTGGCCTACCGGTATGGGGCTGCACTTTCTCGCCATTGTTTACCGTTTCTTCAAGTAATATGGTAGGGCGACAGATGCGTTGCGCTTTGTCGCTAACTCTGGTTCTACTGCAGATATCCTCATTATGAACTCTTTCACGCTGAGAAAATCCAAGCATATCCCTCTATTCTTCAAGTTGTAGCAAAGGAAAAAATTGAAAGTTTAGCTCGCTGAGCGAACTTGAGCTCTTTCATACGGCCGTATTTCATCACTGGTAACATGCACTGGTTGTGAACTCTTGTTTACATGTTTTAAGGTATACGTGGCGAGAATATGTATCGTAATCTCCCGAACGCTGATCAGCCAAGTTCGATCCGCCCATTGGTCACTCAGTCAAAGATGGACTTGCCAAATCGGAAAATTTGTTAACAGTACATACTCATCAACAATTTCCAGCATAATGCTCCCAGCAACTATCGGCATAAGTGTGACATAGACCTTACATGACTTTTGTTCATGTTTATTTTAAGACCTATTCATAGTGAGATACTATTGAGATCATTAATCAAGCTGAAGTCCGCTAGCGATAACACTTTCAGATTCAGAAGGAAAATCCGTCGGTAGTTCTTCAATAATAATTGAGCATTATCGCCTTCTTGTAAGAATGAAAATACCGCATTTCGAGCTTGGATTTGAAGAGCTTCTAAAGGTCTTTAGGTACCAGTTTTCCACCCACTTTCAGAAGTTCCGCATTAATTCCACCATCTCCCGGAACCTTGTCATTTTTAAAGAGGTGGAAAACTCAGATGATGATGTGTACAGCAGTCCGCAGAATCTCTCAATCTCTCTTCTTCTTCTTCAAATACGACGACAAACGAACGAACTTTGGTTGGAGCGTTGAATGCGTTAAACGTAACATCTATAACTTATCATTCAGTTCAATGCGTCTCTCAGCATTCGATAATTGCTACAAGTTTTCATCTCCATGGTCACTGAGAACATCTCTAAAAAATTCCTGGCTGGTCGTCATAATAAAGGCAATTTCATTTTTTGTCCAACCCTCGGGGCTTAACCAGGTCCAATTTATGTGGGACCGTTTCTGAAAGAATGAGTTCACCATAAAAAGTACCTCTCAGTACTCTACATAAAGTCATCCAGCTGATAACCCCTGTTGTTCCGTTGCCCTATTCCATATTTCCTTACCATCAGATCAACTTTTTTGTTGTGCCTAGTTTTGCGTTCAAGTTTCCCATCAACACCGTATATTGGGTTTTCGAGGAATATGGCTCTAAAGATATTCTCATACGTAGCTTGCCAAAGTTGGTGCGTACACCTGTATGACCTTCAACGAATACCGTTTGGTGATTCTGAGCTAAGATACGCCACCCTTGTCAACACACTCCCAATCTTTACAACGTTGTAATCGTGAGACTTGACTAAGTTCTTTACTGAACTTTTTAACTAGAGGTTGGCCCCCCACTACATCGAGTGACTGGTATCAGTGGATGCACTGGACCATGTTATGAGGCTTTGTAGGCATGAGATGGTGATAATGATTACAAAATAGGATATCGAAAAGAAAGAAAAAAGAGTATTAATTAAATGAATAATAAGAGAGTTTTATAAAATTATACGCTGAACGGAATGCCAAACTGATGTCGGAGATAATTTAAGGTTGATGTTGACCACAGTGATAACCTCGAAATTCTATCGGAAGTTGTCAATCGCCCCAAATGTAGTTTCTTATTCTTGTTTATCGGTCTGCAAAAGTATACTGCAGTGCTGAACACGATTCTTTTCAATTGAAGGATAGGTTTGTAATAATTTGCTGAGCTTGCAAGGTGGATTCACAATGGCTCAACAATATCTCACAACTTAGGGACAGCTGCCAGTTACTAATTTGGGTATTTTACGTCTAACGCTATCTGTCAGATGTAAGATAATACTATTCTATACTGGCGATTCACCCCGGCTTAGTAAGGGTGATTTCTGGATTTTAAGAAAATAAGCCCACCTACCGGGTCAAACGCACAAAACATTTAATCAAAATTAATCCAGCCGTTTAGGGGAGTTCAGTGACAAACACACGTTCAGAAAAATTATATAAGCCGCCGCTAAACGTAATGTTTACTCTATTAAAACAAATGAAATGAATTCAAGACCGTAAACAATCGGTTATTTGTACCTGTCTTAATTTATATGCAGATTATTTATAGAATTTCAGTAATAAATATATGATTACGACGTGATTCAATTCAGCAGATTAGGTTCTCACAATTGCCTTCATCCTATACATGTGGTTCGATCGGTCGATGTAGATAGAGCACGTATTGGAACCTTGAACAATGGAACAAGGGACGATTCATCATTTATTGATTTAATTAGTTATTCATGATACTTTGAAGGGATTGAGATAGATTTGTTGTAAAGGGTGTAAAGACGAGGTCTTAAAATTTACAGTTTACATTGAGTAATTTTTATATGTATTGAGTTTCAGTTAAAATTTAGTTTTAAACAGTTAAAAAAGAAAAACATTTTTAATATCTATTAACAGTTCTTTTTTTCTACATAATCAACCCATAAAAGTTAACAGGTGAACATGGACAATGTTTAATAATTATCTTTCAAAAAAACAAAAACGTTTCTTGCTTTATGAACTAAAATTGAACAGCGAAATTTTACAACTGGGTTTAAACTTATCCTTAAAATAAGCTTTGAAGAAGAAATGATAAAACAAAGTAAAAATAACTTTATCTATTATAGATTTCTATTAATATTATAAAAAGAGAATGCAAATTTTGTGAGTTTGTTGGGTATATATTTGGAGGGTAATTTCCGAACCTGCACCTATTTGAAAAACTTTACCTTTTGAAAGTTATTAGGCTTTTTACCCGCGGCTGGCTAAAAGTTATGATGAATATTTATTCTTCCAAGGGACACCAAAAATAACTAAGTTACTAAACAAACACAACGTAAATAAGGGTCCTAACTAAGACTATCACACCATAAATTCATTAAACGGGATATAACTAAATCTTTAGAAAGATCATTGAGAAAGATCAATATATGCTTATTATCCTGATTACGTAAAAATTATTACCGTGTGATGGCGACGCAAGAAAATCTATCACCCCCATAGATCAACACGGGCCACCGGCGGTTCGGGAGGGAGTAGCCGTACGCAAGCGTTCCCTCTATCAAAGTATAAGTCCATGCGATCCTATGCGTACAATAAATTTAGTTGCAGCTGCACTGCTTACTAGAATAGATCTCGTTGCGTGGCTGAATCGACATCCTAAAAAAATCTGTGGCCCATAGACATCTACATTCATCCTCGTTTGCGAATCAAAATGCAGATGCGTTGTCACCCGTGAGGACTGAGATGGAATGCCTCTTTTCCAGTAAAAAGGGTTTTACTTCCAGTAAAACCCTTTTTACTGGAAAAGAGGCATTCCATCCTCCGGTTCTCTATACTCACCATACGAAACACAGCAGTGTTAAGCTGCTATTTTACGCTGGTATTTCTGTGAGAGCGTGGTCCTTCCCCGGTCGAGCCAACCCATTCGTGCTTCAACTATACTACTAGTATAGCTGCAGCATGGCTCTACCACGTATATGTTATAATTGTATTGTTTAAGTTTCGTAGTAACAGACGATTGTTTTTGTGCGCGCAGATTTCCCCCCGCAAAAAATTACAGACAGTTCTGTATCGGGTAAAAACTCTACGGCTACTCTCCTCCGGTCCGCCGTTGGCCCGTGTTGCATTATGATCCCCCTTTTTATTCTGCGAGTATAGTAAGACGCGACTATAGTAAATGCCGATAAATCTTATGACTTCCGACAGTTGACGTAATTAATGCCATTCCGTTAACGCCATATGTAAACAGAATACCCGAATCGGCGACGGGTAGTAAGATGTGAGGCGTCTGGCACTGCGATCCGCAATCTGCAATGGCGTGACGCTTAAGTGTGTTACCACACCAATCGAACGATCGTCAATGCTGGAATGGATTAGTCGACTTCAATCGTGCTACTTGATTATTTGAGTACCTGTCCCGCTCCACCGACCGCTATTTAAATATCGTCTAGATGAATTTAAGCTATCTTTAGCTTTAAAATACGTTCGCATACAGAGTCTTCTCCGTAATAGAATAATACAAGCAAGAGGTTACCGGCCAACAATAAGTGTCCTCTTCTGAATTCATTTCAGTCCACAGCCACATCGATTAATTGTCGAACGATGATTATATAACGTTTTATCGACCGGTATCGGTCGCTCCGCTAAAGCTACCACACTAATCGATCGACATCGATCGACGTCGGTCAATGGCATCGATCGATGATCGATAGATTGGTGTGGTAGAATCCTATATAAATCTTCTCCTACAACGTAGGAGGCATATATCCAGCAGTGATATTTTACGACCTGATGAAAACATCATCTGAAGGAAGATTATATTAAAATTAGCACTAAACCACTTTGTATCGGTAATCTATAAGGCGTTTAGTTTCTTTTACCGGTTTAACAATAATCTGTAATTATTAGATTTCTGTTTTTGATCATGAGCTGAGATGAATCGTAGGGTCAGCACCATGTCTCTTGTAAGGATTGTACGAGTATTGTCATCGATTTATGATGTTTGTAAAATTTCAAGTCAGTATGACGTATAGAGGTGACTGAATATTGAATTAAAAAAATATTATATTCATCAACAATACATGCATAAATCTACAGCGTGATAGCAATTTTTTTAATCACCCGTAAAAAGCATACTTACTTTTTGATTGCGTCGCGAAATGAGGCCATCATTGCGATAAAAATGTTGAAAAATGAGCTTTCTTGATTGAACCGCTTTGTAATAGGGCGAATTAGCTCACAATTGTTACACAATACTTTGATACTTTTGAATGTGTGATCCTTACATAAGATTCTTAGCTATTTATAAATTAATTACGGTTATTTTTATTAGCAGCCATATTCAGCCAGTTTTTGCACCTTTTGTGTTGTTTAATGTTGTTTCATAGCTGATATATTGTAGCAGATATAGGATCTTTTCGCCTTACTATTAAGTAAGCCTTGCTATTAAGCAGCCACTTTTTGTACCCACGGCCTACTAAACGAAATACAATGAACGTAGTGACGAGGGAAACTGTGTAAACTAGTGGAGCTACAAATTACCGCAACGGATGAGAAGAGCTGTTCACCCGTCACTGCTCTCCTTTAGAGTGTGAATTAGAGTATCTTTAATTTTTTTTAAACTCTACACATTCCTAAGATACAGAATTTTTCTCCGAATATTTGTACTCGGCACTGCGGTGATTCAGCTCTAATTTAAAAAAAATATTTTAGTGGCGCTCCCGTGTAATTCCTTGAGAATGCTCAGCATGAATGAACAATTATTCCCTTGGGGTAACAGTGAGACATGACTATATATGTTTAGTTTCTCGAGCACGTAAGTGGCGATATGAAAAACTCGAGACCGATCTCATATCTTGGGTGTCATACAATCAGCATTGATTGTATGACACCCATACATTGATCTTAATATAAAAATCTGGCGACTTGTAATAGATGCATTAATCGGAAAATATACTGTCGTATAAATTTAAATGCGATATCTGATGCAATATTCCGGTGGATCAATTGGGAAATATTTCGATTAAAAATGTCCATAACAATATGAATAAAAGTGAAATTGAATTATCTTTAATAAATAAATTGACATCAACATCGACATCAGTTAAACAGTTGAAAGTTAAAAGTTCTTACTTTAATATTTTATTTAAGTCTCGAATTACGGCTATTCTAAAAATATTACAAAGCATTTATATCAAGTTAAATTACTAGCGTAGCTCGTAGAGCAAACTCTATAAGACTATAATTTAGGCGTTAATTTTTTCTTATTTAAAGCAAACGGATCCTTTAATTGCCTGTAATAAAATGGCGTAATAAACTTAAGATTTGCGCAAGCTTTGACGTAGATATAATTAAAGGGAAAGAAATTCCGTTTCCTTCAAAATATAGGATTTATTACTTATTCTTACACTTTATTTAGAGCTTGGTTATTAACAGAGTTTTACTTTATTTATTTATTTTATTTACTTTTATTTATAAATGCACAAAATAGAATGCATAAATGCAAAATTGTGGGCCTTTAAAAATATTTTCACCTCGTGGCGGTGTAAGAATATCCACTAGCCGAATATCATCCCGTGGGTGTCGTAAGAAGTGACAGAGGGAAAAATCAGGAGATGGGCAGCAGCGTCTTCCTAATAAGAACTAAAAATAATAAAAACTGCGGTTGCCAACCCACTTGCCAAGCGTGGCAACTATGGCAAATATCCCCCATATGAGGCAATCTATTGGACCTACTTTGAGCAGTGTAGTATTAACTCGACTCGCACACGACTGGACCAGCTTTTTATGCAAGATACTCCGTGATCGATATTGATGTGAAAAAGAGGCGAAGGTGAATAGTGTTTAATATGTGAATAGTCCTTAAGATGAATAAGAAGATTTACGCTTAGGGACATGCAAACTTATTTCTCCATAGACTCTCAATCATGCAATATGGCCGGCACTGCCGTATTTTGGTTTAATACGTGAGTACAAAGAAGGTACAAAAGCAAGCAATATTTCGATATGTTTTGCTTTTTTGTATACCAAATTTTGAATCGTTTGATAGAGACAAAGACAATCCAGTAATACATTTCAATGCGTCACACCGAACAGACAAAGGGAAATTGAATGAAAATACTGTAGAATCTGAGTAACAAATTGAGAGGAACATAGGGATATCATTCCCGTATAAACTACAATGTTGGGTACCTGGGGCAGAGAATGCTTTTAGCATTAATTTCGCTTTTTGACGCTGTTATATAATGATAAATAAATAAATTCAAATAAAAAGAGAATTGTTCTTTTAAGGAAATAAGAATATGATCGGACAAGCAAATTCAATTTCCGATAGAGCGTACCCTCGGTTTAAATGGCATGTAGTAAAAAGTTAAGTTGAAACAAACATCAACTTTAATTTCCTGCTTACATGAACAAAATATCAAGCCGCTTAGATTATGCTCGCTCCTATTTCACGCTGGTATTCTGCGGAAACATGGTTCTTAGTCAGCTTGAGCCAAATTGAGCCTCAAGCTTATATTACGCTATAGTAGACTTTACCACACACAAAGTTATCTGTTTTCGATGTATGTAATATACTGCATATTATTGAATATAGTTTATTAAAGATTACATTAATTCTATAACTAAATTAAAATGATTAGCTAGGTCGAAGTGTGACCGAAGAATGACGAAATCCGATGCTCACTTCCACGGGCGTCGGGTTGTCGGCGCCTGCTGACTCGGCATCTCGTGACACGCGGCTCCGTCGTGTTCGTCTTTAAGTAGGTTTTACATACTTGGCAATTTTAGTGTAATAGAACTACGTAATTTGTTCTAAAAACATGAAATATGGCACATTAGTAAACATTCAGAATCAGAACACTGCGGGATACGAACCCACGGCCCCGCAGTGTCGCAGCCAAACGCTTAGCCACTGCACTACCGATTCATCGCATTAAAATATTACTAATACTATTTAAAAGATCGAAAAACGCGGCACACGGTGAGGTATCCTATATTACTCTATAGATACGGCTAGGGAAACAACAACAGAAATAGTATTTTCCTTCGGCTCTTCAACTCAATATATTTTTCACATTGTTGTAACAAGGTATAATTTTGACTGCATCGCTAACAATATTTACTTTTAGAACATTTATATGCGCACTACAATAAAAGTAATAACATACATGATAATGATGGACGAATTTATAACCTAATTACCTTACTGAGCACATTTTCGAAAGCTCAGAAGCCGCACTACGCTATTGTATGTTGGCGGTCTTCTCATGTCCACGAAATATTCATCAGGTATCTTCACAATTATTTCTTTCACCGCCGAGACACTGTAAGAAATTTCATCACTCAATTAAGTCCTATGAGTTAAGGAATTTCGACACACATGGCGAAGTACCATCTCCTGTTATATGCCAGATACAAAACAACAAGTCAGTGGCGATGAGAAGTGTCAAAAGTGCGAAAAGTCTGATATTGCTAACGGTAATCCGCTTGTCAGCATAATGATTACGGTAAATTCACTTAACAACCAGCTTTAAAATAAGGGACAGATAAAGAGAAAAAAAATAAGAAGAAGAAAAACATCAATGGTTTATCACGTTAAAACGACTTGGTTACACAATATTGATTATAGTTAATATTGAAATAATATAATATAAGAATATATTAATATAGGTAAAACGTTTTTAGCAGTATTTTGAACTTTTGAACTGTTAAGTAAAACATACTTTATCGTAGAAACAATGAATCTTGGCAACTTAATCATATCAAATGAATGAGCCATTTTGGTTTACGTGTAATTAAACACGAGTAATGGCACAAAATGGTAACATTCGTAAAGAAATAGAATTTCTTGCAAACCCCAAAATGTTTTTGCTACTAATTGAGAAAAATTTGCCCAAACAGAAATTTATGTTCAATAATTATGTTCGCGCCAAACGCTAATTTCAAGAATCGACACCAGGGGGCGGGCAGCGCGGTGATTTCCTATCGGTTGACTTTCGCGCGAAGATCGGATTGGTTGCTTGAGGGGCGGGTCGGAAGTGATTGAATGCAGTGCGGTGACCAGCACGGCGTGAGGTCGTCCCGTATAACCTCTATTAGTGTCAGTTCGTTAGCAAATTTATGCAACGACGAGGAATTTGTGGAGTCTAGAATAATAGACGCCGGGTCGATTAATTGTTTGGAAGTTAATGTTTAACTATACCGTCGCATTAAGTGCCTTTTGTGTGTTGTCTATGTAGTTTTTGCGTGCCAGCTAGGCTGACTTTGAATCTTAATGCGGGCGTAGTATTTAATATCTTATAATCTTGTTGCTACGCGAAACGGAAGTGACCTTTTATCCACCGTTCTTTAGTCGTGCCGTGTGTTACGTTATTGATTACGATTAACGGGGATTTAGTTGAGTTTGAAGTTAATTAAATGTACAATAAAGTTGATGGATTGAAATAATGTACAATAAAATTGGTAAACTGAAATAGTGAAATGAAGACAGAAGTTATCAATTGGTGATCGCCCCCTTTTGAGAGATCTCACCTTTGGAGTAGAGGCAGCGCCGGTGGATCTGCGGTCAGACTTTAATGGTCCAGTCAGGTCAAAATTTATACACACCTACACCTACCTACGGCTTGACCGAGCCTTGGGGCAGTCTTCGCCTCGAAACCAGGTACGTCCTATTTATTTACCTAGCCTATCTCTATTGTGTAGATCAATTGTCCATAGCCATTTTGAGCCCCGTCCTCTGCTGCTCGTCGATTGGGCTTCTGAAGGGCCCTAGTCCAGTCTACCTTGGTTGGAGCAGCTCAGGGCGTGTACAAATCACATTATCATCATCATTGGCAGTCATCGATTCATAGAATTTCCGAACATTTTACTATTATTATTATTTTATTTTCAAGTATATCTATTCCATATCTGCTAACCTTTGTTTGTAGGTATAATAGGTAGGTGACCTACTTTCACTATACACTATTACGAATTATTGCAGGCGATAAAAGACTCGATCACAAGTAAAACTCACATCATTTTACAGTGCACAGATAAATATTTGTTTTAGAGAAATGCTTTCCATATCTCATTTTTATTAGAAAAAGGTGAACGAGCCATGATAACAAGGAATATAAAAAAATAAATACAAAAACAATATAAAAAATAAAAGCATGGCTATTATAAATGAGATAGTATTAGAACTGGAACCATCACACATTATTTGAACAGACAACAAACAAATGACGATTGAAATCGAGAGGAAGTGGTGTGTCAAATAGTTTTTCTTATCCAGTGTATTAAGTAACTTCCATATATCAGCTGAAGGTAAATAAAGCTCTTGTTTGATATATCAGCGTTTACTTTCTCCCATTATGTCATTGAATCGATTTTTGTAGACGTATGTTCCATGATCATCAATGGTAAAGGTTCTTCCGGATCGGTAGTATCAATGGGCGTTCCTCAGAGCTCGATTCTTGGTCCATTTCTGTTCTTAATCTATATTAATGACTTACCTTATCTTGTAGGGGACAATCAAGATATAGTATTATTTGCTGATGATACCTCTTTAATTTTCAAACTCAAACGGCAGTCAATTAATTATGACGATGTAAATAATGCTCATCATTGGGGGGTATTTGCCATAGTTGCCACGCTTGGCGAGCGGGTTGGCAACCGCAGTTTTTTTATTGTAATTTGGCTATTATCAGGAAGATGCTGCTGCCCATCTCCTGGCTGTTTCCCTTTGTCGCCTTTTACGACACCCACGGGAGGATATGGGGTAGTGGATATTCTTGACCGCCACTACACGGCAAACCGCCACTACACGGCAAATGCTCAGTTGTACAGCAGTCCGAAGAGTACAATTTGCCACTATGTCTGGCGTATGTGGACTATGAGAAAGCCTTTGATTCCGTCGAAATTTGGACGGTGCTGCAGTCCCTTCAGCGGTGCCAAGTTGACTGTCGGTATATCGAAGTGTTGAAGTGCTTGTACAGTAGGGCTACGATGGCTATCCGAGTACAGAACCAGAGTACGAAACCTATCCAATTGCAGAGAGGTGTAAGACAGGGTGACGTCATATCCCCGAAACTCTTCAATGGCGAGTACATCACTCACCTTCGATTTGCCGACGATATAGTCCTTATGGCAGAATCGCTGGAGGACCTAATCACTATGCTCAATGACCTCAATAGTGTTTCCCAACGGATAGGTCTTAAGATGAACTTGGACAAAACAAAGATCATGTTTAATGTCCATGTCACACCTATGCCGGTAGTTGTTGGGAGCACTAAGCTCGAAGTTGTTGACGAGTATGTTTACCTGGGACAAATAGTCCGACTAGGTAAGTCCAACTTCGACCGAGAGGTCAATCGACTGATTCAACTCGGCTGGGCAGCGTTCGGGAAGCTACGACACATCTTCTCGTCAGACATACCTCAAAACCTTAAAACGAAATTGTACAACCAGTGCGTGTTGCCAGTGATGACTTACGGAACTGAGACGTGGTCCTTCACTGCTGGCCGTATGAGGAAGCTCAAGGTCGCTCAGCGAGCTATGGAGAGGGCTATGCTCGGAGTTTCTCTGCGTGATAAACTTAGGAATGAGGATATCCGCAGTAGAACCAGAGTGACCGACATAGCCCAACTGATTAGTAAGCTGAAGTGGCAGTGGGCCGGCCATATAGCTCGAAGAACCGACAACCGATGGGGAAGAAAGGTTCTCGAGTGGCAGCCTCGTACCGGTAGGCGAAGTGTAGGGCGTCCCCCCACGAGATGGAGTGACGACCTGGTAAGACATGCAGGAAGCCGATGGATGCAGGTGGCTCAGGACCGTGTTTTGTGGCATTCTTTGGGGGAGGCCTATGTTCAGCAGTGGACTTGTGAAGGGCTGTAATGATGATGATGAAATAATGCTCTTTCGAAATTAGTACATTGGTTTAACGCCAACAATTTGCTCTTAAACGGCAATAAGACAAAATGTATTAAATTTACAATACCTAATATAAAACATTTGAATACTAATGTGCTTTTCAATAGGGAGCGGTTGAGTCTTGTGGATACCGCTGTTTTTTTGGTATTATCATTGGCGCAAAACTTCAATTTGGCCCCCATTTATGTAAATTAGCAAGCAGACTTAGTTCTGCAGCATATGCCGTAAGAAAGATTAGAAGTCTCACAGATGTTGAGACAGCTAGATTATTTTATTTTAGGTACTTTCATAGCGTAATGTCTCATGGAATTTTGCTATGGGGTAATGCGACTGATATTGAAGCCATATTTTTTTTTTGCAAAAGAGAGCCGTACGGGCGATTTATAAATTAAATTGTAAAGAGTTCCTCAGAAAAAAATTTAAAGATTATTTATTTATTTATATTTTCCGAACTAGTGGTAAATAATAAATGAGTCAATCAATAAGTATTATGTAATAATCAATATTGAATAAAGATCATTCTATTCTATTCTATTATGTGTGTATACAGTTCCTGTTTACTGTTGTTAAATTCTTGAACACTGAAATAAAGTTTAAATAATTTTTGTGTTTTATTACAAATACAAATAACGCCTTATTTTTTTTAAATTTATTTCATGACAAATGGAAAACCCAAAGTAGACATTAGGTTAAGTTTCAATATCTGGAATTCGGATTCAGAATTTCTGTAGCCCAAAGCACACATTCGTTTCTTTTCATTAAGAATTTAGTGCTGCCAGTACCTTCCATGATGATTTCGTGAACATACATTAAGATGGACGGAGATGAATTAATTGCTAGCTATTGCGCTTTTCGTGCCACTTACGAAGAAGAAGAGGACATGACGTTATTGGCTATATCAATTACACACGAAGACAACGAAAAAGGGTCTATTTCATCACAAGAGGTAAAATTACGAGTACCCTAGATGACTAGATGCGTTCTTCGATTGAAATGGGATAAAATCAGATATTTTTAAAACTACATTCAGAGTCAACTACGGAATTTATTTTTTGTAAGAAATATTAATCGTTAAATAAAAACAAAATATTTATATTTTGTAAATATTCTCCTTTTTCATGATGTAAAAGCATTTACGTTAAAAAACCTAAAAGCTTTTGAGATAAAACAGTTTTTTCTCTCCTGTAAAATATATCTTTCATCTTATGCCTTTTTCCCTGAGGGTACGACATTCGCTAGGCCGGCAACTGGCACATTCTGAATGAAAATTTCCGTTTGTGTAGAGTAGTATGTACAAAATTTACGTGAAAGTTGTCATTTGGTTTTTCTGAATATAAAAAAGATAAATTTAAAAAAGAGAAAATGTATTATTTTATGTATTTTTATTTGGAAATTGTTTTTCGGGAATTAGCTCGCAACAATGGAGCGAAGTTGATGATGTTGATAAGTACTATTAATGATTAAAGCCACAAGAATGTATTAACATTTTTAGCTGCTACTTTTGGTGAGACTGCTTGTTCACGAGCAATAGTTTTAATTTGTTTGAGAAATTCAAAAGACGTCGCGCTTTGAAGATCAGTAAGTGTGACTGCAGTCACTTAAGAATAAGTTCGTGCAGTCAAAAACTTGTTTGAGAAAATCGACCAATTATATAGGTATATTATGTTAAACTTAAATGAAAACTTCGGATACTTATATATGTAAATCAACAGCAATGTAAATCATCAGTTACGCCCACTTTTCACTCCATAAGAATTGTTGAAGATTTGTGCCGTATAAACTTACCGATGAGCAAAAAAAACCGTCGGGTGGATTGGAGCCAATTGATGATAGAGAAGTTTTCGCTGGCGAATAAAAACTAACGTTTACTGACTAGCGATAAAACATAGATATATAACTATGAACCCGAAAAAAAGCTATATGGCAAAGTTAGCAACCTTACTTATGTACCTCATATGACACTGTGATAATACGGGCCCCACACATTCGACTTTTTAATTTAGAAAAATTTGTCTACTCTACCTCAATCGTGATATACATATTCTCTGACCTAGCACATTCGACCTGTGACTTTTGATTTTTACCTGTTTTGAACCTACGAAACGAAATAAAAACGCACAGTTTGAAAGCCATGAAAAGGCACTGACTGCTCATAATTTTGAGATTTATGAGTTGTCTAAAGAAGAGTGGTATTTTCCAAATGGTTGAGACTCATGAAAATATATATACGTACGTGCTTAAGGTGAATACTTTGAAAACATTGCTAATAGTAATAAACAATTAATATTATGACTTTTGAGTCCTAGTTTTTTGGCATGACCTTCTTACTTCAGTTAACTACACTGTTCTAAAAATAGTGGTCGATTGGCGAATATCAACCCACGACTTTTGAGATTCATATTCCGTACTATATTAATTAATCTTTTGCCTCTATATTTTGTGTTAATACCTGAAGACGAGGTCAAGGGAAAAGAAGGAATTAAACAAACGAATATGTTTATAAAATGATGATTACATTCGTTTCTCCGCTAAAAAGATAAATTAATATAAATAGTTTTTTTTTGTTGATTTTTTATTCTTGAAAGTATTAAAAATAACTGTGTTACAGCCAGGCTCTGCGATACAACCATGCGGTGACATTGAAAAGGGTTGCTCCAGTACACGATACTAATGCCTTTAGTTTTATCACGCATGATAAATTATAGTACATTGTAACACAAAACTTTTTATACTATATTAATGATGATGCTAAATTATCATAAATGTTATTTTAAAATGTACGTGATATGAACTATCACTATCGACTATAGTAAAATAATTTATATGAAAAGATATTTTTTAAGAACGCGAAAACTACTCGTCGAACAAAATTAATTTTAGTGATTTTATCATGTAGGAAAAATATTTTAACTTAAACGGCAAACAAAATCTTTATAACTCCGGCATCAATTTAGAACTTTAAAGCTTTATGAAATTTTGAAGGGCTCAGGAAATATGAAGCCCAAAAAATTCATGGAGGCGCTCATTCGGCCCCACCATTTCGCGTCCGATGTTGCGTTTAGTGATAACTTTTCATTTGCCTTAGGTATAAATTGCTGGCGTTTTATAAACTGGATGAATCAGTTACTATTTGGGTTAAAGTAAGTTTAAAAACCGCGCTCGCTATAAACTTCACAGTACCTACAAGAGCAGCTTGGGTGCTGGTGCGATAGAACGGAATTTCGTTCAATCCCCGCCAGCACCAATTAATTTGTTAAATGCAATTTTAAAAAGCATAAATTTCTTAAAATTCGGGTATATAAATCGATTAAATCATAACAATACATAGTGAATCGAAATATTTTTTATTTATTACTTATAATCAAAAATTTCATTTGGTTGTATTTCATATATTAAGTATTAACTTACAAAATGGAATAATATGAAATGGAGCAAAAATGCATTACGACAGTATTGTTATTTATAGGATTCGAGTCAACTACTTCATGTCGAATTTCCCCTTTCTTAAAATTCTGTGCTGCTTACCAGCTACGCTTCATGAATATTAAATACTTTTTACGTGATGAATTGAAAGTTCTATCGAGACACTATTTCTTTAAACTGAAATATATAAAAAAATATGTGGCCCAAGCTTGGGCCAGCTAATATAAATTCTAAAGATGTAAGTACCGTAAGGGAGACCAAACCGTGAGATTACCAAAAATTAAAAACATAATACGATTAATGAATATAAAATGTAATTGTTATATAAAATACATGTTTACTACAATTTCTGATTTCTGATCCTGCCATCAGTGCCATGCCCTGTGAGGTTTGCATTCGGAGAAAAAGATTCATATTTCCCCTCACACCCATAACATTTCTTCATATGTTTTACAAGAACAGCGAGCCAACTTACTCGCAAAACTCAAATAACATCTTTGAAGTGTAAATCTTTCTAAACTTTAGTACTTTTCACAATTCTGTCGACGGTTTAACATAAATTCATTGTAGAAGTTTTGTTGGTAAAATATGTACCGGCGAATGTTTTATTTGACTTTATTGCTCTTTCATTTGATTTATTTTTGTTCAACTGTTTTAAAACTAAAACTCACTTTTTATCCTTCATTGATTTATAACGACAGATTATTCAATCGTTTGATAATATTATCGACTAAAATAAATTATAACCAAACTGTATGTAAAAGTGAAATACTTGAACTATTTCATTCATACAACTGTAATTTTTAATAGAAACAGAAACAGAAACTTTTTATACAATATAGATTATAAATAGTACCTATTGAAAGTTACTAATTTGTTTAGTTACCACTGGTTCGAAAAAAACCTCTGTCCTGGGAAGAACCAGCCATTATTTTTGAATAACAGCTTACAATTATGTATGTTACACAATTAACCACACAAAACGAATTAGAAATAGCTAGGTAGCGATTACACCTCATTCCCAGGGGTCATTATCATCCAAAAATTCTCTAATATTATAATAACCCTTTTTATACAAAATTTCTTTAAAAAGTTTTTGAATTTTGAGCAGGTCAAATTTACATCGCCCCAAGAATGAATTACTGACTAGGTGGAGTCGAGTAACTGGTACTACTAGCTTGTGTCTGTTCCTAGTATTTACAGAATAAATATCACTTATTTTTGTATAACTACCTTTATTCTGGTGTACGTACATTACCTTTTCATAAGTGTATTGAGAGACCAAAGTTAATAAATTAATTTCCTTAAATTTTTGTCGGAGCGACTCTTTAGGCTTTAAATCATAAATTGCTCATAAGGCCCTCTTCTGTGAAACAAATAAATTCAGTGTCAGTCGCGTGTCCCCATAACAAAATATACGACATTATGCTATGGGAATAGCTAAAGTAAACAAGTCTAGCTGTTTCCACATTGGTAAGATTTGTAATCTTTTTTACAGCATATGCTTCAGAACTAAGTCTGCTTGCTAATTTTGATATAAGGGGGCTTCATTGAAGCTTCGAATTTATGTTATATTTTATCCTATGAATAAATTTTGCCAGAAGATTGATAAATCGGCATTGAATGTGTTAGGAAAATAAAATTCATTTTACGAGTACGTGATAGAGCTACGCTGCAGCGCATTATGGCCACAAAGTACTGTCGTGCACAGAGTATCAGCGTAAAAAAACAGCATATTGCTGCTGTGTTTCGTGTGTGCACATTTAGAGGTTAATGAAAGATAAAAATAAGAAGGCGGTTGTATCGAATACAATAGAAAAGAATAGAATATTTTTTATTCATAATTATTGAAAGTAATTTATGCTATTACCACTGGTCGGGAAAAAGTCTCTGTCCTTGGAAGAACATACGGGGAACCCAATTTTTAAAAATAATGTACTACATTGTATGTTATTATAAAATTTATAATAATTTGAATTGTATTGTATTTGTATTATTTATTAGAAACAGCATAGTTTCGATCATTTTATTCTCAGAGGTTAACAGTAAAATGATATATACATACAATATGGAGAACGAAGATGGAAATGTCATTATATGTATGGTCTAAATACTAGTAGTTAGGCCTTGGTTTTGGCTAAATAAACAGTATAAATCTTGTGTATACCGGTTAAGGTGTCTAAATTATTTTGGTTATACATATTATGCTATCGTATTTCTACATAACAACACAATAACAACAAAGTATCCAAAAAAAGGTCATTTATCCTTTTAAAATCATTTTGATTAGTGAAATTTAGATGTTCAATGATGCCATTGTTTTAATCTGTTTAATGGTTACTTTAATGGATGTGTGTTTTTTAAAATCATACATATATATATATATATATATATATATATATATATATATGCCGTAATATTATAAGCTACGGTGTACTATATAATATTACGGTGTATTATATGTGATAGCTACTTTTGCGCTATTGCGGTAAACGAAAAGGTTTCATTGTTTAGACTAGATACTAATGACCCAGAGTTATCCTTCAGGCTACGATAAATTACGGTCGGTGTTTATTGTTGTTATAATGTTGTATCATATGGAAATGAAAGATGGGATTTGGTCTAAAGAAGAAAGAAAACCACTGCTTCCTAAGCGTGTATTAGTGTTTTTTGGTCCTAATAATTTTGTGCTAATATTTTGGTTACTTGGATTGATAAATATTGACAGATTTCTTTCAGAAAAATTATCATCAACTCTTAGATTAAAATTTTAATTTAAACCTTCCCCAAAAATAAGTTTATAGTCAGCAGTAGAGTTTGATAGGCTGAAATAATGATATTGATGTCATTTGAAAATGTTTTGCATAAATCTCCTAATTATCTTGTCATCTATAACCAGTTAATTTTTAAGAAAAAGAAATGAAGAGTAAATGCAAAGGCAGGATTTTTTTAATAATTTAATTTGGTCAACTTATAGCAGGACCAAACTGGATAAGGGTTGCTCAAGAGAGACAACAATGGGAATCGTTGGAGGAGGCCTTTGCCAGTAGGCACGTCGAACTAAGAGACATTTTGTAGTTAGTAGATTCTTGTATCTTTAGTTTTCATGTTAAATGTTATTAGATCGGAATAGAGGGCTTTATTATTTTTATTAGTCAACAACTTCAAAAATCAAACTATGTTACGAGTAACTAAATAAATAGACTTTCCAATCACATATTTGTGACCAACATACTTTTAGCCAACTTCAAACACGTAGGAGATTCTCTGTTTTTTTATAATAGGCAATATCTTTAATAATACTAATCTAAATTTGGTGAAATTCTAGGGTGTTCCCATAAAAAATAATAGAATATCGTCTCACAGTTACATTTAAAGCTTTGTCCTCTATTTTCACCTTTAGATATTTTTCTCATATCTATTTCAAAGAGTCAAAAACTTAAAATTAAACATTCCTAAAAGTTACAACCGACTTTAGTGAACTAGAAATAATATAATAATTTCCATATAATCTTCATCAACCAACAAACCATAGGGTAGAAAGGTTTTAGAGTAGCAGTCTCATAGTGGTAAGCGCAGTGTTGGGCGACGCCACACTAGACGGAGTGGCGACCTGATTAAACACACAGTCACACAGGCAGTGAATGGATGCGGGTGGCTCAAGACCGTACTTTGTGGCAATCTATGGGGTGACTTATAATTAGCAGTGGACATGTGACGGGCTGCAGCAGTAGTAGCTTCTGAAGTCAAGACCGTACTTCTTCTGTACACTATGTCTTAGCACCAAGTAAGCAGAGTTCTTTTACTTTTTATTAAAAGCTTAAAGATCAATGGCCGAAAAATAGTTGATAAAAATTATCGCATCTAGAAATACATAACATAAAACATAAAACACTCACGCCTGTCGCCCAGAGGGGTAGGCAGAGACTACGGACTTCCATTTGGCGCGATCCTGACAGACCTCTCTCGCCTCTTTTACATCCATATATCTACGCATACACGCTCGTCGGTTAAGGATACTCCTAATCTGGCCCATTTTTAATGTATCGCCGATTTGGTCGATAAACCTTCATCTAGGGCGTCCCTTCCCGATCCTGCCGTTCACTTCTGCAACATAAATTTGCTTAGTCACTCTTTCCTCGTTCATTCTTTCTACATGACCAAACCGCCGAAGCATTCCTTTCTTAATCCTTGTCACAACGTCATCTTGCAAACCACACTTTTCTCTTATCACACTATTTTTCATCCTGTCATTCAGATTCAGCCCTAGCATACTCCTTAAGGAACGCATTTCTACAGCATTTATTCTACTCTCATGCTTCTTCTGCCAGACCCAACTTTCACTACCATACATTAAAGTAGGGACTAACACAGCATTATGAATTGCCATACGTGCCTTAGTTGACACATTTTGACTCCTCATAATAGCGTGTAGAGCCCCATTCACTCTATTTCCTGCGTTCACTCGTCGTTATATATCCTTATCATATCTACCATCCCTGCTAAATAAACATCCCAAATATACAAACTTGCTCAATCAACTCCCCTTCTATTCTTATTTCACATACAATTTTACTTTCTTCTCTTTCAAAAACCATCACTTTCGTCTTACTTGCGTTCAATTTCATACCCCTTTCTTTCAATGACCAATTCATTAAAGTAACCATCATTTGCAACTCGATATCTAGATATATCTAGATATATGATATCTAGAAATAAGTTATATATAAAAAAAGTTTTATTATTTTTCTATGATATTTCAAATAAAAATGTATTTTAATTAAAGCCAAAGAAAAAAGAACATGTTTGGGAATATCAAATGACTTAAATCATTTTACTTTAATCAAGTGTTGCCATTTAGTATATTCATACTATTTTCGTATACACTTTGTAAGACTACCAACATAACACACAAAATATTTTTATATTAAGTTATTATTAGCAATAACTATACTATCAGTAATAATAAAAATGAAAGTGATATGGTTGAGAATAAGTCTCTTACAAATAGCTTCCTACAATAATACATTATCTCAATCATATTACTATGTCACAATTCTATTTAATGTTATGGCAACACTAGCTAAAACAAAATGTCACTGTTTTCCTTACTGGCTTCACGGCTCTGGTTTCTAGCTCTTCTGAGAATGTCACTATGACACAAAGGCCCTAGAGCCATGCCAGAAATATAAATTTATAGTATGCAAATATATAATAGAGATACAATAATCTTAAAACTCTCAATCATAATACATAATGTATTAAGCTAACATCAAACAACCACAGGAAGCATGACTTTTTCCAAGTGACATAAGACATAACCTAAAAAGGTTCAAATCTAAATATCTTTTTTTTGACGCCTTCTCAGGACTAAATTCTTTGGCAGAGTTATTAATGGACTGACGTTTAATATTTTAAGATATTTTTGATATATAGACGCTACCATTCCTTCTATGACTAATTTTATGTATGAAAGCCTGCCATTGTTCTTTCATGTTTTTGATCCTAGTAGTAACTGTATCTATTCTACTTATGCATTTAGGCCTAAGTAGAATAGATACAGCTCCCTGGCACTATTACCCTTTTCGGGTCTTCAGAGCCCATTAGATTTTCTCTTTATTGCCCTTAGCTTTATAATGATACCGAGACTTGAAATATGCTAGCAATATAACTTACGCTGTAATCACAAGATGTTTCTCTTAATGTGAGCAAATAAAATGACATCAATTTTTTAATAAGGTATATATTTTGCTGCATGCCCCAACACTGAGGCACCAACTTGTATTAAGCTACGCGTACCTAATGTGCCCATTACGCTGTGCGTGATTAATTGCAATTGCTTAGTAACAGATTCCTTCTCCTCCCCCTCCCCCATTTCATCCGATGCTGTCTTTAGAAGAGACTAATGCCTGGAAGATATTAACCTTTTGATGTATGGTGCTATAACCATATCGCATTAATACTAAAGACTGGCGATAGGGAGTACCGCTAAAAGGGCATGCATGGTATAATTATAATCTTCCGGTGGCGAAAATGGCAAATACGGGGGCAAATAATGGCCTCTTAAATTAGACCTATGTTCAGTAACCCACTGTTTACGAGATGATAAGAAGGACGAATATTATTAGAATTATTTGATGAAGTTGTTATAGGTAGGCATTCCGTCTTTGTCCTCATGGGTGGCAACGCATCTGCATTTTGATTCGCAAACGAGGATAAATGTAAATGTCTATGGGCCACAGCAACCACTTACCATTAGGTGGACTGTGTGCTCGTTTGTCATCCTGTACTATAAAAAAGAAGAAAAAGAAAAAGGTGTGCTCGCAGAATACCGTCGAAAAAGGTCAGCATTACAGATGTCTGATGGCTAGTAACAAGAACCAGAGATTTTAGTCCTAAGGGGTTACAGTATATCTGTATATTATTTTTTAATGAAAGATAGAAGTAAATGATTATGGATTTGATCACCCACTTACCATTAGGTGGATTGTGGGCTCGGTTGTTACGTTTCCTTGCAAACGTTAATATATCGTTACAATCTACTTCAATCTTAGAAGACTGATAAAAATTCGGCTTCTTATAAATGAATTTAAAACAACAAAAATTTTTTGCAAACTAGCGATCCGTACCGGCTTCGCATGACTGATTTCTGGATCTCGACAACAACGCCACCTACCGGATCCAATTGTTAATATAAACCATCCAGGAGCCTACTCAAAAACCTACAAAAATTATCAAAATCGTTGCAGTCATTTAAGGGGCCTTCAGTGACATACAGACGTACAAAAGAATTATATCTAAAACCTTTATTATTAATCTTAATAAAATTATGATATGATATAATAAAATAATCTAACTGTGTAATGGCGGTGTAGGTCAATCCACTTTCACGTGTCATCCCATGGGTGTCTTAAGATGCCGCTTCCATTCATTGAACAAATGCAGTGAACCAAAACCATAGCAGCGATCACAATAGATCTTACTGATCGCACTGATACTGGTTTTATTAGACCTGCATAGTTGATCGTAAAAAAAAAAGAAAATAGGTGACACAGGAAAACTGAGCCAGGAGATTGGCGGCAGCATTTTTTCGACAAGAGCTTAATAAAAATAAGAAACTTCGATCGCGAACCCGCTTGTCAAGCGTGGCAACTATGGCAAATATTCCCACGATGAGGCAATCTACGAAGGAAGCATATTTATGATATGCTGTAATAGTAATTATATTATTGAATGAGAACTTCAATATGATATAATATAAAATATTTTTTTGAATTAAAAATTGAGAATGGGACTCGTAAATTAGATTGTGTGCAAAATGTAAGAGTATAAGGATAATGAGGTTTAATTTCTATAATACACATACACGCATGGGTTTTACTTCCCATGTCTAATGTTCACTGAATTAAAGCAATGCTGAGCGATGTTGTCTGAATTATTGTTCCATATGAAGCCGCTCGCTCGGCAAGATTAACTTTACTTCGTTCGACGCTAACGTTGAATGTTCCCAAAGAGTACCTTGTAGAAGAAAATAACTTCAAGGGATTTTCTATAGAATACATATATATAATAATTTGCACCAAAATCACTACAGTTCAAGATTAATATCTTGAACTAATCTTGAACTGTCGTCCGCTATAATTATGTATAACATAAGATTTAAACACATTTTTATAAATACTAGTCATATTATTAACATTACTATTATTCCCTTTAATCACTCCGGGTAAGCTTAAAATGCTTGTGTTAGAAGTGGTTCACGACAGTAGTCGAGTCGAGTTGACAGTAGCGGATTAGAATTCACCACCTCTTGAGTTCGTGGTCTAGACCCTGTAGACTACTGTAGTTTTAAAAATGAAAAAATTATCAAAATAATGATTATTCTGAAAATGTGGATCGAGCACGAAAATCCCATATCAATCCTATACTATAAAAACATCTTTAGAGATAAAAGTAACTGAATATACTCATGTAAAATTTTTAAGCTTGGTAATCAGAAATATGCTCAATATATATCTATCCTTTACAGCCATCGATCACTAATATTAGTGATCGATGTTTACAGCCTATAAAACCTCCCATATAGATTGCCCCATTGGAGAGATTTTGCCATATTTGTTTCTCTTGGCAGGCGAGTTGGCAACCGCAGATTTTTATTATATTAAGTTTTTATCAAGAAGATGCTGCTACCCATCTCTTTTTTCACGTCATAACACGATATGGGGAAGTGGATATTCTTACATCGCCACTACTCGCTTGGATGTAATTGTCTATAAGAATTATAGATAATAATTTAATTGATGAATTTATTTCCATTTTGAAATATGTATATTTTCCAAAAAAGGGAAAGATTAGAATCTGTTTTTATTATTGGTATATTAATCCAATATTATATGAGCTTGTACTCATATTATGATGAACGCAAAAAAGCAGCGATTTTCTAGGATCCGACCATACGACCACACCATGGATCGTATTTATGAAATGTGTGGGACGACATGGTTTTTTTATAGGATAAGGGTGACAAACTAGCATACAGTCCACCTGATAGTCAGTGGTTGCTTTTGCGCATAGACATCTACATATATCTTCAATTAAGAATCAAAATGCAGATTCAGATGCGTTTTCACCCATGAGGACTAAGATGAAATGCCTTGTTTCCAGTAAAAAGGATATCCGGTTCTCTACACTCACCATACGAGACACAGAAGCGTTACGCTGCTATTTTACGCTGGTATTCTGAGAGAGCGTGGTCCTTCCCCGGTCAAGTCGACCCATTCGTGCTACAACTATAATACTTATATAACTGCAGCATGGCTCTACCACGTATATAAAAGTCTTCTCAATTTACAATTACCTTTTCCTGCAGCACGTTCCATTACCACGCAAAAGCTTTAATGAGTTCTATTAAACCTGGAACAGTCAAGTGAAATTAATGTTTTCTAGAAAAGTTTTAAGTGTTTATCTAACTAACATCAAGCTTACTGCAAAGTTTGTCTAAGGGGGAGTCAATTTTAATGAGACTTCATTTAATTTACTAACAAAGTTTGATTTTATTAGTTTGACAGACATTTAAATAAATCTCTTCATTAGCAGACTATTGCTAGATATGGGCCAGCCCCATTGTTGGGAGGGCTTTCTTGCTATTCATTACACTTTGCAGACGGATTGGCGATCGCACATTTGACGTTACTTCCCGTCGCCGGCCTGAGGATTTTATAACTGGTGAATACGAGATAGTCATACCGCTATATATCCGACGCTAGAAGATCTTCTACCTCTACCTATCTCATATTTTTGATGTTGTTTACCAACGCCGGTCTGGATATTTTACATTCGGCGTTAAAAGCTAGTTGTACCGTCATCTATTGGAAACTTTAAGATGTTTCTTAAGTTTCTGTGATGTATTCTCTAACATTTACCACACGGTTGAGGTAATACTAGATATTTATTAAAATGTAATCCTACACTCTCTCATTTATACTATGTACTACTCTGTGCGTTGCGTTCTAAGTAGATATTATGGAAAAGGCCAGAAAGTCTCCAATAAGGGAGTATATACGGCAAGCAGCGTATATGTACATATATACGGAGAGCAGAGATTTTGCGCGATAAATCTGGTACTGCGACCGTAGCGCTAAGTATAAGCATTACGGCTAATCCTATAAAAGGAGAGGCATATGTGCGACAGTAAACTGTTACAGGCTGATGACAAAGGCGAAAAATATTTTTTTTTCATTTTTATGGTTAAATTATCATATAATATATTTGTGATGGTGCTTTTTACGACAAGTATATTGTCACGTATAAAATATATATAATTAAACATGGTATTTTACAATGCCCCTAAGATGAAATGGGATGATGGCTATCAAATATAGCCTTCTAGAAGAACTTTTATTATCAATTGTATAATGAGACATACTAAATACCGGTTACCGTTACAGCCTATCAAAGTCCACCGCTGGACCGGACCTCCCCCAGGCCTCCCCCATAGATTGCCACTTAGGGGGGGATATTAACCGTAGTTGCCACGCTTGGCAAGCGGGTTGGCAACCGCAGTTTATTTATTATATTTAATCGTTAATAGGAAGACATTTCTGCCCGTCTCCTGATTTGTTTCCCACTGTCGCCTCTTACGACATCCACTGGGTGATTTGGGGTAGTGATGTTCTTACACCACCACTACACGGTAATACTTAATACTGAATACATTCCTTAACTTATTTATTATTTATAATTAGAATGTAACATAATATGCCGATTGCTTCACTGCATGATAAATTCGAGCTTATTTTATTGCATATTTCATCACACTTTCGCATACCAACTTCTGGCTGTATATGTATTGCGTCACAGAAAAAAAATAGTAGCTGTCAAATAGGGTGACCTTGGAGACAATTATAAATGCTATTTATTAAGTCAATTATCCTCTCCCCTTCTTTATGTTTAGAATTTTTTTTATAGAATAAGAATAACAAACGAGCACATAGTCCACCTGATGGTAAGTGGTTGCTGTGGCCCATAGACATTTACATCTATCTTCGTTTGTGAATTAAAATGCAGTTGTGTTGTCAGCCGTGAGGACTAAGATAGAATGCCTCTTTTCCAGTAAAATGGGTCTCCAGTTCTCTACACTTACCATACGAAACACAGCAGCATTAAGCTGCTATTTTACGCTGGTATTCTGTGAGAGCGTGGTCCTTCTCCGGTCGAGCACACCCATTCGTGCTACAACTATACTATTAATATAGCTGCAGCATGGCTCTACCACGTGCAAATGAAAAGAATGTGTTTCGTGTCATATGACTTGTGGCTATTGAGCACAATTGGTTTCTAGGCCCAAGCGATTCGTTTTATATAAGTTAAACATCCCTGTTATGGCAGCACCTGTACCGAGTTGAAATAATTAGATCCCAATCACCTTTTTGACTACATTCCACAACAAACTGCCACTCGACGAAGATGAAGTGCTCATTCGTGGATTAACGGAAGGTTGCTCCTAAATATTAAATTTTGTATGTTTACAAATCTACTAAGTTGGAAAAGTGCTTCGTCATTAGTAATTTTTTTTTTTATGAATATCTGAATACTGTGTGTAAGGATAACAAGAAAAGGCTTCGCTATTGGACATATGTATACTTGATAGAAAATCTGAAGTTAGGGATCTTAGAACTTTGTTTCATGAACGGCTTATATTCCACGCTGACTACGACCATGTGTTACATAAAGCCGGTATTCGGAGACGACTTGTTTCAGCTTTGTTACTGCACACGAATAAGCCTAATACACCTAAGAACACGAAACTTCTTGGTTCTTATATTTAGAACTGCCAAGACTTTTGTACTATTTGCTAGTACGCAGAATATTGCACGACAACACAATTTTTTGGTCTCCATAATACGCTGTGTACGTAGATCCTGTTGAACATTTTAAAAAGAAATTCCTATCCATCCTATGTTACAGGCGTGTTTTAAATAGAAGCCTACCCTCCTATGAACATAAACTAAAACCCTCTTATTGCAAAATGTAGTTTATTTGTCTCAGATTTAAACTAGAGTCTGTTTCAATAAAAAAGTTCCTTGGAAATTATACGAACTAAAGTATAAAGTAGGCGCCACGGCTACGGGACTATATATAGGTTCTCTAAATTCCTACTTTTTTCTTATTAATGCTAATTATAAAAATAAAATAAACAAAACCAAAACCGAATCAAAACCAAAACTTTTAAAATAAAATTATTTGATCTAAAACAATGAGTAGATATATCATTTTATTTCTATAATATCATTTGACCCTTAAACTACGATAGTTCTCTATTGCCGAAAGTATTTGTAGTGTACATGTCAAAGGCTTTGTCTTGGGGCAAGGGTCAGTGGTTGCGGACGGAACTTAAACTTCTGAGTATATTCTTTTTAATTTTAACACTGAACATGTCAAGTAATATACTTAAATTATATTGTGGTTTGTGGAGACCGTATATGCAGTGAAAAGTATGTAAATATGAAGAAAATTACCTTCATACCTTCACTGAATCGCATTTTTTCGACACTAACCTGTAAAGAGTAAAATTCCAACGAGATAATGCCTCTTGTTACAAATCAACGAACACAATGCGTTGATTAAGAGGCAATAACATTATCTTGTAAGACTAGCCGCCTTAAACCCTTGATTTGAACGACATGAACATGGCAACCTTTAGAATATTTTATAGTAAAACATAAGGAAGCATTTTTAGGAATGGGCATTTCCATTTTTGAAGCTACTAGACTGCAAAGTATTCAGTCATCATGGCTGAATTGCTGGAGGACCTTAGCATTATGCTCGATGAGATTATTCGTGCCTTCTAACAGAGAGGCCTTAAATTTTTTTAATGATTATATTTTTTAATGAAAACTGCAACTATAACTGATAGTTTTTCATCTAAAACATAAACTTAAAATTTTACAGAAATTCATTTTGAGTAATTGGGTTATAAAGACAAAATCTAAAATAAAAATATTTATTAGATTTTGTACGCCTTTCTATTAGATCAGCGTTTTGGTTGGCTGCAGGGTATTACAAAATAAGCGTGAAATAACTTTGGATCGGCTGGTTGAATTCAATTTCTTTATTTAAATGTGAAAAAGTTGAGCCCTACCAGATAAAATAAGAAAATCAAAATTGTTTATCTTTTGTTTTCTATATTTAAAGTAATTTTTTAAATTCATTTCAAAATGAACAATCAAATACATTTATTTCATGAAAACTATAATAAAAACATAAAATAAAACTAGTAGTCCAGTCCATTTTGGCTCGCAATTTTTTCGTAGACCATGGATTTACTTGAAATTTTCACAGAAGGTAGGGGATAGCTCAACGATCATTGTCTATATCATGCCGCTGTACGCTAGAGCCTTGGTTGCCACCCTATCTCGGGAGTGGAAATTTTTTATTACATTTTCTAAGAAAATTAAGAAGTAATACTAAGAAAAAAATGTTATATACGTTTTTTTTTCATAAAACTAATATTTTTTGAGTTATTCAAAGTTTTTTGACGAAAAAATCGACTTTTTTAAATGTTTTTTTGCGAATAACTCTAAAAATATGCATTTTATCAAAACAAGTGTACAGAGTCAAATTGTAGCTTTTAAAAAAACAAAAACGATGCTTTTTTATAATTTTTCTACGACAAATACGAACTGAGATACAGCAAATTAATGCTTAGCTTTTTTCGTCAAATGCATAAATTGGTAGATTAAAGCGAAATAACGAGAAAAATTTGCATTATTCGAAGAAAGCTCATAGACTCTTTTTCAAAGTATTTAATTAGAGCTTTCAAACAAAAAAATGTCTCTAGCATGAAAATTGACCGACTTATGATCAAAGTAAGATCGGTACCCGCTTTTTTCTATTAAAAAATCTGTGAAAACAACCCCCATAGTAGTAGTAATTAAAATTGATCGCCACCCTTCTGTGATTCTCTTTATATATGTACTATTAATACACGCACGAAGTTTGACCTATTTAAAATGCCTAATATTAGAAAAATTGGAGTTTAAAGAGAAAACGATTTTTTTCAATTTCGTGTTTTTAACCCTTTTCTTAAAAACATCTCCCAAAATACTAAAGATACGAAAGAAACGATGTCGTAAATTGTAGCTTTTTTAATGAGAAAAATTTCCCTGTGTGCAGACTTTTTGTACAGTGAATATTCGGCGAGATATAGCCGTATAACACCTACATTTACAATCGAACATCATCTTATTCAAGCGCTTTAAACTCTCCCCATTTAAAAATTAAGGGATGTTAAGTAATTTAATACACATAATATAGTTATAGCTCCTGAAAAGCCCTACAAAATCGTTTCTGAAAAAAAAAATAATTCTATCATCTAAAATGAAGGAGCTATTCTTAAAAACCGATCAATTTTTTTTTCGAAAAATTCGAATTACTCGCTTCGGAGCGTAGTAATCTACATAACCGGTATATTCGGCCGTTATATGTCTTCAAGCTATATGGCCGGCCTACTGCCACTTCAGCTTACTAATCCGTTGGACTATGTCGGTTACTCTGGTTCTACTGCGGATATCCTCATTTCTAAGTTTATCACGCAGAGAAACCCTGAGCATAGCCCTCTTCATAGCTCGCTAAGCGACCTTGAGCTTCCTCATACGGCCAGCAGTGAAGGACTACGTCTCAGATCCGTTAGTCATCACTGGCAACAAGCACCTCAAAACCTTAAAACGAAATTGTATAACGAGAAGATGTGTCGTAGTTTCCCAAACGCTGCCCAGCTGAGTTGAATCCGTCGATTGACCTCTCGGTCGAAGTTGGACTTACCTAGTCAGACTATTTATCCCAGGTAAACATACTCATCAACTACTTCGAGCTAAGTGCTCCCAACAACTACCGGCATAGGGGTGACGTGGATATTAAACATGATCTTTGTTTTGTCCATGTTCATCTTAAGACCTATCCGTTGGGAGATACTATTGAGGTCATTGAGCATGGTGCTTAGTTCCTCCAGCGATTCTGCCATAACGACTATATCGTCGGCAAATCGAAGGTGAGTAATGTACTCGCCATTGATGTTAATACCGTATCATTTCCAGTCCAGAAGCTTGAAAACGTTTTCCAATGCAGCGGTGATATGACGTCACCCTGTCTTACACCTCTCTGCAATTGGATAGGTTTCGTACTCTCATTCTGTACTCGGATAGCCATTGTAGCCCTACTGTACAAGCACTTCAGCACTTCGATATACCAACAGTCAACTTGGCACCGCTGAAGGGTCTGCAGCACCGCCCAAATTTCGACGGAATCAAAGGCTTTCTAATAGTCCACATACGCCAGAAATAGTGGCAAATTGTACTCCTCGGACTTCTGTACAACTTGACGAAGGGTATGTATGTGGTCTATGGTGCTAAAGTCCTTTCAGAAACCGGCTTGGTCGGGAGGCTGGAAGTCGTCAAGTCTGCGCGCGAGACGATTCGTAATGACTCTCGAAAACAGCACGTAGACGCGGCTCAGAAGGGAAATCGGTGTGTAGTTCTTCAAGAGAGCGTTGTCACCTTTCTTGAAGAACAAGACCACTGCACTTCTGCTCCACGCTTCCGGTGTAATACCACCATGGAGGACGGAATTAAAGATCTTCTGAAGGACTTCAAGTACCGGTTTTCCACCCGCTTTCAGAAGCTCCTCTGTAATTCCATCTTCACATAGGGCCTTGCCGTTTTTAAGGTGCTGGAGAGCCATTCTAATCTCGCTCAGTCTGACGTCTGTAATATCTTCAGAATAGTGTCGGATAAGACTCGCTCTTGGATCGTTACTCACACTTGCGTGTGGCTCCAACGATGACGTGTACAGCTACCCATAGAACCTCTTAATCTCACTCAAAATCTCAGGTGCCCCGGAAACGATGCTGCCACACTCGGTCTTCAGCTTTGACAGTTGGCTCTTTCTGGCAGACAGATCTCTGGCAAAGACTTTGGAGCCTTGGTTCCACTCTATCGCTTCTTCAATACAGGCTGTATTGAAGTTGCGTAAGTCCCGCAGCATGCATTTGGAGATCTGTCTGTTCAGTTGCCTGTATGCTGTCAAATCTATTGAAGAATGTAGCTTCATCTCCCGTCTATCAGCCATGAGATTAAGAGTGTGATCGGAGAGTTTTTGTGTTCTTCTGCGGCGGGTCTTGCAGAACGTAGCTCCGACCGCATGGCCAGTTTACACGAGCTTGTCATTCAAATCGTCCACTTCATTGCAGTCTTCTAGGCACTGAAAACGGTTTTTTAACTCGAGCTGAAAGGTTTCGGGACTTTGGAACAGAGCACGAGGGGGACGGAGCGTTTACTTCATTACACGAGACCTCTCCAACTTAACGTTTAGGTTCAGTGTGCCTCTGACAATTCGGTGATCGCTACCAGTTTTCACACTCGCGATCACGGAGACATCACTGAACAGTTGTCGTCTGGTCGTCATAATGAAGTCAATCTCATTTTTTGTCGAACCGTCGGGGCTCGACCAGGTCCACTTCCTATGGGGCCGCTTCTGGAAGAAAGAGTTCATCATAAAAAGCCCTCCTTCTCCATGAAGTCGGCCAGCTGCTGGCTCCTTGGGTTCCGTTGCCCTATTCCGAATTTCCCTACTTTCAGCTCACCGTTCTCTCTTGTGCCTAGTTTTGCTTTGAAGTCTCCCATTAACACCGTATAGTGGGTTTTGGAGGAATGCATGGCTCTAGAGATATCCTCATACATTTCCTCTGTCTCCTTATCGGGGTGTGCCGAGGTTGGTGCGTAAACCTGTATGACCTTCAGCGAATACCGTTTGGTGATTCTGAGTACAACGTACGCAACCCTCGTTGACACACTCTCAATCTTTACAACGTTGTTAACGAGAGACTTGTGGACGATAAATCCGACAGCTCCTTGGGACAGATGGTCGCCCTCCCGGTAATAGAACAAGTTGCCGGATTCGAGGATTACCGTTTCCTCCCTCTCTCTTCGGACTTTGGATAATCCTATAATATACCAGCGTAACTTGTCTTCTCGTCAGCCCTCAGGGTGCGTGCGCTGTATGTTGCTAAGTCGAGTCGTCTTAGGTGGCAACCGAAACTCCACCGGAGATTCTTAGCACCCCCTGTCCCGCCGTTACCATGGTCGCCACTGTAGCCAGCTTTGTTACATTCAGAAGGGGGTATTTGCAATAGTTGCCACACTTGGCGAGCGGATTGGCAATCGCAGTTTTTTATTGTATTTTTGCTGTTATCAGGAAGATGCTGCTGCCCATCTTCTGCCTGGTTCCCTTTGTCGCCTTTAACGCACCCACGGGAAGATATGGGATAGTGGATATTCTTAACCGTCACTATACGGCACTTCCACGTATAATTATGATTGACGTTATGGCAAAATGTGTACAACATCTAACCGCACTTAAATTATTTTAATTTTACTGTGTGCATTTGACAGTCTACATCCATTTAATTATTTAGGATATTATATTTTTGTTTATATTTGTCTCCAGCTTCGTGAAATTAGGTATTTATTACCACTTCGGTGGAATGTAATAGCTGCGTAAGGGAATTACGCCGAAGGCGGAGAAAGGAAGGCTTCTATGGGTAAAGCCAAAAAGATCTGGCTGGCTTGGTTTTCAATACCTGGTGACATATTCATCTAGATAATGTTTTCAAAAGTGCTGCCTAGTTTACAACAGAAGAGGTATATTCAGCAGTGAAATGTTACGGTCTGTTAAATTTTTGTGTGTGTTTTTTTTTTGTGTGAAATTATCTGGTCACAAGTATAACTAATATATATTATATTTGGTATATTACTAGAATTATTTTCAAGAACAAGCAAACATCACTATAATTATTTATATATATTATACCTGGCCCAATTTCAAAATGAAATTTAAATTTTACGCTGTAGGTGTTGTTTGAATATAAATCATATGAATAAAGCAAAGATAAATGAAAAACGAATTTACAATCGAGTCTTGTTTGTTATCGCGATTTTGCAATTTAAATTGGTGGTCGTATCTCATTAAATAATTATTAACAGTAAATAGTTTCACGCTACATATCTACTAGCATTAAACACACTTATCTTTGATTAATTCATATCAGAATGGATTATCTTTTTATAATGTATTAAGGTCTGTTTATATAAATTCTTGTTGTTATTCAAATGTAGCGCAATTTGTGATGGATTTCTAAATTAATATAGTACGTAAATGATTCTATTGAACAGTTGAGATACTTAAAATACCTAATACTAATGTTTTTAAAGTATAGATACGTCATACTCGCTCTAAAATTGCAATACGAAAGTCAGGTAATTGCCCGACTCGTATTCAGTCGGGCACGCTCTCGCGTCGCGGCTATACCTTCGCTTCAGCGCGTAAATGTTCTAGACTAGAACTTCTAGTTATTCGTGGTAAAAATGCCTTCCTGTGTTTTTAGGTGGTGCACAAATTACACGGCAACCGTTAGAGACAAAAAAACGTCTCATTAATATTTTGAACATAGATGTTTTGTTCATAATTGGTTTTATTATTTCAACACTAACCGTTAGTGTAAACTTTGATGCTAGCTTGTGCGTTCATTTCCATATCGGTATGTCACGCGCTCGCGCCAATGAGCGCTCAGCAGCAATCAATACGCAACTAATGATGTATATTCATATTTTTCTAACGATAGGTATGCTGTATTATTTGTCTCTTTTTGTAAGCGCAACGTGTCATAATAAATAACTGTACGTAGATATAGTACTATCTGCGCCACTTTAAAATGCAATAATGTTAGTGTGTAACCTGTCTATATTTTTAACACGTCTTTGACCTAATATCATTAACTTATTTGAATATTGTTAGCTACTTGTTCACATTAATAATTCATTTTAATTAAATGAACTATTGAAAACTCGTATTTTATATACTTCTTGTTACAGCAAATTATAGAAGGAACCCCCTATTTCTGCTTAGCCCAATAGAATTTAATAATTTGTTGTCGATCTTAGATTTAATCAATTTTTTTACCTGTTTTTATCAATCAGAAATCTGTATGAAAACTAACAAATAAACTATCTTATTACAAAAAGGGGTTTATTAATAATCTCAGGTTAAACTATGGTTAAGAAAGGCCCTTCTAACTAAATAATAATGGTCTTCTTTAGTTAGAAGGTCGCGCACAATCTTCACGTAATTTGACATATGCTGTCAAACTCCATACTTAACATTTTAGTTTGCATATTACCTTCTTCTATAGACTTTGTTCGTGAAACAAACTAGTTTTTGTAATAAGGTTGACATAGTTTTTGAATGACACCCGCAGCTAGCATGAGTCAAACTTCAAGCTCTTTTGTTTAAAGGTTGAATCAGTTCAGGGTTTTCTGTTGTTCATAAAACAATTTATATGTAAAATAATATATTTAATATTTTTTTAAATATTCTCAATTACATTTTAAACACTTTTACATTCATTTAAACTATTTTTGAAAATATAAGGACCATTGGTCTGAAAGCATGTTTTTCACGTGTTGGTTGAAAGCTATCACGGCCTCTTCTGGCTCCGTAAATCTCAAACCTCTCATCAAAGCTTTGATTTTTGGAAAAATAAAAAAATCCCATGGCGCGAGGTCTGAGCTGTGTACGGAATGAGTCAAAAGCTCAAACTTTATAGAAGCCAAAAATGACTGTGTCTCGTCATTGACATCGTGTAATAGGATGCGACTTCCTGGTTTTTTTTTCTGTGGTGTTGTACCACTCTGCATGAACTGCACTCATTGCCGAATTGCTTTTTTCCGGAATGTTACAATATTGGATATATACATGATTCATCTACTGTCACAATGTCAGACATAGCATTTGAACGTCCGTGATCATATTTAAACAACATTTTTTTCACTAATCAACTTGAACCCGTTTTTATTCTAAGGTGCATTCAGGAGGTATCCAACGGCAACAAAGTTTTCTAACTTTTGAATGAAGATTTAATTTTTTGAAGATGATAAGGGCAATCTTGCAGAGAGAGTGAAATTTTAAATTCTTAAAAAAAAAACTTAAATCTGTTGGGTTTCGCTACGGATGACGAACTTCAACTTGTAATAAAAATAAAAAAATATATTTGTTATAAGTAGCGTATATACTTTCATATGCATTTAGTAAAAAGCTGTATTTTGACATTACAAACAGACACTTCAATTTTATTTATAAATTTCAACCAAGGTTGAATTTAAATCATAAATTTACTGCATTGTCCTAATAAGTAGAGCGCGATCGAAATTTAAATTAAATTAAAAACATAATAGATATATAAATAATTAATATAAATTAATGAACAGGATCGTTATAATCATCATAACAGCCCATCTTTGCCATACACTTGGCCTACCGGTATGGGGCTGCACTTCCTCGCCATTGGTTACCGTTTCTTCAAGTAATATGGTAGGGCGACTGATGCGTTGCGCTTTGTCGGTAACTCTGGCTCTACTGCAGATATCCTCATTATGAAGTCTTTCACGCTGAGAAAATCTGAGCATATCCCTCTATTCTTCAAGTTGTAGCTAAGAAAGAAATTGAAAGTTTAGCTCGCTGAGCGAACTTGAGCTCTTTCATACGGCCGTATTTCATCACTGGTAACATGCACTGGTTGTGAACTCTTGTTTACATGTTTTAAGGTATACGTGGCGAGAATATGTATCGTAATCTCCCGAACGCTGATCAGCCAAGTTCGATCCGCCCATTGGTCACTCAGTCAAAGATGGACTTGCCAAATCGGAAAATTTGTTAACAGTACATACTCATCAACAATTTCCAGCATAATGCTCCCAGCAACTATCGGCATAAGTGTGACATAGACCTTACATGACTTTTGTTCATGTTTATTTTAAGACCTATTCATAGTGAGATACTATTGAGATCATTAATCAAGCTGAAGTCCGCTAGCGATAACACTTTCAGATTCAGAAGGAAAATCCGTCGGTAGTTCTTCAATAATAATTGAGCATTATCGCCTTCTTGTAAGAATGAAAATACCGCATTTCGAGCTTGGATTTGAAGAGCTTCTAAAGGTCTTTAGGTACCAGTTTTCCACCCACTTTCAGAAGTTCCGCATTAATTCCACCATCTCCCGGAACCTTGTCATTTTTAAAGAGGTGGAAAACTCAGATGATGATGTGTACAGCAGTCCGCAGAATCTCTCAATCTCTCTTCTTCTTCTTCAAATACGACGACAAACGAACGAACTTTGGTTGGAGCGTTGAATGCGTTAAACGTAACATCTATAACTTATCATTCAGTTCAATGCGTCTCTCAGCATTCGATAATTGCTACAAGTTTTCATCTCCATGGTCACTGAGAACATCTCTAAAAAATTCCTGGCTGGTCGTCATAATAAAGGCAATTTCATTTTTTGTCCAACCCTCGGGGCTTAACCAGGTCCAATTTATGTGGGACCGTTTCTGAAAGAATGAGTTCACCATAAAAAGTACCTCTCAGTACTCTACATAAAGTCATCCAGCTGATAACCCCTGTTGTTCCGTTGCCCTATTCCATATTTCCTTACCATCAGATCAACTTTTTTGTTGTGCCTAGTTTTGCGTTCAAGTTTCCCATCAACACCGTATATTGGGTTTTCGAGGAATATGGCTCTAAAGATATTCTCATACGTAGCTTGCCAAAGTTGGTGCGTACACCTGTATGACCTTCAACGAATACCGTTTGGTGATTCTGAGCTAAGATACGCCACCCTTGTCAACACACTCCCAATCTTTACAACGTTGTAATCGTGAGACTTGACTAAGTTCTTTACTGAACTTTTTAACTAGAGGTTTGCCCCCCACTACATCGAGTGACTGGTATCAGTGGATGCACTGGACCATGTTATGAGGCTTTGTAGGCATGAGATGGTGATAATGATTACAAAATAGGATATCGAAAAGAAAGAAAAAAGAGTATTAATTAAATGAATAATAAGAGAATTTTATAAAATTATACGCTGAACGGAATGCCAAACTGATGTCGGAGATAATTTAAGGTTGATGTTGACCACAGTGATAACCTCGAAATTCTATCGGAAGTTGTCAATCGCCCCAAATGTAGTTTCTTATTCTTGTTTATCGGTCTGCAAAAGTATACTGCAGTGCTGAACACGATTCTTTTCAATTGAAGGATAGGTTTGTAATAATTTGCTGAGCTTGCAAGGTGGATTCACAATGGCTCAACAATATCTCACAACTTAGGGACAGCTGCCAGTTACTAATTTGGGTATTTTACGTCTAACGCTATCTGTCAGATGTAAGATAATACTATTCTATACTGGCGATTCACCCCGGCTTATTAAGGGTGATTTCTGGATTTTAAGAAAATAAGCCCACCTACCGGGTCAAACGCACAAAACATTTAATCAAAATTAATCCAGCCGTTTAGGGGAGTTCAGTGACAAACACACGTTCAGAAAAATTATATAAGCCGCCGCTAAACGTAATGTTTACTCTATTAAAACAAATGAAATGAATTCAAGACCGTAAACAATCGGTTATTTGTACCTGTCTTAATTTATATGCAGATTATTTATAGAATTTCAGTAATAAATATATGATTACGACGTGATTCAATTCAGCAGATTAGGTTCTCACAATTGCCTTCATCCTATACATGTGGTTCGATCGGTCGATGTAGATAGAGCACGTATTGGAACCTTGAACAATGGAACAAGGGACGATTCATCATTTATTGATTTAATTAGTTATTCATGATACTTTGAAGGGATTGAGATAGATTTGTTGTAAAGGGTGTAAAGACGAGGTCTTAAAATTTACAGTTTACATTGAGTAATTTTTATATGTATTGAGTTTCAGTTAAAATTTAGTTTTAAACAGTTAAAAAAGAAAAACATTTTTAATATCTATTAACAGTTCTTTTTTTCTACATAATCAACCCATAAAAGTTAACAGGTGAACATGGACAATGTTTAATAATTATCTTTCAAAAAAACAAAAACGTTTCTTGCTTTATGAACTAAAATTGAACAGCGAAATTTTACAACTGGGTTTAAACTTATCCTTAAAATAAGCTTTGAAGAAGAAATGATAAAACAAAGTAAAAATAACTTTATCTATTATAGATTTCTATTAATATTATAAAAAGAGAATGCAAATTTTGTGAGTTTGTTGGGTATATATTTGGAGGGTAATTTCCGAACCTGCACCTATTTGAAAAACTTTACCTTTTGAAAGTTATTAGGCTTTTTACCCGCGGCTGGCTAAAAGTTATGATGAATATTTATTCTTCCAAGGGACACCAAAAATAACTAAGTTACTAAACAAACACAACGTAAATAAGGGTCCTAACTAAGACTATCACACCATAAATTCATTAAACGGGATATAACTAAATCTTTAGAAAGATCATTGAGAAAGATCAATATATGCTTATTATCCTGATTACGTAAAAATTATTACCGTGTGATGGCGACGCAAGAAAATCTATCACCCCCATAGATCAACACGGGCCACCGGCGGTTCGGGAGGGAGTAGCCGTACGCAAGCGTTCCCTCTATCAAAGTATAAGTCCATGCGATCCTATGCGTACAATAAATTTAGTTGCAGCTGCACTGCTTACTAGAATAGATCTCGTTGCGTGGCTGAATCGACATCCTAAAAAAATCTGTGGCCCATAGACATCTACATTCATCCTCGTTTGCGAATCAAAATGCAGATGCGTTGTCACCCGTGAGGACTGAGATGGAATGCCTCTTTTCCAGTAAAAAGGGTTTTACTTCCAGTAAAACCCTTTTTACTGGAAAAGAGGCATTCCATCCTCCGGTTCTCTATACTCATCATACGAAACACAGCAGTGTTAAGCTGCTATTTTACGCTGGTATTTCTGTGAGAGCGTGGTCCTTCCCCGGTCGAGCCAACCCATTCGTGCTTCAACTATACTACTAGTATAGCTGCAGCATGGCTCTACCACGTATATGTTATAATTGTATTGTTTAAGTTTCGTAGTAACAGACGATTGTTTTTGTGTGCGCAGATTTCCCCCCGCAAAAAATTACAGACAGTTCTGTATCGGGGAAAAACTCTACCCGAACTCTACCCGAATCGGCGACGGGTAGTAAGATGTGAGGCGTCTGGCACTGCGATCCGCAATCCGCAATGGCGTGACGCTTAAGTGTGTTACCACACCAATCGAACGATCGTCAATGCTGGAATGGATTAGTCGACTTCAATCGTGCTGCTTGATTATTTGAGTACCTGTCCCGCTCCACCGACCGCTATTTAAAATATCCTCTAGATGAATTTAAGCTATCTTTAGCTTTAAAAAACGTTCGCATACAGAGTCTTCTACGTTTGCACATCCGTAATAGAATAATACAAGCAAAAGCTTACTGGCCAACAACACGTGTCCTCTTCTGAATTCATTTTGAAAGATACTGATGATGAGTCCACAACCACATCGATTAATTGTCGATCGATGATTATATAACGTTTTATCGACCGGTATCGGTCGCTCCGCTAAAGCTAACACACTAATCGATCGACATCGATCGACGTCGGTCAATGACATCGATCGACGATCGATAGATTGGTGTGGTAGCACCCTATATAAATCTTCTCCTACAACGGAGGAGGCCCATATCCAGCAGTGATATTTTACGATCTGATGAAAACGTCATCTGAAGGAAGATTATATTAAAATTAGCACTAAACCACTTTGTATCGGTAATCTATAAGGCGTTTAGTTTCTTTTACCGGTTTAACAATAATCTGTAATTATTAGATTTCTGTTTTTGATCATGAGCTGAGATGAATCGTAGGGTCGACACCGGGTCTCTTGTAAGGATTTTATTGTCATCGATTTTGATGTTTGTAAAATTTCAAGTCAATATGACGTATAGAAGTGACTGAATATTGAATTAAAAAATATTATATTCATCAATCATACATGCATAAATCTACAGCGTGATAGCAGTTTTTTTAAATGACCCGTAAAAAGCATACTCACTTTTTGATTGCGTCGCGAAATGAGGCCATCATTGCGATAAAAATGTTGAAAAATGAGCTTTCTTGATTGAACCGCTTTGTAATAGGGCGAATTAGCTCACAATTGTTACACAATACTTTGATACTATTGAATGTGTGATCCTTACATAAGATTCTTAGCTATTTATAAATTAATTACGGTTATTTTTATTAGCAGCCATATTCAGCCAGTTTTTGCACCTTTTGTGTTGTTTAATGTTGTTTCATAGCTGATATATTGTAGCAGATATAGGATCTTTTCGCCTTACTATTAAGTAAGCCTTGCTATTAAGAAGCCACCTTTTGTACCCACGGCCTACTAAACGAAATACAATGAACGTAGTGACGAGGGAAACTGTGTAAAGTAGTGGAGCTACAAATTACCGCAACGGATGAGAAGAGCTGTTCACCCGTCACTGCTCTCCTTTAGAGTGTGAATTAGAGTATCTTTAATTTTTTTTAAACTCTATACATTCCTAAGATACATAATTTTTCTCCGAATATTTGTACTCGTCACTGCGGTGATTCAGCTCTAATTAAAAAAAATATTTTAGTGGCGCTCCCGTGCAATTCCTTGAGAATGCTCAGCATGAATGAACAATTATTCCCTTGGGGTAACAGTGAGACATGACTATATATGTTTAGTTTCTCGGGCACATAAGTGGCGATATGAAAAACTCGAGACCGATCTCATATCTTGGGTGTCATACAATCAGCATTGATTGTATGACACCCATATATTGATCTTAATATAAAAATCTGGCGAATTGTAATAGATGCATTAATCGAAAAATATACTGTCGTATAAATTTAAATGCAATATCTGATGCAATATTCCGGTGGATCAATTGGGAAATACTTCGATTAAAAATGTCCATAACAATTTGAATAAAAGTGAAATTGAATTATCTTTAATAAATAAATAGATGGAACACGGACATCAGTTAAACAGTTGAAAGTTAAAAGTTCTTACTATAATATTTTATTTAAGTCTCGAATTACGGCTATTCTAAAAATATTACAAAGCATTTATATCAAGTTAAATTACTAGCGTAGCTCGTAGAACAAACTCTATAAGACTATAATTTTAGGCGTTAATTTTTTCTTATTTAAAGCAAAAGGATCCTTTAATTGCCTGTAAGAAAATGGCGTAATAAACTTAAGATTTGCACAAGCTTTGACGAAGATATAATTAAAGGGAAAGAAATTCGGTTTCCTTCAAAGTATAGGATTTATTACTTATTCTTACACTTTATTTAGTGCTTTGTTATTAATAGAGTTTATTTACTTTTATTTATGAATGCACAAAATAGAATGCATAAATGCAAAATTGTGAGCCTTTAAAAATATTTCCACCTCGTGGCGGTGTAAGAATATCCACTAGCCGAATATCATCCCGTGGGTGTCGTAAGAAGTGACAGAGGGAAAAATCAGGAGATGGGCAGCAGCGTCTTATTAGGAATAACGACTAAAAATAATAAAAACCGCGGTTGCCAAACCACTTGCCAAGCGTGGTAACTATGGCAAATATCCCCCATATGAGGCAATCTATTGGACCTACTTTGAGCAGTGTAGTATTAACTCGACTCGCACACGACTGGACCAGCTTTCTATGCAAGATACTCCGTGATCGATATTGATGTGGAAAGGAGGCGAAGGTGAATAGTGTTTATTTATATTTTTTTTATAGGAGAGGGGGCAAACGAGCATGCGGCTCACCTGATGGTAAGTGAATGTGTGAATAGTCATTAAGATGAATAGGATTTACGTTCAGGGACATGCAAACTTATTTCTCCATGGACTCTCAATCAGGCAATATGGCCGGCACTGCCGTATTTTGGTTTAATACGTGAGTACAAAAAAGGTACAAAAGCAACCAATATTTCGATATGTTTTGCTCGTTTGTATATCAAAATTTTGAAGCGTTTGATAGAGACAAAGACAATCCAGTAATACATTTCAATGCGTCACACCGAACAGACAAAGGGAAATTGATTGAAAATACTGTAGAATTTGAGTAACAAATTGAGAGGAACATAGGGATATCATTCCCGCATAAACTACAATGTTGTGTACCTGAGGCAGAGAATGCTTTTAGCATTAATTTCGCCTTTTGACGCTGTTCTATAATGATAAATAAATAAATGCAAATAAAAAGAGAATTGTTCTTTTATGGAAATAAGAATATGATCGGACAAGCAAATTCAATTTCCGATAGAGCGTACCCTCGGTTTAAATGGCATGCAGTAAAAAGTTAAGTTGAAACAAACATCAACTTTAATTTCCTGCTTACATGAACAAAATATCAAACCGCTTTTTTTTTATAGGAGAGGGGGCAAACGAGCATGCGGCTCACCTGATGGTAAGTGACTACCGCCGCCCATGAACAACTGCAACACCAGGGGAATCGCAGATGCGTTGCCGGCCTTTTAAAAAGGAGTACGCTCTTTTCTTGAAGGTCCCTAAGTCGTATCGGTCCGGAAAAATCGCTGATGGTAATCGATTCCACAAGGAGGTCGTGCGAGGAAGAAAACATCTTCTAAATCGCACAGTGGTGGACCGCCAATCATCCAGATGGTGTGGATGGTATCGGGAGTTCTGCCGCGATGTGCGTTCGTGAAATTTGGCGGCTGGGATTAATCCGAACAATTCCTCAGAGCACTCCCCATGGTAGATGCGAAAGAAAATGCAAAGGGATGCAACATCTCTTCGCAGTGCCAATGAATCGATCCGATCGGAAAGGGCTCGGTCGTCGACAATTCGAGCCGCTCTGCGTTGGATGCGGTCAAGTGGAAGGAGCTGGCACTGGGGAGCCCCTGCCGCTTAGATTATGCTCGCTCCTATTTCACGCTGGTATTCTGCGGAAACATGGTTCTTAGTCAGCTTGAGCCAAAGTGAGCCTCAAGCTTATATTACGCTATAGTAGACTTTACCACACACAAAGTTATCTGTTTTCGATATATGTAATATACTGCATATTATTGAATATAGTTTATTTGAGCTACTGTTGCCTAATGATACGGTTCGGACTGCAAACTCAGAATGCAGTGTATTCAAGCATTTTTCATAATAATATTCTCTGTCGTTGATATCTCGAACAAAATACGGAGATACCTTGAAACATTTAACGATGATATTAGAATAAAGAAGAAAAAATATGCGTATCTCTAGACCTACCGTTATTGTTTAATCTTACACCATCTTACACCAAGGTGTAAGATTATACCTGTATGGGATAATTTTTTTTTATTTTTTTTTATTTATTTATTGGGTCTACCAGCGATTTTACAATACATACGTTACATACATTTCTTAACGTATAATTACTATATTACTTGCACAGAGTATTTAAAATCTTTTAAAGGTAAACACTACATGCTATTTTTGCTAGTATTAGTGTATAAATCTGAATTAAGTTACTAATAGAAAAAAAAAACAAAATCAGAAACAAACAAAAAACACAATAGTATGGTATAATTTTAACCTATAATTCAGTTACTTAACACATCAACGTTTTATCTTATTAATAATTAATATAAATTAATGAATAGGATCGTTATATCCATCATAACAGCCCATCATTGCCATACACTTGGCCTACCGGTATGGGGCTGCACTTTCTCGCCATTGTTTACCGTTTCTTCAAGTAATATGGTAGGGCGACAGATGCGTTGCGCTTTGTCGCTAACTCTGGTTCTACTGCAGATATCCTCATTATGAACTCTTTCACGCTGAGAAAATCCAAGCATATCCCTCTATTCTTCAAGTTGTAGCAAAGGAAAAAATTGAAAGTTTAGCTCGCTGAGCGAACTTGAGCTCTTTCATACGGCCGTATTTCATCACTGGTAACATGCACTGGTTGTGAACTCTTGTTTACATGTTTTAAGGTATACGTGGCGAGAATATGTATCGTAATCTCCCGAACGCTGATCAGCCAAGTTCGATCCGCCCATTGGTCACTCAGTCAAAGATGGACTTGCCAAATCGGAAAATTTGTTAACAGTACATACTCATCAACAATTTCCAGCATAATGCTCCCAGCAACTATCGGCATAAGTGTGACATAGACCTTACATGACTTTTGTTCATGTTTATTTTAAGACCTATTCATAGTGAGATACTATTGAGATCATTAATCAAGCTGAAGTCCGCTAGCGATAACACTTTCAGATTCAGAAGGAAAATCCGTCGGTAGTTCTTCAATAATAATTGAGCATTATCGCCTTCTTGTAAGAATGAAAATACCGCATTTCGAGCTTGGATTTGAAGAGCTTCTAAAGGTCTTTAGGTACCAGTTTTCCACCCACTTTCAGAAGTTCCGCATTAATTCCACCATCTCCCGGAACCTTGTCATTTTTAAAGAGGTGGAAAACTCAGATGATGATGTGTACAGCAGTCCGCAGAATCTCTCAATCTCTCTTCTTCTTCTTCAAATACGACGACAAACGAACGAACTTTGGTTGGAGCGTTGAATGCGTTAAACGTAACATCTATAACTTATCATTCAGTTCAATGCGTCTCTCAGCATTCGATAATTGCTACAAGTTTTCATCTCCATGGTCACTGAGAACATCTCTAAAAAATTCCTGGCTGGTCGTCATAATAAAGGCAATTTCATTTTTTGTCCAACCCTCGGGGCTTAACCAGGTCCAATTTATGTGGGACCGTTTCTGAAAGAATGAGTTCACCATAAAAAGTACCTCTCAGTACTCTACATAAAGTCATCCAGCTGATAACCCCTGTTGTTCCGTTGCCCTATTCCATATTTCCTTACCATCAGATCAACTTTTTTGTTGTGCCTAGTTTTGCGTTCAAGTTTCCCATCAACACCGTATATTGGGTTTTCGAGGAATATGGCTCTAAAGATATTCTCATACGTAGCTTGCCAAAGTTGGTGCGTACACCTGTATGACCTTCAACGAATACCGTTTGGTGATTCTGAGCTAAGATACGCCACCCTTGTCAACACACTCCCAATCTTTACAACGTTGTAATCGTGAGACTTGACTAAGTTCTTTACTGAACTTTTTAACTAGAGGTTGGCCCCCCACTACATCGAGTGACTGGTATCAGTGGATGCACTGGACCATGTTATGAGGCTTTGTAGGCATGAGATGGTGATAATGATTACAAAATAGGATATCGAAAAGAAAGAAAAAAGAGTATTAATTAAATGAATAATAAGAGAGTTTTATAAAATTATACGCTGAACGGAATGCCAAACTGATGTCGGAGATAATTTAAGGTTGATGTTGACCACAGTGATAACCTCGAAATTCTATCGGAAGTTGTCAATCGCCCCAAATGTAGTTTCTTATTCTTGTTTATCGGTCTGCAAAAGTATACTGCAGTGCTGAACACGATTCTTTTCAATTGAAGGATAGGTTTGTAATAATTTGCTGAGCTTGCAAGGTGGATTCACAATGGCTCAACAATATCTCACAACTTAGGGACAGCTGCCAGTTACTAATTTGGGTATTTTACGTCTAACGCTATCTGTCAGATGTAAGATAATACTATTCTATACTGGCGATTCACCCCGGCTTAGTAAGGGTGATTTCTGGATTTTAAGAAAATAAGCCCACCTACCGGGTCAAACGCACAAAACATTTAATCAAAATTAATCCAGCCGTTTAGGGGAGTTCAGTGACAAACACACGTTCAGAAAAATTATATAAGCCGCCGCTAAACGTAATGTTTACTCTATTAAAACAAATGAAATGAATTCAAGACCGTAAACAATCGGTTATTTGTACCTGTCTTAATTTATATGCAGATTATTTATAGAATTTCAGTAATAAATATATGATTACGACGTGATTCAATTCAGCAGATTAGGTTCTCACAATTGCCTTCATCCTATACATGTGGTTCGATCGGTCGATGTAGATAGAGCACGTATTGGAACCTTGAACAATGGAACAAGGGACGATTCATCATTTATTGATTTAATTAGTTATTCATGATACTTTGAAGGGATTGAGATAGATTTGTTGTAAAGGGTGTAAAGACGAGGTCTTAAAATTTACAGTTTACATTGAGTAATTTTTATATGTATTGAGTTTCAGTTAAAATTTAGTTTTAAACAGTTAAAAAAGAAAAACATTTTTAATATCTATTAACAGTTCTTTTTTTCTACATAATCAACCCATAAAAGTTAACAGGTGAACATGGACAATGTTTAATAATTATCTTTCAAAAAAACAAAAACGTTTCTTGCTTTATGAACTAAAATTGAACAGCGAAATTTTACAACTGGGTTTAAACTTATCCTTAAAATAAGCTTTGAAGAAGAAATGATAAAACAAAGTAAAAATAACTTTATCTATTATAGATTTCTATTAATATTATAAAAAGAGAATGCAAATTTTGTGAGTTTGTTGGGTATATATTTGGAGGGTAATTTCCGAACCTGCACCTATTTGAAAAACTTTACCTTTTGAAAGTTATTAGGCTTTTTACCCGCGGCTGGCTAAAAGTTATGATGAATATTTATTCTTCCAAGGGACACCAAAAATAACTAAGTTACTAAACAAACACAACGTAAATAAGGGTCCTAACTAAGACTATCACACCATAAATTCATTAAACGGGATATAACTAAATCTTTAGAAAGATCATTGAGAAAGATCAATATATGCTTATTATCCTGATTACGTAAAAATTATTACCGTGTGATGGCGACGCAAGAAAATCTATCACCCCCATAGATCAACACGGGCCACCGGCGGTTCGGGAGGGAGTAGCCGTACGCAAGCGTTCCCTCTATCAAAGTATAAGTCCATGCGATCCTATGCGTACAATAAATTTAGTTGCAGCTGCACTGCTTACTAGAATAGATCTCGTTGCGTGGCTGAATCGACATCCTAAAAAAATCTGTGGCCCATAGACATCTACATTCATCCTCGTTTGCGAATCAAAATGCAGATGCGTTGTCACCCGTGAGGACTGAGATGGAATGCCTCTTTTCCAGTAAAAAGGGTTTTACTTCCAGTAAAACCCTTTTTACTGGAAAAGAGGCATTCCATCCTCCGGTTCTCTATACTCACCATACGAAACACAGCAGTGTTAAGCTGCTATTTTACGCTGGTATTTCTGTGAGAGCGTGGTCCTTCCCCGGTCGAGCCAACCCATTCGTGCTTCAACTATACTACTAGTATAGCTGCAGCATGGCTCTACCACGTATATGTTATAATTGTATTGTTTAAGTTTCGTAGTAACAGACGATTGTTTTTGTGCGCGCAGATTTCCCCCCGCAAAAAATTACAGACAGTTCTGTATCGGGTAAAAACTCTACGGCTACTCTCCTCCGGTCCGCCGTTGGCCCGTGTTGCATTATGATCCCCCTTTTTATTCTGCGAGTATAGTAAGACGCGACTATAGTAAATGCCGATAAATCTTATGACTTCCGACAGTTGACGTAATTAATGCCATTCCGTTAACGCCAGATGTAAACAGAATACCCGAATCGGCGACGGGTAGTAAGATGTGAGGCGTCTGGCACTGCGATCCGCAATCTGCAATGGCGTGACGCTTAAGTGTGTTACCACACCAATCGAACGATCGTCAATGCTGGAATGGATTAGTCGACTTCAATCGTGCTACTTGATTATTTGAGTACCTGTCCCGCTCCACCGACCGCTATTTAAATATCGTCTAGATGAATTTAAGCTATCTTTAGCTTTAAAATACGTTCGCATACAGAGTCTTCTCCGTAATAGAATAATACAAGCAAGAGGTTACCGGCCAACAATAAGTGTCCTCTTCTGAATTCATTTCAGTCCACAGCCACATCGATTAATTGTCGAACGATGATTATATAACGTTTTATCGACCGGTATCGGTCGCTCCGCTAAAGCTAACACACTAATCGATCGACATCGATCGACGTCGGTCAATGACATCGATCGACGATCGATAGATTGGTGTGGTAGCACCCTATATAAATCTTCTCCTACAACGGAGGAGGCCCATATCCAGCAGTGATATTTTACGATCTGATGAAAACGTCATCTGAAGGAAGATTATATTAAAATTAGCACTAAACCACTTTGTATCGGTAATCTATAAGGCGTTTAGTTTCTTTTACCGGTTTAACAATAATCTGTAATTATTAGATTTCTGTTTTTGATCATGAGCTGAGATGAATCGTAGGGTCGACACCGGGTCTCTTGTAAGGATTTTATTGTCATCGATTTTGATGTTTGTAAAATTTCAAGTCAATATGACGTATAGAAGTGACTGAATATTGAATTAAAAAATATTATATTCATCAATCATACATGCATAAATCTACAGCGTGATAGCAGTTTTTTTAAATGACCCGTAAAAAGCATACTCACTTTTTGATTGCGTCGCGAAATGAGGCCATCATTGCGATAAAAATGTTGAAAAATGAGCTTTCTTGATTGAACCGCTTTGTAATAGGGCGAATTAGCTCACAATTGTTACACAATACTTTGATACTATTGAATGTGTGATCCTTACATAAGATTCTTAGCTATTTATAAATTAATTACGGTTATTTTTATTAGCAGCCATATTCAGCCAGTTTTTGCACCTTTTGTGTTGTTTAATGTTGTTTCATAGCTGATATATTGTAGCAGATATAGGATCTTTTCGCCTTACTATTAAGTAAGCCTTGCTATTAAGAAGCCACCTTTTGTACCCACGGCCTACTAAACGAAATACAATGAACGTAGTGACGAGGGAAACTGTGTAAAGTAGTGGAGCTACAAATTACCGCAACGGATGAGAAGAGCTGTTCACCCGTCACTGCTCTCCTTTAGAGTGTGAATTAGAGTATCTTTAATTTTTTTTAAACTCTATACATTCCTAAGATACATAATTTTTCTCCGAATATTTGTACTCGTCACTGCGGTGATTCAGCTCTAATTAAAAAAAATATTTTAGTGGCGCTCCCGTGCAATTCCTTGAGAATGCTCAGCATGAATGAACAATTATTCCCTTGGGGTAACAGTGAGACATGACTATATATGTTTAGTTTCTCGGGCACATAAGTGGCGATATGAAAAACTCGAGACCGATCTCATATCTTGGGTGTCATACAATCAGCATTGATTGTATGACACCCATATATTGATCTTAATATAAAAATCTGGCGAATTGTAATAGATGCATTAATCGAAAAATATACTGTCGTATAAATTTAAATGCAATATCTGATGCAATATTCCGGTGGATCAATTGGGAAATACTTCGATTAAAAATGTCCATAACAATTTGAATAAAAGTGAAATTGAATTATCTTTAATAAATAAATAGATGGAACACGGACATCAGTTAAACAGTTGAAAGTTAAAAGTTCTTACTATAATATTTTATTTAAGTCTCGAATTACGGCTATTCTAAAAATATTACAAAGCATTTATATCAAGTTAAATTACTAGCGTAGCTCGTAGAACAAACTCTATAAGACTATAATTTTAGGCGTTAATTTTTTCTTATTTAAAGCAAAAGGATCCTTTAATTGCCTGTAAGAAAATGGCGTAATAAACTTAAGATTTGCACAAGCTTTGACGAAGATATAATTAAAGGGAAAGAAATTCGGTTTCCTTCAAAGTATAGGATTTATTACTTATTCTTACACTTTATTTAGTGCTTTGTTATTAATAGAGTTTATTTACTTTTATTTATGAATGCACAAAATAGAATGCACAAATGCAAAATTGTGAGCCTTTAAAAATATTTCCACCTCGTGGCGGTGTAAGAATATCCACTAGCCGAATATCATCCCGTGGGTGTCGTAAGAAGTGACAGAGGGAAAAATCAGGAGATGGGCAGCAGCGTCTTATTAGGAATAACGACTAAAAATAATAAAAACCGCGGTTGCCAAACCACTTGCCAAGCGTGGTAACTATGGCAAATATCCCCCATATGAGGCAATCTATTGGACCTACTTTGAGCAGTGTAGTATTAACTCGACTCGCACACGACTGGACCAGCTTTCTATGCAAGATACTCCGTGATCGATATTGATGTGGAAAGGAGGCGAAGGTGAATAGTGTTTATTTATATTTTTTTTATAGGAGAGGGGGCAAACGAGCATGCGGCTCACCTGATGGTAAGTGAATGTGTGAATAGTCATTAAGATGAATAGGATTTACGTTCAGGGACATGCAAACTTATTTCTCCATGGACTCTCAATCAGGCAATATGGCCGGCACTGCCGTATTTTGGTTTAATACGTGAGTACAAAAAAGGTACAAAAGCAACCAATATTTCGATATGTTTTGCTCGTTTGTATATCAAAATTTTGAAGCGTTTGATAGAGACAAAGACAATCCAGTAATACATTTCAATGCGTCACACCGAACAGACAAAGGGAAATTGATTGAAAATACTGTAGAATTTGAGTAACAAATTGAGAGGAACATAGGGATATCATTCCCGCATAAACTACAATGTTGTGTACCTGAGGCAGAGAATGCTTTTAGCATTAATTTCGCCTTTTGACGCTGTTCTATAATGATAAATAAATAAATGCAAATAAAAAGAGAATTGTTCTTTTATGGAAATAAGAATATGATCGGACAAGCAAATTCAATTTCCGATAGAGCGTACCCTCGGTTTAAATGGCATGCAGTAAAAAGTTAAGTTGAAACAAACATCAACTTTAATTTCCTGCTTACATGAACAAAATATCAAACCGCTTTTTTTTTATAGGAGAGGGGGCAAACGAGCATGCGGCTCACCTGATGGTAAGTGACTACCGCCGCCCATGAACAACTGCAACACCAGGGGAATCGCAGATGCGTTGCCGGCCTTTTAAAAAGGAGTACGCTCTTTTCTTGAAGGTCCCTAAGTCGTATCGGTCCGGAAAAATCGCTGATGGTAATCGATTCCACAAGGAGGTCGTGCGAGGAAGAAAACATCTTCTAAATCGCACAGTGGTGGACCGCCAATCATCCAGATGGTGTGGATGGTATCGGGAGTTCTGCCGCGATGTGCGTTCGTGAAATTTGGCGGCTGGGATTAATCCGAACAATTCCTCAGAGCACTCCCCATGGTAGATGCGAAAGAAAATGCAAAGGGATGCAACATCTCTTCGCAGTGCCAATGAATCGATCCGATCGGAAAGGGCTCGGTCGTCGACAATTCGAGCCGCTCTGCGTTGGATGCGGTCAAGTGGAAGGAGCTGGCACTGGGGAGCCCCTGCCGCTTAGATTATGCTCGCTCCTATTTCACGCTGGTATTCTGCGGAAACATGGTTCTTAGTCAGCTTGAGCCAAAGTGAGCCTCAAGCTTATATTACGCTATAGTAGACTTTACCACACACAAAGTTATCTGTTTTCGATATATGTAATATACTGCATATTATTGAATATAGTTTATTTGAGCTACTGTTGCCTAATGATACGGTTCGGACTGCAAACTCAGAATGCAGTGTATTCAAGCATTTTTCATAATAATATTCTCTGTCGTTGATATCTCGAACAAAATACGGAGATACCTTGAAACATTTAACGATGATATTAGAATAAAGAAGAAAAAATATGCGTATCTCTAGACCTACCGTTATTGTTTAATCTTACACCATCTTACACCAAGGTGTAAGATTATACCTGTATGGGATAATTTTTTTTTATTTTTTTTTATTTATTTATTGGGTCTACCAGCGATTTTACAATACATACGTTACATACATTTCTTAACGTATAATTACTATATTACTTGCACAGAGTATTTAAAATCTTTTAAAGGTAAACACTACATGCTATTTTTGCTAGTATTAGTGTATAAATCTGAATTAAGTTACTAATAGAAAAAAAAAACAAAATCAGAAACAAACAAAAAACACAATAGTATGGTATAATTTTAACCTATAATTCAGTTACTTAACACATCAACGTTTTATCTTATTAATAATTAATATAAATTAATGAATAGGATCGTTATATCCATCATAACAGCCCATCATTGCCATACACTTGGCCTACCGGTATGGGGCTGCACTTTCTCGCCATTGTTTACCGTTTCTTCAAGTAATATGGTAGGGCGACAGATGCGTTGCGCTTTGTCGCTAACTCTGGTTCTACTGCAGATATCCTCATTATGAACTCTTTCACGCTGAGAAAATCCAAGCATATCCCTCTATTCTTCAAGTTGTAGCAAAGGAAAAAATTGAAAGTTTAGCTCGCTGAGCGAACTTGAGCTCTTTCATACGGCCGTATTTCATCACTGGTAACATGCACTGGTTGTGAACTCTTGTTTACATGTTTTAAGGTATACGTGGCGAGAATATGTATCGTAATCTCCCGAACGCTGATCAGCCAAGTTCGATCCGCCCATTGGTCACTCAGTCAAAGATGGACTTGCCAAATCGGAAAATTTGTTAACAGTACATACTCATCAACAATTTCCAGCATAATGCTCCCAGCAACTATCGGCATAAGTGTGACATAGACCTTACATGACTTTTGTTCATGTTTATTTTAAGACCTATTCATAGTGAGATACTATTGAGATCATTAATCAAGCTGAAGTCCGCTAGCGATAACACTTTCAGATTCAGAAGGAAAATCCGTCGGTAGTTCTTCAATAATAATTGAGCATTATCGCCTTCTTGTAAGAATGAAAATACCGCATTTCGAGCTTGGATTTGAAGAGCTTCTAAAGGTCTTTAGGTACCAGTTTTCCACCCACTTTCAGAAGTTCCGCATTAATTCCACCATCTCCCGGAACCTTGTCATTTTTAAAGAGGTGGAAAACTCAGATGATGATGTGTACAGCAGTCCGCAGAATCTCTCAATCTCTCTTCTTCTTCTTCAAATACGACGACAAACGAACGAACTTTGGTTGGAGCGTTGAATGCGTTAAACGTAACATCTATAACTTATCATTCAGTTCAATGCGTCTCTCAGCATTCGATAATTGCTACAAGTTTTCATCTCCATGGTCACTGAGAACATCTCTAAAAAATTCCTGGCTGGTCGTCATAATAAAGGCAATTTCATTTTTTGTCCAACCCTCGGGGCTTAACCAGGTCCAATTTATGTGGGACCGTTTCTGAAAGAATGAGTTCACCATAAAAAGTACCTCTCAGTACTCTACATAAAGTCATCCAGCTGATAACCCCTGTTGTTCCGTTGCCCTATTCCATATTTCCTTACCATCAGATCAACTTTTTTGTTGTGCCTAGTTTTGCGTTCAAGTTTCCCATCAACACCGTATATTGGGTTTTCGAGGAATATGGCTCTAAAGATATTCTCATACGTAGCTTGCCAAAGTTGGTGCGTACACCTGTATGACCTTCAACGAATACCGTTTGGTGATTCTGAGCTAAGATACGCCACCCTTGTCAACACACTCCCAATCTTTACAACGTTGTAATCGTGAGACTTGACTAAGTTCTTTACTGAACTTTTTAACTAGAGGTTGGCCCCCCACTACATCGAGTGACTGGTATCAGTGGATGCACTGGACCATGTTATGAGGCTTTGTAGGCATGAGATGGTGATAATGATTACAAAATAGGATATCGAAAAGAAAGAAAAAAGAGTATTAATTAAATGAATAATAAGAGAGTTTTATAAAATTATACGCTGAACGGAATGCCAAACTGATGTCGGAGATAATTTAAGGTTGATGTTGACCACAGTGATAACCTCGAAATTCTATCGGAAGTTGTCAATCGCCCCAAATGTAGTTTCTTATTCTTGTTTATCGGTCTGCAAAAGTATACTGCAGTGCTGAACACGATTCTTTTCAATTGAAGGATAGGTTTGTAATAATTTGCTGAGCTTGCAAGGTGGATTCACAATGGCTCAACAATATCTCACAACTTAGGGACAGCTGCCAGTTACTAATTTGGGTATTTTACGTCTAACGCTATCTGTCAGATGTAAGATAATACTATTCTATACTGGCGATTCACCCCGGCTTAGTAAGGGTGATTTCTGGATTTTAAGAAAATAAGCCCACCTACCGGGTCAAACGCACAAAACATTTAATCAAAATTAATCCAGCCGTTTAGGGGAGTTCAGTGACAAACACACGTTCAGAAAAATTATATAAGCCGCCGCTAAACGTAATGTTTACTCTATTAAAACAAATGAAATGAATTCAAGACCGTAAACAATCGGTTATTTGTACCTGTCTTAATTTATATGCAGATTATTTATAGAATTTCAGTAATAAATATATGATTACGACGTGATTCAATTCAGCAGATTAGGTTCTCACAATTGCCTTCATCCTATACATGTGGTTCGATCGGTCGATGTAGATAGAGCACGTATTGGAACCTTGAACAATGGAACAAGGGACGATTCATCATTTATTGATTTAATTAGTTATTCATGATACTTTGAAGGGATTGAGATAGATTTGTTGTAAAGGGTGTAAAGACGAGGTCTTAAAATTTACAGTTTACATTGAGTAATTTTTATATGTATTGAGTTTCAGTTAAAATTTAGTTTTAAACAGTTAAAAAAGAAAAACATTTTTAATATCTATTAACAGTTCTTTTTTTCTACATAATCAACCCATAAAAGTTAACAGGTGAACATGGACAATGTTTAATAATTATCTTTCAAAAAAACAAAAACGTTTCTTGCTTTATGAACTAAAATTGAACAGCGAAATTTTACAACTGGGTTTAAACTTATCCTTAAAATAAGCTTTGAAGAAGAAATGATAAAACAAAGTAAAAATAACTTTATCTATTATAGATTTCTATTAATATTATAAAAAGAGAATGCAAATTTTGTGAGTTTGTTGGGTATATATTTGGAGGGTAATTTCCGAACCTGCACCTATTTGAAAAACTTTACCTTTTGAAAGTTATTAGGCTTTTTACCCGCGGCTGGCTAAAAGTTATGATGAATATTTATTCTTCCAAGGGACACCAAAAATAACTAAGTTACTAAACAAACACAACGTAAATAAGGGTCCTAACTAAGACTATCACACCATAAATTCATTAAACGGGATATAACTAAATCTTTAGAAAGATCATTGAGAAAGATCAATATATGCTTATTATCCTGATTACGTAAAAATTATTACCGTGTGATGGCGACGCAAGAAAATCTATCACCCCCATAGATCAACACGGGCCACCGGCGGTTCGGGAGGGAGTAGCCGTACGCAAGCGTTCCCTCTATCAAAGTATAAGTCCATGCGATCCTATGCGTACAATAAATTTAGTTGCAGCTGCACTGCTTACTAGAATAGATCTCGTTGCGTGGCTGAATCGACATCCTAAAAAAATCTGTGGCCCATAGACATCTACATTCATCCTCGTTTGCGAATCAAAATGCAGATGCGTTGTCACCCGTGAGGACTGAGATGGAATGCCTCTTTTCCAGTAAAAAGGGTTTTACTTCCAGTAAAACCCTTTTTACTGGAAAAGAGGCATTCCATCCTCCGGTTCTCTATACTCACCATACGAAACACAGCAGTGTTAAGCTGCTATTTTACGCTGGTATTTCTGTGAGAGCGTGGTCCTTCCCCGGTCGAGCCAACCCATTCGTGCTTCAACTATACTACTAGTATAGCTGCAGCATGGCTCTACCACGTATATGTTATAATTGTATTGTTTAAGTTTCGTAGTAACAGACGATTGTTTTTGTGCGCGCAGATTTCCCCCCGCAAAAAATTACAGACAGTTCTGTATCGGGTAAAAACTCTACGGCTACTCTCCTCCGGTCCGCCGTTGGCCCGTGTTGCTTTATGATCCCCCTTTTCATCCTGCGAGTATAGTAAGACGCGACTATAGTAAATGCCGATAAATCTTATGATTTCCGACAGTTGACATATTAATGCCATTCCGTTAACGCCATATGTAAACAGAATACCCGAATCGGCGACGGGTAGTAAGATGTGAGGCGTCTGGCACTGCGATCCGCAATCTGCAATGGCGTGACGCTTAAGTGTGTTACCACACCAATCGAACGATCGTCAATGCTGGAATGGATTAGTCGACTTCAATCGTGCTACTTGATTATTTGAGTACCTGTCCCGCTCCACCGACCGCTATTTAAAATATCGTCTAGATGAATTTAAGTTATCTTTAGTTTTAAAAAATCGTTCGCATACAGAGTCTTCTACGTTTGCGCCTCCGTAATAAAATAATACAAGCAAGAGATTACTGGCCAACAATACGTGTCCTCTTCTGAATACATTTTGAAAGATACTGATGATGAGTCCACAACCACATCAATTAATTGTCGATCAATAATTATATAACGTTTTATCGACCGGTATCGGTCGCTCCGCTAAAGCTACCACACTAATCGATCGACATCGATCGACGTCGGTCAATGGCATCGATCGACGATCGATAGATTGGTGTGGTAGCACCCTATATAAATCTTCTCCTACAGCGGAGACGGCCCATATCCAGCAGTGATATTTTACGAGCTGATGAAAACGTCATCTGAAGGAAGATTATATTAAAATTAGCACTAAACCACTTTGTATCGGTAATCTATAAGGCGTTTAGTTTCTTTTACCGGTTTAACAATAATCTGTAATTATTAGATTTCTGTTTTTGATCATGAGCTGAGATGAATCGTAGGGTCAGCACCATGTCTCTTGTAAGGATTGTATTGTCATCGATTTTTGATGTTTGTAAAATTTCAAATCAATATGACGTATAGTGGTGACTGAATAGTGAATTAAAAAATATTATATTCATCAATCATACATGCATAAATCTACAGCGTGATAGCAATTTTTTTAAATCACCCGTAAAAAGCATACTTAAGATAAAAATGTTGAAAAATGAGCTTTCTTGATTGAACCGCTTTGTAATAGGGCGAATTAGCTCAAAATTGTTACACAATACTTTGATACTTTTGAATGTGTGATCCTTACATAAGATTCTTAGCTATTTATAAATTAATTACGGTTATTTTTATTAGCAGCCATATTCAGCCAGTTTTTGCACCTCTTGTGTTGTTTAATGTTGTTTCATAGCTGATATATTGTAGCAGATATAGGATCTTTTCGCCTTACTATTAAGTAAGCCTTGCTATTAAGCAGCCACTTTTTGTACCCACGGCCTACTAAACGAAATACAATGAACGTAGTGACGAGGGAAACTGTGTAAAGTAGTAGAGCTACAAATTACCGCAATGGATGAGAAGAGCTGTTCACCCGTCACTGCTCTCCTTTAGAGTGTGAATTAGAGTATCTTTAATTTTTTTTAAACTCTATGCATTCCTAAGATACAGAATTTTTCTTTTTATACTCGGCACTGCGGTGATTCAGCTCTAATTTAAAAAAAAATATTTTAGTGGCGCTCCCGTGCAATTCCTTGAGAATGCTCAGCAGGAATGAACAATTATTCCCTTGGGGTAACAGTGAGACATGACTATATATGTTTAGTTTCTCGGGCACATAAGTGGCGATATGAAAAACTCGAGACCGATCTCATATCTTGGGTGTCATACAATCAGCATTGATTGTATGACACCCATATATTGATCTTAATATAAAAATCTGGCGAATTGTAATAGATGCATTAATCGGAAAATATACTGTCGTATAAATTTAAATGCAATATCTGATGCAATATTCCGGTGGATCAATTGGGAAATACTTCGATTAAAAATGTCCATAACAATTTGAATAAAAGTGAAATTGAATTATCTTTAATAAATAAATAGATGGAACATGGACATCAGTTAAACAGTTGAAAGTTAAAAGTTCTTACTTTAATATTTTATTTAAGTCTCGAATTACGGCTATTCTAAAAATATTACAAAGCATTTATATCAAGTTAAATTACTAGCGTAGCTCGTAGAACAAACTCTATAAGACTATAATTTTAGGCGTTAATTTTTTCTTATTTAAAGCAAAAGGATCCTTTAATTGCCTGTAAGAAAATGGCGTAATAAACTTAAGATTTGCACAAGCTTTGACGAAGATATAATTAAAGGGAAAGAAATTCGGTTTCCTTCAAAGTATAGGATTTATTACTTATTCTTACACTTTATTTAGTGCTTTGTTATTAATAGAGTTTATTTACTTTTATTTATAAATGCACAAAATAGAATGCATAAATGCAAAATTGTGGGCCTTTAAAAATATTTTCACCTCGTGGCGGTGTAAGAATATCCACTAGCCGAATATCATCCAGTGGGTGTCGTAAGAAGTGACAGAGGGAAAAATCAGGAGATGGGCAGCAGCGTCTTCCTAATAAGAACTAAAAATAATAAAAACTGCGGTTGCCAACCCACTTGCCAAGCGTGGCAACTATGGCAAATATCCCCCATATGAGGCAATCTATTGGACCTACTTTGAGCAGTGTAATATTAACTCGACTCGCACACGACTGGACCAGCTTTTTATGCAAGATACTCCGTGATCAATATTGATGTGGAAAGGAGGCGAAGGTGAATAGTGTTTAATATGTGAATAGTCATTAAGATGAATAGGATTTACGCTCAGGGACATGCAAACTTATTTCTCCATAGACTCTCAATCATGCAATATGGCCGGCACTGCCGTATTTTGGTTTAATACGTGAGTACAAAAAAGGTACAAAAGCAAGCAATATTTCGATATGTTTTGCTTGTTTGTATATCAAAATTTTGAAGCGTTTGATAGAGACAAAGACAATCCAGTAATACATTTCAATGCATCACACCGAACAGACAAAGGGAAATTGAATGAAAATACTGTAGAATCTGAGTAACAAATTGAGAGGAACATAGGGATATCATTCCCGCATAAACTACAATGTTGTGTACTTGGGGCAGAGAATGCTTTTAGCATTAATTTCGCTTTTTGACGCTGTTCTATAATGATAAATAAATAAATGCAGATAAAAAGAGAATTGTTCTTTTAAGTAAATAAGAATATGATCGGACAAGCAAATTCAATTTCTGATAGATCGTACCCTCGGTTTAAATGGCATGCAGTAAAAAGTTAAGTTGAAACAAACGTCAACTTTAATTTCCTGCTTACATGAACAAAATATCAAGCCGCTTAGATTATGCTCGCTCCTATTTCACGCTGGTATTCTGCGGAAACATGGTTCTTAGTCAGCTTGAGCCAAAGTGAGCCTCAAGCTTATATTACGCTATAGTAGACTTTACCACACACAAAGTTATCTGTTTTCGATGTATGTAATATACTGCATATTATTGAATATAGTTTATTTGAGCTACTGTTGCCTAATGATACGGTTCGGACTGCAAACTCAGAATGTGGTGTATTCAAGCATTTTTCATAATAATATTCTCTGTCGTTGATATCTCGAACAAAATACGGAGATACCTTGAAATATTTAACGATGATATTAGAATAAAGAAGTAAAAATATACGTATCTCTAGACCCATCGTTATTGTTTAATCTTACACCATCTTACACCAAGGTGTAAGATTATACCTGTATGGTATAATTTTTTTAATTTTTTTTAAATTTATATTGGGTCTACCAGCGATTTTACAATACATACGTTACATACATTTCTTAAAGTATAATTACTGTATTACTTGCACAGAATATGTAAAATCATTTAAAGGTAAACACTACATGCTATTTTTGCTAGAATTAGTGTATAAATCTGAAATAAGTTACTAATAGAAAATTAAAACAAAATCAGAAACAAACAAAAAAACACAATAGTATGGTATAATGCAACATTTTAACTTATAATTCAGTTACTTAACACATCAACGTTTTATCTATCCTTAAAATGACCTCTTTAGCTTATTGCTGTCATTTATGCTGATACGATTACAACACGAATATTTTTAATTCATGTTTGCGGTTCATTACGACAAGTGTAGACTAATAACATTTAACGACTTTGTAGCTAGTTCTTTCAATTATAATTTCACTAATTGGAGTAATTATTGTGAAGTATCAAAAACGCTCTGATTTTTGATGTCAAAATTTTTGATATTTACAAAAAATGTATGTTTTCTTTTGGCGATTTTTCATCTATCATACTAGAAATCCGTCAAATGCTTCGTTACCAGTAATTACCTACCAAGTGCGAGTCAGACTCGCGCATGAAGGATTCTATACCATCGTAATACACGTTTTACTAGGGGAACCCTCTTTAATTTTTAATTAATTTTTATTTTTATTATTTGTTGATATAGCGGCAACAGAAATATTCATTATGTGTCTACATATTACGGATCATGAGATACAGCCCGTTGATAGACAGGCGGGCGGATGGACGGACTGACAGTACAGGCTTAATAATAGAATCCTGTTGGTTACCTTTTGGGTACGAAACCCTAAAAAGTATCTCCGGTTCTCTATTCTCACCCTACGAAACATAGCAGCACTTTCTGCTGTTTCGCGCTAGTATTCTATAAGAGCGTGGTTCTACCGCGGTCGATCCAGCGTGGTCCTATCACGTAAATTACTAAGTGCTGATTTATCCATTGCTTGGCGGTATATCGGCACTTGAATTTACAATTTGATCTGTGCTACTGCCATTGATATATCATAATAATTTAAAGTAATTATAATTAAAATATAAATAAAATAAATATAATTACCTCAGCTAACAATTCCATAATTTTGTTTCATGTTTTTGAGACGCAATAAACTCCCAATTAATCGGATAATAAAGGAGCAACTGAGTTAGTTTCTCACAAAGCCCGAAGCAAAGGCATAATTATAACGGATGACAATTTCTCGTTTTATCCGTTGACATATTTAGGCTAGGAGTATTCATTTTGTTAACTGGATGATTTTATATCCTTTTTAATTAATATAAGATTTCTTTCATTCTATTAGGTAAATCTGTTAAATAAAGTATAACTCGTAGTTGAGCAGACACGCAGAACTGCTACGATATAAGAGTTGAAAGCATCAACTCTTGCCAAACTCTGTTTGTTGTTATTCATCTTCCACAGCCTTTTAAAAACTTTGTAGGGGTTGAGTTTAATATAATAACTGGTTATAACACTACTACATAATATTTTTATCGCTAAACATCTGATGAATTTCTTTTATGACAATAATGACTCTACTACGTGGGAGAGCCAGTATATTATGGTTTACCACGCTGGCGTGTCGGAGCACACTTTCACAGAATACCAGCGTAAAATAGCAGCTCATCGACACTGTATTTCGTATGATGAGTGTAGAGAATCTGTACAGTTTTATTCCATCTCAGTTCTCAGCGGTGAAAAGGTATCTGCATTTTTATTCTTAAATAAGTGTAGATGTCTACAGATCACAGCATCCATTTACCATCAGGTGGACCGTGTGCTCGTTTGTCAACCTTATTCTATAAAAATATTCTGCAATGTTGCTTAAACTCATTATTTTTAGGTTTTTAATATTATGTTCTGTGTTAGTAATTAATATTCTTTCTAATACTCGTCCACTCTAATATAAGTCCACAGCAGAGTATTAATTCTTTGCTGTATCCAATAAACCACGATGGAAATCTATTTGTCTGAGTTCACGGAAATATTTATCACAACACAATGACAGAATTGCACTGCTAGTGTCGACCGAGGAATCAAAGATGCAATCCCTCCCCGCATAATCTCTAAACTGTACCTCAGACTATTGACGGCTAGGCATTGAAATAGCTAATTAGTTTTATATAATCAAGTATCTACAGATTTATGAAACACATTAAAATTACACTGATAATTACTAACACATGTGTCTTTCGCCATACCCTGATACTACGATTACTACCATTACATCTAATATGCGTCACCTTTGCAATTAAGCCCTTATTATAAAAAACTGGAATACATTCATTCATTACAACCTGTCAAAGTCCACTGCTAAAATTAGACCTTCCTTAAGAGTGCTTCATAGGGAAGATATGTTCCATAGTTGCGTTGCCACACATGGCAGGCAACTTGGCCACCTTGTTCTTTTTTATTTTCTAGTTGTTTTCAAGAAGATGCTTCTACCCATCTCCTGCTTTGTTTCCTCTGTTGCTTCTACGACACAGACGGAACGATACAGGGTAGTGAATTATTATTTTATTACACCGGAACTACACGATTTAAAAATGGAATAATAATTAGGTTTATGTAAAAAGTTATTCCTTTTTTTATTTTCTGTAGAATTTTAATTAAGTTATTTTTTTTTATTGAAATAAGAGTACTCCTTACACTTTTCTTTTATTCATAAACGCTTGCATAAGTTAAAAGAACTGGTACTACTGAAGAATTCAAATAAATAAAATATTAAGGTTCGTATTTAGTTTGTGCGCTTTGACGTCCTTAACGCAAGACGAGACTCGTTAAATAAACTGAACACCCTAAATATTCCTTTGTTATGCTAAAGCTGTATTTAAAAATCTTACATTATCTAAGAATATTTTCCAATGTGAATATTTATTAGAGAACAAAGATATGTATTTTAAATACTTTGTAAGTCTATGAACAAAAATACTTTGTACTGATTGTAAGAAAATTTTCAAGCCGCATTTATACATTAATTGCACACAAACAAACATCAGACTCAAACACAGCTTTGACCCACAAGTAATCATTTTTCTAACAGAATAGTAGCATAATTTTAATTAAAATATCCAAAAAGACTAAGCTGTTAGAATACCGCCGACAGTAACGATTTCATTTACTCCTAGTTTTTTAAATAATATTAATGTGTCTAGTGTTTAAACTTATTCCAAATTAATGTCAATAGTTGCAGTGTTTCACTGGTGTTCGAGTGCTTAAATCATCCAGTGCTTTCGTGTTAAATTGTGATAGAAATATTCCAAAAACTTTATGAGCACCTTAGTTATTTTTAAAGTAACGGTCAGCTGTTTATTTTGCAACAATCTTATAAGTCTCTTACATTTAAGGTACTTAGATCTTCGAGAAGTGTATCACTAATTCGAACGGTATATCAGCGAACGATTGGCGCTGTGGTTTACGCATTAATGCAACAAGAAATTAAGTATATGAGACGCTAGATCGAATCCAACCAGCTGAGGACTTTTTGTTATTCTTTAAAGTTATTCGCAAAAAAATCTTAGTTTGTGATTAATAAAACAATTAATATGAATTACTCTGCCTGTAACAATAAGCTACTTCGCACATACCGCTGCTTGGAATGTAATCAGTGTCATTAAAAAAATTCAAGCACGGATTCCCAATTATTTTCGGCAAATGACGATAATCTCGTCACCATGGGCAAAATTAGTACCTTGTTGGATAAAAAAATTAATAATTATTTATCGGATTTCGTGGAAAGTTTTAAAAAAACATTGAAGGATGACGTCGAAAACCTTGCTCCTTCTTGTACCTGCTCATCTCTTGTTTCAGTTACCCTCGGCTCACGCGATGATAAGGGGTAGTGGATGTTTTAACGTCGCCATTACGTACTTAACACAAGTACACATTATGCAAGAAATTTGTTAGTATAATATGTTTTAATGGATGGATGTAGGTGACTTAGGGCAGTGTCTAGTGGCATTGCTTTGAGGATGTCTACAATTTCAATTGAAAAACAATATAAAGCCACATCTATTCATCTTCGTGATGATTAAACACACAAAAGATCGCAAAAACAGAGAATGTGTACTTAATTTTCTTGCTGCGACGTGGTAAGAAATATCAGAAAGTTACTAATTGCAAAGTAATAAATCGTCTATGCAGTCAGTTGCAGTTGTGAAATGAGCAATAGTTTTAATTAATTAAAGAATTATTTTTATCTTACGTTTTTCTCACATTTCAACTTTATAAATGAACTTTGAACTTTTAAATTTTACTTTAGAAGAACTATTTCAATTTTGAAAAAACTGGTCGAATATTGAGTTGTACCTAATCGAGTTCTTCTTCGTGTTTGTTTTATATATTGCGTCTTGCATATATTAAGCTAGTGGATTTCTTCGTGGGATGGAACTTTACTTCAAATATGTTTTAGTACATTGCAACTTTACCTGTCCTCCACCTCAGTTAGCTAATGACGAAAAATCTATCCAAAACCGAAATTTGACTGATTAGTGATTTATCATTCCTAAAGTGGTGTGTTATTTCAATCATAGAATAAATTATTTATTATAAAACCCCACGAGCGTTTCGTTCGGGCTAGATGATAATTTTTTTCATCAATTTTTTTTATCATAAATGTAAAAAATTATACAATAAATATTATTTCAATATGATTACGTTAATAGTCTAATAATGTAAAGCTTTCAATTTAATTTCTCCAATCCAACATCTGGTACAGTCATTAGTAGCTGCCGCTACGGGTGGGGAGAACTTGGTTACTGACACAACTCTACTAAGTGGGTTTCAGTGTCTCCCCTCCCTCCACAACATAAGTACCCTTAAAAGCGAAGTAAAATTGACAAGACACGAGATCTACGCAGAAACAGGTGTATATCTACCTAGTTACATGTTTATCTTTCATTTTATCAATATTTATTCGTTTCTTTACATTGCTTTTTTATATGACTTTACTTCCACATAAACGGTAATTTTTTTTAATAAAATCTAAGCAGCAGTTTTATTTTCGAACACCTGATTAAAAATTAGCTAAAAATGCAATTTAAAGATACAAAAATCAAAGAAAGCATAAAGCCATGATATAAGAGATATTTTGTTTTAATTTGTAATGAACAAAACGTTTATTTCAAAATCAACAATGTACAAAACACAAAATTCTTTCCGACAAATTCATTAGCTTATTTAAATATAAGTATTTCGTTTTTGTTAACAAGTCTACAGAATAAACTTAAGAAAAATTCCCTTTTTGTTGGGTTCAAATATTCAAACGTTTCGTAAATAAATATTAGATTCAATATTTTTAATTTCTTTGCATGTTTTTATATTCAAAAGCAGTCTTTTTCATTCTTTTATTTAATTTCTTTCTTAAATAATTTGTACTTTTGGCAAGAAAGTCCATTTAATGATTACTAGTCGAAATCTGTGGCAATTATCGTATATTGCCTTCATATTTTATTAAGAATAATTCTAACAAAATTCGTTTGGCCTGTGGGTACTATTAGTAGATAAAATTGGCAAATTGCGTTGCGTACGTACAACAACATTTTAGAAAAGCACTCGACATCATATCCTTACAAATTGGAACAAGTTAAATCTTGAAAGCTGTTTTAAGTATATCATCATCATCATCATTACAGCCCTTCACAAGTCCACTGCTGAACATAGGCCTCCCCCAAAGAATGCCACAAAGCACGGTCCTGAGCCACCTGCATCCATCGACTTCCTGCATATCTTACCAGGTCGTCACTCCATCTAGTGGGGGGACGCCCTACACTTCGCCTGCCGGTACGAGGCTGCCACTCGAGAACCTTTCTTCCCCATCGGTTGTCGGTTCTTCGAGCTATATGGCCGGCCCATTGCCACTTCAGCTTACTAATCCGTTGGGCTATGTCGGTCACTCTAGTTCTACTGCGGATATCCTCATTTCTGAGTTTATCACGCAGAGAAACTCCGAGCATAGCCCTCTCCATAGCTCGCTGAGCGACCTTGAGCTTCCTCATCCGGCCAGCAGTGAAGGACCACGTCTCAGTTCCGTATGTCATCACTGGCAACACGCACTGGGTGTACAGTCTCGTTTTCAAGTTTTGAGGTATACCTGACGAGAAGATGTGCCGTAATTTCCCGAACGCTGCCCAACCGAGTTGAATCCGTCGATTGACCTCTCGGTCGAATTGGACTTACCTAGTCGGACTATTTGTCCCAGGTAAACATACTCGTCAACAACTTCGAGCTTAGTGTTCCCAACAACTACCGGCATAGGTGTGACATGGACATTAAACGTGATCTTTGTTTTGTCCATGTTCATCTTAAGACCTATCCGTTGGGAAACACTATTGAGGTCATTGAGCATAGTGCTTAGGTCCTCCAGCGACTCTGCCATAAGGACTATATCGTCGGCAAATCGAAGGTGAGTGATGTACTCGCCATTGATGTTGATACCGTATCCTTTCCAGTCCAGAAGCTTGAAAACATCTTCCAATGCAGCGGTAAAGAGTTTCGGGGATATGACGTCACCCTGTCTTACACCTCTCTGCAATTGGATAGGTTTCGTACTCTGGTTCTGTACTCGGATAGCCATCGTAGCCCTCCTGTACAAGCACTTCAACACTTCGATATACCGACAGTCAACTTGGCATCGCTGAAGGGACTGCAGCACCGCCCAAATTTCGACGGAATCAAAGGCTTTCTCATAGTCCACATACGCCAGACATAGTGGCAAATTGTACTCCTCGGACTTCTGTACAATTTGCCGAAGGGTATGTATGTGGTCTATGGTGCTAAAGCCTTTTCGGAAACCGGCTTGTTCGGGAGGCTGGAAGTCGTCAAGTCTGCGCGCGAGACGATTCGTAATGACTCTCGAAAACAGCACGTAGACGCGGCTCAGAAGGGAAATCGGTCTGTAGTTCTTCAAGAGAGCGTTGTCGCCTTTCTTGAAGAACAAGACCACCGCACTTCTGCTCCACGCCTCCGGTGTAATGCCACCATGGAGGACGGAATTAAAGAGCTTCTGAAGGACTCCAAGTACCGGTTTTCCACCCGCTTTCAGAAGCTCCGCTGTAATTCCATCCTCGCCTGGGGCCTTGCCGTTTTTAAGGTGCTGGAGAGCCATTCTAATCTCGCTCAGACTGACGTCCGGGATATCATCGGAATAATGTCGGATAAGACTCGCTCTTGAATCGTTACTCACACTTGCGTGCGGCTCCAACGATGACGTGTACAGCTGCCCATAGAACCTCTCAATCTCACTCAAAATCTCAGGTGTCCCGGAAACGATGCTGCCACATTCTGTCTTTAGCTTTGACAGTTGGCGCTTTCTGGCAGACAGATCTCTGGCAAAGACTTTGGAGCCTCGGTTCCGCTCGATCGCTTCTTCAATACGAGCTGTATTGAATTTGCGTAAGTCCCGCCGCATGCATTTGGAGATCTGTCTGTTCAAAGTTTTAAGTATAGCTAATAAATTAATTGTTTGAATGAAAGAAGTAACTTACCTATCGTTGCAATGTTATAAGTACCATTAGTACAGAAATTAATACAATATTTTTTATATAGAATAAGAGTGACAAACGAGCACACAGTCCACCTGATTTTAAGTGGTTGTTATGGTCCATAGACATTTACATCTATCTCCGTTTGAGAATAAAAATACAGATGCGTTGTCAGCCGTGAGGACTAACATAAGATGCCTCTTTTCCAGTAAAAAAGGGTCTTCGGTTTTTAACACTCACCAAACGAAACACAGCGGCATGAAGCTGCTATTTTACGCTGGTATTCTGTGAGAGCGTGGTCCTTCTCCGGTCGAGCCGACCCATTCGTGCTACAATTATACTGTTAATATAGCTGCAGCATGGCTCTACCACGTAAATATTTATTGTTTATTAACAGCGTTCATGTATCGATATTGAAAGCATGCAAATCAAATCAAACAAATCGTCCATTGGCAGGACGGATAGATGGATCTACATAATATACTATGTATAATTACCGGTGCATTCGGGCCACGAGTTTTATTCGCAATTTCCCGTTTTTTGTTTTCATTTGTATGTATTATTCTGCAAAATTAGTTTAATTGAATTCCTAATTCAATATTCGGTTTCGGTAATTCTTACATAAAATTATTTTTATCAGTTGTAGATAAACATAATGATAGCACTTTAGAAATGGAAGTGAAACTTGATTTGCGAAACCGATGATATTGCATAGATTTTTGACTACAGTTCATGTATCTTTTTATTTCACAACGCTTAGACTTACTTATAATAAATGGGCAAAGAAGAGAACGTCTTTGCTTAACGTGAAAATATAATAAACGCCTACGACAAATTTGTAATTTATCTCTTGATTATATTGTGTCATGATTATTTCTTTTTTATCAGAATTGATAATATCTTATTTAAACTATATAAATACCAGTGCCTTTTTTGTGATTTAGTGTATTTGTCAATAAACTATTGTTGCTATAAGCATTTGCTTTTAAATTATATTAGATCATTTTATTGATTATATGTACTATAAGCAAATTTATTACTGACTGTTGGAAATTGTGTATATTTGCTCGTTATTTAAGTATTTATATTGCTGCATAGATAGTTTGGCAAGTTTTGACCCTAGGCACGGAAGTTTTGGGTACATAAGATATGGTTTGTGCGTACGAGTCCGCTTGATTTATTTTTTTATAGGTTAGGGTGACAATCGAGCACAAAGTCCACCTGATGGTAGGTAAGTGTTTGCTGTGACTCATAGACATCTACATCTATCCTCAATAAAGAATCAAAATGCAGTCGTTGTCACCCGTGAGGACTTCGGCTGAGATCTATAGACCGTCCTTTGATTTTGCTCAGACTTTACTTTCGAGCTAAGATAATGTCGGTATTTATAGAGTTAACTTAGAAGTCGTACTGAGTGCGCGCTTAGCAAAGCCTAAGTCAACGATATCGACGACTTACGTAAAACTCAGGATATTATTCAAAACCACCGTATTAATTTTAAATTGTTGTTTTTATGTTACTCTAATTAATTATAACAACAAATCTGTAATTTTAGGCCGTCTTCTAGTTTCAAAGAGCATTAATCCATTTCCTATTTACGTAATTTCAATCTTATTTACAATTTCTTAAAATCTTATTTTTTTCTTTTTTCCTGATTTTGCACTCATCTCATCCGTCCCCGTTCTCATACGTCCGTTTCTTATTTCATGTAATAATGACTTATTTATGAAATACAATAAGGAATGTTTCGATTTTAAATACGTATATATTTTTTATATTTTATACAGTAACTTCGATTTTAAATACATATATTTTTTAATTTTGTACAGTAAAGTCGAAAACATAATGCGGGGAATGAAGCATCCAATAATATTTGGACTGTCTGGACCTTAGCATAAGCTTAGCTTAATCTTAGCCCGATAAAACTATAAATTCAGAATCAAAGATTATGCTGAACATATACTCAGCTAAGTTTATCGTAAAATAAGTCTGAGCAAAGTCAAAGTACGGTCTATAGATCTCAGCCTAAGATAGCATGTCTTTTTTCTAGTAACCTTAAGGACTAAACATAAATGCCTCATTTCTAGTAAAAAGAGTTTCCGGTTATCTACACTCACCATACGAAACATAGCAGCGTTAAGCCGCTATTTTATGCTGGTATTCTGTGAGAGCATGGTCCTTCCGCAGTCTAACCGATCTATTCGTGATACAAACACAATATAGCTCTACCACGTATATTTGATTTATTTTCAAATTTTCACGTTTCATCTACACGTTTAATATTTCGGTCCAGCACTCAGCAGCAAGTGAAAACCCGAGTAGATGTGCGGGAAGAAGTTTTTAGGACTGACTGTTACTCTCCATATAGAACTGGATTGTATAGGCCTACATGGAGCTATAGACTGCAGAGATGAAGAAATAGATCATGATATTTATATATTTACAAATAATATTAAAATGCATTTCATAGACCGTTATTTTGTTGAGGTTTATTTCTTAATTGATTTTCTGATACTCCGGGAAAAATAGATTATGAATGTTGCATGGAGCAGAACTCTTGACTCTTACAACGAAAATTTCATTTTACAATCCACAAATAAGCAACAAAAATACAATAACACAAGTCAAACTACGTTTATTAATTTTGTTAAGTTATATTTCCCTCACTAGCTTTGTGGGCCAAGTTGTTGCTCGTAGATTTGTTACTTGCAATAATGTGTAACTTTTATTAAGAATTCCTGAAACTTGGCTCAGACCAAACTTTCAAATGATCTTACATGTCTGAAATTGTTCGACAGATAAAGTTATACGTCCTTTCTGACTTAGAGGGGACTGTTATTTTTTTAAATGCAATAATATTAAATCTTTTTTTTTAACTTACCTTCAGTGCTTAATTTAGGAAGCAATGTAATTGTAGTTAGTTTAATAAACAACATGACTATAATTACTAGCTACATTAGTACATACATACTAATTCTAGGTAAAACTTGAACTTTGACTAGAACTTAATAGTTACAACGAAACTTGTGGATTCAATTTTATATGTTATCTCACTGCCTTAGATACAGTAGCGAATACCATATTTAAAAGGATGTGATTTCTTTACTTTGCCAATCCAAAAACAGTGCACTGTATGCCACGGGTCCCTTCCAAAAGAGTGAGGAATTTAGGAATCTTTTCGTTTAGTTATTGTTCTGGTCATATTATATAGTAAATTAATGCTTTACAAAAAGGTCTTTCTAGGTTTCTTGCTGGTTTTACCCAGGACAGAAGTTTTTCTGAACCAATGGTAAAAGCACAATTATCTTTCAATAAGTATTGTTATAATTTATGTTGAATAAAAAAATATTAGAACAAAACATATTCTGTTATTTATTTATTTAAACTTTATTGAACAAGAGGTGGACATAATGCTAAAACATTTCTCTGCCACTCAACCATTGGGAACGGTGATAAAACTGCGAAGGTTGTTACAATGTTTATATGTATATAAACATATACACAAATATATTTATATTATAAGTCAAATGGAATTCTGGTCAAGCACAGGCTTATAATATGCAAAAGAATATTCTCACGAAGCGGTACCAAAATGCTTTTATAGAGTTTAATCCCTCAGTGCCCCCAGAGTTCTATCGCAAAGTCATAAAAATGATCTTGACAGTAACTTTAATGGGGGTTGAAAAATTGGATTAAATAAATATATTTTTTCTCATAAAAAAGGTGTTCGAATTTTTAAATATTAAATTGCTATTTCATACTTTAGCATTTCTTATTCTTCCTTATCACCTCGTTATTAATAAAGAACATAATTGAAATGTGCTTCTCCTATTGTATTGAAGTTATGTTACGTCACACTTGACAGGCGGGATGGCTATCGCAGTAGCAGACACGTCAAACATTTGACGCTGCCTCTCGATTTCGGTTTGGACATTTTACATGTTATATGCTTTTTACAGGCATTTCCCACAGTCACCCCTTACAATATCTACGGAACGAAATGTGGTGATGGTTTGCTTACGCCCTCAAAAAATGGGATGTCTCGTTTCATACATGCCAGCGACGGGTAGCATTGCCATAGGCGCGAGAAGTTTGGTACCTACTGCGATAAAATTAGAGTAGTGAATTTATTAATTTTAGTAAGATTATTATGCGAAGAAGGAAGTTTGGGTGCACCCTCAAAGTACGGGAGTAAATATTTTGGATAAACGATGCAAATTTGTTTGATGACTCTGACCTCTAAGCGAAACAGACGTTAATTATTTTATCATATGAAACTCTAAATTAAAGCATTATTATTGTTGGTATACAATTGTAAGATGTGCAATGTAGTGATTGCGTAAGAGAATGCGCTATCCCATGTCAACCTGTGAGTGCCGCAGTGGTGTCAGACGGAAATGAAAAAGGAGATGGGCAGTAACATATGCCTGTTAACAAATCTAAATTATAAAAATCTGATATTGCTAACCTGATGTCAAGCATGGCCATAATAGCAATTATCCCCCCTAAGAGGCAATCAATGGGCGAGGCAATGGACTTTTGATAGGCCGTAATGGATAGATAGAATGAATGTTAAGATATAATATGCACACGATTATAAATAACAATCTCTGGTGTTTGTGTAACAAAGAATTCAACACGAAAAAAATGCCTGTTTCAAATACTTTTGTGATCACGATTTTCACATAAAATGCCGTACGAGCAATGCTACTAGCAAGCGGACGGACGGCTCCGTGGCACAGTGGCTTAGCAATGAGTTGTTGCGCTGGGGGCCGAGGGTTAGAATCCCGCAAGGAACTAGTATTTGTATGGCCTACAAATAATTGTGCCGGGTCTGGATGTTTGTCCTCGTGCAATTTATGTTTGTAAACTGCCTCCACGATACAGAAGAAGATCCTAGTGTGGGGGTAACGTTTTTTTAAATGAAAAAAATCTGTGAGGTATTCCATCTTAGTCCTCAAAGGCGACTACGTCGTCTTCTATATTTGAAGTTGTTAGCAGATGTCCATGGACCGCAGTAGCCACTTACATCTGGTGGACTGCAAGTTCGTTTGTAGCTTTAGTATTATGAAAGAATGAAGTTTGCGATACTTATTTTCTGTCTAGATTTCTAAGTAGATACCATCCTTTAACCTATTTGTGTCGCAGTGCGTCAGAAGTGTATGAAGAGCCATTAAAAGCCAAAAGTTATAGGCTGTACGGTATTTCATCCTTGACAATGCATCCTCTTCTTTCTTTCTTATTAACCCATAAAAATTCCGTTAAGGAGAAGATTTGTATTTCATTATCGTTATAAACCCTATATTCATATGTGAGCAGTGGTATGTGCAGAGAATAATGCAGAATGAGCAAACCAAATTCAATTATATCTTAAATTATTATCTTATATTATACTTACATACCACGTCCTCAGAGAAAAAAAACATTTGGGCACGTGCGAGATCTGCGAATTCGCATAGGAAAAGTGCGGTGCCCTTATGATCCTTTCGCAGGAGGTCTGTGCTGTCCTACGGTTGGAGTAGGACGAATGTAGTCTGTTAATTTACTATTTAAATTTTTTTATAAAACCATAGAAAAGGAATAACCGATTATACCATGCTAATGTCACACAAAATTTAAGAATTCAATCTATTCCCTGCTTTATGTTTACGAATTTACTAGCGGACCGTAATAAATAAATTAATTTGGTTGTGTACTTTTTTCTTTCGCAAATATTTTTAAGAAAAAATGGAGCCAGTTAGTATGTAAAGTATGATTTACATCACTCGTGTTTTGTTTTATATTGCTTTTGTTGGGTTCAGTTACTTTATTAAAAAAAAGGTTTAAATTGATTAAATGAACATCTTTCTTACGTAGCCTAACTGACAAACAATTATGTATAATTGAATTAAATCGATATTGTGTGTTCAGTTAATATTTTTGCTGCTCACGTTTAATTTTTTTTTCGTTTTATATTTTTCTTTTAAAAGGTGTTGCATTTACGAAGAAATATAATATATTTAAACCTTTTTTACTGGAAAAGAGGCATTCTATCTTAGTCCTCACGGGTGACAACGCATCTGCATTTTGATTCGCAAGCGAGGATAAATTTAGATGTCTATGGGCCACAGCAACCACTCACCATCAGGTGGACTGTGTGCTCGTTTGTCATCCTATCCTATAAAAAATATTTTGGATGATAAATTATGCTCTATTAAAGATGACATCCTTAATTTCACTTTATATAATATCATGCATAAATAAAATTTCAAGCCCCTGTCGGTGACTTGCAAATTTTAGACGTTCTTAAATGATCAGGCTATTATTTTGTATTAATCGTATCCATTATCTAAGCACAGGATATATTTTGGCTCTATAGTCTTATATTGTTACGTAATATGCTTTAACAAAAAGTTATGTGTGATACTTAAAGATGTGTGCGCGACATACATTGAATTTTTGATTAATAAAGTATTTTGAAATATACTAATATAACATTATAAAACGTTAATACGATTGCAGTCAATGCCATTTAATTGTTGGTAAAAGAAAATAATAAATAAATTTAACGTTTTACGAGAAATAGCATGCAGTAATAGAGAAGCGGAGATTAGAACAACAAAGACAGACAGAAAACCATCAACTAGTGCATCAGCACACATCATATTGTTCTGTATACCTTTTATAGGATATATTTTGCAAACTTTCTCGTATAAAGATATTTTTTTTTAATTTTCTGAAAAAAAAGGGATTGAACAGAACCTTTTGACATTTTATTTTATTTACTTAATGTTCGTATGACTAATATCTCGAAAGAATTGGAATTTATCATAACAATATATCTAAACCGAATACTATATTTTTAAATTTGACAATAATACATATTTACGAAAGCTTAAAAGTGAATATCAATTACCAACATAAAGTTCTTTGAAAGTCTAAAATTCACAGTTGTCTGTTAGATGTAAGTGCAAAGAACTGTTCATTTGTTTTCTTTTCTTATTCTGTTTATTTGGTACTTAATTTTTTATAATCTATAACCTTGATATTGGCCTGTTTCTTTTATAAAGTCTTTTATAATACATTTTTAACCGACTTCATAAATTCTTTTAAGAAGTTGGTTAAAATTTTCAAGCGCTTTAATCTCATAATCCTTTACCCGTTAATCTGTCACTGACGAACATAGTTTTTCTTCAAATTAAAAAGATACTATAATCGCCATTTTTACTGATCACAGTATCAGAGCTTCTTCATCCTAAGCAGTAATTCTTTTTACTTCTCTACCTACTTTTGTTCTTTTATCTTTCTAGTTTCTGGTTGTTTTGACATTTTCTGACATTTCCATTTTTTTCATTTTCACATACGCTGATGTAGTACACAATACATTTATGTTACATTTAAGAAAATCAAAATCGTTATTTTACATAAACAATGAAATAACCTCGATAAACTGCAAAGTGATTTGAAGCATGCTTGATATCTAAATAACGACGCGATCGATGTCTAAGTTTCATTTAGAAATGGAACTTATAGGATAGAGCTTGCACTGCTTGTATTTTTACTTTTGTGTCTACTGTTGCGAAAAACCTTTCTTATTTTTACATTGTTACGTTAGTTTTGTCTATGTATTCTTGGTATAAAACAAAATTCGCTAATTGTTTCATCAGCTAAATGGATTTTTGGTGTTGCTATAATTTTTCGAAAATTTTATTGTTCGGCGGGTAGTGGATTATTGCAGATGATTTAGATATTTTATTGCATTTAATTCACCTTCACATGGGAGGAAGTAAGCAAATACAGTTTGGGCTAATACAGTTAAAATCCTTGATTATTTTATTAGTTAATCTTCGTTATATTTATATCCATCACTACTACACTACCTCAATACATATATCTAATTATCATTAGTGTATCTTAAAAATATTTAATTATAAGTTTATAAAGTTTTTAGAATGAACACCCGGGGTGTATCCAATATATTCGCAAAGATTTTTAAAGTTGTTAGAAGGCTTATAAGTAATTCGCGACCCACCGTGGAATCTATTAATATGGTGTCATTTAGATTTAAGACAATCATCAAAGAATATTTATATTATCAGTATTTTGGTTCTATACGTGGTAGAGCCACGCTGCATCTATACTAGTAGCATAGTTGTAGCACGAATGGGTCGGCTCGACCGGGAAAGGACCACGCTCTCATAGTATACCAGCGTAAAATAGCAGCGTAACGCTGCTGTGTTTCGTTTGGTGAGTGTAGAGAACCGGAGACCCTTTTTACTGGAAAATATTCATTCCATCTTAGTACTCACGGGTGACAACGCATCTGCATTTTGATTTGCAAACGAGGATAGATGTAGATGTCTATGGGCCACAGCAACCACTTACCATCAGGTGGACTGTGTGCTCGTTTGTCACCCTATCCTATAAAAAATAGCCCAGACAGTGATCAGATCAAGAGTAATGCCAGGAGTGCCTGAAGTGAGGATTCGCTCTAGAGAGGGTACTTGCGAATTATTAAACGAGACCTGAAGCTGCGTACCGTACATACACAAGATCGAGTAAAAAAAAAACGATTGCAGTTCTGATACGCTGCTGGAAAACAAAAATGTTGTGCTCTTTACAGACGAAAATAATACGATTGCACTACAACAAGCAAAATAATAAAGTCTATGCTCAGAGCTCTAAAATGCCTCCTGTTAGTTATTCTGACAACCAGTCTCTCAAGAAATCTTTAGAGCTAGCAAGGGCTTAATTCTCCATAGTAACATAGCATTCGATTCGTGGCAAGAAAAATAAGGAACTGTATCAAAGTAAAAAAGGCTTTTTAAGTTTTAGTTAATCGCTTGAACTTTAATAAAATTTAATATAATTCTACTCTTTCGATAAAAAGTTTTGCATTTTAATCTGTAATAGATATTAAAGTATAGCGTGGCTTTATCACGTAATTACACGCATCACTGAAATTCATTCACATTGTATGTGGTTATCTGGGTTTTCACAGAGTGATTTTAAAAATATCACTAATCTGATAAAGAATACTTGAATAATAAATTAATCATGGATTGACGACATTTTACGAACTGAAATGAACGAAACAATCGAAAAATAGAGAAGTTTTATTATTTATATAGTATATTTTAGTGATGAATTTTCATACATAATTTTAAGTAATAAAAGTGTATAAAATAAACTTAATTATTTGTATTTTGACTGAGAGAGTTGTTCAGCCTGGGGTTGCGACGAGCTATTTTATATATACAGGAGTAGTTCAGAAACTTCGATAATGTGTAATAACCTTCTATTCGTTTCGCTTTAGACGCAACGACAGAGCTGGCAAAGTTTAATAAGGCGGTACATACAAAATATAATTAGAAACAAGTACTTCATATTATATAATATAAAAGAAGAAAATATTTGAATTAACATATTCAAAAATATTTCATGTCATTTTATCTAGCCACGAACTTCACGCTTAAACCATCTTTGGGTGCCAATATAACACTGTAAGGATCTGTTTCAACTTTGTAAGGTATATCAGCGGGCTTTATTTCATACGCAGCAATTATCTGGGCTAGGGCAGAGCGAATTTGCATCATACCGTAGCGTTTACCTGCAAAAGCAAAATAATTTACTTCACTTGTTTGTTAAAAAACGGGTTTGATTTTTATCTATAGGAATCTTTGAAAAGCACGTTCCATAATGTTATGACTTTCTAGGTATATAATGTAAAATTAGTTTTAAAGTCGAAGCAGTTTTTGTCGTTTTAACTAATCTGAATAAAAATATATACATAATATATAAAGGTTTTTCGGAAAGAATCGACATCCCTACTGACAATAACAATAAAAAATGGCGTCAGTTTTATTGTAGGATTAGACATAAGCAATGCAAGAATAATTGATTTTCAATAATTTTTTTCTCAAATATTACGCGTTTCCGCTTGTTGTAACTTTGCGTGTGTGCTTATGACAGTGTAACTTTTCTGTAAAAATACATATCAACCCCTAACTCTACGGGAGTCAATGGAAACTCGTACCGTTTAAATGTAGGCCGTTTAATAAATTTATGGCGTGATCGTCTCAGTTAGGACCCTTATTCACGTTGTGTTTGTATAGTAACTTAGTTCTTTTAGATGTCTCTTGGAAGAATGAATATTTACGAGAGCAATCAAAAGCTGTTGGTAGCGTCTTATAAGCTAAAGAATCCCGTTAACAAAGACAGAGCTCAATAAAAGTTAAGAACAATAAATTGTCCCTATTCCACTTGTATCAGGTTCACAACAGTCAATTCCTTATTAACTTATCCTTTCTCGCTTGGAAAAGGCTCACAATATTTATATCAAATACCAGATACAAGGGCTTCGCTGGATGGCAATGTGGGAACATTTAAAAAATATGTGCGGAGGCACACGGCTCCATACACGCCGTGTGCGGTGAGCGTCAATCAACCAACGCGCTTCCCCCATAGGGAACGTTAAGTTGGGAGCTGGACCGCAGTCCAAAGCAAAATAACTGGCGAACTGGCCAGTAAAAGAGGGCTTGGCCCCTTGGTAGTACGTAAGCACAAACATCGACCGAAGTAGTGCATGTCAATGTGCGTAAACGCCATACAGAATACGATCAAATCCAGCCACAGTGGATGTATGTCACATGGGTTAGGCAACAATAGGCAAACTGGCCATAAAAAGCCCTCCGTGAGCGCCACCACCTGCCAGACCGCCGTTCCGCAGACGTGATGTAAGTGTAAGGCATCACCACCAATTGCATGATCAGCACGGCCAATTGGCCGCAGAGCGTGTCATGAGTCTACCGCTTACCTCGAGGGAATTGGGTCCCACGTTGCGCGGCATTCGGCCGCAGTCTTGAGAGCCTCCTCAGATTCTCCTTCCAGCTACCACCCACATGAGGTCGACACACATTTGCTCCACCAACCAATACAATGGCAGATATGGCCAATAGGCAGTTATAAGATAATTATTAATAATTCGATATCATATGATAGTAATAATTCGCCATCAGAAAGGGTTTGTGTTACTAACGTTGAGTATAAATGCATTTTTCGATCATGTTTGTCTCACCCACCAACAAGTTGCCTTCAATCATTCAAAGGTGGGAAATTTATAGAGATATATTACTATGTTGTTATAAAACACCATGGAGGTGTTTTATAACAACACAGTAATACACCGCTAAACAACGATCGCAGAGACGCAATGCTGCAATACGACTATCGTCGGCTTACACCATTCCAAGGTCCCTCATACAATCCCAGCGGACATCATCACCCGCATACTTCCATCCACCAGAACCACAAGATGCGTCGAATCAGGCACAGATCTATCACAAGGCACAATACCGCAAGTTGCAGTAAGCATCAATGCAACGATAGTAATACGGATGGCGCCCCCTCACAACACTCCCACATGATCCCTATCTACTTTGGTAAAAAATTGATAACGTTGTTAACTTAAAATCTATGTATCATAACGCTGTTACACGAAGACATGGAGTTGAGTACGCTTGTTGCACTTAAAAGTACTACCAAACACACTCACCCTAATCCGAAAGATAGTCGACGTATCATAACGCTATGCGCTAAGACGCCATCCACAAACGGTAGGGGTGTGCGATACCCACGGGCAAGTCGTATTGCTACAACAAACCCGCTTACCACCGGCACTAAGATGATATGTCTAGGATACATCGGTTAGCGAGTCCAAGTTTACCTTGGTCTCGGACGATGTGAAGCAATCTACACGCCACTATAATAATCCTTTTGAAGTCCCATTTCTTTCAATATAATGCTTTTACATATATGAGACCTTCCACATATTTGCTTTATTTCATAGACCATACTATTATATGTCTTATAAGTATGGGACTTCAAGTCATAACTCTGCTATCATAATGCTTATGCATCATAGAGACCTTCTATATTAATGCTTTGCTTCCATAGATCTTACTATCATAATTAAGTCCCTAATATAGGGTTAAATATTGTACATCAGTACTAGTAGCAGTCGACCACTCCATATATATGTACAATCTTGGATATGTGTCTCCGGCAACGCCCTTTATATACGCAAACAATACATGAACACTCTCATAAACTTAGAAATTTTGCGAGTAATACTAGAAAAACCTTATGATGTTAGAAAATTTTTCTGTAATACAAGACCATCTTCATTATCTTAGAAAATTTTTGACCCATGTTTATCAATTATATTACAAATGATATTTATCTTTATTATTGCAATATTGTACTTGTACTTGTATTATTTAATACATTTTGAATATTTTAAACAGAATTTTAATAAATTTAGAGATTTTTAAAGACAATTTTATGCGTTCAATATACTATAATATTCAATATTCCAAATAAATATATTTGAATTTTATGCTTATAATTGCATTTTAATTGTTTAAAATATAATTTCTTAGACATTTTAAAATGTTTTTATATTATATTTAATTATTATTTATTAATATTAATTATGTATTGAACGTGTACTTGGCGCGAGATACTACAGTTTCTTCGAATGAAAATATACTATAATATGGTCTATATTATAGTACTTTTTACTAGATAGGAGGCATTCTGTCTTAATCCTCAGGGGTGACAACGCATTTGGATTCTTAATCGAGGGTAGTTGTAAATGTCTATGGGCCACGGCATACACTTACCATCAGGTGGGCTATGTGTTTGCTTATCACATTTATTCTATAAAAAGATAGATTAAAGAGTATTGGTGCAAAGTGGTTTATACATGAGTAATCCAAGGGCAATCCACGTTGGCACAAAGAAAATTACAAGTTGGAGGAGAAAAACATCGTGGGGGAACGTGTATTGTAAAAAATATATATATTTTGAGAGCATGTATCCGCTAATACGCTCTGGAGCAGCGCGATTGATAGAATAGTAATTTTTTTTTCTATACAACGGTATGGCATAATATACCCGCTGTAACCTATCTTCATTTTATAATGGTTATGTAGTAGTATTAATTTATCACACACATAATCTAACCTTATCTTTACGTAGAAGATATAACAAAAGATAGCAAAATTTACATTTGTAAAATATAAGAATTGGTCTGGATGCAAGGACAGATTTATGTTTGTCATGTCACAATCACTGGAACAAGTAATTTATAACTTTCTCGCGCTTCAAATGGGGACTTTGAGAAGAATTTACGAGACAAAGAGCACCATTGGCCTAAAACACAGTATAACATGATCATGACTTTATATTACGCACATGTATTTTAGTATTTTTCTTACCTATACAAAACCGAGGTCCATCGCCAAACGGCAAATAAGTGAAATTAAGGTTATCACTGTCAGCCGAGCAGTTCATTCTCTCTGGACGCCATTGTTCAGGTTCTGGATAGATTTTCTCGTCATAATGAATGGCTATGATATTTAAGAACACAGGCGTTCCTTTTTCAATAGTAACTTCGTCATTTAATTTGTAAGTTTTATTGCATATTCTGTCCAAATATGGAACTGGTGGATACTTGCGCAATGTTTCTAAAAATAATTAATGTTAAAAAATTAGACATTATTCTTAAAAATTAATATAATTTTTTTTTAAAAATAACATACCGGAAATACACGACGAAAGATATTTCAAATCTACTAATTCGTCATAATTTAAAACTTCCTTTCCAGATCTTTGCATCGCTGCAATGACTTCGTTGTAGAGCTTCTCCTATAACATTTAAAATATTTTTAGTCTGAATCAACTCAATTTCCTAAAAATAGTCCTAATCCTTATATTCTTATATATACAAAATTACTTAAATGAAAGTATTTACTCATTCACTGTTTGATTTTCACCAAACCAAGAAAATTCCAGTGCTTAAAGCTAGCGTAGTTTTGTTGTTTAACCACTTCAAAAAGAAGGAGGTACTCAATTCGACTTTATTTTTTATGTGTGTTATACCTTATAACTTTATTATGTATACAAAATTGATCAAAGTTTGACCAGTAGTTTTTGGTAATTCTTAATAATTTATATTGAAGTCGGTTGTACAAAATTTTTAATTTTACCACTTGTTTAAAAAAAAGACAGTTATAAAGTGGTATTTTTACGTATTTAAAGGAAACTTGTGTGGTATTTCAGTTCTACAAAATATAAATAGTTATTTATATAGTAGCACATAAGAAAAGATGCTTAAAATACTTACTTGCTCTTTCGGATGATGTGCAAGTTCATGTAGAAAGTAACTCAGAGTAGTAGATGAAGTCTCAATTGAGCCCAAAATAAATACAGCGGCTTGAGCCAGCATTAAATTATCAGCCAATTCTGAAATCACATATAAATTAAAGCGTTATAAATTTTGCCGTGTAATGACAGTGCAACAGTATTTATTACCACATTATATCATGCTGTAGGTGTCGTGAGAGGCGACAGACATGGAACAAGAGATGGGCAGCAGGATCTTCCTGACAACAACTCTAACCATTAAAATAAGACTCGGCTGTAGGATAGGAAAACTACAATAAATCTTTACTCACCCGATCCCGATTCAGCCGGTAATTTTAAATTTTCTTTTAATTTAAGTAGATGTTCAACGAGATCTTTATAATTCGACTTTTGTTTTTTTTCACGTCCTTCAGCGACGCTCCAAAATATTTTCTTGATGTAATCTGTGGCAGCCCGAGAGAAAAATTGTAACCTGTAAAAATTTATTTAATGTATTTCACACCTTCTTCATCATAATCATAATCATCATCATCATCATTACATGCCTTCACAAGTTAACTGCTGAACATAGACCTCCTAAGGAATGCCACAAAGCACGGTCCTGAGCCACCAGTATCCATCGACTTCCTGCATGTCTTACCAGGTCATCCTCCATCTACTCACATCATTCATGTTATTTTGCATTTAAAAAAGAAATTTACTTCTTATTTTTTAAAGGCACCTAAACGTGCACTAATGAACATATAGGCCTGTCCTGTTGTAAGGAGTATTTGTTTTAATCTTTTTGATTGGCAGGTGGATTGACGATCGCAGAGCGAGTTGTTTCGCACATACGAGTATGTTGTTGCCACTTAAATATTATTTATATATCATCATCGTCGTCGCAGTTCAATAAAACACGGTCCTGAGCCACCTGCATCCATTAAGTTTCTTGAATCTCTTGCGCAGATGTCACTCAAGAACTCTATCGGTTGCCAATTCTTCGAGCTATATGACCGGCCCATTACCACTTCAGCTTAAAGTTGATTCTTTGAAATCATCCTTCAGCTTAACACTATAATATGACTGTACATACTACATAGCTGAATATAATAATATATTCCTTCCTAGATTTGAAGATGGGTCTATACTGTGATTTGTGGTAATTGACATGTTTCAACTATTACTTTTGTCATTATTAGTTGACAGGTGTTGTGCAACAATTGCATGCCTAGCGCAAAGCGCAAATATAAAAAAAAATCAAGTTTCCAACGTTTTGTCGCATGATATTGTATCTAACAATCATATTGAACATATAAATGATATAAAAAGCACATTGTCAGAAAGATAAATGATTGTTGAACTTAGGAATTTTTTTTTAAATCCATTAATTGCTATTTTCACGTTTAAACGTGGTTTTAGTGGCTTATGGTGTAGATTTATCAAGTCCGCATGGAGCGATAACTTTTGAAAATATTAATTGTTTAACTCAATCTATTTTTTAATCTCTTCATCTATCATGTGGGAAGTGGTAGAAATGGTAGTTTAATTTTATTTTGTTTAGTTATAATTAATTTTCTCGGCTACGAAATGTCGAAATTTTCGGTGTTTTAGCGGCCTTGTATAAAATTTTTTTTAAATACACTGCGGTAGTCTAACTGCCTCACTCAGCTTAGCGTCTACCGCCGTCGTGAGTGGATACTGTATTGGTTGTTTGCAGCGGCTCAAAAGATCGCTGTACAAATACAAAATATTCTAAAAACCAAATTTCATACATACTTGATTATTATAATAATCAGAGATATTTACTACGATATTTTAAAAGTATAGAATAAATAATAGTAGTACGTATTAAAGTAGGTATTTAAGTATATTTATATTTAAATACGTCTTGGACTTTATGGAGTTACCAGAATGATGATATGATGATCATATGAGCATTATAAGTCGTGCACTTTTGGATTTTCCAAACTTTTTTTTAAATTGAAGTTGACATAAGATTATTGGAAAATTGGAAGTATAATAATAAGGTTATTAGTAAAAACTTGTGTGTTTTCAAACTACTTTAAAAAAATCGTATAATCATATTATACGTAATTTTTTAATGCGCTTAGGGTATGCTCAATTGGATTTACTAATAGTTTATTTCTAATCTGCAATAGATCTTATATAAAATATTTCTTACTATTATTTTTATAAAGAAGATACGGAAATTTTCTGTCTTTGGGATTCTTTTAATATTTTAATAGCACATCACTGTTAACGTACCGTATGCCAAACAAGGTTATGATTATTATTATAATTTAATTTATTTAAAAACAAGCTTTTCTAGGCCTGGCTTGGTCTTAATAGCTTGTAAAAAAAAGTCATATGGATATGTCATATAATATTAATTCAAAATTCATAAGATTTGCTTACTTTAGTAATGAAGCAATAGCAGGAACAAAGAATATCATAGTAAATTCAAAACCACGCCAAAAAGTCCATTTGATCATATGATTAGTTATATACCACAACGGTGAATCCTCATCTTTCAGAACACTAACCCTTATTCCAAAAACACTGTATGCGACTGTGTCGGAGGTGTACATTGAAAATAATTCCTAGAAAATAATAATTAAGATTATTAATGGGAACTTTTATATTCCTAAATTGTAATTCATTATTTTAAATAAGCTAAAAGCCTAAATAAATAATTTTTGGTATTTATAATTAAGAACAGAGTACCTTTAAGTTCACTGGCTTATTGTTGTTAATATAATCACGACGGATTTTTGACACCAGTTCCTTGGAATTCATGTTCATTAGTTCTGTAATCATTTTCAGTCGGGACGCAGTGAACATAGGTGAAAGTTCATGTCGCATTGCTGACCAAATAGGGTTCTACAATATAGAAATAAAATATTTGTTTGAAATATTTGAATAATGGCAGGTTCTCAATTCCTTTAAAATTTGAAATATCTAGGAAAATATTTTAATACCATTTATTTTCGGCACTTACCTTCACTGTAAACAAGTTCAATGAGCCCAATGGATCGGAAAATCCCGCATACAAATATCGATCTTGGAAACATTCAAAATCTTTAACAAGTATCCTCCTTGCAAATTCAGGTGTCTGCAACATCAGCGCTGGTTGCCAGGCTAAAAATATTCCGACATACTCGCGAGGATGTTTCTTCTTTAATTCATAACAAAAATCCCAAAAACTCTTTCTCATAATAAATGCAAGATTTCCAAAGAAAAGGAAAGGCTTCTCATAAGGGATTCTACGATCCCTCCAATAGTTGTAATTACAATGATAAAACCAGCATATTAGAACAATACAAACACTTGTTAACAGAATAAACCAATTAATAACTATACCAAGAATATTGGCGTCCATTTTGAAGCAACTTTGTTAAGCTAATGATCGAAAGTGTACCGTAAACAAAATGATACAATCATTTAGACGTGTCACTCAGGTGATAAGTTAGATAAAGGGAAATTATATATCGAAAAAAAAATCTATGATAATAGTAATATTTTTTTGTATTTTTATGTTCTTTGATATAACTAAATCTTTATATATAAAAATTACGTGTCACGTTATTTATCCAATAATATATAACTCTTAAACTACTCAACTGATTTAATGAAACTGCACACTCTGTGCAGTTTGGTCCTACTTGAGAGATAGGATAGTTTTCATCCTGATAAGTAACGCTCAATAATTTTTTTATTACGAATTTAAGGATTTTTTATATGAAGGGTCATCGAAAATGGCAGTACAACGTCTACCTTGCCAGCTATATATAATAAAGCGGAAGAGTTATTTTGTTTGTTACACGCTAATCTTCGGAACTACCAGTCCGATATGATTTTTTTTGTATAATATGATAGCCAGATTCATGACCTCTCAGCTAGCCTTAAATATTGATTTTTGTTAAACAAGTCAAAAGAAAGTGTGCGCTGGCGTAATGGGAAGTAATACAATGTTTTACAAAAATATTGCTCTTTACTCCATCTTAAATGTCCTCGATACTCGAAATTCTTTGCTTTTTATATATTGTTATTTAAAACTCTCGGCTCGGCGAAAAAACGACGCATAATCCTAGCCACCCGATGAGAACCTAGGGAAACCAGCAGTGAACGCTAATTATACAGGGTTATTTTTCAAAGAGTAGTAGTGATTTTAAACTTAAGTTCAAATGTATAAATAATTTATACCGATATTGCAGTTATTGAAAATACGAGTAAATAAGGCTTCTACTTTTATTTGAAATTATCCAAAATTGAATGTGATTTATGGACAAAAACTACGATTACACGCGCTCCTCGGTGTGGAATACAATAGGCTATTACACCCATTTTCAAAAAGTGTTTTAAATGAGTCCTAGAGTGATAATGAACCACTTTAATTTTCATATAAATTTTTTAAAACCGAAATGTGCCATAAAAATTACATTTAATCTATCGTTTTATATTTTCGCATGAAAAAGATAACCGCCATGCTGTTCAACTCCTGACGTCACTGCCCTAGGGTTTTGCCGATTTTGCAAAAGAATAAGATACTTATGGATATTTAATAATAACTTATCATCTATATCATTATTGTGTTGTGTCTGAATGCAAAAATACGAGCACATGCTCTCTCGATCTGTATTAAATATATTTTGGGCGCACTACCCCAACATGTGATGCAGTAAGTTATCAGCGATTGACAAAGGGCATAATATAGTCATTTCAGTATTATCTTATTTGATACATAATGTAGCTTTCTCATTATATAGATATTCCTTCTAATTCGGTTTGAAAGAACTTCGATGTGCGATTTAAATCCCAGATTTTCATCAACAAGTACACCGAGATATTTTATAAATTTGACCCGCATAAGTGACTCACATGAACAGCGCGGATTCATGTCGCATGACTCTTCATGAATTTTTATGTTTCAAACCAAATTTCAGGCAAGAGACATTTGTTTTATGACAACATACGTACATTGTCTTTTTTGAGTTCAATGTTAGTAGATTATTTCCTAACCACTGGGAAATATGCAAAATACCTCGCTCAGCAATGAACTTATAACTAATAGAACAGATTTCCATGAAGACCCGCGAAAAATGACCGCGGTGTCATCGGCGTAGCATAAAATATCAGCATTTTCAAGAATTATATCGTGAATGTCATTTATATATAAGATGAATAATGTAGGTGCCAAGATGCTACCCTGTGAGACTCCAAAACTGACATGTTGTAAGCTACTAATAAACTGACCAATTTTTACACATTGTTTTCGATCTGTTAAACAACTACACTATATTATTTATTCTGAACTTTCTCTGCAAATTTGGCCGGTTATTACAAAATAACCTTGATAAGCAAGGCGTCATACGAGCGGATCAGAAATGTGATATACGCGGGTGAAACCGTGGGACAAAGCTAGAAACTGAAATTAAGCAACACGTTAACTGTCAACCGATCTGAATGACCGGCTGATAAATCAAGTCAAATACGTATCGCTGTAGACATTAAATACCACAAGATTTAATGGAATTTATAAGATTGACGACATCGATTTACGTTCTGAGTCTGCATGCTGTTTTCTAGAGTCACTACAAACGTTTCCCATTGTCTCTTCTAGACGGCTCCCTTTTGATTATTATCACCGTTGGTTACGTCCGGTCCTTAATCTACAAGTAACCGTTACAATATGGATTCGAAAGAAACATTGTTACTGCAATAACTCTCTTTACGCAGACGGAAAGAAAAAATCGTTTATTTTAGGTAGATTAGATATCTTCTAGGTAGATAATCTTCTATGTTAAGGAAGAAATGGAATTTTTTTATTTTTTATTTTGGAATTTCTACATTAATAAGTAATAGCCACATGTAATGCCAATTTCAATATTGCTTCTGGAAGGACCATGTGATATGAACATGCATCAAGGTGAAATTCTGATCAAATCCAAGCGTTGTTTAGATGACTACAGTAGTCATATTTGAGTTGTAGGAGACTTGGAGATAATATTTTATGTATTTACATAATACCATAAAAACAATCGATGTTAAGAGAAAAAAAAACTGATTAAGATTAAATAGTCCACAACATGTAATTATACTGGCTTACTTGGCCTTCATACTTTAACATCAACTGTGGGCGTACTTCTGCTTTGGGCAGCAGCAAAATGTAAAAGGTAAAGGTATCAATCCATTCGAATCCCTAGACAGATAAGCTATATATATAAACTTTTTTTATACATTAAAAAGACAAAGCCGACCTTTTAGGCTCCTTTTTTGCGTCCAACTCGACTCTTGATGACGGGGGGAAAACAACGCCGACCATCCCGCGGTGTGAGTGCTCCATGCCGGATGTGCTGTTCTCACAGCGCTCGGTTCGCAAAGCCCTCCTCTCCCTGGACATCCAGAAGTCGAGTGGGCCTGACGGAATCCCCCCAATTGTGCTGAGGACGTGTGCTCCGGAGTTGGCACCGGTCCTAATGCGTCTTTTCCGGTACTCCTACTCCCAAGGCGTAGTCCCGAATTCATGGAAGACAGCTTTTGTCCACCCGATCCCTAAAAGAGGCGACCGCTCAGACCCGTCCAACTATAGGCCTATCGCGGTCACCTCCTTGTTCTCCAAAATAATGGAATCAATTATTAACTGCCAGCTCAAGTGGAACCTTGAGTATCACCAGCTGATTAGTGACCGCCAATACGGTTTTCTTCGGGGTCGATCAGCTGGTGATCTTCTGGTCTACCTGACCCATAGATGGGCAGAGGCAGTAGAGTCCAAGGGGGAGGCGTTGGCCGTTAGTCTGGATATTGCGAAGGCCTTCGATCGGGTTTGGCACAAAGCGCTTCTTTCGAAGCTCGCTTCCTATGGGCTTCCTGAGAAATTCTGCAATTGGATCACCAGCTTCCTTGCAGATCGGAGCATCAAGGTCGTTGTAGACGGTGCATGTTCTGACTACAAGCCTATTAACGCTGATGTTCCACAAGGCTGTGTGCTATCACCAACGCTGTTTCTTCTGCATATCAATGATATGTTGCTAACTGGTAACATTCATTGCTACGCGGCTGACAGCACTGGTGATGCTTTATACACCGGCCGTGCCAATAATTCTTGGGAAGAAGTCGCCGAGTACCGGAACAATTTTGTGTGTGAAGTCGAGTCTTTGCTGAACAAAGTCTCGGATTGGACTAAATCTAGTCCAATCCTCAGAAGACACAAGTTTGCGCGTTTACCGCTAAAAAGAACCCCTTTGTCGTATCTCCTAAGTTTCAAGGTACTCCCCTTCTTGCCTCAGCCAGTATCGGAATCCTCGGAGTCGACATATCGAGTGACGTGCAGTTTCTTGGTCACTTGGAAGAGAAGGCCAAATTGGCCTCTAAAACGCTTGGCGTGCTCAGCAGAGCGGGATAGTATTTCATGCCGGCACACCACCTGCAACTTTACAAGGCGCAGGTTCGGCCTCACATGGAATACTGTTCCCATCTCTGGGCAGGGGCTCCCCAGGTTTTATGTTTTTAATATATAATAATAATTATATAATATACACACAAATTATTGATTTCCTTATTTTATCAGTTTTGTTTAGTGACACTGTGACATTTTTTTTTAAATATTTTGTACATAGCATTGATAATTAAATCTTTCCTAAGCAGAAAATATTTCATTATACTAGCGAAACAGCTTTAACTTTATACGATGTATGTCATAAAATTTAAAAACCCAACACTATTTAGGCAAACAGTATTAAATGTTGGATATTCGGGTAATTTTACGTTTCAATGAACGCAGTAACGGGTGGCTATCAAGACCCAACAGACACATTAACACGAAAGTAATGCTAGCCATTAATCGATATTTATTCTTGCTTACCCTAGCATTAGATTTTCCACTCAAAAAGAACCTTACTAGATAAAGATTTTTTTTGTTTTGGATTACTTTAGTAATTTTCCTTATTTGTTCGGTATAGAAATTAAAATTCCGTTTGTCAAATGTAATGTTTTATTCTACTACCGTTTGAAGTAATTAGGATCCCAAAATCCAAAAAGAAACGGCCAGAAAAACTCCTATAAGGTAAAGCTACCTTTTGTGATATTTTTTAAAGCTAAGGTGTTTTATAACATAAATAATAAAAAAATGCTATTTGTAACAGAAGCATGCTAGCTATTCTTTAATAAAAAAAGGAATGACATTTTGGAGCATATCTCTGAATAGCAAATCCGAGCAAAATTCCTAACATGTGTTTGTTTGCATATAATAATCCAGCTAAACAAGAGCCGTGGTAACTCAGGGACTAAGCGCTCGCTGTAAATTTCACAGTACGCAAGCAACGCGGGTTCGATCCCCGTCGGCACCAATGAAATTGTTAATTGCAATTTTAAGTGCTGATTTACCACGTGCAGGGCCGTGAAGGAAAATATAATAGGGAAACCGGCATGTCTGAGAAATAAAAAAATATTTCAAAGACATGTGAAGTTCGCCAACATGCATAGGGGTAGCACGGCGGACATTTCCTTGCCCTAAAAACCACTCAGAAATGAGGAGAAAAGGAGGCCAGTGCCCAGCAGTGGGATGTATAAAATCTGTATCTTTACTTTACCTTAAAGAATTATTAGCGTAGGGGCGAACAATACAAGTTCAATCCTCATAGTCGATATTTAAAATATTATTAATTATAAAGGCAAGTTTACAACGTGCTTAGCGTTAAAAGTAAACTCCGTAAGGAAACCTGTGTGTCTGAGAAATAGTTTTCTAGCCATATCAAAGTTTATTCTTATATTACATTGTTTTTATAGTCCACTCACGTTTTTAAAACAAGAGTGTGCAATAATTTATATAACTACTGCAGTGAAAAATAATAATTTATGAAGTACTTTGAGCTTTTAATAACAGACGTGTCAATATTTAAGAAAATTGCTTAGCACTTTTCATGTGCCTTTCTAGCTTTTAGCTATCCAGTCATCTACAAAATACATTGTCAAGTAATTCAATCCTGCGGAAACTGCATGAAAACCTAACAAAATTACATCGCGGCAATATTCAGTTCAAGATGAACTTTTACATCCGTGTTTTAATTAAAAGGCTTTGCGTATGAGTAAATTATTGTTTACATTTGTATAATTCGTAAAGCATTTTAAGCGATCACATTAATTTATTAAATATTAGGCAGAAAGTTATGGTTCGAAGTAATCAATATTTCTATATTTGTAATGTTTTTATATTTCGAAAAGAATACGTGGGTAAAAAATAATATAACAATGCTTTTATTTGAATAATGAAAGGATGGTAGAGAACAAGTAGTAAATAAAAAAATCACATTAACATACTATGTGCTACTAGCATCTCTAATAATTATTATCATATCATAACCTACATCTATGTCACCACATAGGTAGCTGGAAGAATAAAACGAAAAACGGGAAACTTTGATCTAGTAATAATAATTGATGACATCAAATGACGCTATTTTTGACGTAGACGCTGCTTATAGAGTAGTAGGAGGAGACATCTTTCCAAAATGATTCTTTCTTATTTTCACACAAATACTATACTATTTTACTGATTTTATCGTGTAATTTTATCATTTAATTTTCCTATATTTTGAGTGCTTTACAGCGCCCATGGTCATGGGGCTCTTTTTTGTTTGTGGTCTTCAGGGTAAGAGGTATTCAACTTCCTGATGTCATAGTTAGTCTCGGCTTCATTCACCTTAAGTTTTTTGGTTTTATCTACGCAGAACGTGCAAACAAAATCTTGAAGTCTCGCTGAAGTATGCTTGGGTTTTTTTTTGGTAGCACCTGGCCATCTGTGTTATTGAAATTATGACTTTTTTATTAGACTTCCTCCTCAGATTGCAACGCCCTATCAGATCGATGAGTTCTCTTTGACTTCGTTAGTAAAATCTGCGAAACTAGTGAGAAAATTGTTGAAGTGGCGACGTTGTCACCGCGCAATGACATATAATGTCTGATCAACAAACAAAGTATAAATCGCCCAATCGATCACTATAAGGGTTCTGTTTGCAGAGCGTCATGTGATGGGTCGTCCTCGTTTCGGTCCTTCTTCTAAATTGGAAGCCTACGGGTGTTTTTAAAAAGCCCGTTTTTTTAATTTGTATTATATAATCTTCTCCTTCAACATCACACCGTAACCCGTAGCGGGTCTATCGGGCACTACACGTCTCGTACTTTTGACTATACTCCTCGATATTAGGGCTTATGACATTGATACTGAGTGGACAGGGTTCCTTATTGGCAAGCACTAGACTCGGTTGGATTGAGCGCTGAGCTGATACAGACATTTCTTTTTTAATTAATATTATTACTTTATAGAGACTCCAGTGCTTGTGTCAGGATCGACGAGCCCTTTTAAAAGCGGAGTATGTTAGGGGTGACTCTGAATTACAGGGTGAGAAAGTGTATGATAAGGAAAGTGTGGTTTGCAAGAAGTGGTTATGACCAAGATCAAGAAAGGAAAGATTCGGTGAAAGAATAAATGAGATAAGAGTGACGAAGCTATTTTGCAGAAGTGAATGGCAGAGTTGCCAAGAAACACCGTAGAAAGAAGATGGCTAAACTAAGAGTAACCGTAACTGACAAACATTTATAAGTAGGTATAGGTGCGTCATCATCATTACAGCCTTTCATAAGTCCACTGCTGAACATAGGCCTCCCCCAAGGAATGCCACATAGCACGGCCCTGAGCCACCTGCATCCATCGACTTCCTGCATGTCTTACCAGGTCGTCACTCCATCTCGTGGGGGGTCGCCCTATACTTCGCCTACCGGTACGAGGCTGCCACTCAAGAACCTTTCTTCCCCATCGGTTGTCGGTTCTTCGAGCTATATGGCCAGCCCACTGCCACTTCAGCTTACTAATCCGTTGGGCTATGTCGGTTACTCTGGTTCTATTGCGGATAACCTCATTCCTAAGTTTATCACGCAGAGAAACTCCGAGCATAGCCCTCTCCATAGCTCGCTGAGTGACCTTGAGCTTCCTCATACGGCCAGCAGTAAAGGACCACGTCTCAGTTCCGTACGTCATCACTGGCAACACGCACTGGTTGTACAATTTCGTTTTAAAGTTTTGAGGTATGTCTGACGAGAAGATGTGTTGTAGCTTCCCGAACGCTGCCCAGCCGAGTTGAATCCGTCGATTGACCTCTCCATCGAAGTTGGACTTACCTAATCGGACTATTTGTACCAGGTAAATATACTCGTCAACAAATTCGAGCTTAGTTCTCCCAACAACTACCAGCAACAGTGAACAGTGGTAGAGCCACGCGGCAGCTTTTGCTGTCGCACGGATGGGCCGGCTCGAACCGGGGTGGTACCACGACCTCACAGAATACCAGCGTGAATTAGAGGTTTACCTCTGCGTTTCGCGTGGTGAGTGCAGGAGGCCGGAGGCCCTTTTTACTGGAAATCAGGCATTCCATCTTAGTCCTCACGGGTGACAACGCATCTGCATTTTGATTCGCAAACGAGGATAGATGTAGATGTCTATGGGCCGCAACAACCACTTACCATCAGGTAGACTGTGTGCTCGTTTGTCACCCTTATCCTATAAAAAAAAGCATAGGTGTGACATGGGCATTAAACATAATCTTTGTTTTGTCCATGTTTATCTTAAGACCTATACGTTGGGAGACACTAATGAGGTCATTGAGCATAGTGCTTAGGTCCTCCAGTGATTCTGCCATAAGGATTATATCGTCGGCAAATCGAAGGTGAGTGATGTACTCACCATTGATGTTATTACCGTATCCTTTCCAGTCCAGACGCTTGAAAACGTCTTCCAATGCAGCGGCGAAGAGTTTCGGGGATATAACATCACCCTGTCTTACACACCTCTCTGCATTTGGATAGGTTTCGTACTCTGGTTCTGTACTCGGATAGCCATCGTAGCTCTACTGTACAAACACTTCAGCACTTCGATATACCGACAGTCAACTTGGCACCGCTGAAGGGACTGTAGCACTGCCCAAATTTTGACGGAATCAAAGGCTTTCTCATAGTCCACATACGCAAGGTAAAGTGGCAGATTGTACTCGTTTCTCTTCTGTATAGTTTGCCGAAAGGTGTGTATGTAGTCTATGGTACTAAAGCCTTTTCGGAAACCGGCTTGTTCGGGAGGCTGGAAGTCGTCAAGTCTGCGTGCAAGACGATTCGTAATGACTCTCGAAAACAGCACGTAGACGCGGCTCAGAAGGGAAATCTGTCTGTAGTTCTTCAAGAAAGCGTTGTCGCCTTTCTTGAAGAACAAGACCATCGCACCTCTGCTCCACGCCTCCGGAGTAGTGCCACCATGGAGGACGGAATTAAAGAGCTTCTGGAGGACTTCAAGTACCGGTTTTCCACCTGTATTCAGAAGCTCCGCTGTAATTCCATCCTCGCCCGGGGACTTTCCGTTTTTAAGGTACTGGAGAGCCATTCTAATCTCGCTCAGACTGACGTCCAGGATATCATCAGAATAGTGTCGGATTAGATTCGCTCTTGGATGGTTACTCAAACTTGCATGTAGCTCCAACGATGACGTGTACAGCTGCCCATAGAACCAATCAATCTCACTTAAAATCTCAGGTTTCCCGGAAACGATGCTGCCACATTTGATCTTCAGCTTTGACAGTGGGCTCTTTTTGGCACACTGATCTCTGGCAAAGACTTTGGAGCCTTGGTTCCGCTCGATCACTTGTATTGAAGTTGTATTGAAGTTGCGTAAGTCCCGCCGCATACATTTGGAGATCTGTTTGTTCAGTTGCCTGTATGCTGTCAAATCTGTTGAAGAATGTAGCTTCATCTTCCGTCTAACAGGCATGAGATTAAGAGTGTGATCGGAGAATTTTTGTGTTCTTCTGCGGCGGATCTTGCAGAACTTAGCTCTGACCACATGGACAGTTTCCACGAGCTTGTCATTCATATCGTACACTTCATTGCAGTCTTATAGGCACTGAAAACGGTTTTGTAACTCGAGCTGAAAGGTTTTGGGACTTTGGAACAGAGCACGAGGGGGACGGAGCGTTGACTTCATTAGATGAGACCTCTCCAACTTAACGTTTAGGTTCAGTGTGCCTCTAACCATTCGGTGATCGCTACCAGTTTTCACCCTCGCGATCACGGAGACATCACTGAACAGTTGTCGTCTGGTCGTCATAATGAAGTCAATCTCATTTTTTGTCGAACCGTCGGGGCTCGACCAGGTCCACTTCCCGTGGGGCCGCTTCTGGAAGAAAGAGTTCATCATAAAGAGTCCCTCTTTCTCCATGAAGTCGGCCAGCTATTGACCCCTTGGGTTCCGTTGCTCTATTCCAAATTTCCCTACTTTCAGCTCACCGTTCTCCCTTGTGCCTAGTTTTGCATTGAAGTCTCCCATTAACACCGTATATTGGGTTTTGGAGGAATGCATAGGGGCGTAAACTAGATTAAATAGGTGTGTCAGGATTTTCCGTATTATCTACCTGCCTCTGTGAGTGACAGGCGTGATGTATTTACGAATATATATATGTGTATCGATAAGGTGGTAAAAACTCTATCACAGATCATGAGATCTCTCAAGTTTTGCACATAGATGACTCTTATGACACCGACTGTAATCCAATTAAGAAAATAAATCTACCAAATTATTTTACCATGAGCTCAACACAATAAATCATTACTTCGTGAAATTTGCTTTTCTACGTCGACAAACTAACCTTAACGCATTTCCCCCTCAAAACTCTAGAATAGAATAGAATAAAATAATTTTTATTCATCATAATATATTATTATATGAAACTCGTACTTATTGAAAGTAATTTTTTTTATTTACCACTGGTTCGGAAAATATTTCTGGCCTGGGAAGAACCAGCATGAAAACCAGCGGGATTATATATTTCGTATTGGAGAGGGGGCAAACGAGCATGCGGCTCACCTGATGGTAAGTGACTACCGCCGCCCATGAACAACTACAATACCAGGGGAATTGCAGGTCTTTTCTAGAAGGGCCAACGTCGTATCGGTCCAGAAAAAGCGCCGGTGGTAAACTATTCCATAAAGAGTTCGTACGCGGAAGAAAACTCCTAGTGAAACGTACAGTGGTAGACCTCCAAGCATCCAGATTGTGTGGATGGTATTGATAATTTTGCTGCGTTGTGCGTTCTTGAAATTTGTCGGCTGAGATAAATCCGAATAATTCCTCAGAACACTCTCCGTGGTAGATGCGAAAGAAAATGCAAAGGGATGCAACATCTCGTCGCAGCGCCAGTAAATCGAGTCAATTGGAAAGTACTCGGTCGTCGACGATTCAAGCCACTTTGCGCTGGATGCGATAAAGTGGAAGGAGCCGGCACTGGGGAGCCCCAGCCCAGAGATGGGAGCAGTATTCCATGTGAGGCCGAACCTGCGCCTTGTAAAGTAGCAGGCGGTGTGCCTGCTTAAAATACTGTCCCGCTCTGTTGAACATGACAAGCGTTTTAGAGATGAATTTGGCCTTCTCTTCCAAGTGACCACGAAACTGCACGAGGATTCCGCTACTAGCTGAGGCAACAAGGGGAGTGCCTTGAAACTTAGGAGATACGACAAAGGCGTTCTTTTTAGCGGTAAACGCGCAAACTTGTGTCTTCTGAGAATTAAACTTGACAAGATTTAGTCGCCCCAGTCCGAGACCTTTGTTCAGCTCACTGCCAGTGTATAGAAAATCACCAGTGCTGTCATTCACATAGCAATGAGTGTTACCGGTTTGCAACATATATAGCACGCAGTCTTGAGGAACACCAGCGTTAATAGACTTGTAATCGGAGCTTGCACCGTCTACAACGACCTTGATGCTCCGATCTCCTAGAAAGCTGGTGATCCAATTGCACAATATCTCGGGAAGCCCATAGGAAGGGAGCTTTAAAAGAAGCGCTTTGTGCCGAACCCGATCAAGGGCCTTCGCAATGTTCAAACTAATGGCCAATGCCTCCCCCTTGGACTCTACTACCTTCGCCCATCTATTTCAGGTAGACGAAAAGAACCCCGACAAAACCGTAATTGCGGTCAATATTCAACTAGTGATCTCAAGGTACCGCATGAGCTGTAAGTTTAGAATGAATTCCATTATTTTGGAGAACAAGGAGGTGATGGCGATAGGCCTGTAGTTAGACGGGTCTGAGCGTACGCTTTTTTAGGGATCGGGTGGACGAAAGCTGTCTTCCATGATTCCGGGTTTTCGCGCCAAACGCTGTTGTCGGAATCGAGGTCTAGGGGGCGCGCAGCTCGGTGCCATACCGGTTTGATAGTTGGATGTGTCTAGCGCGCGCGAGTGCAAGTCAGTCGTCTGCCAGCTGTGCTTGGAACCGCACGCTGTCATTTTTGTCGGGAACGCGGAATAATTAGGCGCGGCCAGTAAATATACGGTCTAGGATTTATGACGCGCATTCTTTGACGGAGAGCTTCCCAGGGACTCATTGTGTATGACTCAGAATCTGCATAAGTGCACTCGGCAATATTAGCTAGTGCGGCCTTTGATATTCTAGAAATAACTGTTGCTACGCGAAACGGTAGTGACCTTTGATCCGGAACTCCGTGCTTTTTTTGTGCGTTAACCTTATAACAAACGAGAGTTAGTGGCTTCTGTAAGTTAGTTAATCGTACGATAGAGTTAATGGACTGTCATCGTGACGAACGAAGAAGTGGTCCGGCGCCGAAGCAGTCTGAAGCGGTGCAGCATTTTGGAGCAGCCTGGAACTCGGCCGCTGCTGGTCGCCTATGCTTGACAAGGCCCTAAACATTCACACCCTACTGTACACTACTCGCCATCCACTATTACACACAGTCACGGCCTGCCCAAGCCTTGGTGCGAAGTTAGCTTCGGATAATGGTAAATACTATGTGTTTCTAGCTTCCTCCCATATTGTTTATTGTAATTAGGAAATTCCACGCGGCCATATTGAGGCCCGACCTACGTCTGTTCGTTGAAACTCCGCTGATGGGTCCCGGAGGATTTGATCTTTAGGGGAGCAGCCGTAGGCCGTAACACCGGGACTAGGCCTAGGGAGTAGGAGTACCGAAAAAGACGCATTAAAACCGGTACCAAGGCTGGAGCACACGTCCTCAGCACAATTGGCGGGTTGCGTCCGATCGCTGTGTGAATCCCACATCCGGCATGGGGTACTAATACCGCGGGATTGTCTTCTTGGATCTTCATGATTGACAAACTCTGAACATTTTCTGGGATTTTGCTTTAAAAACTTATGCATGGCTCTCTAATATTTTCATAAACATGTTACGATGGCAAAGTTCTTATATTTATTTCTCTGAGAAACTACAATTTAAGTTATGAATCGCCTATACCAACCTATACGGCCCTCTTTTGATTTAATACAATTTATTTCATTGCCGTTTATAAACACATTGTTGGCGTTAAGCAAATGTACTAATTTCGATGGAGCATTATTTACATTGTCATAATTAATTGACTGCCGTTTGTATTTGAAAATCAAATAGGTATCATGAGCAAATAATATTATATCGTGATTATCCCCTACAAGATAAGGTAAGTCATTAATATAGATTACGAACAGCAATGGGCCAAGTATCAAAACTTGAGGAACGCCCATTGATACTCGTATTACCGATCCGGAGGAACCCTTACCATCGATATCGACATTTTGAGTTCTTTTGATACTTAAATATGAAATAATAAAACTAAGCGCAATATTTTTGACACCGTAATGTTGTATTTTCCTGATTCATTGTCTCTTGATAAACACTGTATACATCCTTGTAAAGATCACATAAAATATCTGAAGCATCTTGTGAAATATCCCAGGCAAAAAAATATATATATTTTTCGGCTCCCTGGCGTAGTGGCTTAGCAATGCGTTGCAACGCTTGGGGCTGTGGGTTCGAATCCCGCACGGAACGAGTATTTGTACGGCCTACAAATAATTGTTCCGGGTCTGGATGTTTGTCCTTGTGCAATATATGTTTTTAAACTGCCTCCACGATACAGGAGAAAATCCTAGTGTGGGGGTAACGTTTTAAAAAAAAAAAATAAGCTCAACACTGGCGTCAGTCGTCGAGCAACCCCTTGTAAAACCAGATCGATTTTTATGGAGTAATTTATTTGAATTCATCTTTGAAACGAAGTTCCTTATCGCACGGTACGAATTTGACGGATGATGGCTAGGCGAGAAAATGTGTAAGATTTTTCCGTCACGACCCCCTTCTATAGAGATGGAATAATATCCATTTCCCTCGCACTTTTATTTATCTTGTCATGAATTAAATATTATTTTAAATGACGCTTCATTTTAATAGACGCTAGTAATTTATTTATTTGTATTTTTTAATCAATAATGTAATAGTTTATCAATAATAATACACTACGAAAGGAACTTCGTTCCAACCGAGTGTTCCACGACACTCACGCATGTTTTTTTAACAATTGATCCAAAATTATTTTATTATAAAAATTTACTAAGAGGTAGTAGTACTTTACTAGGTTTCATTAAATAAAGAAAAACATAAAATCGATACTATAGTATTAAAAATAATAGCAAGATGGGGTGCAATTTCATCTATTACAGATGCAATAACTATAACGGAAAAACCTTTACATCAAGGGTTTTGACATATCTCTATTTTGAAGCATATATTTAGTCATCAACTTCACATGGATATGTACCTATGTTAAGTTCAAATCTTGCAAGCCAAATTCAAACCACTTCCTCTAAACTTACGACTTTCAAATTTTTTATGCTTGTTTTGTTCTGATGACAATACAACGAGGACACTCCTCAACGGTTAGTTACACGGAGACGAAACTTCCGATAATTAGTATACGTTTGATTTTTATAGCTATTAAACATGATCTTTATCATTAACTGATGCTGCAGCCAGGATTGTTCTTATGAGAGCACTTCTCAACGAGTAGTAGCATAAACATCAAACTTGGTAAAACCAAATATGACTTTCTACCGTACGTGATTGACAAAATTGGCGTCAGCATTAGTCTGCAACCTTTTTAGGAAAATCGAAACTCCAATATCACACCCGAGTATTCGTAAGGCACAAGGAAGTTTCAACCCGAAGAAGTGTAGCATAGATTTAGTTAGTTGTGTAATTTCCTTTACTTACGCCTTGAAATAAACCTTGCGGCATGGTTTTAGATCGCATATGAACACAATCATATCTTTTATATATAGTAACTTTCTATTAATCATACTTTTGTCGACGATAGAGCATTGTGTTCGTTTGGGGCTTACACAACATCGTGGATCTTATGAACTACTTCTTTTATCTTTTGATTTTATGTGCATTTTAATAAATGTTGTTTTAATTTTTTTTATTTTAATTTATTTAATTTGAAAGTCGGTGGAGACTAAGCTCTGAATATGTAAAGTACTTAAGTAAATGTTTCACACTCGTATTTATAAAGAGCAGCGATTGCAACACTCACTTACCGAGCAACTTTTGTACGTGGTAGAGCCACACAGCAACTATATTAGTAGTATAGTTGTAGCATGAATGGGTCGGTTCGACCGGGGAAGGACCACGCTCTCACAGAATACCAGCGTCAAATAGCCTTAACACTGCTGTGTTTCGTATGGTGAGTGTAGAGAACCGAAGACCCTTTTTACTGGAAAAGAGGCATTCCATCTTGGTCCTCACGGGTGACAACGCATCTGCATTTTGATTCGCAAACGAGGATAAATGTAGATGTCTTTGCCACAGCAACCACTTACCATCAGGTGGACTGTGTGCTCGTTTGTCACCCTATCCTATAAAAAAAAAACAAATATTTGTAGTCAATATATTCTAATTGTAAATACATAAAAATGTGCTAAAGATTCATAACACCGTTAAACACAAATTGTGATTCATATGTACATATCCGAAACTGGAAAAGTTTCAATTGAAAAGGTTGTTTACCTCTTGATATGAGAAATAAGTTAATATTTGGTATTATTTTTCATAAAAAGTTATGCTACGTTTAAAGTAAATTTTAAAATAAGCGATAGAATTAACTTTAAAATTGAATTTTTTCAATATATCGCCAATTTGGTCGATAAACCTTCGTCTAGGGCGTCCCTTCCCGACTCTGCCTTTCACATTTGCAATATAGATTTGCTTTGTCACTCCTTCCTTGACCAAACCACCGAAGCAAGCATCACCTTGCAAACCACACTTTTCTCTTATCAAAAATATCTCACCCTGTCATTCAGATTCAGCTTTAACATACTCCTTAATGATTTTTTGTTTTCTTCTGACACACTTAACTTTCACTACCATACGTTAAAGTAGGGACTAACACAGCATTATAAATATCCATACGTAGATTTTTTGACACGTGTCGCATACCTCATTAAGTAATATAGAGATAAAACAAACATTTTATTTGCTATGCCAAGTTTTATCAAATACAAGAAACACTGTGAAAAACGTGAGTCTATTGTTACTTCTACCATGCCGCTACCTAACAAAATATTTTTGGTTTTTAGGCGAATCGTAAATTTTATAGTACGCGAACAATGTGGAGTAAGTTTAATCCCTTCTATCACCAATAAAGTTATTTCTGGTTCATCTCATTCATCACCGTTTCGTCCGAAATGATGATGCACTTTTCTAATAATCATTTTAACAATTTCACATTTACCATCTAAGACGACAGGTTTTCTACTTTCCTCTGTCAAATTAGACTTAAAATGTAAACGTCCGTTCAAATGAAGGAGGTTATCTTTTCCTACTTCTAACGCTGATTTGCTTAAGCGTGAACTTCTTTCAATATTTCTACCCATTTTTAAGCAGTTTGCTTCCGAGTGGAAACACTCGTCTTGAATGAACTTCCAGATTAATAGTTCTGCCTTTCATAAAAGTGCCTTTCCAACGCATTGTCGGGTCCTTTAATCGACTTTGCTAAAAATTCGTCGGAACACATAACCGAGTTTTCCGGCGGATTGTCGCGTCTTTTAACCGACTTTCCCAATATCTTAAAGTTTTCCACCGCTTGTGAGATAAGATACGCGGAATTGCCCTTAGGAATCTTCTAAAACTGCTAAATCGTCCGTAGGCGGGTAGACTTAACGGTTCTCCCTTTCTTAGCGTATTTACGCTTTTCGGTGACTTTTATTCATCCATTTCTAAACTTTCCTTTATGTCCACTTGCGTGGGCCATAAATCAGGACTTCAGGTCCTTGAAACCAGCGATGACTCTCATGGAAGGTCAGCCAGTCGATGAGCAACGAATGGTTTGAAAGTACGAAGATCTTATTTAATCCACGCTAACATTGTACGTGAGTCCGTCCAGATTACTCGTTCAAATATTTTATATTCTTTGACCGATGCAGCTAGTCGGCTGCCCATAAGAGCTGTTTGTAATTCAAGCCTGGAATTGATATCATCTTCAACGGCGCTCTTCGTGCCTTAGCGGCGAGTAAATTAATTTGCCTTTCGTCCATGTTGAAATAATGTACCGCGGCAGCGTACGCTCTTTCACTAGCGTCTGTAAACGTATATAGCTACCCCCTGCTGATGTCTTCAGCAACGGGTCTAGATTTTTTTAAAAGGATACGAGTGACAAACGAGTACAAAGTTCACCTGATGGTAAATGGTTGCTGTGGCCCATAGACATCTACATTTATTCTCGATTATGAATCAAAATGCAGGTGCGTTGTCACCCGTGATGACTAAGATGGAATACCTCGTTTCCATTAAAATGGGTCTCCGGTTCTCTACACTTACCATACGAAACACAGCAGCATTAAGCTGCTATTTTACGCTGATATTCTGTGAGAGCGTGGTCCTTTCCCGGTCGATACTAACCCATTCGTGTTACAACTATACCCGAAATATAGCTGCAGCATGGCTCTACCACGTTTGCTGGTACTGGTACTTCTAGATGACCTAATTTCTTAACTTCCGTTAACTACGTGCACCATAACACGTCTAATTCGTGTGGAACTTGATCATCCCAAGAGATGCCTAATCTCCATGCTTGCTGAATCAGCTACTTTCCTTGTACCATTACGGGTGATACGAGTCCTAATGGATCGAAAACTGCGATCACAGCGCTTGTTATCTCCCTCTTCGTAGGCAATCGTACACCTTCGATCACTGCGGTTGGTGTATTGCGAAGACTAATATACAAACTTAAGGTATCTCGTTTGATATACCAAATCAAATCTAGCGTGCGCTCAGCGTGCTCCCTATCGCCTAGCGAGGCACTGTCACTCTTATATTTATCTTCCATTTTACATAAAACTTCGGGTTGGTTAGTGGCCCATCCCCTTAGTTGGAAAGAAGCGTTCATACATGTCGTTTACTATCTTTTAGGCCGTCTTCACGTCGGGAAATGCTTGTAGATAGTCATCCAATAAAATTGCTTTCCGTCGCGGAAGCTTCTTTTGCGTGGAGATGTGTGTAATTTTGCGCATTTCTATTTTTTACATAAATAGCGGTACAAGGAGATGATTATATACTCTAGATTATATACTCTTCTGGTGGCGAGTCACGATTGTGCCGCCACAGAAATCGGAATCTGTTCCTGTTTTCCTCGCGAATTTCCACTTGCAGGAACATCTATTTAATATCTGCCATTACTGCCACGCTTCCTTCTCTGAATCGTAGCAGTACGACGAATAATGACTTAAAAAGTCAGTCAACAATGCATCATTAATTTTCACGGTGGTAGAGCCACGCAGCATTTTTTGCTGTTGCAGGTATGGGCCGGCTCGAGCCGGGTTGGTACCACGACCTCACAGAATACCGGCGTGAAGTAGAGGCTCTGCTTCTGCGTTTCGTCTGGTGAGTGCAGGTGGCAGGAGGCCCAATTTCCCCCCACCCCCCATCAACATAGTAGCGGAATTACACAATAGACTACCCCAGGACGGTACCAGTACCCCTGGTACCTCTGCTCAAAAACATAACTGCTCGGGGCAAACTGAGCACAACTGGTTACTTCGCCTACGCGGATTCCAGATGTGGAGGATCATACACCTTCCCTGTTGGACCTTCTGCTGACCTCTCATCCGGACGGATATCAGGTTTCCGTCGATGCCCCTCTCGGCTCTTCGGACCATTGTCTGACCCAGAGTGTGGTGCCATTCACTCTCCCTTCGCGGTTGCGTTCTGCAGGTTGCCGCCGTGTTTGGCATTACAGGTCGGCGGATTGGGACGGAATGCGGTCTTTCTTTGCATCCTACTGGTGGGGGCCGGTTTGCTTCTCGCCGGATGATCCCAGCGCTGTTGCTGAATCTGTCACTGATGTGGTGCTACAGGGAATGGAACTATTTATTCCATCATCTGTGGTACCCATCGGAGGCAGATCTCAGCCTTGGTTTGGTCGCTCCTGTAAGACTGCATTACACAGTAAGCAGGAGTGTTATCAAGCCTGGGCTGCGGCTTCGGCAACTCGGGATGTAAACACCAGCACACTTAAAAAGAAGTATAACTTCGCCTCCAGGTCCCTCAAAAGAGTTATTGCCAAGGCAAAGTCAGAGCACATAGGCAAAATTGGCGAGAAACTAGTTCGCCTTCCTTCGGGAACCAGTGCATTCTGGTCTCTCGCCAAGGCTGTCCAAGGGAATTTCTGTAAGCCATCACTACCATCTCTGCACAGGGAGGACGACTCACTCGCCCAAGATGCAAAAGACAAAGCTGACCTTTTAGGCTCCCTTTTTGCGTCCAACTCGACTCTTGATGACGGGGGGAAAACACCGCCGACCATCCCGCGGTGTGAGTGCTCCATGCCGGATGTGCTGTTCTCACAGCGCTCGGTTCGCAAAGCACTTCTCTTCCTGGACATCCAGAAGTCGAGTGGGCCTGACGGAATCCCCCCAACTGTGCTGAGGACGTGTGCTCTGGAGTGGGCACCGGTCCTAACGCGTCTTTTCCGGTACTCCTACTCCCAAGGCGTAGTCCCGAATTCATGGAAAACAGCTCTTGTCCACCCGATCCCTAAAAAAGGCGACCGCTCAGACCCGTCCAACTATAGGCCTATCGCGGTCACCTCCTTGTTCTCCAAAATAATGGAATCCATTATTAACTGCCAGCTCATCCGGTACCTTGAGGATCACCAGCTGATTAGTGACCGCCAATACGGTTTTCGTCGGGGTCGATCAGCTGGTGATCTTCTGGTCTACCTGACCCATAGATGGGCGGAGGCAGTAGAGTCCAAGGGGGAGACGTTGGCCGTTAGTCTGGACATTGCGAAGGCCTTTGATCGGGTTTGGCACAAAGCGCTTCTTTCGAAGCTTCCTTCCTATGGGCTTCCCGAGAAATTGTGCAATTGGATCACCAGCTTCCTTGTAGATCGGAGCATCAAGGTCGTTGTAGACGGTGCATGTTCTGACTACAAGCCTATTAACGCTGGTGTTCCACAAGGCTGTGTGCTATCACCAACGCTGTTTCTTCTGCATATCAATGATATGTTGCTAACTGGTAACATTCATTGCTATGCGGATGACAGCACTGGTGATGCTCTATACACCGGCCGTGCCAATATTTCTCGGGAAAACGTCGCCGAGTACCGGAACAAACTTGTGTCTGAAGTCGAGTCTTTGCTGAACAAAGTCTCTGATTGGGGGCGACTAAATCTAGATCCGCAGAAGACACAAGTTTGCGCGTTTACCGCTAAAAAGAACCCCTTTGTCGTATCTCCTCAGTTTCAAGGCACTCCCCTTCTTGCCTCAGCCAGTATCGGTATCCTCGGAGTCGACATATCGAGTGACGTGCAGTTTCGTGGTCACTTGGAAGAGAAGGCCAAATTGGCCTCTAAAAAGCTTGGCGTGCTCAGCAGAGCGGGACAGTATTTCATGCTGGCACACCGCCTGCAACTTTACAAAGCGCAGGTTCGGCCTCACATGGAATACTGATCCCATCTCTGGGCAGCGGCTCCCCAGTGCCAGCTCCTTCCACTTGACCGCATCCAGCGCAGAGCGGCTCGAATCGTCGACGACCGAGCCCTTTCCGATCGGCTCGATTCATTGGCACTGCGAAGAGATGTTGCATCCCTTTGCATTTTCTTTCGCATCTACCATGGGGAGTGCTCTGAGGAATTGTTCGGATTAATCCCAGCCGCCAAATTTCACGAACGCACATCGCGGCAGAACTCCCGATACCATCCACACCATCTGGATGATTGGCGGTCCACCACTGTGCGATTTAGAAGATGTTTTCTTCCTCGCACGACTTCCTTGTGGAATCGATTACCATCAGCGATTTTTCCGGACCGGTACGACTTAGGGACCTTTAAGAAAAGAGCGTACTCCTTTTTAAAAGGCCGGCGACGCATCTGCAATTCCCTCCCTGATGTTGCAGTTGTTCATGGGCGGCAGTAGTCACTTACCATCAGGTGAGCCGCATGCTCGTTTGCCCCCTCTCCTATAAAAAAAAAATTAAGACAGCGTCCGCTTGTCCTTGCGGCTTAGTCGAAAACAAGTCTTATTTTCTTCTTTTGAGGGTGGGGAAATGGAAATGTGGTTCGCTTTCTCTGCGTAACCGTTAGATAAGACTTTTGACTTGCTTTTCATATTCTTTTTTCAATTTGAAATTTTATCGAGTTTCTTTTCGATGTTGATCAGGCAGCTTTCAGCATGCGCTTTATTCGACGGCATGCGTTCGTCATCCATATGCCACAAAACACCAGCTTCGTATCTGTTGTCAGGTATATAACGTACAGATTTATTCAAAACGTTCAATGCTCGTTCTTCGGGGTCGTTCACTGGCTTACGCACAGATACACACAAAGACTCAAAACTAAAATAATCCTTGATTAACCTCTCCATGTTCTTATTTCTTGGTGGAACATTTCCACGAATTTAACGACTTTAATTGGTTTAAGTTACGAAGAGACGGCCCCCAGTCCCCGGCGGCCCCGCTATTCCTGGCTACGGTGGCGACCATGGTAACGGCGGGGCAGGGGGTGCTAAGAATCTCCGGTGGAGGTTCGGTTGCCACCTACAACGACTCGACCTGGCAACATACAACGCACGCACCCTGAGGACTGACGAGAAGATTGTGGAACTGGAAGAAGAGATAGACAAGTTACGCTGGCATATTATAGGATTATCCGAAGTCCAAAGAGAGGGGGAGGACACGGTTATCCTCCAATCCGGCAACTTGCTCTATTATCGGGAGGGCGACCATCTGTCCCAAGGAGGTGTGGGATTTATCGTCCACAAGTCTCTCGTTAACAACGTTGTAAAGATTGAGAGTGTGTCGACGAGGGTTGCGTACCTTATACTCAGAATCACCAAACGGTATTCGCTGAAGGTCATACAGGTTTACACACCAACCTCGGCACACCCCGATCAGGAGGTGGAGGAAATGTATGAGGATATCTCTAGAGCCATGCATTCCTCCAAAACCCAATATACGGTGTTAATGGGAGACTTCAATGCAAAACTAGGCACAAGAGAGAACGGTGAGCTGAAAGTGGGAAAATTTGGAATAGGGCAACGGAACCCAAGGGGCCAGCAGTTGGCCGACTTCATGGAGAAAGAGGGACTCTTTATGATGAACTCTTTCTTCCAGAAGCGGCCCCACAGGAAGTGGACCTGGTCGAGCCCCGACGGTTCGACAAAAAATGAGATTGACTTCATTATGACGACCAGACGACAACTGTTCAGTGATGTCTCAGTGATCGCGAGGGTGAAAACCGGCAGCGATCACCGAATGGTTAGAGGCACACTGAACCTAAACTTTAAGTTGGAGAGGTCTCGTCTAATGAAGTCAACGCTCCGTCCCCCTCGTGCTCTAATCCAAATTCCCGAAACCTTTCAGCTCGAGTTGCAAAACCGTTTTCAGTACCTAGAAGACTGCAATGAAGTGGACGATTTGAATGACAAGCTCGTGGAAACTGTCCATGCGGTCGGAGATAAGTTCTGCAAGACCCGCCGTAGAAGAACACAAAAACTCTCCGATCACACTCTTAATCTCATGGCTGTTAGACGGGAGATCAAGCTACAATATTCAACGGATTTGACAGCATACAGGCAACTGAACGCTCTCTTGAAGAACTACAGACCGATTTCCCTTCTGAGCCGCGTCTACGTGCTGTTTTCGAGAGTCATTACGAATCGTCTCGCGCGCAGACTTGACGACTTCCAGCCTCCCGAACATGCCGGTTTCCGAAAGGGCTTTAGCACCATGGACCACATACATACCCTTCGGCAAGTTGTACAGAAGTCCGAAGAGTACAATTTGCCACTATGTCTGGCGTATGTGGACTATGAGAAAGCCTTTGATTCCGTCGAAATTTGGGCGGTGCTGCAGTCCCTTCAGCGGTGCCAAGTTGACTGTCGGTATATCGAAGTGTTGAAGTGCTTGTACAGTAGGGCTACGATGGCTATCCGAGTACAGAACCAGAGTACGAAACCTATCCAATTGCAGAGAGGTGTAAGACAGGGTGACGTCGTATCCCCGAAACTCTTCACCGCTGCATTGGAAGACGTTTTCAAGCTTCTGGACTGGAAAGGATACGGTATCAACATCAATGGCGAGTACATCACTCACCTTCGATTTGCCGACGATATAGTCCTTATGGCAGAATCGCTGGAGGACCTAAGCACTATGCTCAATGACCTCAATAGTGTTTCCCAACGGATAGGTCTTAAGATGAACATGGACAAAACTAAGATCATGTTTAATGTCCATGTCACACCTATGCCGATAGTTGTTGGGAACACTAAGCTCGAAGTTGTTGACGAGTATGTTTACCTGGTACAAATAGTCCGACTGGGTAAGTCCAACTTCGACCGAGAGGTCAATCGACGGATTCAACTCGGCTGGGCAGCGTTCGGGAAGCTACGACACATCTTCTCGTCAGACATACCTCAAAACCTTAAAACGAAATTGTACAACCAGTGCGTGTTGCCAGTGATGACTTACGGAACTGAGACGTGGTCCTTCGTGACGTGATAAACTCAGAAATGAGGATATCCGCAGTAGAACCAGAGTGACCGACATAGCCCAACGGATTAGTAAGCTGAAGTGGCAATGGGCCGGCCATATAGCTCGAAGAACCGACAACCGATGGGGAAGAAAGGTTCTTGAGTGGCAGCCTCGTACCGGCAGGCGAAGTGTAGGGCGTCCCCCCACTAGATGGAGTGACGACCTGGTAAGATATGCAGGAAGTCGATGGATGTAGGTGGCTCAGGACCGTGCTTTGTGGCATTCTTTGGGGGAGGCCTATGTTCAGCAGAGGACTTGTGAAGGGCTGTAATGATGATGATGAATTGGTTTAATGCCATCCGTCATGTAACCATGTAAAACCTAACCAAGTTTGGTGAACGATGCCAGAGGTAGGTTCTTACCTCCTGAAATTAATTCACGAGTAACTATGATATGAGGTGCCAATTATCCTGACCAATTAATATGGTAGGTCTGGACCTTTCATAAATTAACTCGTCTTCTATTGGTGTCAAATGAGGACACTGTCGCAATAATTCTCGGCTTACCGATTGGGGAGAGGTTAAGTGTCTTAATCATTTGCTCTATATAATCCTATAAGTCACTTGTAAATAATTCTTTAATCTTGATATTCAAGCGATACGAACTAATTCACTTGCCCCCTATGTCCTCAATACGTAATTCTTCTTTGACTTCATCCTCACTCGAGTCGATTTCCTGTTACCGGTTGAGGCGTGCTAACTCCGATTGTGACTTAGCAGCAGAAGCTCTGCTCGTTCGAGCTCTGAGCGTTCGAATGTTATCCGCGCCTTTAATTAGTCTCTAACCTTTGCGTGACCCATTTTCATTTGTCTGCCCGATCAACGTTTGTGAATGCCGCTTCTTCGGTTCCAAATTGACCCACATTTCGGCTATCGCTTCACTTCTGGACACGACAGATTTCTGCGCGACGCTGGCCTGCGTACAACTGGTGTCCGTCTTGTTGCTTGTCACTGCCAGAAGCGGTCTCGAGTCCCATGTGTTCGTGGATGTCTCGGTGTTAGCCCCACTTGAAGTAGTAGCTGTGGTAGCTCTAGATGATTTCACTTCTTTCGCCTTCCTTGAAACTCCTGTCCTTGTCCTAGTCTCTTCAACCTTCTCATTTTGGTCTTGTGCCCTCTTCATCTTGCAGGAGGGTAATTGTCGGCCTACGGTCCCTATGGTTCCTACAGCGCTACAACCCTACACACCTATCAATCTTGGACGGGGCCTACCGTCCAAGATTGATTAATCCGGCTGACTGTTTAATATGTCTGCGAAAGTCCAACTGAAACGGTCCTACAGACGGGGTCAACTGTTAAGTGACCTTCTGCCCCAAGAGACTGATATCGCACCACGTTGGGTTCGGATATAACGAGGTGGGCGTGATCCCTGAGTTGTGCCACTCAAAGTCAGTCTGTCGCCCTTTGTTAAAAGAAAGGTTGGACGACTAAAATTACGGGTCCCTATCCTGGTCTTGATGTCAGGTGAAGTGGACTAAAACTGGAAGCTGGTCCCGAACGAATTTCCAAATTACCAGTTCACTATCCTAATACGCGAGCTATACGCAAAAGAGAACCGGCCGCCGTGCGCCATTTCAACATATTTTAACATTGAATTTCATCATTGCACCCTTGTATTTTACCCCATATCTTCATTTCTTTAAAACATATGGTTACACAATTTTATTTATAAGAAACACATACAAAGTCTTATCATTATGTGATACATTACATCGTTATCACATAAAAACATATTAAAATTTTCAACAAAATACACCTATTTTACAAAACATTTTCACAGTTATAAATCTTAAATATTTAACATACATGGTCAAAACAATAATATTTATTAATAAACATGAATATCTTAACTAATACAGTAGTTTAATTCACAAATTAAATGCATTAGTATGCTTTAATTTGGCTTTTAATTTTCTTATATAAATCTATTATTATTTCACCATTTTAAGCACTAGTTTAGGCACTTTTAACACAGCACTTTGCTTATTAATACACACATAATCCTGAAAAATTTATTACTGAAATTTTCACAAATTGATAAAGTTTTTTTTTATAGTACATTATTTAGACAGTTTTTAACTCTCATACAACATGAACAACCAATCTGTGCGTAACTTTTATCATATCAAGAGGAGGCTAGTCGAAAAGACATTACGCTCTCGAGCGATTGTGTAAGTTGACCGCGCTCTCGTCCCCGTACGTTGAGTGCCCTCTCGCTCTCGCGCCTCCGCTCTCCTGCTCGTCACCGTCGGTTTGCTTGTCTTTGCTTACCGTTCTTGCCCCCCTGCCTCCCGGTGGGGAGGACCGCATATTGTTACTGTTTTTTTGTTATTTGTTTTGATTTTGTTATTGGCCCTCGTTGCGTCCATCTCAGCGGCCCCTACGGCTGCCCCGCAAACCAACTCGCCCGCGTCTCACGACTCCGACTCCATGGAGTGCTCGGACTCTGCGTCCGTAACGTCGTCCTGCCGGAAGAGATCCGCCACCCAAACCGACACTTCATCTGGTAGCTGCTCCACGGAATCCGATGGAACAGATACGGAAAACACTTCCTTCACGAAAGTGAAATCAAGGCGCGGCCGTAAACGCGCTGCGAAAAATTGCACCCCCCTCCCCCCGTCCCGGAAGGCCCTGCCACTACCCTCATCTCTGACGTACCTACCGCTGCCTTAAATCCTGCAGCCTCCGCCGCTGCCTATACCCCCGCTTTATAAGCCAGTAACTCGCTGCGCCCCACACCCTCGCCAAAAAACAGGTCCCGCCCCTTGTCTTTCTCAGAGACAAGGCGCAATTTACCCGTCTCTCTAAAACCTGCTATAACGCAGGTATCAAGTATGATCAGGCCACCAACCTCGGTGAAGCCATCAAAATAATCCCCCAATCCATCGACGACTTTCGTTGCCTCACCAGGCTCTTCACGGCCGAGCGTGTGTCCTACCACATGTACGCTTTTCCGGAAGAGCGTAAAGTCAGGGCAGTAATCTGCGGAGTTCCCTTCGAATTTTTCTAAAACTCTTCAGCCAACTGCTCTGCCTCCCCTCCCCCCCACAGTGCGTTAAGTGCCTAGACCCCCACAGCTCGAAAGAGTGTTCTCGGCCAGTAAACGCCGAATCTCCACCCGCGTGCGTCCTGTGTCAGCAGTCTGGCCACCCGGCTAACTACAGAGGCTGCCCTCGTGTTCCTCATCCCCGTCCTACCAAAGCTGCCATACCAGCTCCACCGTCGGTCAATGAAAAGTCATTCCCCGCTCTGAAATGCCCCGTCAAGACCTTTCCCAGCCCCTTAAGGGCACCTCTCGGCCCTCTCAGTGTCCCTATAGGCCCCCTCAGGGCCCTCTTCGGCCCCCTCCGGACTTCTCACAGCCTCCAGTTTTCCCCTGGAACCCCAAAAAGGCCGACTCCCAGCGGACATCCTCTAATAGGCACAATCCTCATTGGTTGATGACCTGAACACAGTGTATGCTGCTATTCGGAGCATCGACATTGGGGAGACTCACGGTCGTATTAAGCCTAAGGGTTTATCTCTTGTGTCATTTAATATTCGCGGGTTGTGAAATAACCTGAGATTAAGCTCTTTCTTCGATATCGCGAAGCCGACCTCCTCCTCCTCCAGGAGACTAACCTCAAAACTAATGACCTCAAAGGTCTTTACATCCAAAAATATTATCTTTTTCGTAACGACAGACTTGACCACAAAAGCGGCGGTACTGCCATTTACTACAAGAAGATACTTCATTGCTCCCACATCCCCACTCCACAGCTTACCAACATCGAAGCCACGGTATGCTGCTTAGCCTGGACTGGACATCAGTTCATCGTCATAGCCTCCTGCTACACCCCTAGTGGAACCCTCCCCCTCAAAAAAGATTTTGAGGCTATCCTTTCATTAGGCTATTCAGTCATTATGTTTGGAGAATTTAACTCCAAGCATACTGAATAGACCTGTCTTACTACTTCTCATAGTGGCAAGAAACTGCTTGATATCACGCAGTCTCTTGATCTTACCGTTCACAGTACCCTCGGTGTCACTCACTATCCCGACAACACCGACCACACTCCTGACGTGCTAGTCTTTGCGCTAGTTAAAGGAGTTTCCCTCAACCTCAAGGCAATCGAGACTCTTGACGATCTAAGATTCGACCACCGCCCTGTCTCTTGAATACTTCGCCATCAGCCACCTCAACCCTCTCCACGAAAACCGTCATTAACTGGAAGAGCTTCAAGGAGTCCTTAGCCACAGCTAGGGACTCACAGGACTCCCCCATCTCCCTCTCGTCGGACTTTGGCAGTACTGACAAAATCGACACCGCGGTCGATTCTCTCACTACCCTTATAAAATCCTCCCTTAAGGAAAATGAAAGGATCGTCCCGGTTGCTAATAATAGTCTTCCCCCACATATTAGCAACCCAATAAAAGCCAAGAGAGCTGCTTTCCGGTGAGCAGCACTCTATCCCATCCCCGACTATAAGCGTACGGCCAATCGTCTTCAACGAGAAGTCCGTTCACGCATCTCCGAACTTCAAGACCTCGAAAAGAGCAATATCATGGAGAATATCTCCCCTTCTCATAGAGCGTACTATCAGATGGCGAGAGCTCTCCGCAAAGACGCTATCACTCACACTCCCCCTCTCTCCGGTCCCGATTGTACTATTGCCTTCTAGGACGAGGATAAGGCTGAGTGCTTTGCAGACAGCATCGCCACTCAATGCTCTCCTAGCTCACAACTCACTGACCCCTCCCACATCCAGACAGTGGAGGACCACCGTCAGAGGTCACTCCCTACGACCTCTGACCCTATCACTGTGTCTAATGATGAAATCTCGTCCATCATCAAAGGACTGAAGTCCAAAAAGGCCCCGGGCGCGGATAGCATCTCCAACCAAGCCCTCAAACATTTTCCTGAGCAGGTGATAGCCCTATTAGCTATTATCTTCAACGCCTGCTTCAAACTTAGTTACTTTCCCACAACGTGGAAAGAGGCAACTGTTATGGGTATCCCCAAGCCAGGAAAGCCTTACAACCTTCCCTCCAGTCAGCGTCCCATCAGCTTCCTCAAGGCCATGGGCAAACTCTTTGAAAGAGCCGTCCTCACTCCATAATATATATAATAATATATAATATATAATAAGTATCTAATTTAATACAAAACTTATACGTTTTACATAGCCGATTACTATGTAACACATTACTTTAAATTAATCTATAAATGAACTTTTGTGTAATTGACTCTCGACCGGGGAATCGAACCCTGAACTTTTGTTTGACAATTATATTGAATCTATTTACTTTTAACGTAGATTACCTTATCATTTGGAATGCCTTATATACTTTAATAGCAATAATTTTAAATAAGAATTTATTTATATTTTTTTTTGAAATGAAAAATGCAAACACAATGCAAAAACAATATAAATTCATAGTCTTTCGACTACTTGAAACTATAATTTGTTATATGGACGTAGCCTAAAATGATATACAAGACAAACAATGGTGTTGCATTACGCAATGACAATTTACGGTATTAATTTTTAGACATTTTTATGTTCGAAATACACCGAAAGGGTTTATTATGAATGAATTAACTGTTATCAAACTATAAAAGCACCTTTATCATGAAGATTAATAATGGATTAATAATAATAAAATTAATAATTAGGCAGACCTACGTTCGGTAGTGAACCAGTATAGGTAGGACAAGAATGATGATATTGGTAGTGTTTATTCAAATATGAGATTATATGCTTTCATTTTAGAAGTAATCACAGGCTAAAATGTAAGCAATATATCGCAAAATTTAGAAATCCATTATTATTTATGATGTATGTGTAACGTCATGTTAGATGATACTAACGACACTTTGATTGATGGTAGTTTAAATATGTATTCCAACCCAAATTTCTAACGGATCACACATTCATCTTATAGCATATGATTAATGGAATATATTAATTTGAATTTCTTGAAAACGCGTATGTTTTCAATATTTATAATTATTATTAGCTCGCTTTTTTCAGCCTACATGCGTGTAAGCTACAACAATCAAAATAGTACCCATTCTATTTTTACTTGACTGCCTATACTACACAAAAGCTAAAAGTTCAAACGAAAACATTTGCTATCACTTAAGGCCTATGAAAGTTAATGTACAGGAGACGAAATGAAATTCTTTAAAATCTCATCAAGATTAATAACCCAAGCAAAATGTTTTCAGGCGACCAAAAAAAACTTTTAAATTTAACCTATTAATTGCATCTTTTTTAATTAAACTACGGAATAATAACCCTATCGGAATTATATACCCCATTACGAGAGTTACAAAAAGACGAGGATGAGGTGATCGCTACCAAGCTATTTCTAATTTGCTTTGTGTGGTTAATTTTGTAACATAAAAGATTGTAAGCTGTTATTTAAAAAAAAAGTCCCGCTGGGTTTATTGCTAGTTCTTCCCAGGACAGAGGTTTTTTCGAACCCGTGGTAATTAAACAAAAGAGTGAATTTCAATAAGTATTATTTATAATCTATATTGAATAAAAAAGTTTCTGTTTCTGTTTCAGACGGCCCTCAGTCCCCGGCAGCCCCGCTATTCCTGGCTACGGTGCGAACTATGGTAATGGCGGGGCAGGAGATGCTAAGAATCTCCAGCGGAGGTACGGTGGCCACCTAAGACGACTCGACCTGGCAACATATAACGCACGCACACTGAGGACTGACGAGAAGATAATGGAGCTGAAAGAAGAGATGGACAAGTTGCGCTGGGATATTATATGATTATCTGAGGTCAGAGAAAGGGGGCGGATATAGTAATCCTCAAATCCGGTAACTTGCAGATGTCCCAAGAAGGTGTCGGATTTATCATTCACAAGTCTCTCGTTAACGACATTGTAAAGATTGGGAGTGAGTCGACGAGGGTTGCGTACCTTATACTCAGAATAACCAAATGGTATTCGGTGAAGGTCATATAGGTTTACGCACCAACATGGGCACATACCGATGAGGATGTGGAGTAAGTGTATGAGGATATCTCTAGAGCCATGCATCCCTCCAAAACTCACTATATGGTGTTAATGGGAGACTTAAACTAGGCACAAGAGAGAATAGTGAGCTGAAAGTAGGGAAATTTGGGATAGGGAAACGAAATCCAAGGGGCCAGCAGCTGGCCGACTCTATGGAGAAAGAGATTCCTTATAATGAACTCTTTCTTCAAGAAGTGGTCCCACAGAAAGTGGAACTGGTCGAGCCCCGACGGTTCGGCAAAAAATGAGACTGACTTCACTATAACTACCAGACGACAAATTTTCAGTGATGTATCAGTAAAACTGGCAGCGATCACCGAATGGTGAAGGCACAGTAAACCTAAATGTTAAGTTGGAGAGGTCACGTCTAATGAAGTCAAAGTTCTGTCCCTCTCGTGTTCTTATCCAAAGTCCCGAAACCTTTCAGCTCGTATTATAAAATCATTTTCAGTCCTTAGAAGACTGCAATGAAGTGGACAATATGAATGACAAGCTTGTGGAAACTGTCCATGCGGTCGTAGCTAAGTTCTGTTAGACCCGTCGCAGAATAACACAAAACATTCCGATCACACTATCAATCTCATGGCTGTTAGACGAGAAATTAAGCTGCAGGCAACTGAACATTCAGATCTCCAAGTATTGAAGAAGCGATCGAGCGAAACCGAGGCTCCAAAGTCTTTGGCAGAGGACTGGCTGCCAGAAAGAGCCAACTGTCAAATCTTAAGACCGAATGTGGCAGCATAATCATTTTCAGAGGCTCGTCTGCGTGCTGTTTTCAAGAATCATTACAAATCCGCTCGCACGCAGACTCGACAACTTCCAGCCTCCCGAACAACCCGGTTTGCGAAAAGGCTTTACCACCATATACCACATACAAAACCTTCTGCAAATTGTACACAAGACCAAAGAGTACAATCTCCCACTTTATATTGCGTATGTGGACTATGAGAAAGCCTTTGATTCCGTAGAAATATGGGTGGTGCTGCAGTCCCTTCAGCGGTGCCAAGTTGACTTTCGGTATATCGAAGTGCTGAAGTGTTTGTACAGTAAGGCTACGATGGCCATCCGAGTACAGAAACAGAGTACGAAACATATCCAACTGCAGAGAGGTGTAAGACAAGGTGACGTAATATCCCCGAAAATCTTCACTGCTGCATTGGAAGACGTTTTCAAGCTACTGGACTAAAAAGGATGCAGTATTAACGTCAATGGCGAGTACATCACTTACCTTCGATTTTCCGCTGATATAGTCTTTATTACAGAATCGCTGAAGAACCTAAGGACTATGCTCAATGTTGTCTCCAAACGGATAGGTGTTAAGACATGGACAAAACAAAGATCATGTGAAACGTCCATGTCACACCTATGTCGGTAGTTGTTGGGAGCGCTAAGCTCGAAGTTTTTGACGAGTATGGTAGGAGTAGGGACAAAGAGTTCGACTAGGTAAGTCCAACTTCGACCGAGAGACCAATTGACGGATTCAATTCGGTTGGGCAGCGTTTGGGATATTACGACACATCTTCTCGTCAGGCATATCTCAAATCCTCTAAACAAGATTAATCAACTAGTGCGTGTTGCCATTGATGACCTATGGATCTGAGACGTGGTCCTTTACTGCTGGCCGTATGATGAAGCTCAAGGTCGTTCAGCGAGCAATAGAGAGATCTATGCTCGGGGTTTCTCTGTGTGATAGACTTAAAAACGAAGATATCCGCAGTAGAACCAGACTAACCGACATAGTCGAACGGATTAATAAGCTGAAGTGGCAATGAGCTGGCAATGTAGCTCGAAGAACCAACAACCGATGGAGAAGAAAGGTTCTCGAGTGGCAGCCTCGTACTAGCAGCCGAAGTGTAGGGCATCCCCGCACTAGATGGAATGACGACCTGGTAAGACATGCAGGAAGTCGATGGATGCAGGTCGTTTGGGATCGTGATTTGTGGCATTCCTTGGGGGAGGCCTATGTTCAGCAGTGGATTTGTGAAGGGCTGTAATGATGATAATGGTGATGACGGAGCAATAAAATAAAGTTGTATTTGACTTTCTCTATTAGTGAGAATATTTCTCGCGTCTGAATTACCAGTCTGCTGAACATTTAATATCTTATAAAGTACACTTAATAAGCGGCTTTAACGCTCCTGCCTATCATTGTTCTAAGTATTTAAAGCATATTTTAAGATTGAAACTTGGTATATGTTTATTGCACCACCTGTTGAAGGTTATTTGACTGTTTATTTTTTCTTTTCATATTTCCTCTTATGACATTCACGAAGTAAAAGATGCTTTTAGATGGACTTTTTCACTTAAAGAATATTCAATACTCAACCCAACCCAAATTTCGGCCTGTAGCATACCAAATATTTATAAATAAGTAGGTATAGTTTGGAAATTAAAATGTATCTAAAATAATAATACCTAATACTATTTCTCAACTTACCGGGGAGAAGAATGAAAAGAAAAAGTATTATGTTTTTTTAGCTATTAGCGTCTATGCGAGCTTATCATATTTTCAAAGGAATTTATTTAAGGGTTAAAATTTTCCTGAAGAAAGAAACAACATAGTAAGTTTTAGATGTAGATAAAAAGTAGACTGGGCCTATTAAAACCATTCAACCACAATAAGCGCCAAAACTCTTGGAACGTAAGAAGTAGGACTGTCTCGTACGATGGTCCTATTGCTTTTGGTAGGCAGAAATTTAATTCTCCTTACAACAGTTAGAAGGAATATTAAAATATATTGCATCATAATTTCTGCGACTTGGTTTCACGCATTCTTCGTAAATAAACGGGATAAAGCGTGAGAAAGAGAGCGAGAGAGGGAGAGAGAGAAAGAGTTACGATAATATCGAGTTCTACAAATCGTTGCATGCAATTCGTTGCAAAACTTTTGGTTTTTATTATTTTTTATTTATAAAACTGAAGCGACAAACGAACCCATAGTCCACCTGCAACCTAACCACCAGAGAGAGAATACAGCAGTGCAAGCTCTGATATTTGGTGGTAGAAAAAGGGCGTTACCTGCCCAGAAGGTCTCCTAAGTGGAAAGAAGTCTTAATGTTTTATTTTCATGTTTTAATTGTATTTTAAACATATTCTTATATTATAAAGTATTTGTGTAAATTAAAAAATAATAATGAATAAATAATAAGTCGTTAATTATACGTTTCTTATTAAAGTAATAAATTGACTCTATAAATATGTAACAATATATCAACTTAATGAATTTCACAAGATGCGAATGAAGAATGTGTGACAAATGATATCTTGGTAACATAAGTAACGATGCGTGTTTACCGTAGCGCTGTGAACATAATTAGAAAATACCTTCAACATGGTGGATTTGAAGATTTAACTTCAATGGGGCTCTAAATAAATATTGTAAGGAATTCGCATTCGTGATCTAATGATTTCCAGTTTACGATTTTCAAAGGTTAATTAAAATTGATTAATTAAAATTCTATATTTTGGGAGAATTGTATAAGTTAACTCTTTTTCGATGAATGAACTGATCTACACGACAATATAGACAATTTGATTTTATTTATATTAAACCTCAAAATCAGTTTTGATTTTAATATTCCAAATCGCGTTTAGTATTAAAGTAATAAATTTAAATATTACTTTTTTTATAAAGAGAACAACTTCCGAAAAAGTATATAGTCGATTAAAGTAGAGTCAGGTGAAAACAACGAAGAACACATTGATGAAAATAGACTATATTAATTTACTAACTACTAATTTCTAGAAGAAAATGTAGAAAAGATATTCAATTTGAAAAAACTAGTGACAAGTGTCACTTACTAGGTCTTCACTCCATCTAGTGCGAGAACCGCCCTTAACTTCGCTTACCGAACTGTATATTGTATTTTAATTCTAATTAACTACTTCACTGTTGTCGGCGGTTACTGAGCTTGGTTTACTCGCCTAATATTGAATTTGAGGGGCGTGAGTATTTGCTAACACGGCAAATTTACATATTACATACATATATTTCAATATATTACTTTATGCGCAGGAACCAAGACACACGTAGTTTTAATTTTGTTCACTGCAAGTTGTATATTAAATTCGAAGTGGAGGCGTAACAGAATCTACTATTCTCGTGGGGTTTGTTAGAAGCGAAAGAGGGGAATAAAACTGGGGACGGGCAGCATTATCTTCCTGATAATGCTAAAAAAAAAGAAAAACATGGTCTCCAACCTGCCTGCCAAGCGTAGCAGCATCTATGGCAAATATTTACTTAAGGCTTACTTAAGGCCGCCCCCATAGATTGCCCTATGAGGCAATCTATGGGGGCGGCCTTAAGCAAATGATTTTTGATAGGTTGTAATAAATAGTGATATTTTACCAATATTCATACATTGAACACGGTACGTCAGTACATTGTGCATTGTGTGATGCTTTTCGCTTTTAAAACATGCGTAATGTTACAAAGCGATGAAGGTTATCACTTTGTAATATTACACATGCATTTCTAGTGTATAGTCGTGATATCAGTCGGCCGATCGTATGAAACATATTTCTATTAATTAGCACAAATGATGCACATGCACATGCTTGTGTAAAATTTTATTTTTCCTTAGGGGGCGTCTATGTTCAGCAATGGACTTGTAAGGGGCTGTAACAATAATGATGATTATTATTTTTATTTTATGTGGTAGAGCCACGCTGCAGGTATGCTAGCTAAACATAGCTGCAGCACTAATAGGTCGGGTCGACCGGGATAGGCCTACGTTCTCACAGAATACCAGCGCAAAACAGCAGAATAAGTCTATTTCGTTTCTTTTGGTGGGTGTTGAGATCCGGATACGCTTTTTACTGGTAACGTGGCAAGCATTATATCTTAGTCCTCACTATTGACAATGCCTCTGCATATTGATTCTTAATTGAGAATAGATGTAGGTGTCTATGGTGTCTATGACTGTGTGTTCGTTTTCCACCCTAATTCTATAAAAAAACAATTAATCATAACGTTTAATCTTTAGTTGAATTTTCACGTAATGTAAATTTTTCAACATATTATGTTAACTACGCAATCTATCTTTTTACCTACTTCTACCCACATATAAAAAAGTCTACCGACCCACCTACCTACATATATATCTCATAAAAATGTGAAACCCTGTGCTTACGTATCCTCTTATCGAACATTTACAGTGAAAAAGTTCAATGAATGCGAAAATTCATTTGAAGAATTCTGTAAAGTGCTGACAGTTAAAAAGTTAATGTATATTATTTAGGTATAATTAATTTTAAGTTCTTAGTAAAATTTAATAATTAAAGTTAGTAAAATAATTAAAAATTACCTTTTGAAAACTCATACTCTTTTTCATTTCAAGCTGCATACATTTACATCACAAACAAGAAAACAAAAAACATAAAAAGTCTTAATGTGTGTTCTTGTGGAATATATGTATGGAAAAACGCCTCCTCGACACAGGAGATAAGCCTACTCCACGATACAGGGGAATTTTTTTGTAAACAACTAAAAAAGGATAAAAATATTAAGATAAATATATTTTCTTCAGAAGTATTTTGTCATTATACCTATATATCATCTATCTACTGGGAGTCATACTTGGCCCGAAAAGAGGCAGTCACCTTTGCTTTACGCCTTTTTATTATTCATCTACGTGTGCGTAAGACGAAAAGCGAGTATGATAAGAGACGCAATATGCATGTACACGTTCAACCACGAGTAAAAACTGATCGACTTCGAGAATTGCAAAAACTATAGCTTTAGATGGTTTCATCGAATAGTTTTATTTTTATTTATTTATTACGAATGTTATCACTGAACGACCAAAGTCTTTATAAAAAATCACAACAAGCAGATGAAATAATAATAAACCAAAATGCTATTCTAGATACCAATCTGTGAATTCCTGTTACTGCTAAGACATGCTACTTGTCGATGCTTCTTTACATCAAAATCTAATGTACGAGTCATGCTGCACCTATATTATAGAAACTGGATAAGAGGCAGTCCTTCCTCGGGGGTGACAACGCATCTGAATTTTGATTCCTAATCGAGGATAGATCCAGATGTCTATGGGCCACAGCATCCACTTACCATCAGGTGGACTGTGTGCTCGTTTGTCATCATAATTCTTTAAAAAAAATCTACTTATTCCGTATACACCACAATTCGGTGACGAAACTTTTCTCATTTAAAAGGCAAACTTGCTCGATGAAATGTCCCGAAGCGTAATCTAATTGCCATTCGAAATTTATGTCAAGCATAAACTGCTGTCAAAAGTTCAGAAATAGGTAGAGGGTCACACCTACTCCGATAGATTCCTGCGTATAAAAAGAGTCGTACCACCAACTTTATTTGCGTGTAAACATCTGCTACTTACAAGATCTGTTAAATCAATATAATTTTAAATAATTTACTAGGTTACCCTTTGAACACGTACACAGGACACGTATAAGTTGTAACAGATTATACATTTGTCAAGTTTAAAAGCTGCAGTGTTTCTTATAATTTAACTGAAGTAATACTGTAAGTGTTGGTTTTTTATTTTTAGTAAAAATAGTTAAATATTCCTTTTCAACCTTTAAAGTCCACATCTAAACATAGGCCTCCTCCATAGATTTCCTTATAGGGGGAAATTTGCCATATATTTTTTAGATGTTATTATAAGAAGACGCTGCTGGTCACCTTCTAGTTTGTTTCCCTATGTCGCCTCCTACGGCACTCACAGGACGATAATGAGTAGTGGATATTCTTGCACTGCCACTACACGGTGGATAGTAAAAAGTTAAGGAAAGTTAACATATCTCTCCTAAGTCTAAAGCAAAGGATATTGAAATATATTAGAGCTGTTTATTAAGGTTTTCTTTTTATGTTTGTATTTTTTTTACCATATAAGTGCTTTATGAATCTGATGGAGATGATTTACGCTAAATGAGTATGTACCATGTTTTCTCTTTTGACAGGTTATAGAGCACTACTTCTCCGTTATGGCTGTCAGAAAATATATAATTAAGGCTGACGGACAGTACAAAATTAAAAGGGTTCCTTGTATGGACACGGCATGAAAAAGATACAGAGTAACTTTATAAAGGTAATGAGAAGAATATTACATGAGAGGAAGCACGTTCAAACACCCTCGTCCTTTAATATCTGAGACTCTGAAAATATGACATGCTCGGAGGGTTCTTTATGAACGTTGCTTTTAAACTGCAACTTGTCGTGTCGTACCTTTGATTGCTTTTTTTGCTGTCGGTAGTCAATCTCGGTATTTTATGTCTGGCTCTGACTTAATCGATATGATTATAGCGTCGTATATCGAAAGCCGTTTTTTTTAGATTTTTGTGGTGTTTCCCATATGCGCCTCTTACTACACCCCGGGGACATATAGGAGTAATAAATTAATTTACGCCGCTCCTACACGGCAAACGAATTATCGTTCACTCATTTTGTTTTCATGAATTAATTATGTGTTTTATAAATTAGAATTGTTAACCTATTCTTTAGCTTCTTATATATATTATCTTAGTCTATCTATTTTATGTGATGTAAGTGCTGCTACCTATGTGGCTCTTACAGCTTCATCTGACACAAGGCTCGATTTATTTAAAAAAGGGAAAGGCAATGATGGATATGGTGATGATGTCGGTTTATGATTTTGTATTGATACCAATTATCATGTCCTCTCTTTTGGGGTTTATTGATCTCGTGTCGGTCGAAAAAACACGTGTCGGTCGACGTTCTGGGCGGTGAGAACCGCTCAGGTACGCGGGTGTACGGTGTGTACGCGGTGTGTGCTGGAAACCGTAGGAGGGCGCGATGCGCCCCATCCGTTATCCTACTTGTGCTTGTCCCATTTTGTGTGGGTGTAGTGTCAATGTTGGATGTGCCTGCGACGTTTGGGTCGACGTGGTTGAGCGAGCATGGTTGTTCTATAAGTACGTTACGCAATGTACGGAGAGTCCGCGCGACGTTTGGTATCAGGACATAATTATCTTAGTATATATCTACCTCACTTAGTTATTGTTGTTATAGTTATTGCTAAGCCACTGCGCCGCCGTCCTTTCTTTGTCTCTGACATCTTCTTTTATATATACATATAATAAATATAGTATAACACTTCTTTAAAAAAAGTCTTAAATAATATGTTAATATTGTTAGAATATAACAACAGCCATACCAATACCCAAGATTTCCTGGCGGTAGCTATCCGACACCCCGTGTTCACTTATGTATATTTGTAGGTACAGCAGTGATTTGGCAGCAAAGCAGACCTCTACGCCTCTCATAGTATCTCATGTATATTACATTACATAGACGAGTAGCTTAAGACATTAGTTACCGAAGAATTTTTACTGGCATTCTGAATGGTAATAAAATGTATATGTACAAATAAATAAAATTTGTATTATCAGATTTGTAATATATAAAATATGTAAAATATAAATAATAATTTCCACGAGACCGAACTTCGGGCACGGCGGCCACTATCAAGTTTTTTTTTTTATAGGATAAGGGTGACAAACGAGCACACAGTCCACCTGATGGTAAGTGGTTGCTGTGGCCCATAGACATCTACATCTATCCTCTAATACAAACCAAAATGCAGATGCGTTGTCACCCGTGAGGACTAAAATGGAATGCCTTATTTCCAGTAAAATGGCTCTCCGGTTCTCTACACTCACCATACGAAACACAGCAGCATTAAGCTGCTATTTTACGCTGGTATTCTGTGAGAGCGTGGTCCTTCCCTGGTCGAGCCGACCCATTCGTGCTGCAACTATACTACTAATATAGCTGCAGTATGGCTCTACCACGTATAAAATCTCAACAGAGACTAGCCATCTGCACAATTATAATAGCCAAGTGTGTGCGCAAGTACACTCTTTATTCCCTCGCTCTCATAGTCAGATTAATCCCACACTATAGAAACCCTAATAACTGATTTTTGTCCCTACCTGGGATTCGAACCCAGGACACATGTTCAGCAGTCGCGTGTACGACAAATAAATATAATAGAACTGGTGTACATTTTACTCATAATTAAATGATCACGTTCCTCATAATTCACGTACCTAATTGATAAAATATGTAATAGTTTATAAAATGCGTGATAATAAAAGTTAACTATAAGAGAAGCCAGAAAAGTTACTTAAACAAGAACAATTTTACAAGCTGACATAACAATAGGGTTATAACTTCAAAAAGCTCAAAGCTTTGTCTACTCGAAACGTTTTAAATAGACCTGATTTAAGAGAAACTGAAATGCTTTCAAAGCGATAAAAGCGATGTTCAGAAATGTTTCGGACAGAATATCGAATTCTTGTGTAGATATTTCTAATAATTTCTTCAGTGTCTGCCCATCATGAAAATGTCAAAGGGCCTTTTTATAAGTATTTATTTCGTGGTATTTTAGTCAGTGGAATAAATATTTTTATTAAGCGATCAATAATTTCTTTTTGAATATTTTTTATCAAATATTTAGAATGTTTTGTCGCAAACCGAAGAAAATAGTTCAAACAACAAAATTAATCTTATAACTTGAAACGTTATCTTCACTTGCACAATAGACAATTTTAGTTTCATAAGGAAAAGCGGTGGCCGCACGACTCCCTCTGTCCTGCCCTATCCCGTCCTGACTGTAATGTTTTCTTAAAATTGATACAATACAGTGAACGAGTCAAATTTGTAAGCAAAACTTGCAAATAAAATTTCTCAAATCATGTTCACCTCAATCTGCCCTCTGGATTCTATCATAACCATTACAACCAATATCATGTTCTTTGTTGAACATAAGCCTTCCCTCAAGGAATAATACAAAGTGAGATCCTAAATCAACGAGAAGATGTATCGTAATCTCCCGAACTCTGCCCAGCCGTGTTGGATTCGTCGATTGACCTCTCCATCGAAGTTGGATTTACTAATTCGGACAATAATTTGTCCTGGGTAAACATACTCGTCAATAACTTCGAACGTAGTGCTTGCAACGACTAGGTACTTCTAGGCATAGGTGAAATGTATCACGGACGTTACGTTACGACATAAGCTTAGTATTGTCTATGCTCATCTTAAAACCTTCAAACTTTAAACTATAACTACACCCAAATACAAATTCGTCATATAAAATTAAAGCTCGTAAGATGAAAAGGAAATATTATTAATGTATATTGGATGTATAATGCATTCTAGCAACCCTCTTCAGTCTGCAATGATCAACTGCTGGATACTATGGTTTCTGTAGGTAGGAGAGTTTTGGAACGAAGTTCTTTATCCGATGGTACGGATTTGACGGATGGGGGCTAGGCGACAAAAAGTGTAAGATTTTTCAGTTACGACCCCTTCTGACGAAGTGTAAACGGCCTTGGCTGCTATAAGGAAGCGAGATGGAATAATATTCATCTCCCTCGCACTATTTTTTTATCATGCCATAAAAGAAATATTATTTTATTTTAAATGACGCTTCATTTTAAGAGACTTATTTGTATTTGTTAATTAATAATATAATACGTTTATCAATAATAATATACTACAAAACTAGCTTAGTTCCAACAAAGTGTTCCACAACACTCACGCATGTTTCTTTTAGAGAATTAGAGTGACAAGTGATTACACAGTCTACCTGATGGGAAGTGAATGCTGTGGCCCATAGACATCTACATCGTCCTCAATTAAGAATCAAAACGCAAATGCATTGTCACTCCTTTGGATCTCTATACCCAGCATATGAAACACAGTAACAATAAGCTGCTAATTTTCGCTGGTATTATGTAAGAAAGAGCATGGCCCCTCCCGTTCGATTTGACCAATTCGTGCTTAATAGCTGCTACATGGCTCTATCACCTATAGAGTTGAGTGTAATCGCCGGTTGGCAGTTTGACAATAGCACTAACAAAAAACTGGCATCGTAAGCGCCGAGTATTGGATTATTTTTATTTAAGTTAAGCATTTTTCAATTATTTTGTTGCACCTTTCTTTAAATGAAAAATATTTTTGACCAATGGTGCAGTCAAAGTTATGCTAATATGACAGTCTGCCTGCCAATCATGGCAACTATGACAAAAATGCCCCCTTTGTAACAACATAGGGGGAGCCCTAAGTTCAGCAGTTGCGTTAAATAAAAAAAATGGAGTCATCACAAGCTACTCCAATTAAATAAGAACAACTATTTATAATTTTAATTAATTAAAGCGTTGATAGTGCATAAAGATCATTTTTTTTATTTTTGTAAAAAAACTCGGAACAAACATCAATTTTCCTGCAACACACTTGCAATTTTTCTAGTGTTGCGGCTGTTCATAGGCGGCAGTGATTGCTATGAGGTGAGCCGCATGCTCGTTTGGCCCTCTCATTTCTATTCTAAAAAATAAGGAGATAGATGCAGCTGCTTTATAATTGTGTATTACGGAAGACTAGGGTGGAGACTTGTATAAGCTCAGGAGCGGACTTATATCATAATAATTAACTAATATATAGAAATGCTAATAAAATGAAGCTGCATTAATAATGAAATCCAATGTAAATAACTACTTCATATTTTCATTATATTGTAAGAAATAATTCAACTTCTGATGTTACAAATTATTCTCAAAATTATTTAAATAAAAGAATACTACTTGGTAACAAACCCTGCTTACTATCAGGACCAAAGTATGCAAACCAACAGCCTCACTACCCATATCAATGTTACACAGGTCAGCCTCTCAGCAATACGACCTTCCTTGCCTACACTAGAATATGGAGTGTAGAGTAGAAGGAGAACCATCTTATAAGGTGCGAAAGTTGAAAAAGTGTCCCAATATATACTGAAAATAGAGGTTTCAAAACCTACCACAATAGCGCTGGCGTCTGAAAAACTACGATATACGCGTAGTTATTAGATTCAACTTATATTTAGTATGTTGTATCTTGTATGGAAACATATACAATACGCAAGTCACTTTTTCTTTTATTGTTTTATTAATATACTAGCTGTTCCCCGCGACCTGGCTCGCGTGTTAGGGTTTTTATGATTTTGCGAGGAACCCTAATTCTTTTTGTAAAATAAAAGTAGCCTAAGTAACTCCTTATGAAATCAGCTATCTATCAGTGAAAGTCCCGTTAAAATCAGTTCAGCTGTTTCGGAGATTAGCCGGAACAAACAGACAGACAGACAGACAGACAGATATACAAAAAAATTTAAAAATTGTATTTTAGTTATAAGTACCGTATTTACTTTCTTATGCATTTAGTAAACAACTGTAATTTTGACATTATAAATAGACACTTCAATTTTATTTATTTGTATAGATATAGATGGAATACAAATATATTAGTCCTTTTTTGTTCCGAGCATACGATTTAAATTTGTGCTTGCATCCGGATTAGGGTTACAATATATTGCCGTCCTATGTCGGTGATACCAAAGGGCCAATCGACAAATCTTGTCAGCTGGAGACCGAAGTTACAAATATATATATACAAGGTTATTTTGCAATAACCGGCCAATGGTGTAGAAAAATTAATTAAAAAAATTTCAATAAAACTGTCCTTTTTATCTTTTAAATTCGAAATGCATGATAAAGCATGATTTTACTGCCCACATTCGTAAGGGTCGATCGGGAGGCAAAAATGTTGTTGAACATAAATCACATTCAATCTAGGATAATTTCAAATAAAAGTAGAAGCCTTATTTACTGGTATTTTTAAAAACTGCAATAACGGTATATAATTATTTATATATTTCAATTTAAGTTTAAAATTTGGCTACTCTGAAAGATAACCCTGTATATATTATATCTACAATAGATCATTATGATCCAGATTGTATGATTAAATGTTTACAAAATACTCATACACATACAGAGTCATTGAAGCTCAAAGACTAAGCGTTCGTTCTAAATTTTACAGTACACGAGTAACCTGGGTTCGATCGCCTCAGGCTTACTTTTCTACCGACTTCCTCATAACTTTTTTCTGGTTGAACCGATTTCAATAATTCTTTTTTATTTGAAATCTGCTGCTTCTCATGTGGTCTCATACAAATTTCATCAAGATCTGACCAATACTTTTTGAGTTATTCTTAATATATATACATAAAATAATATTGAAGTCGGTTGTACAATATTTATAATTTCAAATCATACTTTTTTACTTTTACTCATGAATTCCATATATTCATCCTTTATCTATCCGAAAAAAGAATAACCAAACAAAGGAAGTGTTATTATTACATATTTGATATTACAAGATAATTTTTGTGAAGTCGAATTAGGTCCCTATTTCCGTTAATTGCTGCTGCACTAAATGAGAGCAGCGCTGGTTTTCATATTAGGCCCAATATTGACTCCACAATCTATTCATATTTTAATTCATATTACAACTTTTTGAATTACTTGATTCATTCTGTCATAAGCTTACATAGGTGGCCCCTACTAGATTCAGCGACGACTTGATGAGATATACAGGAATCGATGGATTGCTGTAAAAGTCCACAGATGCAGGTGGTTCAGAACCATATTTTATGGCATTACTTATATTCAGCAGTGGACTTGTGAAGGGCGGCAGTAATTAAAAAAAAAACATTAAATGTATTTAAAACTAAAAACTCATTTCCTAATCTACATGTTTACTAAATAAAACACATTTAGTAAAATGTGTTTTAGTAAACATTGTATTTTTTATATTAAATAATCCCTTTACGAGATTTTAGCCAAAAATTTTATAAAGTTACTAAGTATAACATATTTAATTACGAGCAACCAAAGTTTTATGTACAATAGTCTAATAATAGACTGTAAAAAAGTTTAAATCAAGAATTGCGGACTATACAGGTTTAATTATAATTCAAAGTGGTCAATGTGTTAAAACAAAGCAACTTCCTACTTTGACCATCTCTTTGAGGTCCTATTTTAGATAATGTATTATAAATCAGTTCATAATAAAAATATTTTATAACATAAATAAATGTTACCTACAAATTAATGATTTTGTGTTCTAGCGAACAATACGAGTACATGAGAACATTCCGACTCCTTCTTTGGCTAGGGGACAATGAAACGGACTTGACCTAGCCCTGAGGTTAAGTCCATTTCATTGTCTACTGTTAAATGAAAGGCTTCTTTTATTTTATTTTTCTTGAGTTTGAAGTTTGAATGACTCCCAGCCCAACCAGCAAAAACCTAATACTGTATACTGTAGCAATTAAGAGAACGTTTTCAGAAACAATAATTAGTTAATTAGTGTTTTATAAAAGCCCCATCACAATGATGTAAACGTTTATTCAGGTAGGGTTTGGCGAAGTTACGTCGCAATTTAGTGAAACAGTCCTGTTATTGAGGCTCCGTACATCATAACTTTGTACTACAGCTGTACTATAACTGTATCGTGTAACTCTACTCAAAGTTTTACAGTGATGAAATTGAGATGACTTAAAAAAAAAAACGTGTATGTGTACTTAGGTACGCACGTAAGAAGTTATACTTGTTTAGCGTAACAAAACAAAAATAAATGTATTGAAGGCTCTGTGGCGCAGTGGCTTAGCAATAAGTTGCAGCGCTAAGGGCCCCGGGTTCGAATCCCTCACGAAACAAGTATTTGTATGGCCTACAAATAATTTGTTTTTAGTATTGTAGTTTGTTTTAAACCTTATATTTACTCTTAATATTGTTCCACAAAACAAACATACATCAAATATAACAAACTCAGCACACCTAGTCCACTAGCAGTCACCGAAGTATATCTTCAGGTCTTAGTCATACTTATCAGTTCTCACGAAAACTTGAGAGACAATTACGAACTGAAGTTGTCATTTTTAGGTGTCGGTGTGCGCGGTCAGCGTAAAAATCTATTCTCATAATTGTTGCCGAACGCGCCAAAAGAGGTATAACTTCAAAAATAAACGGCAAAGATTTTATGGATAGTACACAAATACTCAATGACCCTCACAACTTGTCAAATTAAATTGTTATCTTCTAATACAGTAAATTTTACATGCGGTTTAAATTTTATCGATAAAGTAATATAGCATTTATAGTAAAATTTTGATGCCTGCCCCCCCCCCCCCCCCTGAGTTATTAAATATTCTAAAATAAAATCCATTAAAATAAATAATGTCCTGAGAGTTGCTATAAAAAGGTGCCTATGTGCTTGCTTTAGGTTTAGTACACAGCTATAGGGTCCCATAGGGTAAACTAAATAAAAGTCACGTGCATAGTCGCTTGTCTAATTTCTGGACGTAATTGACTAAGTGTAGCATTTTCTCTTAAATCTAATTTTCAATATTTAACGAATAGCTTACACGGGCGACAGTTTCCCAACAATATTTTAGATCTACGTTGCAAAAGCGATTACATATCTTTTCTAGGGTTTTAAGGTTGATTATATATTATAGTATGCTATTTTATGTATCGTTAAGGCCCAATAAAATTGATAACAATTTCTGTAAATTCGCTATGGGATATAACAGTTACGGAAACGATTTTTAATAATCTTTCAGTGTTAAAAGACTGTCATCGTGGCAGTTATGGTACTTATGGTAATTAAAGAAGCTATTTGGAAGTTTTATTGCCCAAATTGGATACTTAACGGTGAGGCAAATTGCACCAATGGAAGAATGCATTTGAATTGCTATTAAATGCATTTGAAAAGTACATTAACACAAATTCTCTATAAAACAACATTATGTAAGTCTTTAGAAGTGTAAAATGGCTATATAAATGACGAAACGAAGTCGCTAAAGTACCTACTGTGTTAAAGGCGTGTATTTAAGATATTGATATTAATGTAAACAATCCTTCTTATTTGTTACTAAATGCTGTTTTAGATTATACACCTGAAATACTTTATTAGTATAGAACACACTGTCTTAACTATACTTTTATACCACTTTATTGTAACTTTTAAGTAATTAAATAGATTCCTCAACGGATTTAATTTGCTAGTTGTGGGGGCAAAGCAAGTACTTTTGTATGGTCTATAAATTAAGTGAACAAAAGATTACCATTACGCCGTTTCTTATAAAATATTCATTATTTCATACTGACTAGTTTCAAGTTAAAATTAATATAATAGTGTTTAAAAATAAATTTTCCCAGCCATTGTTCTTCGATATTGATGTCTGCGGTCTTGAGAATTTTTTTTGTGGTTGACTGTCCGCGGCTCTTAAGTTGTTTATAATCTCAAACGGAAGTCAACTTAATGGCACAGCTACGTATATAATGCTGTAGCGGTGATTTAACACTGTTTTATCTCCTGACCCTCAAGTTAAATAAGTTGTTACCCGATAATGTAACTATAGGCCAATGTTTTATATTAAAGATTTATCAAATATTTATTTTTATTTACTACTAGCTATCCGGTCCGGCTTCGCCTGGATAGGATGTGGCGTTATTTAGATTAGAAAGAATGAACGGAGGAAAGAGTGACAAAGCAAATTTATGTTGTAGAAGTGAACGGCAGGGTCGGGAAGGGACGCACTAGACGAAGGTTTATCGACCAAATCGGCGATACATTAAAAATGGGAGGTGTGTCAGGATCGCGCCAAATGGAAGTCCGTAGTCTGCCTACCCCTCTGGGTGACAGTCGTGAGTGTTTGTGGTGTGTTTGAGTTTTGAGACCTTTTTTTTTTCAAAATAAAATTTTACGTTTTTTTTGGTAAAATAGCCTAGATACCTCTTGGCATTGCTCTTTATCTGTTCGTAAAGTTTCATCGCAATCGGTTAAGTCATTCCGAAGATTAACCCGTACAGACAGACAGACATATTTTTTATAAATTGTTATTTTTGTCTTAATAGCATGCAAATTACCCGCTGAGGTTTATAGAAGTGAGTTATTTCAATATTACAGGCAGAAAGTTTAAATTTATTTATATGTATAGATTTTAAAAACCAATATTATGTACATTATATAATAAATCTTTATTTTTATCTACAGTATTAAAAACTATGACAATAAAAAGAGAAAACTAAAACTAGAAACTTAATTATCATATAGTCCTACTCCCCGCGGTATCGTGCCAAGAACGCTGGCTGCGTTTCCCCGTTGAATGGCTATACTTAGCTTTTGAGCGAGGAAAGAACCAGCCATCTTATCACCAGCAGCAACGACCAACCGCGGATGGAGTTCCTTTAGGAACTTCACCGCACGTGGACCCCACGGAGCGATAGTCTCTACAGCAAATGGCACAAATATGTAGTCATCTCTCAGAGACTCATATTTACGCCGCTTACTCAGTTCAGCTGCCTCTGATGCCGCCCCGGCTCTAAACGAGGTACCCCTGAGATGAGAGGCCACCAGAGTGCTTACGCAAGTAGCATCCCACACTAGGGCTTTACCTCTCTCCCAAGAGTTCAATGTCATACCGTCGGGTCTCTTGCCATCGTCTCTAAATATTCCACAAGGCTTTAAAACCGAGGGAACATTTAAAGAGGCAAGAGCCCTTCGGATGACACCGTTCAAAGAACTGTGTCGTGAAAACCTACCAGCGGTTTTATTACATGAATGTCCGTGGAGCCCAAACTTGTTGACGCTGCTACCACAGGGGCACTGATGGGGTTGACAAATCGCCGCTCCTAGTCGGATTCCTACGGCAATGCGAAAGCTTTCCCTATCAAGTAATGTGCCGAGATTACTTGATGGTAAAGCGTGTAACCAGTGACTAGATTCCTTAGTCGAAACAGCTAGAAGGCGTGCCTTATCTTGGTCACTATGGAAATTATGAAACAAATCTTTCTGCACGCCCTGTACCAACGGAATATCCCACTGTTTTTGTTGGTTAACTTTCAGTGGAACATTTTCACCAGGACAGAGCGTTTGCCATGTCTGCCCTGCCTCCGTAGCAAAGCATAGGTCTACATTATTATTTAAAATTATGTTACATAAGTTACTGATACTATGCACGGAAGCAAGGAAAGCAGGCAATGCAACGCTAGAAAGATTTCTCACACCAATGCCACCAAATTTTATAGGTAAAGTAGCTTGAGTTCAGGCTGTTGTATTCAAAGTTAAATTTAGAATTTTTTCTATAGCTATTTTTAGATTATTATCAATATCTTGTAAAATATCCAAACATTTCCAGACTGGACTCGACCGGAGTAAGTATGTAAATCTAGGTACAAGAAGACAATATTTTAAAATAGTAAGAGCTATGTGGGGGTTTAATTTATACAATTTATCAACATGGTTTAAAAACTGATCAAATTTTGTTTTTAAAACAGGTTTAATACTATTGAAAAACAACGGGGCACCTAGCAGATATAGTGATTGCGTACTGACAGTTTTTATTCCTGGACAAATATGATTAAAATTTTGAATTAAAGTGTCTCTATGAGAAGTGGATAAATTATTGGAAAAAAATATTTCACATTTATTGCTATTTGGTTCAAGACCAATATTTTAAAAACTACCTCCTAGTGTACCGTCGTCTAGGTACCAGACATTCAGCTTGGATTTCAAATTTGAAATAATGGGTTGAATTCCCAAACTGCAAAGTGCTGGACCCAGTGGGTCACCCTGCTGAACACCGACGGCAGAATCGATAACATGGTTTTCGTAGAATAAGTTAGTATTTTGACTATAACACTGCCAGACGTAATGATAAATTTCGGGGTTATTGTTAGCCTTTTCTTTCAGCAAGGTTACCTTATCGATAGAGTTAAAAACATTCCTTAGGTCAACCTTCAATAGAATATCTGCATCAGAGTTTGTTAAAAATGTACGCACTGAATGTACCGCCGCCTCACAGCCACCTCTAGTGCCAAAGCCTAGTTGAGTAGGCTGAAATTTGGTCTTAAGGTTAGAGATTATGTGCCTGCAAGCTAATTTTGAAGTTAAGCGTCGAAATGTGGATCCAACGGCAATAGGACGGATACCGTTATCCTTTTTTTGAAGATACATAATCTTGCCCCATATAAGAATGGAATGAAATTTGGATTAATATTACCAGAAAGCATAAAGTTACATAATTTTGTAATGTCTTTAAGAAGTACACCGCCGGGGTCACCGGCAGAAGCGCTTACAAGATCTTTAAGACGTTGAGGCGTAATTCCGTCAATGCCGCCAGCAGAGCCATTCGAAAATGACATAATTGCTTCTAAAGTGTCTTTTTCCGCAATTTGTAAAGGTTGCATAGAAATCTTGGGAGGAAGCGGTAAATCCTGAGACGGTTTGACCGAAGGATGCTTTTGACGAAGGCTTTCAAGAGTTTCGACATTACGAGGAGCCAGGATGTCGTCTGAGAATAAAATACGGGATGCATTTTTTAAGTCGCCATCCATTACTTTCGACTCAACTACTTTTTTTAAATCAAATTTAGGACGTGGTCGAGATAAATGAGTATTAATTGGGTAATCTAAATTTTGAAAAGATGTCTCTTTTAGTTGAGACGTAATTGATTTATATATTGTTTTATCAAAATAAAAATGGGAATACGCGAAAGTAAATAGTTTTTGCCAACTATTTTCACTATTAGTGAAACAATTTTGAATAGTGCATGACAATGCTTTAGCAAGCTGCATCCTCGCACCTCTAGGAATTATTTTAACCACTGGTACATTACGACAATAATTGTAAATTTGCTCCGAAGAAAAGGGAAACATTTGTGTCATTAGAGGAATTGCTAATAGAGTTATGAATTTCTACGGTAGGCTGTGAAGCCGAAATACTTTTACTATGGCATCGTTTAATATGCATATTTAATCTCCTTTTACCTTTAAACAGCCTACCGTCAGCACAATTTTGACACTAGGAAATCCGGCTGTGAATGTAGCGGAGCATAGATATTCATTAATACATCTAAACAGATCTCTACAACACTCAAAAGTCTTTATATTACATATTCATATTAACTTGAAATGTGCTGTACCCCGCATCTTTCCCTGAAGCAATCATTTACGGCCTAAATAAAAGCACTTTACTCTATAAATGAAATATTATCACATTACTTCCCTGGATTTATTCCATATTGATAAACATTGTACATATATAATATGTAGTCGTTACGCTTTGACAGTTGTCAACGGCACAGCAGAAATATTTTCCTTTGTTAATTAGTATTATGCCTGAAATCAAAAAATTATAATTATAACAACTCTTTTATATATTTTCTGATCTTTTTGTTGAACTTTGTAAGTCAGAATTGGCCTCCAAATAACAAAATAAAATAATATAAATATACGTAGCTTTTGACAGTGAAAAATTTTGAAAAAAAGCAAATTTAGTACCAAATTACTTTAAGCATTAAAAGGAATAGACAAGTCATTGTTGCTTCTATAAATATAACAATTACTATTTATGTAGCGAGCTATGGAGAGGGCTATGTTCGGAGTTTCTCTGCGTGATAAACTTAGGAATGAGGATATCCGCAGTAGAACCAGAGTAACCGACATAGCCCAACGGATTAGTAAGCTGAAGTGGCAGTGGGCCGGCCATATAGCTCGAAGAACCGACAACCGATGGGGAAGAAAGGTTCTCGAGTGGCAGCCTCGTACCGGTAGGCGAAGTGTAGGGCGTCCCCCCACGAGATGGAGTGACGACCTGGTAAGACATGCAGGAAGTCGATGGATGCAGGTGGCTCAGGACCGTGCTTTGTGGCATTCTTTGGGGGAGGCCTAAGTTCAGCAGTGGACTTGTGAAGGGCTGTAATGATGATGATGACTATTTATGTTACGGTAAACCTTAAAACAGCAAAAGGTGGCTATATTGATTCATGTGATTTTTGTGGTGACAAACCTCTGATGAAAACTATTATTTAAACTTGGACCAATGCATTATTCATTAGCCAGAATATTTCATGTATAGACTGAATGTGAAACATTAAAACTATATCATTATACCAAATTATAATTATTTAAAAGAAATATGTAATTATTATACATTAATTATATCACATACTATGTACATAAATTACCTCTTAATCAGCATATGAGGTTTGAGGCGTCTGGTATTGCTGTTTGCTTAGTACACCTGTCCAGGACATAAAAGCAAATAGCTATATATATATATATTCCGCATCTAATTTCTGAGAGGAGGAACTTCGATCATCTTAACATACCTCAATAATTTAAATGTCTTACATAAAATTTGTAAAAACGGCATATTTTCTAGACGAACTGGTAATTAAGGCTTAATGTAGGCATACAGTGTAGTGGCGGTGTATGAATATCCACTACCCCATATCGACCCGAAGGTGTCATAAGAGGCCAAAGAGGGAAACAAACAAAAAGATGGGAAGCAGCGTCTGCCAACAACTAGAAAATAAGAAATTGCGGTCGCCAACCTGCCTACCAAGCTTGGCAATTATGGCAGATAAAATAAAAGGGATCCTTGTAAGGTAATCTGGGGGAGGCTTATGTTAAGAACTTGACTTTGACAGGCTGTTTAATTTATTAATGAAAACTGAAAAAATATCGTAGTTATTTTAAACCGACATTCACTCTTGCTTATTTGAAATAAATTTTATCCGGTTTTCCAAAATTATAGAGGAGTTTAAATGCCCAACCAAAATACGATACTACAACGTTTATACAGACTTGAGAAAATTGGGTAATCAATAGGATTTAATTAAAGTCAGCATAAATCACACTGTCTTTCAGAAAGGGTGCGTTTATAATGGTAGAACTCCCTTGATTTCAAAATTCAAGGATAAATGCCATTCTTAAAATAGCTCTTAGAAACAACTGTTAATCCATTTTTGTTTTAAATTTTCTTCGGATATTAGTTTTATATCTACGCGTGTTATTAACAAAAATATTGAGGTATCGTTTTCGTAACACAGGTCAACAATTTCAATAATCTTAAACATAAACATAACATAAACACTCACGCCTGTCACCCAGAGGGGTAGGCAGATATTATGGACTTCCATTTGGCACGATCCTGACACACCTCTCTCGCTTCCTCCACATCCATATACCTACGCATACACGCTCGTCGGTTAAAGGTACTCTTGATTTGGCCCATTTTTAATATATCGCCAATTTGGTCGATAAACTTTAGCCAAGGGCGACAATAATCTTATATGATAAGAAAGTAAATTTATAGCATATATATATCCCCTTGTTGGACAAAGGCTTTCTCTATTATTTTAGAGGGTTATGTAAGTGTCGTCACGTTGTTTCCCTTTAGTACCGAGCACGCCATATATCAGTACTTAAAATTTCAATCAATAACTTTATTGGTGCTGGCAGGGATCAAACTCACATTGTTCGCCTGCTATAAAATTTACGATTTGCATAAAAACAAAAATATTTTGTTAGGTACTAGCACGGCAGACGTAACAATAGATTATCTATATACTTGACCATATCCTCCCAGTTATCTCGCACATATAATAATAATAATAATAGAGCCTTCACTACTGGGGTCACTCATTTGGTTCCTAAAGACCGGAATTCCACAGACCGGAGCAAATACCGCCCCATAACGTGTCTAACTACCATATACAAGACACTAACATCCATTTTGAGCGCGAGAATCACTCGTCACCTGAACTCAAATCAGGTGATGTCGCGGGCTCAGAATGGATGTCGGGGCGGTGGTCGTAGAACCAAGGAACCACTCCTCAGTGACGCGGTCATTGGCAAGGTGATTAAACGCAACCGTCGGAACCTCTCCGCCGCATGGATAGACTATAAAAAGGCATTCGACTCGGTGCCTCATACATGGCTTAAGAGGGTCCTCGAGCTGTATAAGGTTAACTGTACAGTTCGAGACTTCCTCGGGCAGTGTATGGGGCAACGGAGTGCGATCCTTTGTCATCTAGGCGAGCGGATGACGGCTGCGTAGAACCACATAAGGATAAGAAGGGGTATCTTCCAGGGCGATTGTTTGAGTCCAATCTGGTTCTGCCTCTCTCTGAACCCTCTCAGTACGTTACTGGAGGGCTCCGGGAGGGGATTTCAGCTTCGCAAAGGAGATACAATAGTGACCCACCTTTTCTATATGGATGATCTCAAGTTATCCGCCTCCAGTCGCTCTCATCTTATGGAATTACTAAACATCACTTGTGATTTCAGCAATTCTATTAGAATGGAGCTGGGGACGGATAAGTGTGCGGTCCTCCATGTTGAAAGGGGAAGGGTTGCTAATTCTGAGGGTATAGACTAATCTATGCCCATCAACATAAGGACCCTTTCCGAGGCTGAAACATACCGATACCTGGGTATGTCACAGAACATCGGTGTAGATGAGGCGGGTATGAAACAGTCAGTTTGCGATGTGTTTTATGCACGCTTGACCAAAGTGTTTAACAGCCTTTTGTCCGGTGTGAATAAGACGCACGCATATAACGGTTGGATCATGCCTGTTCTCATGTATACCTTTGGCATGCTCAGGTGGACTCAGACCGAACTGAACGCTCTGGACAGAAAAGTCCGCACTATAATGACGTCCCACAGGATGCATCATCCGAGATTGTCAGTAATGAGTCTGTACTTGCCGCGGAAGCATGGTGGGCGCGGCTTTTTAAGCGAGCTTACCACGCATAATCGCGAAGTGTGCAGCCTCCGTAATTACTTTCTGACGAGAGCGGATTATCCATACTATAGGGATGTTATTTCTTGTGATAAAGGACTTACTCCTCTATATTTAGCCAACGAACAATGGCAAGACCCGGCAGTACAGAGCATTTCCGACCGGGAGACTGTATGGACGGAGAAGGAGCTCCACGGGAGGTTCTACAAGGCTCTACATGAGCCTTTCGTAGACACATTCGCCTCCCTCCACTGGCTACGTTTCGGTGACCTCTTTGGGGAAACCGAGTGTTTTGTCTGTGCAATACAGGATCTGGTTATTAAGACCAACAATTATCGGAGATACATCCTAAAGGATGGCACTGTCGACGTCTGTCGAGCTTGTCGCCATCCCGGTGAGTCGCTTAGGCATGTAATCTCCGGTTGTTCGGCGTTTTCTAACTCTGAGTATTTGCACAGGCACAACTTAGTACCCAGGATTCTACACCAGGAGCTCGCTCTAAAATGCGGTCTTGTGGATCGGAAACTGCCGTATTATAAGTACTTGCTGGAAGCCGTGCTCGAAATTGACCGCGCCAGGCTCTACTGGGACCGGACCATCATCACAGACAGAACTATTCTTGTGAATAAGCCTGATATTGTGCTGATGGACCGGGCACAGTCAAGGATATTTTTGGTCCACATTACCATTCCTTATGGCGAGAACCTCGTGAAAGCCGAAACAAATAAGCTGACAAAATATCTGGACCTGGCTCACGAGGTGACCGACATGTGGGGTGGATTGCCGGCCGAAATTATACCTGTAGTCGTCTCTGCGAATGGGTTAATTCCAGTCAGCCTCTCGGGTCATCTGAGGCGACTGGGACTCCGTGACGGACCGCTCCAAGCTCAAATGCAAAAGGCGGTGCTCCTCGATACCGTCCGCATCGTCCGCCGGTTTCTTTCCCTTTCTCCCTAACACTCGGTCGTTTGGTCTCCCCTGCTATTTATGTATTTATTTTATTTTATTGATATTTATATACGTTTACCATGTTTATTTATAATTTTATATTTATATTGCCCAAGCAGATGAGAAAACTTTATAGATACGTCATAATAATAATAATAATAATAATTTTATTGATATTTATGTATGTTTATCATTTTCATTTACAATTTTATATATATATATATATATATATATATATATATATATATATATATATATATATATATATATATATAAACAACCCAACCACATGAGAAAACTTTACAGATAATCCAAAATAATAATAATTTATTGGACTCTCACTTTGACAGAACAGAACAGAAACAGAAACTTTTTTATTCAATATAGATTATAAATAATACTTATTGAAAGTCACTCTTTTGTTTGATTACCACTGGTTCGGAAAAAACCTCTGTCCTAGGAAGAACCAGCAAGAAACCCAGCGGGACTTTTTTTTAAATAACAGCTTGTTCATGATCATCATCAAGATGTTACACAAATTAACAACACAACAAATTAGAAATAGCTTGGTAGCGATCACCTCATTTCCAGGGGTTATTATCATCCATAAATTCCTTAATATTATAATAACCCTTTTTATACAAACTTAGATTAATAAAGTTTTTGAACTTTGAACAGGCCAAACTTTGTATATTTTCTGGAATTTTGTTGTAAAAGCGTATACATCGCCCCAAGAATTAATTACTGACTCGATGGAGTCGAGTAACTGGTACTACTAGCTTGTGTCTGTTCCTAGTATTTACAGAATCAATATCACTTATTTTTATAAAACTACTTTTATTTTTGTGTACGTACATTACATTTTCATAAATGTATGAGAGGCCAAAGTTAATATATTAATTTCCTTAAATTTTTGTCGCAGCGACTCTTTAGGCTTTAAATCATAAATTGCACTTATGTATTATATCTATTTTAAATTACAAAATAACATTTCAAAGAAGTTAGCGTTGCCGGTCATACTAGTATAAACTGTGTTATAGCCGTCAGAAAGTATATACATAAACATCTTTAACTTCTCCTTAGATTCTGGTGATTTTCCTTCACTGTGGCTTAAGACTTACGTTATTCCCTTACAAAAGATCCCAAATCCCACTTTACCTAATCATTTCCGACCTATATCCATCCTTTCCTTCATATCCAAGGTCCTTGAGGCCTGTGCCCACAATCAACTTTCACAGTTTATCTCCTGTAATAACTTATTAAGTCCCTTGCAGTCTGGCTTTAGGCCCGGTCATAGTACCGTTTCCACACTCTTGAAAGTAACTGGTGATATTAGCAGAGTGACTGTTGTGTCCTCTATGCCTGCCGTAGAGGACACAAAAGTCACTGTGTTGGTTTTAGTTGACTTCTCGAACGCCTTTAATAACATCAGTTATGACATTCTAATTTCCATCCTTTCACTGGATTGGTTTTCATCATATCTTCGAGGGCGCCAGCAGTCGATTCGCATCTTTGAGCTATCATCTATCTGGCTTGACATACAAGCTAGTGTTCTTCAAGGCGGTATATTATTTCCTTTGCTGCTTACTATATTTATTAGAATAGAATAGAATAGAATAGAATAGAATATATTTTTATTCAATATACATTACATGTGTAATTCTTATTGAAAGTCATTTTTTACTTTACCACTGGTTCGAAAAAAACCTCTGTCCTGGGAAGAACCAGCAAGAAACCCAGCGGGACTTTTTTTTTAAATAAATTTTACAATATAAATGATTAGGAACTATTTACAAAATTTATTTTAGAAACTGCTTGGAAGCGATCACCTCATTCCCAGGGGTTATTATCAACCATGTATTCATTTATACTATAATAACCCTTTTTATACAGTTTCAGCTTAATAAAACATTTAAACTTGGTAATAGAGAGAACCTGTACACTTTCCGGGACCTTGTTGTAATAGCGTATACATTGCCCCAAGAATGAATTACTGACTCTGTGGAGACGAGAAACTGGTATCACTAGCTTGTGTTTGTTCCTAGTGTTTACAGAATGTATATCACTTCTTTTACTAAAACTATCTTTGTTTTTGTGAACATACATTAAATTTTCGTAAATATACTGAGAGGCCAAAGTTAATATATTAATTTCTTTAAATTTATCTCTAAGAGACTCTCTCGGTTTTAGATTGTAAATAGCTCTAATGGCCCTCTTCTGTAAAACAAAAATAGTTTCTGAATCAGCCGCATTTCCCCATAGCAAAATCCCATAAGACATTATGCTATGAAAATAACTAAAATAAACTAATCTAGCTGTCTCGACACTAGTGAGACCTCTAATCTTTTTTACAGCATAGGCTGCAGAACTTAGTCTGCATGCTAATTTGGATATATGGGGGCCCCACTGGAGCTTTGCGTCAAGAGTGATGCCAAGAAAAACAGTGGATACAACAGGGCTCAATTCCTCCCCATTTAAAAACACATTGGTATTCAGATTTTGAACATTCGTTGTTGTAAATTTAACACAATTAGTTTTATTTCCGTTCAAATGCAGATTATTAACGTTAAACCAATGCACTAATTTTGATATAGCATTATTCACTTCGTCACATTTAAATGATTGACGTTTAAGTTTAAAAATCAAGGAAGTATCATCAGCAAATAATACTATATCATGACTATCCCCTACAAGGTGAGGTAAGTCATTAATATACACCAGAAACAGGAATGGGCCGAGAATCGAGCCCTGAGGTACACCCATTAGTACAGGTGACCCGGAAGAACTTTTACCATTGATAATAACCTTCTGTTTTCTATTACTTAAATATGAAATAATAAGTTTAAGCGCTGTGTTCTTGACACCATAGTACTGTAGCTTCCTGATTAATGTCTCATGGTGAACACAGTCGAAGGCCTTGGAAAGGTCACAAAATATACCCAAAGCATCCTCTGAATTCTCCCATGCACAAAAAATATGTTTAATAAGCTCAACTCCAGCGTCAGTTGTCGAGCGACCCCTTGTAAAACCGAATTGATTATTATGTAGCAATTTATTAATATTAAAGAAACTTAACATCTGATCTAAAATAATTTTTTCAAAAATTTTACTTAATGTTGGTAGTACAGAAATTGGTCTAAAATTGGCGGGGTCTAATGTACTACCAGATTTAAATATAGGTATGACTTTACTATGTTTCATTAAATCAGGAAACACACCAGATTCGACGCTTATATTAAATATAGTGGCTAGATAAGGTGCTAATGTATCTATTATAGATAAAATAACTTTAACGGAAATCCCCCATAAGTCTGCCGTTTTCTTAACATCAATAGTTTTAAAATATTTAACGATATCTTTTGGCAGTACCCTATAGAATTTAAAAGTATTTGAACAAGCCTTTACATTTTGTTTGAGCAATGATTCGGCGACAGTAGGAGAAGAATATAATGATTTTGTTGTCAAAAAAGGAACATCAGTAAAATGTTTCTCAAAAGCCATAGCAACTTCTTTATCAGATCGGGTTAAATTATTGTTAATATTCAATAGAAAATCCGAGTTGCGCGGTTTGACCTTGCCCGTTTCACTATTTATTATTCTCCAGGTCATTTTAATTTTGTCGGATGCAGTTTTAATTTTGTTGCTTAAATGTAAAGCCTTAGCAGTGGAGCACACTTTTTTAAATATTTTAGAATATGTTTTTACATAATCTCTAAATATAACACTACTATTATATGATCTTTCATCATAAAGCTCGTATAACCTTCGCCTACTTTTATAAATTCCTACTGTCGCCCATTCATTAAATGATTTGCGACTGTTAAAAGAGAAAGTTTTAGAAGTAAATATTCTACTAAATTCACAACGTATAATTTCAAATAATGTAGCATACAAATAATTAGCACTATTTTTAAACGAAAGTGATGGAAGTCTTTTTATTATATTACTTCTAAACCTCTCCAAGCGATGTTCATTTATTGGAACAAACACAACTTTTTTATTAATCTCATTACCCAAAACCTTCAATCTGCGTATCATCTGTATGCCGATGACTTGCAATCGTACACACAAGCGAGTATTGACAATGCTTCTATAGCGGTGGATATAATTAACAGGGAACTTGAGTACATGAAGAACTGGTATGACAGGTTCGGCCTATTGGTCAATTCTTCGAAGTGTCAGGCCATAATAATTGGTAGCCGTCGGATGATTCAGAGATTGAAATCAGCAGAAGACCAAGCAACGATCTTTAGCCAGAAAGTCACCGGTACCCTGCGTTCTTTGTATCGCCTAAACATTTTTTACCATCTGCAATTAAGAAAATGCTTGTGCAAAGTTTTATTCTCCCCCTAATCGACTATGGCGATGTGTGTTATTTCGACCTAAAGGCAGATCTTCTCAACAAATATGACCGTCTTCTGAATAAATGCATTCGATTCATTTTCAATCTTCGAAAGTATCGATCTCAATTAATTTTCAGTTTCAGTTGCTTGGCGCTAGTCATGGGAGAAACCTCCGCTCTACGAAAAACCTTATTCTCCTATGTCCCTCCCATAGCTCTGGACTTGTTCATTCTTCTTTCCACGTTCAGTCTATTCTCCTTTGGAACGCACTACCTCTCGAAATCAGGACGGCTAGCAGACACATAATTAATAAATTGGCAGATTCATCATAGTAACAGTTTATATATATATATATATATATATATATATATATATATATATATATATATATATATGTATATATATATATGTATATCTTATGTATTTTATTTTCATATGTTGCAATTTTTTCTTATTTTAGTTTAGTTTTCGCATATTAAATTTTTATTACATCTACTTTTTATCTATGCACCATCCCAAGGTAGACTGGTAGAGAATGCCTTAGGCATTAAGTCCGCCTATTTACCACATGTGTATATGAAGTTTTACATAAATAAATAAATATTTAACAAATAAATGTGACCGCTTAGAAACGCTTTAGGAATTATACAAATGTAAACGAGAAATTATCTTTTTTTCTAGGATGAGAGTGACAAACGAGCACACAGTCCACCTGATGGTAAGTGGTTGCTGTGGCCCACAGACATCTACATCTCTCTTCATTTACGTATCAAAATGCAGATGCGTTGTCACCCGTGAGGACTAAGATGGAATTCCTCGTTTCCAGTAAAAAGGGTCTCCGGTTCTCTGCACTCACCATACGAAACACAGCAGCGTTAAGCTGCTGTGTTTCGTATGGTGAGTGTAGCGCTATGAGGATTGAAGTATTCTTCACACCTCAGCTAATAATTATTTAAAGTAAAGTTACAGTCTCTGTACGTCCCACTGCTGGGCGCTGGCCTCCTCTCATTTCTGAGATGGTTTTAGGGTAAGGAAATGTCCGTCGTGCTGCCACACGAACAAAATATTTCGAAGACTTGAAATTCACCAACACGCATGTTGGTGAATTTCAAGTCTTCGAAATATTTTTTTTGATTTCTCAGACATGTAGGTTTCCCCATGATGTTTACCTTCACCGCCTAGCATGTGGCATATCAACACTTAACAATTACATTGGTGTCGGCGGGGATCGAACCCGAGTTGCTTGCGAATTGTGAAATTTACAGCGAGCGCTTAACCCCTGAGCTACCATGGTTCTTCTTTAGCTGAATTATTATATGCAAATAATTACATGTTAGAAATTTCGCTCGGATTTGCTATTCAGAGATATTTTCCAAAATGGTGTGCCTCTTTTTATTAAGGAATTGCTAGCATGCTTCTGTTGTCAAATGGTAATTTTCATTAGTCTTGTTATAAAACACATTAGCTTTAGAAAATATCACTAAAAGAAAGCTACATTTTGAGGAGTTTCTTTGACCGTTTCTTTTTCGGTCTTGGGATCCTAATTTTAAACGGTAGTAGAATAAAACATAACGTTTGATATATGGAATTTTAATTTCTATACCGAACAAATAAGAATAAATACTAAAGTAATGCAAAACAAAAAAAAACTTTATCTAGTAAGGTTCTTTTTGAGTGGAAAATCTAATGCTAGGGTAACCAAGAATAAATATCGATTAATGGCTAGCATTACTTTCGTGTTAATGTGTCTGTTGGGTCTTGATTGGGCCACCCGTTACTGCGTTCATTGAAACGTAAAATTACCCGAATATCCAACATTTAATACTGTTTGCCTACATAGTGTTGAGTTTTTAAATTTTATGAGATACATCGTATAAAGTTAAAGCTGTTCCGATACTAAACCTACTGAAACATTCTCTACTTCTCTATTCCTCGTGAATATTATGGCTATCATAATAACAAAAATAATTATTCATATCGGGCTGGTAGTTCCCAAGATTAAACTAATAGTTTCCCAAGATTTAAACAAACAAAAAAACAAACAAATTTACTCTTCCGCTTTATTATATTATATCTTCATATAATCAGAGTGACACGTCTTAACGATTGTATCATAATATCGTTTACGGTACACTTTAAATCAGTAGCTTAATAAAGTTACTTCAAAATGGACGTCAATGTTCTTGCTATAGTTATTAATTGGTTTCTTCTGTTAACAAGTGTTTGTGTTGTTCTAATATGCTGGTTTTATCATCGTAATTACAACTATTGGAGGGATCGTAGAATCCCTTATGAGAAGCCTTTCCTTTTCTTTGGAAACCTTGCATTTATTATGAGAAGCAGTTTTTGGGACTTTTGTTATGAATTAAAAAACAAACATCCTCGTGAGTATGTCGGAATATTTTTAGCCTGGAAACCAGCGCTGATGTTGCAGACACCTGAATTTGCAAGGAGAATACTTGTTAAAGATTTTGAATGTTTCCAAGATCGATATTTGTATGCGGGATTTTCCGATCCATTGGGCTCATTGAACTTGTTTACAGTGAAGGTAAGTGCCCAAAATAAATGGTATGAAAACATTTTCCTAGTTATTTCAAACTTTAAAGGAACTGATAACCTGCCATTAGTCAAATATTTCAAACAAATATTTTATTTCTATATTTTAGAACCCTATTTGGTCAGCAATGCGACATGAACTTTCACCTATGTTTACTGCGTCCCGGCTGAAAATGATTACAGAATTAATGAACATGAATTCCAAGGAACTGGTGTCAAAAATCCGTCGTGATTATATTAACAACAATAAGCCAGTGAACTTAAAGGTACGCTCTTCTTACTTATACATACCAAAAAATATTTATTTAGGTTTAATTATTTTGGCTTATTTAAAATAATTAATTACAATATAGGAGTGTAAAAGTTCCTATTAATAATCTTAATTATTATTTCCTAGGAATTATTTTCAATGTACACGTCCGACACAGTGGCATACAGTGTTTTTGGAATAAGGGTCAGTGTCCTGAAAGATGAGGATTCACCGTTGTGGTATATAACTAATCATATGGTCAAATGGACTTTTTGGCGTGGTTTTGAATTTACTATGATATTCTTTGTTCCTGCTATTGCTTCTATACTAAAGTAAGCAAACTTTTATCAATTTCGAATTAATATTATATGACATATAGATTTGATTTTTTTTCTTGTTTATAATATATATTGCAGTCATTCGATTGAGCTAAAAGACTAACCATGTAATATGGAGCTGATCTAATGATGAAACTGAATGTTGGCACCAGCCACGTCTATAAGAGCTTGTTTTTAAATAAATTTATGTTATAATTATCATCATCACATTGTTTGGTAGACGGTTCGTTAACAGTGATGTGCTATTAAAATATTGAAGTATCCCAAAGCTAGAAAGTTTCCCTAACTTCTTTATAAAAATAGCAGTGAGAAATATTTTATATAAGATCGATTGCAGATTATAAATTGTTGCACCACACTTGTCAACTAATAATGACAAAAGTAATAGTTGAAACATGTCAATTGCCACAAATCACAGTATAGACCCCTCTTCAATTCTGGGAAGGAATTATGAATGAGGTATTATGTAGTATGTACAGTCATATTATAGTGTTAAGCTAAAGGATGATTTCAAAGTAGTTTCAAAGGTCCTTCAAAGGTCATATAGCTCGAAGAATCGGCAACCGATAGAGTTCTCGAGTGACATCTGCGCAAGAGATTCAAGAAACTTAATGGATGCAGGTGGCTCAGGACCGTGTTTTATTGAACTGCGACGACGATGATGATATATAAATAATATGTAAGTGGCAACAACATACTCGTATGTGCGAAACAACTGTCACTGCGATCGTCAATCCACCTGTCAATCAAAAAGATTAAAACAAATACTCCTTACAACAGGACAGGTCTATATGTTCATTAGTGCACATTTAAGTGCCCTTAAAAATAAGAAGTAAATTTCTTTTTTAAATGCAAAATAACATGAATGATGTGAGTAGATGGAGGATGACCTGGTAAGACATGCAGGAAGTCGATGGATACTGGTGGCTCAGGACCGTGCTTTGTGGCATTCCTTAGGAGGTCTATGTTCAGCAGTTAACTTGTGAAGACCTGTAATGATGATGAAGATGATTATGATTATGGTGAAGATGGTGTGAAATACGTTATATAAATTTTTACAGGTTACAATTTTTCTCTCGGGCCGCCACAGATTACATCAAGAAAATATTTTGGAGCGTCGCTGAAGGACGTGAAAAAAATCAAAAGTCAAATTATAAAGATCTCGTTGAACATCTACTTAAATTAAAAGAGAATTTAAAACTACCCGCTGATTCGGAATCGGGTAAATATAGATTTATTTTGGTTTTCCTATCTTAGAGTCGAATTTTTTGTAAATTAACTTGAGATGTTGTCAGGAAGATCCTGCTGCCCATCTCTTGTTCCATGTCTGTCTCCTCTCACGACACCTACAGGATGATATAATGTGGTAATAAATACTTTTACGCCGTCATTACACGGCAAAATTTATAAAGCTTGTTACGGCCTACGGCTGCTCCTCCAAAAGTTCAAATCCTCTGGGGCCCATTCAGCAGAGTTTCAACGAACAGACGTAGGTCGGGCCTCAATATGGCCGCGTGGAATTTCTCTAATTACAATAAACAATAAGGGGGAGCGTTCTATACTACTGCCATTCAACAGGGAGAATATTAAACGGTGCTTACTTACCTATATCCAAGGCGACTAGTCCCTCAGGATTCGGTCAGGTCTCATGTAGTTGTGTGGTGCAAGGGAAATAAGGAGCTGTGATGTGTATCTGGGTGTGACTGGTGGTGATTGACCTTATTAGACCTTTGCCGTCGGCAGCAGCCCGGACGCCAGCACCGCTTCAAATTGAGGCAATCTTCCGCGGCGCCGTCCACAGTCACTTTCTTCGTTCGTCACGATGACAGTCCATTAACTCTATCGTACGATTAACTAACTTACAGAAGCCACTAACTCTCGTTTGTTATAAAGCTTAACACACAAAACGAACACGGAGTGTCCGGATCAAAGGTCACTACCGTTTCGCGTGGCAACAGTTATTTCTAGAATATCAAAGGCCGCACTAGCTAATATTGTCGAATGCACTTATACAGATTCTGAGTCGGACCCAATAAGTCCCGGGAAAGGCTATCCAACAAGGAATGCGCGTTACAAATCCTAGACAGTATATTTACTAGAAGCCTAAACTATTCCGCGTTTCCCGCACAAAAATTGACAGCGTGCTGACGTTAGCACAGCTGGCAGACGACTCCTTGCGCTCGCGCGCTCTCTCCACGACCGAACGTCAAACCGGTATCGCCGAGCCGCGCGCCCTCTGACGTCAATCCCGAAGTCAGCGTTCGGGCGTAAACAATGCTTTTATTTATATTGGATTTCAGAATTGGCTGATAATTTAATGCTGGCTCAAGTCGCTGTATTTATTTTGGGCTCAATTGAGACTTCATCTACTGCTCTGAGTTACTGTCTACATGAACTTGCTCATCATCCGAAAGAGCAAGTAAGTATTTTGTAGAACTTAAATACCACATCACTTTTCTTTACATACGTAAAATTTCATCAACATTTTACCCATTTCATATCACATGTACTTCAGTCATTATAAATAGTTCACAGTTACCACTTTATAACTGTCTTTTTTTTTTTAAAAAAGTGGTAAAATTAGATATTTTGTACAACCGACTTCAATATAAATTATTAAGTATAACCAAAAACTACTGGTCAAACCTTCATAAAAATATGGTGACACATAAAAAATACAGTCGAATTCAGTCAGAAAATCCTTTTTGAAGTCATTGCGATATAATGTACTACGTACTAGAGAAGACGCCTCAACTCGATTGTTTGTAACATGAGTTAGAGAGCGCGCTCTCAAACTCACTTAGTCTGTGTCAAGCGGTTGTTGCAACGTGAGAAGTTAGAGTGAAGAATTATATGCCTTCGTGTGCATTGAGATACTGATCAAACTACTCGAGAAATATAAGGAAAAGTCAAGGAGTGAATTTTCACCAGTAATTTAAACTTATTATTATCTTTAAAACTCGCTTAATTTAATTATATTTTATCAACTGCAACGTATACGTGAATGTCAAAGAGTAAAACATTTTTATGCGCAGACTTGACACTATCGACGTATAATGTTAAGTGATTATGAACAGTAAAATATTTATATATAATCACTGTAGGAAATGTTAATGCATTAAAATATTAACTTTTTATTATTATTTTTATTTAATGTTTTCCTCGGCTGTGTCATGAAACAAAATAATCATGGATCAAATTTGTTCAGAAGAATTGCAGCGAAGAAACGTCAGATTATTCACGCACATTTTCCGTGCAGTTCAAAAAAAATGACAAATACACCGCAAAAACAGGAAGAGTGTACTTCAAGAAATAAGCAGTACCATGCGACAATGTAATTATATAATTATATAACATTGCTGCGATTTTTGTTTTATTTTTTGATTAGACGACGAACGAATGTTTTGTAATGTTCAGTATATTTACGGGACTTAAGAGAGACGGAAACCTCGGCGCGCGAGTCATTCTAGTATATGACGGTTTTTTAATACTGTAACACTAGAATTTTTGCAGGCTTCCCAAATAACTAGTATCTTTTTTTCAGCCAACAAAATGTGGTGAACAGGAAGTATCAGAACCGTTGTCTGAATCAATAAGCAGTACAAATTCAATTTTAGATAGTCCGAGCAAAATTGGACTTAAAAATAAATTACGCAAGTGATGTCTCCTAAGCTAAGTTTGAGTGATGTATACGAAGCCTAAGCTTTTAAATATAGTTCTACTTTAATAACGGAATCAATAATTTTAGGTTATTATAAAAAGAATAAAATATAAGCACGTTGTAATATTGTGTTTGTATTTAATAGCAAGGAATCTGCAGCTAGAAAGAAACTTACTGAGAAATTTATGACAAAATATTTATCTAAAGAAAAAATGTGCTTCTTACAAATCAATTGTAGAAAATTTGAAACATAAAGTCGGTCTCAACTTAAATGCTGAGATTGATTTAATGGGTAAAGCAGAAGTTATGGAGTAACATAAATCTTTAACGAAAAAGAATAAACAGAGCACGAATTATTAATTATACACTGCATGCACCTTTACGTAAATTCGCATTGATTTTACACTATTATTCACCAGCTGCATATAAATACGTTAGAGAATGCTAGAAATGTAATAATAATGATCTTTGAAAATAAATGCATATTTTTATATTATACATATTTTCCTTTTAAAGTATTAAATAAAATATAAATAAAAAGTAATTCTGACATAATATTATGTTACATTATATTAACACATTATGCAATATAAATAACAATTTGAAAAATTGTACTCGATACAATTTACAATACAATCTAAATAAACATTTACTTATTACATACTGATCATTCTACCTACCTACGTATATAAACTATGATGACAAAAACCGCGCATGCGCGACTGTACTATTTACCGCGCATGCGCGAAGACATAGAGTAGTGCACAGTTTTTGTTCGGAATAGCTTCTCTAGTACGTAGTACATTATATCTCAATGTTTGAAGTCTGTTAAAAAACAAAACTACGCTAGCTTTAAGCAATGCAATTCATTTAAGTAATTTCGTCTGCATAAGAATATAAGGATAAGGACTATTTTTAGGAAATTTAATGGGTTCAGACTAAAAATATGTTAAATGTTATAGGAGAAGCTCTACAACGAAGTGATTGCAGCGATGCAAAGATCTGGAAAGGAAGTTTTAAATTATGATGAATTATTAGATTTGAAATATCTTTCGATGTGTATTGCCGGTATGTTATTATTAAAAAACATTATATTAATTTTTAAGAATAAAGTCTAATTTTTTTAGCATTAATTATTTTTAGAAACATTGCGCAAGTATCCACTACTTTCATATTAAATGATGAAGTTACTATTGAAAAAGGAACGCCTGTGTTCTTAAATATCTTGGCCATTCATTATGACGAGAAAATCTATCCAGAACCTGAACAATGGCGTCCAGAGAGAATGAATTGCTCGGCTGACAGTGATAACATTAATTTCACTTATTTGCCATTTGGCGATGGACCTCGATTTTGTATAGGTAAGAAAAATACTAAAATACATATCCGTAATATAAAGTCATGATCATGTTATACTGTGTTATAGGCCAATTGTGCTCTTTGTCTCGTAAATTCTTCTCAAAGTTCCCAGTAGAAGCACAAGAAAGTTATTTTTATTTTGAGAATGCACGTACCCCTACAATTTTATGTTCTTCTCCTTTACCGCCACATGCGCATGTTTATAGTTGCAGTCACCAATTTTCTTGGTGTCAACGTGAATCGCCCTCGTGTTGCCATGGTATAAAATCTCTTTGTACCAAGACTCTTTAATCTATCTTTTTATAGAAGAAGGATGATAAGCGAACACACAGCCCACCTGATGCTAAGTGGAAACTCTGATAGACACCTGCATCTACCTTCGATTAAGAATCCAAATACAGAAGCATTGTCACCCCTCAGGGCTAAGATAGAATACCTCCTATCCAGTAAAACGGGTCTTTATTATAGTATCTATTAATAAGAATATATACCCTTTTTAAAACGAAAATAATAGTTGTTCTGAGTGATTAAGATACCAAACTTAACTTTTAATGAGATAATATATTATGATCGAAACAATGGCATATTTTTTACACTAAGTTATTCAGATTACGAAACGACAAAACTGCTTCGACTTTAAAACTAATTTTAAATTATATACCTAGAAATTCAGAACATAATAGGACGTGTTTTTCAAAGATTTCTACGGATAAAAATCAAACCCGTTTTTATAAAAAATAAGTGAAGTAAATTAATTTCTTTTTGCAGGTAAACGCTACGGTATGATGCAAATTCGCTCAGCCCTAGCCCAGATAATTGCTGCATATGAAATAAAACCCGCTGACATACCTTACAAAGTTGAAACAGATCCTTACAGTGTTATATTGGCACCCAAAGATGGTTTAAGCGTGAAGTTCATGGCTAGATAAAATGACATGAAATATTTTTGAATAAGTTAACTTAGATAATTTTTTCTTCTATATTATATAGTATGAAGTACTTGTTTCAAATTATATTAATTATGTACCGCCTTATTAAACTTTGGCAGCCCTGTCGTTGCGCCTCAAACGAAACGAATAGAAGGTTATCAAACTATCGAAGTTTCTGAACTACTCCAGTGTATATAAAATAGCTCGTCGCACCCCAGGCTGAACAACTCTCTCAGTCAAATTCAAATCATTAAGTTTATTTTATACACTTTTATTACTTACAATAAAATATAAAAATTCGTTACTAATAATATACTATATAAATAATAATACGTCTCTATTTTTCGATTGTTTCATTCATTTCAGTTTCGTAAAATCAACCCATGATTAATTTATTATTCAAGGTATAAGTATAATTTATCAGATTATTAATATTTTGAAAGTCACTCTGTGAAAACCCAGGTAGCGTGTATAAATGTCAGTGAAGCGTGTAAATATGTGATAAAAACTCGCTACACCTAAATATCTATTACAAATTAAAATGCAAATCTTCTTAAAGCGCTTATTACATTATCCAATTTTTAGAAAATCTAATTAGGAACCTAAATTGGAAGCTAGTGATCACATTACACTAAATTGAATTCTAAATCGTGACGAAGCACATTCGTAAAAGAAGTATCGACGGGATTGCACGTTTGATCGATGGCGCCGTATTTATCAAAACAGCAGAAAATAGGACTTGCCTTAGCCGTGGTGGGAACAATGGATATTAAAAAAAGAAACAAGAGAATATGCTGGGTTAAGGAATACTTGTCATTGTATTTGTAAATATTTAACAACACCTTGAAGCCCTCTTCACGCATTGCTTTTTTTAAATAGTTTTCATCATTTTTATTATACAAATAGGGCATTTACTCTATACAGGTCTATAATTTGTAATAACACCTCTTTTTCTGTGGACATGCTGCCACACGAACCACTGTTCAGTTCTGTCGCTTCACTCGCCATCGTAAAAAAATGTCGCACGCGCAGTCAAGACACCCACTTAGGTCGAAGTGCGGGCGCCGACTGGTCGTTCTAAGTCGTAACGTTGCGATTACACTGTCCTAAATTGTAGACAATTTAGAAAGTAGAGCGGTCGGGACCTCCAACTTTAACTAAATCGGATCCTAACTGTTCTAACTATGATTACACTTTCCAACTTCCTAATTAGATTTCCTAAAAATTGAATAATGTAATAAGCGCTTAACGAAAGGATATAATGATATTAAATTTTATTAAAGTATAAGCGATTAACTAAAACTTAAAAAGCCTTTTTTTACTTTGATTCAGTTCTTTAATCTCCCTGGCCGCGAATCTAGGAATCTATGTTCAGTTATTATGGAGAATTAAACCCTTGTTAGATCGAAATATTTCTTGAGAGACTGAAAGTAAGAATAACGAAGAGGAGGCTTTCTAGAGCTGTGAACACAAACTTTATCATTTTGCTTGTTGTAGTGCAATCGTGTGATTTTCATCTGTAAAGAGCACAACATTTCTGTTGCAATCGTGTTTTTGCTCCATCTCATGTATCGACGACTCTGCCTAGGGCGAATCTTAAGTTCATACGATAAAAGTATTTGTTTGTTTGTAGGATTTTGTCGAATTCTGGCTTAAACTACAATGACAACTCATCTAGTTCTAATGGCATGGGGTAATCCTGATCTGAGATGATTTTATAGACTTCGATGAGGAATGTGTGGAGGTGTACCTGTCGATAGTGCTCTACCGCTGTTGGTGGTCGCGGTTTCCCCTTATCCTTCTTAAGTAAGGGTCATCAAACACAAGGCTTACCTTCCCCGTGGCCTCTAACTTCATCTGCGCAACGGACCCCCTGAGTCCAATGAAGCCAAGAAAAACCAGCACTCTGAAGCATTAGCTCGGTCACAAATGCGAAGTGGGCTCGCTAAGTCCACTGGGAGTGGCCACCTCCGGCGGGTCCTTCACTTCAGGCCAGCCGAGTACACTTAGTTCACCGGGTCGACTAAGCTATAAGCGACTAGGCGCACCTTGAGCAACGACAAGGCAGGGACCCGATCATTTAATAAAAAATTATTATTAACATTTTTTTTCTCGCCCAAGTTGATTTTCTCTCATCAAGAAACGGCACCAATCCATCCGATGGTTCTTCTGCTCATCAATAAATTTGTTCGGCACTCATCTCGAACAACGCTTTCGGTGAAAAAGTGTGATACCCGATCTGTCTTCGCTCATCCTAAGTGTTTTCCCGTCCTTTTTTGAATTCAGTAAATCAATTAAAAACTGTTGCACCTAAATATCAGACTCACCAAAATTATAGCGTAAAGTTTAAACATTTTTGGGGCTAAAAAATAAAATGTTGACTGACGTCCATTGCTGTGAGCTAATTTCCCCCGGTTTTAAAGATAAAAGCAGTTACATTCACCTGCAAGTGTCAAGAAAAAATAAGTAAGCGAATAAGCATTTTCAAGAGCCTAAATAAGTTAATATAAAAATAAATTCACTATGCTCCGCATAACGTAAAGACATATAATGAAAGTATGTATAAATACAAAGCATCACATTCACACGCCATTAGGCATAAACTTGATGTATTTTCACCGGGAGAAGTACCGTGAACATAAATTTATATTATCAACTCGTGTCATTTTTATTAGAAATAGAAAGTAAAATGTTTTATTCACTAAAGATTATAAATATAACATAATACAATCATACACACTTAACTATCCAAAACAATTAAGAAATCGCTTGGTAGCGATCACCTCATTCCCAGGGGTCTTTTTACTATCATCCATAATATATTCCGTAATTTTATAATAACCCTTTTTAGGATTCCGTACCTAAAGGTTAACCAACGGGACCCTCTTTACTAAGCCTCCGATGTCCGTTCATCTGTCAGTCAGGGGGCTGTATCTCATGATCCGTAATAAGTTAAAGTTTTCACAGAATGTGTATTTCTGTTGCCGCTATAACAAAAAATAATAAAAAAAGGGGGCTACCATACTAGAAACGTGTTTAACGTTGGTACGGAACCCTTCATGTGCGAGCTCATCTCGCACTACGCCGGTTATTTAATACATCATTTATTTGTTAAAGTTTTTGAATTTGGCGGTTAACAAATTTCGCATATTTTCTGGAATTTTGTTGTAAAAGTGTATACGTTGCCCCAAGAATGAATTACTGACTTTGTGGAGTCCAATAACTGGTACTACTAGCTGAAGTTCCAATTACTCGACTCTGATTGCAAAATATATTTGGTATAGTATATTTTTAATATTGACGATAATTAATACGTACTACTAAATCATAAAAACTTTTTCGTAAAAATTTAAATAGTTAATTCCAGTAATCAGAATTAATTGTAAAATAATATTAGATATAAAAAACCCGTTCAAAAACTTGAAGGAAAAGCAATAAGCGTTAATAAAATTTAACATCATTCAGTACAAGCAAAACGCTTATTTTTCACATAAGAGTGGGAGATGAATTTTATTAAAAAATAAATAATTGCATATGTATGTTATGCTACGTGGTAAACTTAGAAATGAGGATATCTGCACTAGGACCAGAGTAACCGAAAGAGCGCAAAGGATTAGGAAGCTTAAGTTGCAATGGGCCGGCCATATAGCTTGAAGAACAGACAACCGATGAGAAAAAAAAGTTGAGTGGCAGCCTCACCGGTAGAAAATGTTTAGGGCGGCTCCCCATTAGATGGAGTGACGACCAGGTAAGACATTCAGTAAGTCGATGGATGCGGGTGGCTCAAGATCGTGCTTTGTGGCACTCCGTTGGGGGAGGCCTATGGTTAGCAATGGACTCGTGAAGGGATATAAATGTGAATGAATTATTGAATTAATAAATAGGTATGCATGTTGAGCAATTTTGTAAACTTTTCTTGCAATATGTTTAATGATTCAAATGAAAAATTTAATTTAGAAAACTCCCACTGCATGGAGTAACGTTTTCATGAAACACGCATGGATCAATGCAGTTGGATCAGGTTGGTCATTATCATCATTACAGCCCTTCAAAAGTCCACTGCTGAACATAGGCCACCCCCAAAGAATGCCACAAAGCAGGGTCCTGAGTCACCTGCATCCATCGACTTCCTGCATATCTTACCAGGTCGTCACTCCATCTAGTGAGGGGACACCCTACACTTCGCCCGCCGGTACGAGGCCGCCACTCGAGAAACTTTATTCTCCATCAGTTGTCGGTTTTTCGAGCTATATGGCCGGCCCATTGTCACTTCAGCTTACTAATACGTTGGGCTATGTCGGTCACTCTGGTTCTACTGCGGATATCCTCATTTCTAAGTTTATCACGCAGAGAAACTCTGAGCATAGCCCCTTCCATAGCTCGCTGAGCGACCTTGAGCTTCCTCATCCGGTCAGCAGTGAAGGGCCACGTCTCAGTTCCATATGTCATCACTGGCAACACGCACTGATTGTACAGTCTGGTTTTGAAGTTGTGAGGTATACCTGACGAGAAGATGTACCGTAATTTCCCGAACGCTGCCCAACCGAGTTGAATCCGTCGATTGACCTCTCGGTCGAAGTTGGACTTACCTAGTCGGACTATTTGTCCCAGGTAAACATACTCGTCAACACTTCGAGCTTAGTGCTCCCAACAACTACCGGCATAGGTGTGACATGGACATTAAACATGATCTTTGCTTTGTCCATGTTCATCTTAAGACCTATCCGTTGGGAAACACTATTGAGGTCATTGAGCATAGTGCTTAGGTCCTCCAGCTATTCTTCAATAAGGACTATATCGTCGGCAAATCATGCGGCAAATCATGTCGGCAAAGGTGAGTGATGTTTTTTTTTATAGGAGAGGGGGCAAACGAGCATGCGGCTCAGCTGATGTTAAGTGACTACTGCGGCCCATGAACAACTGCAACACCAGGGAATCGCAGATGCGTTGCCGGCCTTTAAAAAAGGAGTAGGCGCTTTTCTTCAAGGTCCATAAGTCGTATCGGACCGAGAAAATCGCTGGTGGTAATTGATTCCACAAGGAAGTTGTGCGAGGAAGAAAACTTCTTCTAAATCGCACAGTGGTGGACCGCCAATCATCCAGATGATATGGATGGTATCGCGAGTTTGTCGCGATGTGCGATGGTGAAATTGAGCGGCTCGAATCAGTCCGAACGATTCCTCAGAGTACTCCCCGTGGTAGATGCGATAAAATACGCAAAGAGATGCAACATCTCTACGCAGTGCCAGTGAGTCAAGCCGATCACAAAGAACTCGGTCGTCGACGATTCAAACCGCTCTGCGCTGGATGCGGTCAAGTGGAAGGAGCTGGCACTGAGAAGCCCCTGCCTAGAGATTGGAACAGTATTCCATGTGAGGCCGAACCTGCGCCTTGTAAAGTTGCAAGCGGTGTAACCGCATGAAATACTGTTTCGCTCTGCTGAGCACACCAAGCTTTTTAGAGGCCAAATTGGCGTTCTCTTCCAAGTGACCACAAAAATGCACGTCACTCGATATGTCGACTCCGAGGATACCGATACTGGCTTAGGCAAGAAGGGGAGTGCCTTGAAACTAAGGAGATACGACAAAGGGGTTCTTTTTAGCAGTAAACGCGCAAACTTGTGTCTTCTGGTGATTGAACTGGACTAGATTTAGTCGCCTCCAGACTGAGACTTTGTTCAACAAAGTCTCGACTTCAGACACAAGTTTGTTACGGTACTCGGCGACGTTTTCCCGAGAAATATTGGCACGGCCGGTGTATAAAGCATCATCAGTGCTGTCGTCTGCATAGCAATGAATGTTACTAGTTTGCAACATATCATTGATATGCAGAAGACACAGCGTTGGTGATAGCACGCAGCCTTGTGGAACACCAGCGTAAATGGGCTTGTAATCGGAGCATGCACCATCTACTATGACCTTGATGCTCCGATATGCAAGAAAACTGGTGACTCAATTGCACAATTTCTCGGAAAGCCCATAGGAAGCGGGTTTGGCACAAAGCGCTTCTTTCGAAGCGCTTTGTGTCAAACCCGATCGAAAGCCTTTGTTATGTCCAAACTAACGGCCAACGCCTCCCACTTGGACTCCACTGGCTCCGCCCATCTATGACTTAGGTAACCTAGAAGATCACCAGCTGAGCGACCTCGACGGAAACCGTACTGGCGGTCACTAATCAGCTTGTGATCCTCAAGGTACCGCATGAGCTGGTTGTTAATAATGGTTTCCATTACTTTGGAGAACAAGGAGGTGATAGCGATAGGCCTGTAGTTGGACGGATCTGAGCGGTCGCCTTTTTTAGGGATCGGGTGCACCAAAGCTGTCTTCCATGAGTTCGGGACTACGCCAAGGGAGTAGGAGTACCGAAAAAGACGCCTTAAAACCGGTGCCAACTCCGGAGCACACGTCTTCAGCACAATAGGCGGAACTCCATCAGGCCCACTCGACTTGTTGACGTCCAGGTATAGGAGTGCTTTACGCACCAAGCGCTGTGTAAACCGCACATCCGGCATGGAGCACTCACATCGCGGGATGGTCGGCGGTGTATTCCCCCCGTCATCTAGAGTCGAGTTGGAAGCAAAAAGAGAGCCTAGCAGATCGGCTTTCTCTTTTGCGTCATGGGCCAGTGAGGCGTTCACCCTATGCGGAGATGGCAGAGATGGCTGACAGAAGTTCCCTTGTCGAGAGACCAGAATGCACGTGTTCCCGAAGGGAGGCAAACTAGTTTCTCGCCAATTCTGCCGATGTGCTCTGACTTTGACTTCGCAATGACACTTTTGAAGGACCTGGAGGCGGAATTATACTTCTTTTTAAGAGCGCTGGTTTTTACATCCCGAGACGTTGATGCGTCAGCCAAGGCCTGGTAGCACTCCTGCTTATAGCGAGATGCTATTTTACAGGAGCGACGAAACCATGGCTGGGATCTGCCTCCAATGGGCACCACAGAGGATGGAATAAAAAGTTCCATACCCTGAAGTATCACATCAGCAACAGAATCGGCAACAACGCTGGGATCTTCCGGTGAGAAGCAAACCCGCCCACAAGGGTCGGATGCAAAAAAAGACCGCATCCCGTCCCAATCAGCCGACCTATAGTGCCAAACACGGCGGCAAGCTGCAGATCGCAACTGCGATGGGAGCGTGAGTGGCACCGTACTCCGAATCAGACAATGGTCCGAAGAGCCCAGAGCGGCATCGACGGAGACCTGATATCCGTCCGGATGAGAGGTCAGCAGAAGGTCCAACAGGGAAGGTACGTGATCCTCCATATCTGGGATCCGCAAAGGCGAAGTAACCAGTTGTGTTAGACCATATGCCAAGGCAAACTCATACACAGATCTACCCGCATGATCGGTTAAACGGGAACCAAGCCATTCAGCGTGGTGGACGTTAAAATCACCGAGTATCACGATCTCTGCGGATGGGATCTGTTGTAGCACGGAGTCTGCAGCCATTTGGACGTGGTCGATGAGTCGTTCTGTGTCGGCATTACCGCAATAGGACCTATAGAGGCACCCGTAGACGCGAGGGTGGTCGTCGCTGTCTACGCGCAGCCATATGGTGGACAGGTCCTTACCTTTAAGACTGCCGAGGGGTCGAAAATAGATGTCCTCTCTGACGTATACGCAAACTCCAGCCCGGGGCACCAAGGAGTGTTCAAATTTGTACCCCGGGTAGGAGAGATATGAACTATCAGCCGGAAAGGACACCTGAGTCTCGGTTGAAAAGAGCAAGGCCAGCTTCACCGTCTCTAGATGGTAATGGACAGCGTTAAGGTTGGAATGAAGTCTCCTGATATTGCAAAAATTCACGGATAGCGTGAAAGGGGTCGCCTTGGTCTTCTTGCGTCGCTTGCCCCGAGCAGTATTAGTCGCGAGCGGAATTTCGCCTCCCCCCCCCCCAGAATACGCGGAGCAGTCTAAGCACCCACGCCCAGGAGTGGAGTAGTTTGGTCGGGGATGCTCAGCGAGGGATTCTCCAGGGGTACCCTCCTGGGGTAGTCTTCTGTTCAATTCCGCTACCGTGTTGATGGGGGGGGGGGGGGGGGGACTTGGGCCTCCGGCCACCTGTACTCAACAAGCGGAACGCAGAGGTAAACCTCAGTCACCCTTTCTTACACCTCTCTGCAATTGGATAGATTTAGTACTAGTTTAGGTTTTTAGTACTCTGGTTCTGTACTCGGAGAGCCATCGTAGCCCTACTGTACAAGCACTTCAGCACTTCGATATACCGAGAGTCAACTTGGTACCGCTGAATGGACTGCAGCACCGCCCAAATTTCGACGGAATCAAAGGCTTTCTCATAGTCCACATACGCTAGACATAGTGGCAAATTGTACTACTCGAACTTCTGTACAATTTGCCGAAGGGTATGTATGTGGTCTATGGTGCTAAAGCGTTTTCGGATACCGGCTTGTTCGGGAGGCTGGAAGTCGTGAAGTCTGCGCGCGAGACGATTCGTAATGACGCTCGAAAACAGCACGTAGACGCGCCTCAGAAGGAAAATCGGTCTGAAGTTCTTCAAGAGAGCGTTGTCACCTTTTTTGAAGAACAAGACCACCGCACTTCTGCTCCACGACTCTGGTGTAATGCCACCATAGAGAATGGAATTAAAGAGCTTCCGAAGGACTTCAAGTACCGGTTTTCCACCCGCTTTCAGAAGTGCCGCTGTAATTCAATCCTCGCCTGGGGCCTTGCCGTTTTTAAGGTGCTGGAGAGCCATTCTAATTAATTAGACTGACGTCCGGGATATCATCGGAATAGTGTAGGAGAAGACTCGCTCTTGAATTGTTACTCACACTTGCGTGTGTCTCCAATGATGATGTGTACAGCTGCCCATAGAACTTCTCAATCTCACTCAAAATCTCAGATGTCCCGGAAACGACGCTGCCACACTCGGTCTTCAGCTTCGACAGTTGGCTCTTTCTGGCAGACAGATTTCTGGTAAAGGCTTTGGAGTCCTGGTTCCGCTCGATCGCTTCTTCAATACGAGCAGTATTAAAGTTGCGTAAGTCCCGCCGCATGCATTTGGAGATCTGCCTGTTTAGTTGCCTGTAAGCTGTCAAATCTACTGAAGATTGCAGCTTCATATCCCGTTTAACAGCCATGAGATTAAGAGTGTGATCGGAGAGTTTTTGTTCTTCTGCGGCTGGTCTTGCGAAACTTAGCTCCGACCGCATGGACAGTTTCCACGAGTTAGTCATTAATATCGCCCACTGCACTGCAATCTTCTAGACACTTAAAACGGTTTCCTAGCTCGAGCTTAAAGATTTCGGGTCTTCGGATTAGAGCACGAGGGGGACGGAGCGTTGACTTCATTAGACGAGACCTCTCCAACTTAACGTTTAGGTTCAGTGTGCCTCTCTACATTTGGTGATCGCTTCCGGTTTTCACCCTCACGATCAGTGAGACATCACTAAACAGTTGTCCTCTGGTCGTCAAAATGAAGTCAATCTCATTTTTCGTCGGACCGTCGGGGCTCGACCAGGTCCACTTCCTGTGGGGCCGCTTTTGGAAGAAATAGTTCATCATAACGAGTCCCTCTTTCTCCATGAAGTCGACCAGCTGCTGGCCCCTTGGGTTCCGTTGCCCTATTCCGAATTTCCCTACTTTCAGCTCACCGTTATCTCTTGTGCCTAGTTTTGCATTTGGAAAATTTGGAATAATGCAACGGCACAAAAGGGGCCAGCAGCTGGCCGACTTCACGGTGAAAGAGGGACTCTTTATGATAAACTCTTTCTTCCAGAAGCGGCCTCATAGGAAGTGGATCTGGTCGAGCCCCGACGGTTCGACAATAAATGAGATTGACTTCATTATGACGACAACTCTTTAGTGATGTATCAGTGATTGTGAGGGTGAAAACCGAAAGCGATCACCGAATGGTTAGAGGCACACTGAACCTAAACGTTAAGTTGGAGAGGTCTCGTCTAATGAAGTCAACCCTCCGTCCTCCTCATGCTCTAATCCAGAGTCCCGAAACCTTTCAGCTCAAGCTACAAAACCGTTCTCAGTGCCTAGAAGATTGCAATGTATTGGATGATAGGAATGACAAGCTCGTAGAATTTTGTCCACGCGGTTGGAACTAAGTTTTGCAAGACCCGCCACAGAAAAACACAAAAACTCTCCGTTCACACTCTTAATCTCATAGCTGTTAGACAAGAAGTGAAACTGCAGTCTTCAGTAGATTTGACAGCATGCAGGTAACTGAACAGACAGATCTACAAATGCATATTGAAGAAGCGATCGAGCGGAACCAGGGCTCCAAAGTCTTTGCTAGAGATCTGTCTGCCAGAAAGAGCCATTTATCTAAGCTGAAGACCGACTGTGACAGCGTTGTTTCTGGGACACTTGAGATTTTGAGTGAGATTGAAAAGTTATATGGGCAGATGTACACATCATCATTGAAGCCACACGCAAGTATGAGTGACGATCCAAGAGCTAGATCCAAGAGTCTTATCCTACACTATTCCCATGATATTGTAATCGTCAGTCTAAGAGGGGTTAGAATGGCTATCCAGCACATTAAAAACTGCAAGGCCTCAGGCGAGGATCTAGTTATAGCGTAGCTTCTGAAAGCGGGTGGAATACCGGTACTTGAAGTCCTTCAAAAGCTCTTTAATTCCATCGTACATGGTGGCACCACACCAGAGGCGTGGAGCAGAACTGCGGTGGTCTTGTTCTTCAAGAAAGGCGAAAACGCTCTCTTGAAGAACTGCAGACCGATTATCCTTCTGAGCCACGTCTACGTGCTGTTTCCCAGAGTCATTACGAATCGTCTCGCATGCAGACTCGACGACTTCCAGCCTCCCGAACAAGCAATTTCCGAACAAGGACTTGTGAAGGGCTGTAATGATGACGAATGATGAATGACTCCTTATATTTACGTGAATACGACACAAATGAATGACACTAATTTTATGATTTTTTTTAATATCTTGAATTAAAAAGTTAAAATTAAAAGCGGATAAAGTCCGTAAAATTAGTTTCTTTTAAAATTGAAGTAGCTGCGTTATATTGAGTTGAGGCGGTAATTTTTATACCATTAAGGCTTTAACTAGCCTGAATGACCTTGACGAAACGGAGATCGCAGAGATTTTAGCCGATGTCAACACCGTCTAGCAACTACTTTCTGTATTACTTATAAAAGTGCAAAGATTAATAGACTGCAGAGATGACAATTATATAAGTGACATACTGCCCGCTACGCTTGCGCATCACTGAGAATTATGTCGCGGTTACGCATCTTCAATTACATTGCACGGTGTGATGCTGTAGCTTTGTCCGGTAGGCATTACGAGCTATCAAGTGTTCAAGTTTCAAATACGTAAGAATTTTTATTATATATGTTAAATCGTATTTATTTGTTTCGTATTTAAAATTTGTTCGCAAAGCGTTCGCTGTAAATTTTCCCGGGTTTGATCCCCGACAGCGCGAATGAAATTTGTAATTACAATTTTCGTCAACACGCATTGGGGAAGCACTGCGGGAATTTCCTTGCCCTAAAACCCTCTTAGAAATAAAAAAAGAGTCCTGTGCCCAGTAGAGGGACTTGTATAGCCTATTACTTTACTTTGTAGCAATATTTATATTCGTTTCAGATATAGAAGGGTACCTTATGCTGACAAAAATATCATGTGGAGGCGACGAAAACGTAAAACATCTTTGTATCTAGATAAAACGTTCGAAAGTTTGTCATTCATGTCATACGCCACATTTTCTATAGAGCGTAGAATATTGCAGATAGGGCAAAATAAAAAATAATCCAATATATTATGGGAACTATTAATTAATAATATATACATTTATAGGTATTTATAATAAAAATAATGAACAAGCTGCAAGGTTCAACTAATAATGTTTTTTGTAAACACAATCGTAAAATTCCTGTTTTAATTTTTCATCATCATCATCATCATTACAGCCCTTCACAAGTCCACTGCTGAACATAGGCCTCCCCCAAAGAATGCCACAAAGCGCGGTCCTGAGCCACCTGCATCCATCGACTTCCTGCATGTCTTACCATTTTTTAATTTTTACCATTTTTTAATTTTTACCAATGATTAATTGATGAAACATAGTCAAGATCACTTCATATAAATATATTTAATTAAAATTGACACGTGACCTATTTGGCCTTCTACTTACAACTCGGCGGAAATTTGAAAAGAAGATTTTGTCTTTTCACACAAGTATTGTTTACAACTGGCGTGGTTTCGAAAAGCGTGATTAAGGGTCAGCGGTATATTATCAATTAAATACTGAACTTAATTGAAATTTATTTTTATATTTATTTTTGTTATATCTTCTTAAAAACTGACGCCATCTCACTATTTTATTATTTATTTTTTTTGTACGCATAAGGATAAATTAGGCCATCCGTGGGGGCGCCCCTACCGTTGGGTACGGGGCAAGTTGCGTCCCTGGGCGCCTCCACTAACACAAACGATGCAACCCCAGTTGCTAGAGGCGGTGGTATCGGCTCTCTTCCCTGAGCGAGTGGGACACGTTCCCCCGGCGATGGCTTCGCCCTCAGCCACAGACTCTCCAGAAGAGGAGAGCACCGATGTCCCCGAGGTGACGCAAACAGAGACGAGAGCGGCCGTGTCGCGACTCCGGGCTAAGAACACAGCGCCCGGACCCGACGGAGTTCCTGGTCGAGCTCTCGTCCTGGCTCTGAAGGAGCTAGAGCCCCAGCTGAGAGGGCTCTTCACGGCATGTCTCGAGCAGGGTCAGTTTCCCAGTGTGTGGAAGGAGGGGAGGCTGGTCCTGCTCAGGAAGGAGGGGCGCCCCGCGGACTCACCGTCCGCGTACCGGCCCATAGTGCTGCTCGACGAGGCGGGCAAACTTCTTGAGCGCATCATCGCAGATCGCCTCGTCAGCCACTTGTGCAGAGACGGGCCGGACCTGGACGAGAACCAGTTTGGTTTTCGTCGCGGGCGCTCCACCATAGACGCTATTACGCGCGTGAGGGCCCTGGCGGAGGAGACAGTATCCCGGGGTGGGGTGGTGCTGGCGGTGTCCTTAGACATCTCCAACGCCTTCAACACCCTACCCTGGAGTTGTATTCGGGAGGCGCTGAATTACCATCGCGTGCCTCCCTACCTCCGCCGCACAATAGGGGCTTACCTTGAGGAGAGATGCGTTACCTATTGGGGACGTGACGGCGCTGGTCGGCGCGTCATGTCGTGCGGTGTTCCGCAGGGCTCGGTCTTGGGACCGCTCCTGTGGAACATCGGCTACGACTGGGTGCTGAGAGGTGAACTCCCGTCGGGCGCCGACTTGACGTGTTATGCGGACGACACGCTCGTCACTGCCCGGGGGAGTTCACACAGGGAAGCAGCGTTGGTTGCCACGCCTGCGGTGTCACAAGTGGTGAACCGCATCCGGCGCCTGGGCCTGGAGGTGGCCCTAAATAAGTCGGAGGCCATGGTGTTCCATGGCCCTCGACGCGCGCCGCCGCCGGGCTCACACATCGTGGTCAGCGGGGCCCGGATAGCTGTCGAGTCCACCATGAAGTATCTGGGATTGGTGCTCGACAGCCGATGGGAATTCGGAACCCACTTCCGGCGGCTGACGCCCAAGCTGATGGGTGCAGCGGGCGCGCTATCAACGTTGCTTCCCAACTTGGGGGGCCCGAGCGCCGCCTGTAGGCGGTTGTACGTGGGAATCGTGCGGTCCATGGCCCTGTATGGGGCCCCTGTGTGGGCGATGGACATGACGGCCAGCACTCTCGCCATTCTGCGTAAACCGCAGAGGGCGATGGCCGTCAGAGTCGCCCGCGGGTATCGCACGATTTCCTACGAGGCGGCTTGCGTCCTGGCCGGATCCCCGCCCTGGGACCTAGAGGCGAAAGTACTCGCGTCATTATATCGATGGCGCGAGGAAGAGCGGGCACGGGGCTCGAGGCCGGTGCAGCGGCAGATCGCGCTGCGCCGAGAGGAGCTCCGTCAGGTCTTGGTGGCGGAATGGCGGCAAAGGCTTCTGCGCCCTACCGCAGGCCTCGCTACCGTCGAGGCGATCCGGCCAGTACTCGACGACTGGCTCGGGAGAAGGCACGGCTCCCTGTCGTTTAGGGTGACGCAGGTGCTGTCGGGGCATGGCTGCTTCGGCAAGTACCTGCGCCGCATAGACAGGGAGCCGGACGCTCGGTGCCACCACTGCGTCCATTGCGGGGAGGACACGGCGCAACACACGCTCGCCGAGTGTGTAGCTTGGGAGGAGCAGCGCCGTGTCCTCACAAATAAAGTAGGAGGCGATCTGTCGCTGCCGGCCTTAGTGCAGAAGATGGTCGGTAGCGCAGAGTCGTGGGATGCAGTGGTGTTCTTCTGCGAGGACGTGATGTCGCAGAAGGAAACTGCGGAACGGGAAAGGGAGATCTCGACTCCCTTCCCCGGCCGCAGAAGGCGCACCGGGCGCAGGAGAAGGGCGGACAACGCCCTTTTCCGCCCCCCATAAATGGGTCCAGGGGCGAGGGACTTGGGGAAGCCCCCGCCACCCCTACTCGATGGACCCGAGGCGGGGGCGCGCGCGGGTGTTGGCGCGCGCCCCTGAGGCGATACACGGGGTAGTTTAACACCTCACTACCCCGTGCAGGAGACGAGGCCTGGACGGACCGGGCCAGCACTAGTGTGGGGCTGCGGAAGAATTTGGATTCCCGCGGCCCCACGCGCACGTGTGAGGAGACACCGGGGTGGTTTTAGCCGGTAAGAGTCCGGCACGCCCCTCCGCCTTTCCCCAGGTGGAGGTAGTCCATGAGGATTTCCCCCCGTAAAAAAAAAAAAAAAAAAAGGCTAAGTTAGATTAACTTGGATAAGTTTATATATTTTTTTTTTAATTTTATCACTAAATTTCCGCAATAAATTATTACCTTTTCTACAGTGATTCTCTCCTCTTAGTTTCGGCGTGACTGTAGGATGTTATAGTGAGTCACCGTCAGTTACTAAGCGGCCATAAATCATTATATGTATGTATAGACATACATATATACATTTTTTGATTTTAATATTTATGTTTTTTGAATTTTGATTGATACTTTGATACCTGGTAAAATTACTTTTTTCCATACCAATTGATGGGCCTGAGTATAATGCCAGTTATGCTCTTTGGCTGAAGTAATTTTTTATTTTATGCTCAATTGCAGACAAAACATTATTGATTGCGCATTTCTAAAACAAAATTTTACCTCTTCTCCTTCTAATAATAGCTCCTGCACCTAACACGGCGGAATAGTTATTATTATCTATAAGACCATTTGGGAAGACAGTTTTTGTTAACAGTTATGAGTGTAACATTTTATCAGCTGCTTTGTTTATAGTGCCTTGAGCAACACTTTGCCGGTTTCTGTACAGAAAATGATGCTGGCTTTGCAAATACGGATGGCCGCTACCATTGAATATAATTCCCGCTATGTTACACTTATTTACATAGAAACTTTAATTATCATTTGCATAAAATTCTAAATAGCACTTTTTATACAAGAAAGTAAACTTTTAGATCAGTCCATTTTGTTTTTCACTAATTAAGTAAAAAGTAAAACAAACCAATAGGGCCGGGAATTAACATTTCTTGCAAGTTTTTATAGAAAAGCATGACCTTATCATAATATAAAAGTCAATCATTTAGCCATGTGATAAAACTTTTAAGTGTGCCAGTCAAACATTAATGATGATATTCGGGTCATTATACTGGAAATAGTCTTTTAAATATTTTGTAGTACAATTGATGATCTTCAGTATGATTGACCGTGTATATGACTTTTATAAGTCTATGTTATTTTTTATGAAAATTATTATTGCAGATAAAAGCCCTTTCACATTTATTTTAGTCTCGAATTAAATTAATCAAAATGAAAATAATAACATTGGCTCTTTATAACTGATCTTTAAATGTAAAACACTGACTTTAAATTATATAATTATTGGCATTTTTTTAATTCATTGAACTTATTTAAGATTTTGTTGAAACTCTACTGGTAAAAAAACAAATATATATATATATTATAGTTCTTGATGAAAATAATGTATGCGCGTTACATCGCATCCCATCAAGAATTTCTAATGTAATTCTTGGTGTAAAGCTAAGACGTGATAATAACTGTAAACAATAGAATAACAAAATAATGAAAACATTTACATTTACATACAAAACATTTACAAAAATACTTGCTTTATAACCTTATAAATATTATTTGACCGTAATAAAATAAAACAAGGTAGTCTTGGGCATGAAAGTAAAAATAAATATTTTCGATTATTTTTGCAATATCTAACAGCCGGATCAGCGGGCGATTCTGATCCATCTAAAGATGCTAAATTTCAGCAAGCACTGTCAAATTCAATAGGAGTGACAGAAAAACGGTTCTTGATATAAAAAGGTAAATAAATTATTTAACCTAAAAAGTAAAATCACTTTATTACAAATCAAAATAGTCCAATAGCTTTATTAACATGAGACATAATTGTACGAGTGCTTACAATACTTAACATTATTTTACTGAAATCTCAGAAAGTTTTTTTTTAAATAGAATAAGGTGACAAACGAGCACACAGTCCACCTGATGGTAAGTGGTTGCTACGGCCCATACACATCTACATCTATCCTCGATTACGTATCAAAATGTAGATGCGTTGTCACCCGTGAGGACTAAGATGTAATGCCTCGTTTCAAGTTAAAAGGTCCTCCGGTTCTCTACACTCACCATACGAAACACAGCAGGGTTAAACTGCTATTTTACATATTATTCCGTGAGAGCGTGGCCCTTCCCCGGTCGAGCGGACCCATTCGTGCTACAACTATACCTAATAAATATAGTTGTAGCATGGCTCTACCACGTAAAAAAAAAATTGACGTTGAAAATTTAAGTATTTTTAGAAGCAACTTTGCAATTATTTTCTATTGAGTTAATTTTTGTGGAATCGTGTTTTGCAAACCGCCACCTGAAATACGTACAATTATTTTTCGATAATGACGTGAAATTACAAAACCATCCCCATGCATTTCAATGTGGCTCTATTCAGTCTCTTAATATGAACATACGTCGGATTTCAGAGATAATGAAAGATATAATATTATATTATTACTGTTCCGTGTGAGGCAACCTTTATACTTATATACATATTCTCATCATATTTTTATGGTTGGTTAGAAAAATTATATCTAAATGCAAACTTTCACAGGGTAAATTTTTTTTACTATTTTTACCCAGCAAGTAGTAAAGCAACTACAATCCCATCGGTAAGTGGTTATGTAGTCTAAGATGGTGAATTGCACTGACTTAACAAAAACCTATTCACTCTTGCCTAATAGTACTAGGTAAGTATTATTTGCGATCTGTTTGTGTTTGTGTGTGTGTGTGTGTGTGTGTGTGTGCGCGCGTGCGTGTGTGTGTGTGTGTGTGTGTGTGTGTATATGTGTGAAGAAAAGCGTATGAGAATACGTGAAGAGGAATAAAGGTTGAGTACTAATTCGCTTACCTGTACGAGGTTGCCACTCGAGGACCTTTCTTCCTATTTTTTATATGTTTTCCAAGTTATATAGCTAGCCCATTGCCATTTCACTGTAATATTCCGTTGAGCTATGTCAGTTACTCTGGTTCTAATGCAAATACCTTCATTTCTAACTTTATCACGTAGAGAAACCCCTCTCCAATTTAAAATTTTTACATTTTTTAGATGATAGTTTGTCTAACAAAAAAAAAACCATAAACCCAAGAATGTCTTATTTATACTTAGGTAAGCACCATTCTTTTATTTATTTAAATTGTTTAATTTAATTTGATAACAGTGTACCTAAATGTAAGTATCTGTATCTTTATTTCTCTCCCCAATAATATTTTATAAAGTCATGATTATAAAAACAGCGTTTTATTGTAATACATAATTATAAATTTCATTATCAACTAATTAATAAAAATATGAAACAATAAAATTACATAGGTATTAAAAACTATCGCAATCTAAGTAACGAGAGCATGTTCGTCGTTCCACATCTAAATTATATAAAAATGCATTTTTCAATTTCACTAATCAACGTCGCCGCAAAAATTTCTTCTTCTTTGGGCACTTTAAAAATTCATTTATTTAGAAAATCATATTTACAGTTACCAGTGTACAGATATTAACTAAATTAAGTATTTCTAGTCATAAAAATATTTATAATTGAGTATAAACTTTTAAAAAACTAATAGATATTTGAACGAAGTCGCTCCAACACCGACGTGCGGTCTACCCTCGACGATGTCCGAAAACGGACTGTGACAGAGCTTACATGGCGACGGAGCATGCGCGCTCGCGTAAATATATTCAATTTCAGGGAAAAATTATATATTCTCTTATAAAACGGGTAATAAAAATAAAACTCTCAATTAAAAATATTAATATTTTTAAGACCTTTTTTTTAGTGTAAGTACTATTTAAAAAGCTTGTGCCGTTTTGGAGAAATTTTGCAAAATATGACAAAGATAGGTACTCTTTGGGGATTTTTTTTTCTAATAAGGGGTTGACAAAACTACAATTTTGTTAAATTAGAAACATTTACCAAATCTTCTTCTGTTACCCTGTATTTTTTCTTTGTAGATTAAATGAACAGTTATTGAGATTTTTTTACTTAAATATCCTAGATTTAGGCATTTCAACCACTGTTAAGGCCTTAAGTTATGAATAATTTTAAAAGTTTTGACTATATGATGTTCAGAGTGGTTGAACCAATGTAATGACACTCTGCGAACAAAAAGAGAGGAATGCCAGGAGTGATCTAGGCTATATTTATCTGAATATCGTGGATGTTAAAAAAAAAACCTAAATAAATTATCTCCAGTCTGAAAAATGCCACATTAATAGATAATACTCAGGCGAATCCCATATGGGTCGCTAGTATATACATATAAATATAATCAAAGTATCTTTGTGGTAACATAGAAATAATTACCTTCTTTTAAGCTCTGGGGTTATTTACATACTATTAAGACAAGAAAACAGTTTCTAAAATTGTTGTCTATCTTTCTGTCTGTATGTCGTACTACATACGTACCACACAAGAGCAATGCTAAAAAACAATGATAAATTAAATGGTATTTGATGATTATTTTAAATCTAAACGACACTACATTAATACATCCCACTCAGTTGAAGCCGGGGTGAGTCGCAAGTTACTGATAAGACTCCCAACACTTATAAAAATCTTTGCAAATATAAAGGGTTTTTCAACAAGAACTTTGTTTTTCAATTGGGGCAACACCAAAAACATGACAGTTTTGACATTAGTTTTTTGACCTATTCGTAGTAGATGCTTTGGCAATTGCTACAATGAATTCAATTTTGCTCGAAAATCGCATTAAAATAATTAAAATCCACTATGAAAATGTGGTTCTGTTAAAGTTACGTTTCGTAAAATTCGTGATATTTTCGGACAACATAATCGTCCTGCTGAGACCGCTATTAAGAATTTGGTCGCTGAATTTGAAATTCGGTACAAAATGCGCCAACACCAACGCGTGTTCGACCGGGTCGTTCAACCGAAAACATCGCAGCCGTGAGCCACAGTGTTGAAGAAGACCCAAATTTGTCAATTCCTCGACGTTCTCAACAATTGGGGTTATCCAAAACCCCCACATGGCGAATTTTGCGTAAGGCTTTGAAGCCTTACAAGGTTCAACTGGTGCAGGAATTGAAGCTGACCGACCATTCACATCGCCGTAGATTCGCTCAATTCATTCAGGAACAGCCCGCTGGTTTTTCTGAAAAAATCAATTTTTCAGACGAAGCCCATTTTCACTTGTCAGGGTACGTCAACAAGCAAAATTGCCGCATTTGGGCTCCTGAAAATCCTGAAGGGATTATTGAGAAGCCTTTGCATGCTCAACGTGTCACTGTATGGTGCGCTATGTGGTCTGGAGGCGTGATTGGGCCGTTTTTTTTCGAAGATGAGGCTGGAAATGCGGTAACGGTCAATGGATCACGCTATCGCGAGATGTTAACATCTCAATTTTGGCCTATTATTGATGACATCGATATCACAAACATGTGGTTTCAACAGGACGGTGCCACATGTCACACAGCCAACGAAACGATCAATTTATTGCAAACCAAATTTCCCGATCGCATAATTTCACGAAATTCAGCTGTTAAATGGCCAGCCAGATCGTGTGATTTAACACCACTGGATTATTTTTTGTGGGGCTATGTTAAGGACAGAGTCTATACGGAGCCAATCGAATCAATCGCGGCCTTAAAACTGAAAATCCGTGACGTGATTAACGAAATAGACCCGCCATTTTGCCAAAAAGTGATTAAAAACGTTGATGAAAGAATCGACATCTGTCAGCGTGGTTGTTGTGGACATTTGCCAGATATCATTTTTCATTCATAATTGCCAAACTTTTCTCTTCGTAATACAATAAAAATTTGAATCATCTTTTATTTTTTTTTGTTTTAAAAAACAAAGTTCTTGTTGAAAAATCCCGTATAAGATAAACATCGGGTGATAATTTCAAAACTTTATAAACATAATTAAATCTTTTATAATTTTTATAGTATAGGGGGCAAACGAGCATGCGGTCGTTCACCAGTTCGTAAGTGACTACCGCCGCTCATGAACAACCGCAACACCAGGGAAATTGCAGTTACGTTGGCGGCCTTTTAGAAAGGATTAAGTTCTTTTCTTAAAGGTCTCTATCTCTCTCCGATTCGAAGGTCCAGAGATGTGAACAGTACTCCATGTGAGTGTTTGCAAGCATGAAATACTGTCTGCATTATAGACTTCCCTTTCAAGTGACCGCGATCTAAATCAAAAATCTAAATCATCTGAAATTACCCACTACTTGTCGGACGATAAAACTTTCGAAAAAATATAACAATATAACATCTCTGCTTAGGATGAAGAAGCTCTGATACTGCGATTAGTACAAATAGAGAGATTATAGTATCTGTAAATTTTTAAGTGACTTCATAAAAGCCTATTATGAATTTGATAATATATTTCTTTTTAATGTATATCTCTATGTAACACAACATCTCCACGATACGTTTTATAATTATTGAATAGGTTCATTTTTGTTTAACCTAATTGAGTATTACTACAGCTTAAAGTGCTAGAAATATTATAACTCATTATATATATAAATAAATGTAGTTCTAATGCAGATATAATCGGTCAACTAGCACAAATATTTAGACAGTTTATAGGTAAAAATATGTTCCGAGAAATAATCTCTTTTCACGAGAAACAGACCAATATCAATGTTATAGAATATAAAAGTAAGTGCCAAATAAGTTTTCTTTGCACGTACATCTAACATACAGCCGTGAATTTTTTAGACTTCTAAGCTTTCATAAATATATATTTTTTTAAAACTCAAAAATATAGTATTCGGCTTAGATGTATTGTTATGATGAATTCCTATTCTTTCCAGAAATTACCCATACAAATATTAAGTAAATAACAGACATAAAAAGGTTCTAACAAATCCCTATCTTTCAGAAAATATGAAAAAATAAAAAATTCGCAAAATTTATCACATAAAAGGTATACAAAACAACCTGTGTGCTGATGCACTAGTTGATAATTTTTCTATATATCTTTGTTGTTCTAATCTCCGCTTCTATACTACTACATGTTATATCTAATAAAACGTTAAAGAACCATGCCCACTTTTCATACATTTAAAAACCTGATAGTAAAAGTTTATGTATAGTTATAAGGTATAGTAGAAAAACTTCCTGTAAGTTTAGAAAATAATGTCATGTAGTCATTTTTACGATTTAAACGCTACGAAGCCCAAAAATATTAATGTTACTCTTTAGGTTAGGATTTGCCGTTACCAAATATTTAATTTTTCTATCTCTTGTTAATGTTCTATCACCACTTCTTCTGAGATTGTACTGAGAAAAATCTTGTGTATCCCTACATATTTCAATTCTATATGATCAATGAACAACATACAAAATGGGACAATACACAACGAGACGCAAACACAAGTGACTATATTCTCTTTGGCAACAATGAAGGCACAGACTAACTAGTAGAAATGAAGGACTGCGCCGATGCCAATCGTAGAACTGTTAAATGTCAAAAAAATCCATTTCACTCGTCTGCACTCAATGACATGTTGCATTATTTATATATTTAATTATTATATTATTTTTAATTAATCTGTACTATACAAAAAGTAATAACGAAATATATATAAAAGGAATATATATAAGAATATAGAGAAATACTTACTGATTAAATAAAATAAATGTTTAAAACTCAGAAACAGAGTTCAATTAAGTCAAGTAGCAAAATGCGAAGTATGTGAAATGGAACGTCTTAGAAAAAGGTTAGTTGAGATGCGTTCAAAATATGGTGGTAATAAGTTTACCCTTGACGTAGAATAAGCATAGATAAATATTTTTCTCCTGCGTTTCTTTTAACATTGTGATACGTTTATTTAATTAAGAATTCAATTAGCTGAATTTTAAGATTTATTTCATTTCTATACATAGTCAGGTGAAAAATGGGCATCCCTCTTTATTTATTATTTTCTTTTACTAAAAATTAAATGGCATTGACTACAATCGAATTAACGTTTTATAATGTTATATTATAGTATATTTCAAAATACTTTATTCATAAAAAATTCATTGGTGATTCAATGTATGTCGCGCATGGATCTTTAAGTATCACACACATCACTTTTTGTTAATGCATATTACGTAACAATATAAGACTATAGAGCCAAAATGTATCCTGTGTTTAAATAATGGATACGAATATGACGAAGAAATAACCTGATCATTTAAGAACGTCTAAAATTAGCAAGTCACCGACAGGGCCTTGAATTTTTTGTTTATGTATGATATTATATAAATTGAAATTAAGGATGTCATCTTTAATAAAGCATAATTTATCATCCAAAATATGTTATATTTCTTCGTAATTGTAGCACCTTAAGAAAAATAAAAAACAAAGTTAAATGTGAGCAGCAAAAACATTGACTGATCATACAATATCGATTTAATGCAATTATACATTATTGTTGTGGGTTAGGTTAAGTAAGAACGATGTTCATTTAAATAATTTAAGTTTTTTTTTAACATAAAGTAACTGCATCCAACAAAAGTAATATAAAACAAGACACGAGTTATTTAAATCTTACTTAACATACTAACTAGCTACATTTTTCTTAAAAATATTTTCGAAAGAAAACCAAATTTCTTTATTTATTACGGTCCGCTAGTAAATTCGTACACATAAAGCAGTGAATAGATTAAAATCTTAAATTTAGTGTGACATTAGCATGGGATAATTGGTTATTCCTTTTCCTTGGTTTTTTAAGAAATATTTAAATAGTAAATTACCAGACTATATTCGTCCTACACCAGCAGTAGGACAGCACAAACCTCCTGCGAGAAGATTATAAGGGCACAAATAGTGTATCGCACTTTTCCTATGCGAATTCGCAGATCTCGCACATGCCCAAGTGTTTTATTTTTATTTTACAGAATTCTACGGAAAGAACAATACCCATTTTTCACCTGACAATGTATAGAAATGAAATAAATCTTAAAATTCAGCTAATTGAATTGTAAATTAATTACGCTTATCACAATGTTAAAAGAAACGCAAGAAAAAATATTTTTACATATTTCCATAAGCTTATTCTACGTCAAGGGTAAACGTATTATATATTTTGAACGCATTTCAACTACCCTTTTTCTAGGACGTTCTATTTTATACACTGCTACTTTACTTTATTTAACTCTGATTCTGAGTTTTATACATTATTTTATGTTTCATTTAATAAGTAAGTATTTATTTATTTGTATTTGTATAGTACATATTAATATAAAATAATATAATAATAAAATAAATTAATCATTCAGTATGTCATCCAGTGCGGACGAATGAAAGGGATTTTTTTTGACATTTGACAGTTCTGCAATTGGCATCGGCGCATTTCTTCGTTGTTGCGTTTGCGTCTCGTTGTGTACTGTGCCATTTTGTTTGTGTTACTTCTTTTTACAATCCTATATGGTATCAAGAAAATATTACCAAGGCAAAGTCAGAGCACATAGGCAGAATTGGCGAGAAACTAGTTCGCCTTCCTTCGGGAACCCGTGCATTCTGGTCTCTCGCCAAGGCTGTCCAAGGGAATTTCTGTAAGCCATCACTACCATCTCTGCACAGGGAGGACGACTCACTGGCCCAAGACGCAAAAGACAAAGCCGACCTTTTAGGCTCCCTTTTTGCGTCCAACTCGACTCTTGATGACGGGGGGAAAATACCGCCGACCATCCCGCGGTGTGAGTGCTCCATGCCGGATGTGCTATTCTCACAGCGCTCAGTTCGCAAAGCACTTCTCTCCCTGGACATCCAGAAGTCGAGTGGGCCTGACGGAATCCCCCCAATTGTGCTGAGGACGTGTGCTCCGGAGTTGGCACCGGTCCTAACGCGTTTTTTCCGGTACTCCTACTCCCAAGGCGTAGTCCCGAATTCATGGAAGACAGCTTTTGTCCACCCGATCCCTAAAAAAGGCGACCGCTCAGACCCGTCCAACTATAGGCCTATCGCGATCACCTCCTTGTTCTCCAAAATAATGGAATCCATTATTAACTGCCAGCTCATCCGGTACCTTGAGGATCACCAGCTGATTAGTGACCGCCAATACGGTTTTCGTCGGTGTCGATCAGCTGGTGATCTTCTGGTCTACCTGACCCATAGATGGGCGGAGGCAGTAGAGTCCAAGGGGGAGGCGTTGGCCGTTAGTCTGGACATTGCGAAGGCCTTTGATCGGGTTTGGCACAAAGCGCTTCTTTCAAAGCTGCCTTCCTATGGGCTTCCCGAGAAATTGTGCAATTGGATCACCAGCTTTCTTGCAGATCGGAGCATCAAGGTCGTTGTAGACGGTGCATGTTCTGACTACAAGCCTATTAACGCTGGTGTTCCACAAGGCTGTGTGCTATCACCAACGCTGTTTCTTCTGCATATCAATGATATGTTGCTAACTGGTAACATTCATTGCTATGCGGATGACAGCACTGGTGATGCTCTATACACCGGCCGGGCCAATATTTCTCGGGAAAACGTCGCCGAGTACCGGAACAAACTTGTGTCTGAAGTCGAGTCTTTGCTGGACAAAGTCTCGGATTGGGGGCGACTAAATCTAGTCCAGTTTAATCCTCAGAAGACACAAGTTTGCGCGTTTACCGCTAAAAAGAACCCCTTTGTCGTATCTCCTCAGTTTCAAGGCACTCCTCTTCTTGTGTAGTGTAATTAAAATAATAATAATAATAACTATTAAACGGCGCCGGGTCTGGGCGTCTCCCGTTAATTGACGCCCAAATTAATGGATGATGGATGAAAATAAAACGCGCATAGGGCCGCTACCTGGGGGTCGCCGGGGCGCGTCTGGAGCTGGCGCTGGACGTGACAGCATGCGAGCCGCCAGCCGAGCGCGAGGTGCTGCACGACCACCTAGCAGCCCCTCGCGTCCATCATCCCCACCAGACGGCTTGGTGTCGGCGGGGTCCTCTCGGACTCGGCAAGCGGCACCCGCCGCTGGTGGAGTACGCCGCATGCGTTGGACAAAAAATATGAACATTAACGCATTGCGGGCGTACTATAGGGCGAAGGGGGAAGAAACTGGAGGGATAGCGTATCGGGCTCGGATGCATCGCTTTTTTGCTGAGCTTGAGCCGTCAGTTCCCGTCACGGAGCAAAACCTGGCAGACCGAGTTCGGTACATCATACGCTCGAAAATATTTGATGATGCCGAACTCGAACGACTACGGCGTGAGGCTATTCCCTCATCGAATGAACCGGCTATAGCTGGGGATGCGGCTCCTCAGGCCACAGACCAGCAACCACATATAGAGGGCGCCATGGATCTCCCCGCTCTAGTTGATTCAGGCGATGATGGAATGGTCACCCAAGAACTAGAGCAGATGAGGAGTAAATTGGAGGAGGCGATTGTGGAAACGCGCAGTACGCCTCTCGAAAATCGACCGCGACTCCTGCGCATACCCCTAAGCAAGCGAAATCGGGCTGTCGTGAGGGCTCTCAACCCAATGCTGGTGACCTATTTGGAAGCCAGCCGGGACCTTTGCGAGACGGACTCAATTCTTTTTGGCGCCGCACTGGCAGTTTGCCGTATTGTTGGCGCCAAACTTCCCACGGCTGGACGCGCTACTAGACAAAGTAGCGCCATCCCAGCCTGGAGAAGAAGGATTGAGGACCGTATCGTAAAGGCAAGGGCTCTCATTGGCAGGCTGATAAGCTTCAGGTCGGGCAATAATAGGCCGAGAATTGTGCGCACCGTCAGGTTGGCGTTTGCTGGGACAAATATCAGTTTGTCCCAGCCGGATATAACGCAAAAACTGACGGAGCGCATAGACGACCTGAAGCAGAGAATCACTGCTTGGGGGAAGCGGATTCGGCGATATACCGAGAGGTCGACACGGTTCAACCAGAATCGTCTCTTCCAGAGTGATCAGAAGAGGCTATATAAATCATTGGAGCGACCAATGGTACGTGGAACGGGCCAAGCACCGAATCAGGCCGACACTGTCGCATTCTGGCGCGGCCTGTGGTCAGAGCCCGTAAACCACAGTGAGGGCCCTTGGACGGAAGCTGTGGTGAGTCAGTGTGCGAATCTTACGCCCATGGACCCCGTCATTATAACGCCGGACGATGTAGCTGAGGCGGTCCGAAGGGCCCCGAACTGGAAAAGTCCGGGGCTCGACGGGCTGCATCACTACTGGCTGAAGGGGTTCGTGGTGTGTCACGCTGTGCTCGCCCGACAATTTCAAGAGGCTCTCGACCAAAAGTCGCTCCCGAGCCTCTTCACTACTGGGATCACTCATTTGGTTCCTAAAGACCGGGATACCATAGACCCGAGCAAATACCGCCCCATCACGTGTCTACCCACGATATATAAGACACTAACATCCATTTTGAGCGCGAGAATCACTCGTCACCTGAACTCAAATCAGGTGATGTCGCGCGCTCAAAATGGATGTCGGGGCGGTGGTCGTGGAACCAAGGAACCACTTCTCATTGACGCGGTCATTGGCAAAGTGGTTAAACGCAACCGTCGGAACCTATCCGCCGCCTGGATAGACTACAAAAAGGCATTTGACTCGGTGCCTCATACATGGCTGAAGAGGGTCCTCGAGCTGTACAAGGTTGACTGTACAGTTAGAGACTTCCTCGGGCAGTGTATGGGGCAGTGGAGTACGATCCTTTGTCATCTAGGCGAGCGGATGACGGCTGCGGAGAACCACATAAGGATAAGAAGGGGTATCTTCCAGGGCGATTGTCTGAGTCCAATCTGGTTCTGCCTCTCTCTGAACCCTCTCAGTACCTTACTGGAGGGCTCCGGGAGGGGATTTCAGCTTCGGAGGGGAGGTACAAAAGTGACCCACCTTTTCTATATGGATGATCTCAAGTTATTCGCCGCCAGTCGCTCTCATCTTGTGGAATTGCTAAACATCACTTGTGATTTTAGCAATTCTATTGGAATGGGGCTGGGGACGGATAAGTGTGCGGTCCTCCATGTTGAAAGGGGAAGGGTTGCTAACTCCGAGGGCATAGATTTATCTATGCCCATCAACATAAGGACCCTTTCCGAGGCTGAAACATACCGATACCTGGGTATGCCACAGAACATCGGTGTAGATGAGGCGGGTATGAAACAGTCAGTTTGCGATGTGTTTTATGCACGCTTGACCAAAGTGCTTAACAGCCTTTTGTCCGGTGTGAATAAGACGCACGCATATAACGGTTGGGTCATGCCTGTTCTCATGTATACCTTTGGCATACTTAGGTGGACTCAGACCGAACTAAACGCTCTGGACAGAAAAGTCCGCACTATAATGACGTCCCACAGGATGCATCATCCGAGATCGTCAGTAATGAGGCTCTACTTGCCGCGGAAGGATGGTGGGCGCGGCTTTTTAAGCGCGCTTACCATGCATAATCGCGAAGTGTGCAGCCTCCGTAATTACTTTCTGACGAGAGCGGATGATCCATACTATAGGGACGTTATTTCTTGTGATAAAGGACTGACCCCTCTATCCTTAGCCAACGAGCAATGGCAAGACCCAGCAGTACAGTGCATTTCCGACCGGGAGGCCGTATGGAAGGAGAAGGAGCTCCACGGGAGGTTCTACAAGGCTCTACATGAGCCTTTCGTAGACACAGTCGCCTCCCTTCACTGGCTACGTTTCGGTGACCTCTTTGTGGAAACCGAGGGTTTTGTCTGTGCGATACAGGATCAGGTTATTAAGACCAACAATTATCGGAGATACATCCTAAAGGATGGCGCCGTCGACATCTGTCGAGCTTGTCGCCATCCCGGTGAGTCACTTAGGCATGTCATCTCCGGTTGTTCGGCGCTTTCTAACTCTGAGTATTTGCACAGACACAATCTAGTAGCCAGGATTCTACACCAGGAGCTCGCTCTGAAATACGGCCTCGTGGATCGGAAACTGCCGTATTATAAGTATTTGCTGGAAGCCGTGCTCGAAAATGACCGCGCCAGGCTCTACTGGGACCGGGCCATCATCACAGACAGGACTATTCTTGCGAATAAGCCTGATATTGTGCTGATGGACCGGGCACAGTCAAGGATCTTTTTGGTCGACATTACCATTCCTTATGACGAGAACCTCGTGAAAGCCGAAACAGATAAGGTGACAAAATATCTGGACCTGGCTCACGAGGTTACCGGCATGTGGGGTGGTCTGCCGACCGAAATTATTCCTGTGGTCGTTTCTGCGAACGGGTTAATCCCAGTCAGCCTCCCGGGTCATCTGAGGCGACTGGGACTCCGTGACGGACCGCTCCAGTCTCAAATGCAGAAGGCGGTGCTTCTCGATACCGCCCGCATCGTCCGCCGGTTTCTTTCCCTTTCCCCCTAACCCTCGGCCGTCTGGTCTCCCCTGCCGAGGGCTTCCATCTGGTTGGGTTTTTATATATTTATGTATTTTTTATGTATTTATTTTATTTTATTCATATTTATGTATGTTTACCATTTTCATTTACAATTATATATTTATACTGCCCAACCAGATGAGAAAACTTTATAGATACCCCATAATAATAATAATACTCTCATAGGCATGTCATCTCCGGTTGTTCGGCGCTTTCTAACTCTGAGTACTTGCATAGGCACAACCTAGTAGCCAGGATTCTACACCAGGAGCTCGCTCTGAAATACGGTCTCGTGGATCGGAAACTGCCTTATTATAAGTACATGCCGGAAGCCGTGCTCGAAAATGACCGCGCCAGGCTCTACTGGGACCGGGCCATCATCACGGACAGAACTATTCTTACGAATAAGCCGCTAAGGTGCTGATGAACCGGGCACAGTCAAGGATATTATTGGTCGACCATTCCTTATGACGAGAACCTCGTGAAAGCAGAAACAGATAAGTTGACAAAATATCTGGATCTGGCTCACGAGGTGACCGACATGTGGGGTGGTCTGCCGGCCGAAATAATTCCTGTGGTCGTCTTTGCGAACGAGTTAATCCCAGTCAGCCTCTCGGGTCATCTGAGGCGACTGGGACTCGGTGACGGATCGCTCCAAGCTCAAATGCAAAAGGCGGTGCTCCTCAATACCGCCCGCATCGTCCGCCGGTTTCTTTCCCTTTCCCCCTAACCCTCGACCGTTTGGTCTCCCCTGCCGTGGGCTTCCATCTGGTTGGGTTTTTATATATTTATGTAATTTTATGTATTTATTTTATTTTATTGATATTTATGTAAGTTTATCATTTTCATTTTCAATTATATATTTATACAGCCCAACCAGATGAGAAAACTATACAAATACCCCATAATAATAATGTTTACTTTATTTGCTCTCACAAGTTTACATTGCCTTTTAATAATATTGGAGGTATAACCATTTTAATTTGTGAGAGCCTGTTGTTAGTGTGTGTGTGTGTGTGTGTGTGTTAGTGTGTGTGTGTGTGTGTGTGTGTGTTAGTGTGTGTGTGTGTGTGTGTGTGTGTGTGTGTGTGTGTGTGTGTGTGTGTGTGTGTGTGTGTATGTATGTGTGTGTGTGTGTGTTGTGTGTGTGTGTGTGTGTGTGTGTGTGTGTGTGTGTGTGTGTGTGTATGTTTGTAAAATATTTATTTAATGGGAGTTACCAGGGATTCTGTTTCGGTGTAGTTTAAGCCCAAAAGCCATTCCGTTACTCTTGTTTTTAAAGAATATTTATTCATACAATATATTGGAATAGCCTTATTTATCCTATTGTAAAGAAGACTACCAAGATAACAGAAGAATTTACGAGAAAAATTTGTATTACATTTTTGACTTTTACAAACTATCCTACCTCTTCCCGAGATTGGAGAAGACATGCTATTGTATGGTAGCGAAGAATGTTTTTTTAGAATAGTTTGTAAAATAAACATTTGCCTAACAGTAAGTACCCTGCAACGTTTGTATAGTTCAGCCGTTGGAAATAAAAATGGCATTGAAAACCCAACTTTTAGAATGGCTCTTTGCGTGCGTTCCAAACCTATAAGACGGGTTTTTGCTGTACCACCCCATGAAGTTATACAGCAAAAGAGATTGCACAAAAGCAAAATAAACAGTTTTGATCACTTTTGTAGCCGAAGCATTTCTAAGGTTTTTAAAAACATAAATCATCTTTCTCAATCTAGATGTCAGTGTAGCTATATGTTTTGCAAACGTTAAGTTGTTATCTATAACCAAGATATTTAACGTACTCAGATTTCTCGATAGTTGGACAGGTACAATTCATAATCGAGTATGAGGCAGTCTGAGAGTTGATAAGGTAAGAGTTACAGGCAAAACAGGAGTGTACTTTTAGATGGAGGTGATCCAGTGAAGGCTGATCTTGTGCGCTGATGGAAAAAGTTAAAAATTTAGTTTTTTTAATATTTAAGGTAAGTACGTTCTTGTTTAGCTAGTTCACAACAATATTTAATCCTTTTTGAGCATTACTAAATGTCTGTGGCCAAGAATCACCATCAAAGAGAAGTGCCATGTCATCAACAAAGGTAATTAACAGTGGTAGAGCCACGCGGCAGCTTTTGCTGTCGCACGGATGGGCCGGCTCGAACCGGGGTGGTACCACGACCTCACAGAACACCAGCGTGAAGTAGAGGTTTACCTCTGCGTTTCGCTTGGTGAGTGCAGGTGGCCGGAGGCCCTTTTTACTGGAAATGAGGCATTCCATCTTAGTCCTCACGGGTGACAACGCATCTACATTTTGATTTGTAATAAATAGATGTAGATGTCTATGGGCCGCAGCAACCACTTACCATCAGGTGCACTGTGTGCTGGTTTGTCACCCTTATCCTATAAAAAAAAATTATTTGTCCATTTGGAAGATGAAGATTGCATAAGTCATTTATGTAAGTTAAAAAGAGCTTAGGGCCTAGTATACTGCCTTGTGGTACACCAAAACTAACAGACAACTCTTTACTCATATAGTCTTGCACTTTTACACACTGAGTTCTTTTCTGCAAATAATCCCAGCAAAGTTTTAGCTGGAGATCACGGATGCCAAGAGTTGCTAGTTTTTTTATCAGTATGGGCAATGAGACTGTGTCAAACGCTTTGGCTAGATCAAGGAAGATGATCAGTACTTTTTTCCTAGCATCCAATTTGGTGACAACAAAATTGGTTACGTTATGAATGGCAGCTTCAGTGGATTTTCCCGTCCTAAACCCAAATTGGTTACAAGATATTAGTCCGTTTGTTTCTAAGTATTTTATCAATCTGGTTTTCATAAGGCGCTCAAGAATTTTGGACAAAGCTGGAGGAATGGATATTGGCCTGTAGTTACAGACAGTTTCTGTCGCCAGCTTTGAAGATGGGATGGAGCAGTGATTTTTTAAACGCCATGGGAAAGACAGCTGTTGTAAAGGAAAGATTACAGATGTAAGTAATGGGTGGGACTTATATATTCTTGAAGGTCTTTATAAAACTTGTTGATATATTATCAAGGCCTACTGCGCAATCGTATTTTAAGTTCGAAATTATACCTAGTACTTCGGATTCTGTAGTCGGTAGGAGTACAAACGATGAAGGAGTAGAGTTATAATTGCTGGTAGAGGTTAAGTTAGGATCATTATTCAATATTTTTTCAGCTAATGTCTTACATACATAAACACTCACGCCTGTCACCCAGAGGGGTAGGCAGAGACTACGGACTTCCATTTGGCGCGATCCTGACACACCTCTCTCGCCTCTTTTACATCCATATATCTACGCATACACGCTCGTCGGTTAAGGGTACTCCTAATCTGGCCCATTTTTAATGTATCGCCGATTTGGTCGATAAACCTTCGTCTAGGGCGTCCCTTCCCGACCCTGCCGTTCACTTCCTAATGTCTTACCGATAAAATAATAATAAAATTTGAAATAAAAGGGAGTGAAAACATTGATTCAGCTAATTTTGTGTGGGCTACTGTGATATTTAAATTGTAACTTCAAAAGTGGAACACAAAAGATTGGACTTTGATCTCATTAGTGTGATCGCGCGCTCCGAGTGTGTACCAAACTATATGCTATTTTCGGCCGTTACGACTAATGTACTATCAGCATAGTAGATAGTTCTAACGCTCTATTCCAGGAGAACCCAGGATCGAATCACAAGAAGATTTTTTTTTAGTTTTCTTTTCTATTATCTTTTTTATTGGAAATATTTCAAATTAAAAGTTAACATTGCAGCAAAAGGACATAAAAACCTTGTCAGGGGGTGTTGCTCGATTGATTTGCAGGACCAGAACTATATGCAATGTACAGAATGCGTCAAACTTTATCATCTTGAATGTTTGTCCTTATCAAGCAATCAAGACAATCCCGCCACGTCTAAGTGGCCGTGCCCTCATTGCCATGGAACGAAAATAAATGATTAATAATGATAACACCCCGGTTCGTTACAACCCGAATATAACTGTAAGGCCGGGAAGGAAGCAAGCTTTAAACTCAGATGAATGACCAATAACAAGGGATGAGATGCAAGAAAATTATCAAGGACGTAGTGACTCAACTCCAAAAGACAATGCGCATAACCATATCAGACATCCTAGGTACTGACCTAAAATCTTTGGAGGAAATTGTGGATATGAAGGAGCCTATGAGTTTCATGAATGCGAAATATGATTCTATCACAAAGGAGCATGCAGAGGCCAATGAAAAAATAAAACGCCTAGAGACAGAAAACGGTGCACTGCAATCTAAGGTTGATGACTTGTCTAATCGATTTATTCAAATGGAACAAAACGCTAGAATGAATAACATTGAGATAAATTGTGTGCCGGAGAGGAAAGATGAGAACCTGTTGCACATCGTAACAGAACTAGGCAAAACAATACATTGTCAAGTATCTACGGAACACAGCCCACTACGCACGTATTGCTTAACAAAATAAAGACTCCAGCCGCCCTAGATCTATTGTAGTGCAATTTAACTCGCCGAGTATGAGGGACAAATTCCTGGCAGCAGCAATCAAATATAATAAACTGAAGCCTCAACAAAAATTAAAAAGTTCTCATGCTGGTGTTTCTGGTGCTAAAACTCCCATTTTTATATGTCAACATCTCTCTACCCACAACAAGGCCCTCCATGCAGCAGTAAGACAGGCGGCAAAGGACAATGGATATAAATATGTCTGGGTGAGAGGCGGTTGCATTTTCATGAGGAAGACTGAAGACTCCGAATTTAAAATCATCAGAAACACGGAGACACTTGACAAGTTTCCTTAGTTCCAAAAATAACTTTAATTTCTATTTTTCTTTAACATAAGTTTGAATGTACCCTATGTTACCCATATTATAAGAGCTAAGAACATATTATCAAAACGTTCGTGGGTTGCGTACGAAAACTCACAACTTTTTAAGAAAAGTCAATTGTAATAATTAGGATGTAATAGTGCCGTGTAGTGGCGGCTTAGAATATCCACTAACCCATATCTTCCCGTGGGTGTCGTAAAAGGCAACAAAGGGAAACAGGCGGGAGATGGGCAGCAGCATCTTCCTCATAACAGCAAAAATACAATAAAAAAACTGCGGTCGCCAACCCGCTCGCCAAGCGTGGCAACTATGGCAAATACCCCCCAAATGGATAAAGTTACTAAGAGACGGCCACCAGTCCCCGGCGGCCCCGTTATACCTGGCTACGGTGGCGACCATGGTAACGGCGGGGCAGGGGGTGCTAAGAATCTCCGGTGGAGGTTCGGTTGCCACCTACGATAACTCGACCTGGCAACATACAACGCACGCACCCTGAGGACTGACAAGAAGATTGTGGAGCTGGAAGAAGAGATAGACATGTTACGCTGGCATATTGTAGGATCATCCGAAGTCCGAAGAGAGGGGGAGGAAACGGTAATCCTCGAATCCGGCAACTTGCTCTATTTCCGGGAGGGCGACCATCTGTTCCAAGGAGGTGTCGGATTTATCGTCCACAAGTCTCTCGTTAACAACGTTGTAAAGATTGAGATTGTGTCGACGAGGGTTGCGTACCTTATACTCAGAATCACCAAACGGTATTCGCTGAAGGTCAAACAGGTTTATGCACCAACCTCGGCCCACCCCGATGAGGAGGTGGAAGAAATGTATGAGGATATCTCTAGAGCCATGCATTCCTCCAATACCCAATATACGGTGTTAATGGGAGACTTGAATGCAAAACTAGGCACAAGAAAGAACGGTGAGCTTAAAGTAGGGAAATTTGGAATAGGGCAACGGAACCCAAGGGGCCAGCAGCTGGCCGACTTCATGGAGAAAGAGGGACTCTTTATGATGAACTCTTTCTTCCAGAAGCGGCCCCACAGGAAGTGGACCTGGTCGAGCCCCGACGGTTCGACAAAAAATGAGATTGACTTCATTAAGACGACCAGACGACAACTGTTCAGTGATGTCTCCGTGATCGCGAGGGTGAAAACCGGCAGCGATCACCGAATGGTTAGAGGCACACTGAACCTAAACTTTAAGTTGGAGAGGTCTCGTCTAATGAAGTCAACGGTCCGTCCCCCTCGTGCTCTAATCCAAAGTCCCGAAACCTTTCAGCTCGAGTTACAAAACCGTTTTCAGTGCCTAGAAGACTGCAATGAAGTGGACGATATGAATGACAAGCTCGTGGAAACTGTTCATGCGGTCGGAGCTAAGTTCTGCAAGACCCGCCGCAGAAGAACACATAAACTCTCCGATCACACTCTTAATCTCATGGCTGTTAGACGGGAGGTGAATCTACATTTTTCAACAGATTATTATACAGGCAACTGAACAGTCAGATCGCCAAATGCATGCGGCGGGACTTACACAACTTTAACACAGCTCGTATTGAAGAAGCGATCGAGCGGAACCAAGGCTCCAAAGTCTTTGCCAGAGATCTGTCTGCCAGAAAGAGCGAACTGTCAAAGCTGAAGACAGAATGTGGCAGCATCGTTTCCGGGGCACCTGAGATTTTGAATGAGATTGAGAGGTTCTACGGGCAGCTGTACACGTCATCGTTGGAGCCACACGCGTATGTGAGTAACGATCCAAGAGCGAGTCTTATCCGACATTATTCCAATGATATATCGGATGTCAGTCTGAGCGAGATTACAATGGCTCTCTAGAACCTTAAAAACGGCAAGGCCCCAGGCGAGGATGGAATTACAGCGGAGCTTCTGAAGCGGGTGGAATACCGGTACTTGAAGTCCTTCAGAAGCTATTTAATTCCGTCCTCCATGGTGACATTACACCGGAGGCGTGGAGCAGAAGTGCGGTGGTCTTGTTCTTCAAGAAAGGCGACAACGCTCCTTGAAGAACTACAGACCGATTTGCCTTCTGAGCCGCGTCTACGTGCTGTTTTCGAGAGTCATTACGAAACGTCTCGTGCGCAGACTTGACGACTTCCAGCCTCCCGTACAAGCCAGTTTCCGAAAAGGCTTTAGCACCATAGACCACATACATACCCTTCGGCAAATTGTACATAAGTCAGAGGAGTACAATTTGCCACTATATCTGGCGTATGTGGACTATAAGAAAGCTTTTGATTCCGTCGAAATTTGGGCGGTGCTGCAGTCCCTTCAGCGGTGCCAAGTGAACTATCGGTATATCAAAGTGCTGAAGTGCTTGTACAGTAGGGCTACGATGGCTATCTGAGTACAAAACCAGAGTACGAAACCTATACAATTGCAGAGAAGTGTAAGACAGGGTGACGTCATATCCCCGAATCTCTTCACCGCTGCATTGGAAGACATTTTCAAGCTTCTGGAATGGAAAGCATACGGTATCAACATCAATGGCGAGTACATCACTCATCTTCGATTTGCCGACGATATAGTCCTTATGGCAGAATCGCTGGAGGACCTAAGCACTATGCTCAATGACCTCAATAGTGCTTCCCAACGGATAGGTCTTAAGATGAACATGGACAAAACAAAGATCATGTTTAATGTCCATGCCACACCTATGCCGATAGTTGTTGGGAGCACTATGCTCGAAGTTGTTGACGAGTATGTTTACCTGGGACAAATAGTCCGATTAGGTATGTCCAACTTCGACCGAGAGGTCAATCGACGGATTCAACTCGGTTGGGCAGCGTTCGGGAAATTACGGAACATCTTCTGGTCAGGTATACCTCAAAACTTGAAAACGAGACTGTACACCCAGTGCGTGTTGCCAGTGATGACATACGGAACTGAGACGTGGTCCTTCACTGCTGGCCGGATGAGGAAGCTCAAGGTCGCTCAGCGAGCTATGGAGAGGGCTATGCTCGGAGTTTCTCTGCGTGATAAACTCAGAAATGAGGATATCCGCAGTAGAACCAGAGTGACCGACATAGCCCAACGGATTAGTAAGCTGAAGTGGCAATGGGCCGGCCATATAGCTCGAAGAACCGACAACCGATGGGGAAGAAAGGTTCTCGAGTGGCAGCCTCGTACCGGCAGGCGAAGTGTAGGGCGTCCCCCCACTAGATGGAGTGACGACCTGGTAAGATATGCAGGAAGTCGATGGATGCAGGTGGCTCAGGACCGTGCTTTGTGGCATTCCTTGGGGGTGGCCTATGTTCAGGAGTGGACTTGTGAAGGGCTGTAATGATGATGATGATGATGAATAGTTTTAACTGAAACCTGGCTTTAATAGTAGCGTAATGAGCAATGAGTTATTTGTTGACAGATACGTGATATATAGAAGAGAACGAGAAAGTACGGGGTTTCATGAGAATAATGATGGGGAGGAGTCTTAGTTGCGGTATTAAAAACTATCAAATCCTTTGAAAAAAGTTTGAACGGGAAAGTAAATGTGAAGACATTTGGGTGGTTTTGGATTTGAAAATGGAGTACTCTGTCCATAAAATAACTCTTTGCGGTGTTTACTTACGGTGTTTTACCTCCGGTGAACAGGCTAATATTGGAGTGTTTTGTAGAAAATTTTAGTTCAGTCATAATAAGAAAATTTGATTCACACCTGCGCTTTATTGGTATTTTTAAGTTAGGTAATATAAATAAGAGTTTGGTACATGATTTGTCGAATAACTATGTTGCACCTAGTCCAAGCCAAGCCTTGATAGATTTAGTTCACCTTAACAAGCTTAATCAAATGAATAACATTCTTAACAAATCAGACCACTTGTTAGACCTTGTACTGACCAACCTATCGTCATCCATGTGTACAGTAGCAGGATCAGTTGATGTTCTTAGTGTCGTAGACCCTCTACATCCCCATTTTGAAAAATTAATGAAAATAAATACTGATATTGCACTACCGTATAACGTCGAAATGAAACTACACAATTTTAGGAAAGTTCCGCCTCTAAATGCTTAGATCCGCCTTTGTTCCAAGTTGTAAGTGTATTTTAAAAAGTACATCTCAAAAATATTAATTATTTAAACTGCACCCATATCGTTTTGAAATAAAAAATAGTTAAAGACCGATGATTTGAAATTGGTTGGCATCTGCGAAACTCTGGAGGACATCGAACAGTTTCAAAGTGATGTTGATCGTATGGTTAATTGGTGTCGAGAGAATGGTATGAATCTGAACATAAACAAGTGCTAACATATGAAATTCAGTAAAAAAGGTCAAGTCACTGAACTCATCATACAAAATTAACGGCGTCATCGTTAAGAAAACAGAGGAAGTTAGAGAGATCTGGGAATAGTGTTCGATAAAAAATTTACCTTCGGGGAACGAAGATTAATTTTTTATCGAACATAGAGAATATTACAAAAAGGGCGTATAGAATGCTAGGCTTTGTTTTGCATAACACTAAAGTGTTTAAAAATAACCACGTTAAGATCCCATTGTACAACAGTCTCGTACGAAGCATAATTGAGTATTGCAGTGTGGTATGGAGGCCACACTACGCGACACACTCCTTCCGATTGGAACGTCTACAAAAAAAATTCGTTGCAAATTTGGCCTATCTGTATCTATAAAACGATTAAGATTCTTTAAAATTTTATCCCTGGAAATTCGAAGAAATTTGCTTGAAATGTCATTTCTTGTTCAAAATTTTAACCAGAAAGTTAACTGTCCCCCCTTGCTCCAAAAATTTAAATTTCGTGTTCCATTGAAAATCCCTCGCGCTCCCATTACTCCGCTTTGCCCTCCCTTTAGGAAATCTGTCTTAGGTGCAAGTTCCCTAATTCCAAGGTTGTGCAAATTGGCCAATGGACGTAGTGACTTAGTTGATATTCACACCGACTCATTTGCCAAAATTAAGAAAGTTCTAGCTTCAGCCTGGTCTGAAACCAACAAATAAATTATAGTTTTTTTTTTTTACCATATACTTATTTTCATTATTAGGTAATTATACTTCTTTTTATTCGTATTCATAATCTTTCTCAAGGCATGTGATGTTTACCTTAAACGATTGTTACACTTAGTTACATAAGTTAGTTCTTAAGCCAATTTGTTAAATACAGTGTAATCAAACATTGGTAAACCTTAATAAATAAAATAAAATAATTATAATACACATTGCGCATTGTGTCAAAAATACCAGTATTACTAATGAGGATCACAATGGCTACAAAACTTCTGGTTTTTGTAGCTATTGTAACTGTCCAGATTTTAAAACCAAATTCCCGGTTATTTTTACCTTTTGTCCCAAAATTTAACCCACTGGACCTGACCAAACTAGCGTAAACGAATTGAAAGATATTATTTATTTATTTAATTTATAACTTTATACGTTTCTTTAATAAGCAATCTATTATTATAATATTTATTACTATGAATATATCGATATTTGACGGCTTCATGGCCGAGTGGCTTAGCAATGAGTTTAGCGTATATCCCACAAATAATTATGTTCCGGGGCTGGATGTTTGTCCTTGTGAAATCTATAGGTATACTCATGTTAACTATGTTAATAATTTTAATAATGGCCCAAGATTTAATAATAATACGGAACCACAGAACTTTAAGTTTGGTATTCCAAACCAGCAATCTAAATTTAAATTTGGCATACCTCAACAACACCAGGGCTTTAAGCCACCCACCCATTCTAGTACATTGGTTTAACGCCAACAATTTGCTCTTAAACGGCAATAAGACAAAATGTATTAAATTTACAATACCTAATGTAAAACATTCGAAATCCAATGTGCTCTTAAATGGGGAGGAGTTGAGTCTTGTGGATACCACTGTTTTTCTCGGTATTACTATTGACGCGAAACTTCAATGGGGCCCCCATATATCTAAATTAGCAAGCAGACTTAGTTCTGCAGCATATGCAGTAAGAAAGATTAGAAGTCTCACAGATGTTGAGACAGCTAGGTTAGTGGAATTTTGTTACTTTCATAGCGTAATGTCTTATGGAATTTTGCTATGGGGTAATGCGACTGATATTGAAGCTATATTTGTTTTGCAAAAGAGAGCCGTACGGGCGATTTATAATCTAAATTGTAAAGAGTCCCTTAGAGAAAAATTTAAAGAAATAAACATATTAACTTTGGCATCGCAATATATTTATGAAAATGTAATGTATGTACATAAAAACATAAATAGCTTTAATAAGAATAAGGATGTTCATACCTTAAACACTAGGAACAAACATAAGCTTGTAATGCCACTTACTAGACTCCACAGAATTAGTAATTCATTTATGGGGCAATGTATACGCTTTTACAACAGAATCCCAGAACATGTTCAAAGTTTGTCAATAAACAAGTTTAAAAGTTATATTAAAGAAAAACTGTACAAAAAGGGTTATTATAATATCAAGGAATACATGAATGAAAATAACCCCTGGGAATAAGGTGATCGCCACCATGCTGGTTCTATGAAAATTCATTTAAAATTGTATAAACAAAATTATTGTAAGTGAAATTGTTTAAAAAAAAAGTCCCGCTGGGTTTCTTGCTGGTTCTTCCCAGGACAGAGGTATTTTCCGAACCAGTGGTAAATAAAATAATGATTTTCAATAAGTATTATGTAATAATCCATATTGAATAAAAATCATTCTATTCTATTCTATTCTATTCATGAATAATCATGCGCGACCCCTCTAAATAATACAAATAAATTGTGATACAATTTTAAAACTCCCGCACATCGAAATACTGGAAATTCAGGCTCGTTTTATGATAGACACCGGGAGCACGAGATCTTTTATAAGTCCGGCTAAGGCAGAACAATATTTCTCCGCTTTCAAATTATATGAACCTTTCGAAGTTATAAGTACGCATGATACATAATGAAGCTATATATATCCCGCTCTTTAAAACATTAAAAAGTTTAATAAAACGTCGATATTAGATACGACGGTTTGATAGGTTTGATCTTTTAAAACAACTTGACGCTTCAATAGATATGAAAAACCAAGTATTGCACACACGTGACACAAATATACCTATTATATATAACCCCCCCCCCCCCCATACGAAATTACATTAAAACCAAGAACGGAAACGCGAGTCAAGGTCCCAAGGGATATACAAAATGTAAATGCGATAATAGATTATGTCGATTTTGGTCAAGGTGTTAGGATGCCAAGCGCTATAGTAAAATGCGTTAATTCGGTTGCATACACGATGATACAAAATGCGTCCGACGATAGGGTTACCATGACGTTCTCTAAGCCTTTAAAAGTGATCTAGTGATCAAGATCATATAGCTGAAGAATGCAGAGCAAACTTCATGAGAGATAATGACAAGATAGATGAACTGTTAAAATAAAACTTGTCGAAATTACGTCTGGATCATGTAAATGAGGAAGAGCGTGAATGTATCAAAAAACTGTGCTATGACTATCGGGACATATTTAATTGCGACGATATTCCGCTGTCATTCACCAACAGTGTAAAATACAAAATCCGTACTAAAAATGAAGACCCCATATACATTAGGCCATACAGACACCCCCCTGCAATAAATGAAGAAATACAGAAACAAGTCGAAAAGCTTCTCCAAAATAACGTCATTAAAGAATCTCACTCGCCTTCGAGCGCACCTGTCCATCTGGTTCCCAAAAAACCCGATATTTCAGGTTAAAGAAAATATCGTATGGTAATCGATTATAGGCGTTTGTACGAGATCACTATAGATGATAAGTACCCATTGCCGAATATCTCAGACCTGTTCGATAAATTAGGGAAATCTATTTATTTTACAACGTTAGACCTGGCAAGCGGGTATCACCAAATAGAAGTTGAGGAAAGTCCATTACGAATTTGCACGCCTCCCGTTCGAATCAAAGACAGCCCCCGTAATATTTTAGCGTGCTATGGATAACGTCTTGAGAGGGTTGCAACGGTTGCATTGTTTAGTATATCTCGACAATATAATTGTATACTCTTCAAGTCTACAGGAGCACATAGAAAAGTTGAAAATGGTATTAGATCGACTACGGGAAACAAATCTCAGAGTTACCCTAGATAAATGGGAATTTCTTAGAAAAAAAGTCTTCTATTTAGGCCATACAATAACAAAAGACGGACTCATACCATATAATGACAAAATCCAAGCCGTAGTAGATTTTTCGATACCAAAAACTGCCACCGAAATCAAAAGATTTTTGGGTCTAGTAGGATGTTATCGCAAATTCATTAAAGATTTCGCTAAAGTTACACAAACAATCACCAATTGTCTCAAGAAAAGGAATAAGATTGAAATTACAGAACAATATGTAGCCGTTTTCGAGAGATGCAAAGAACTTTTGGTAAACGCACCCATTCTCCAATTCCCGGATTTTTCGAAACCATTCGTACACACCACTGATGCCTCAAATTATGCTCTAGGAGCAGTATTATCTCAAGGCGCCATCGGAACCGACAAATCAATAGCTTGCGCTAGTATAACTTTAAATGATGCAGGGACCAGATACAGTACTATCGAGGTGGAACTGTTGGCAATAGTATGGGCCGTAAAAACATTTAGACCTTAGAAAATTTTTTTTTGAAAATTTACCATTTTTACGGATCATAGACCATTGGTGTGATTAAATTCTATCAAAAAACCTAACAGTAAACTCACGAGATGAAAGTTGCGGCTTGCTGAGTTTGATTTTGACATCGTTTTTAAAAATGGGAAACAAAATTTCGTTGCCGACGCCTTATCTCGTGTTAAAGTAAACGCTCTGGGAGGATACCAAAAATCAATGAAGGTTAACGTGGATAAGGATGAACAACTGCAAAGACACATAGACAGCTTAATTGAAGAAATTCAAAGATTTCAAAATAAGGACACAAGTCCGATGGAAATGTCATCGGATACGGAGAGGACCTTAGTTATCCCGGCAATAAATCACCATATTCTATACCATCACCGACAAGTAGTACCGTTTCAGCACACGTAACATTTGATAACTCACACACCTTTACAAGACACTCAGCACATGAAATATTAAATTGTAGAGTAAGCCATAGATACTAAGCCTCATCAAATATTTATTTTTACATGGTATAGAGATGAAATAGCCGTAAAAAATTTATCGAGACAAAAATAAAAGATACTCGAAGTTCATATTCCCCTAAATAGACCTGACCTAGTAAAACAATTCCTAAAGGAGTACATCAAACCTAAAAGAACGACGCACATCGAAAACAATTTTCAGAGGCTGTAATTGAGTTATTTAAAAAGGGTACAGTTAAGATCTTATATTCCTCTTCCCTCTCGGATGTCGTACTGAGCGATCGTGTTCACTAAAAAACCTATATTTAAATTTTTAAACAGTAAATAAGAATAAATATTCTATTAAAATTCCGCTTCGCGTACTAGGCGAACATAAGTGTCCGGCGCGACGGTTGACGCTACTGTGTGAACGGGACGACCACTAGTGGGACGAAGATAACGAGATATAAGCAAGACCTGCTCTCGCGCAACCTAGACCAGCTAGCCCCGTCCACTAATTAATCACACGCAAAACTCCTCCTACCTGGGTGACATCACGCGCTGTTACCGGCCGCTCCGCCTACTACACAATACGCATTCCCGTCGGCTTTTATATTGCATTTAGGCCTACGCGCATAGTGCATAATGTCGGTTCAGAAGACACCTCCGACTACAACCCCGAGGGAAAATAATCTGCAGCAGCAGTCTGATGTGGGCGCTGGTATGGGGCCTCAGGCTGAAGCCTTGATGGATACACAGTATGAACATACCCCCTCCAGCTATGTTTTAATTCGAAATAATAGAAGACCAAGGGAGGATGAATTTTCACCTTCCCAGTTTCTTGATTTCAAACAGGAGATGACTAGACTCATAACGTCATTTATTAGTGAGCAAAAAAACTCACATATGGAAATCACGAACACACTTAAGTCCCTCCAACAAACTACTTCAAACATTGAACAGTGTGTGTCTCTCTTAAATCTGCAAAATGAGGGATTCCAAAAGAAAATTGATAAACTGGAAACTCAAGTAAAGAAGGATCGCGAGTACATAAATATACTTGAAGACAAAATTGAAGATCTCCAAAGGACGTCACGCAAAGCAAGTCTAGAGTTAAAAAATGTTCCTCGTAAACCCTCTGAGAACAGGGATGATTTAATAAGTATGATAACTTGCCTATCGAAAAATATAAACCTTGATTTGTGCACGCGGGATATTAAGGATATTTTCAGAATAAGGCCACGTAATGACAGGGAGAAAAATCCCCCCATAATATTGGAATAAAGTCTAAGGAATTTTACACCAAAAATAAATGCAAATTACAAGCAAAACACCTAGGCTTTACTACGAGCGAGGAAACGCCAGTTTATGTATCAGAGCAGCTCACCGCTAAGGGTGCCCGACTTTTCTTCCTGTCTCGGGATCTCGCCAAATCCAATGGGTATAGATACTGCTGGACTGCGTTTGGAAGAGTTTTTGTGAGAAAAGATGATACATCTAAAATTATATGCATCCAGAGCGAGGCACAGGTGCACCAACGTCTTCAACAAAAGTGACTATATTCAAAAAACTCAGTGGCAACTTCTCTGTGCTTCATCCAATATACATATTATTATCTTGTTTCTGGTAAGACAACTGCTGTAAACTTTACATCTCCTGTTAGCGCAATTTTCATTTACTCACTTATACCTCTGGTCTCAAAAACTGCAAACAAACTACAACAACCAAACACACCTATGTACAATATCACACGCTCACACCTCACAAATTCGATACATACACATTTACATAAAACTACATCAACAGTACAAGCACAAAGCATACGACAACAAACATTCATTCTTACTGACTACAATGTAAACAACCTACTCTCATCGATGAATCCTACCTATTCTCTTGTATACTTGCAAGTGTTTTTAACAAACTTATCTCCACTCACCCTATGTAATAACCTCTGCAATTATTTAATTTGTAATTACTCTCTTTTTAATGGATAGCCAGCTTACTAACCAGGAACTAGACTGTATGCATATAACACACTCAATTAAATGTAATATAGAAGATCTAATTTACTATCGGTTGGGTTCCTCTCGTAATAATCTATTTGTTGTAACCCAAAACATGGCTAGTATCTATAAGAAATTCGACGACCTTTTGGTTACCCTATCAGTACTGGACTTCGAAATTGACGTGCTAATACTGACCGAATGCAGATTAGACCCTAACAAACAAATACCATTTTTAAATAATTACACTTCTTACCAATCAACTAAACTTTTAAACCAGAATGATGGTGTAGTAGCTTATATAAAAAACAATCACCGAGCTAAAGTTATTGACCTTCACCTCACAGACGCTACTGGGATACAAATAGAGATTGATAACTATGTTTTTCTGGGTATATACCGCTCCCCCTCTTTTCTAAACGCCGATAGTTTTACTAGCTCTCTAGATTTACATCTGGAAACTATTAGTCATCATAAAAATGTGTCTGTCATAGGTGACATAAACATTAACCTGCTTCCCATAGCTACAGAGAAGCCTCAGTATCGCCGTAATAGACTCAGCTACTTAGACGCACTATCCCTGCATGGCTTATTGCCTGGTCACACTCTACCTACGAGAAGGAGATCCTGCCTCGACCACGTAATGATAAAACTTAAAGTCAACCTCATTGCAGCTTTTATTGCCGTCCTTAACACGACGATCACAGACCACAATCTTGTGTTGCTTCAGTTATCTAAAACATCTACCCACAAATCTCCAACTAAGTCAAAGCTAATTATAGATTTTGATGGGGCGTATAATACTCTCATATCGACGAGTATCCCCTTTTCGGAAATGCCGAATAGCCCTGAAGAATTTGTCAACTCTTTTATTAATATAATTAAGTCAGCTATCCAACAAAACTCTAAATTATTCTATTTTTCTAACAATAAAATGATATTAAAACCCTGGATAACCCCCGGAGCTCTGAGGTGCATAAGGCTAAGAAATAATTTGCAACAAAAGGTAGAAAAAGACCCCCATAATACAATTATAATAATAACTTAAAAACGTTTTCGAAATTTCTGTTCCAACCTCATCAAAAAACTTAAACGACAGCATTATGGCAAACTTCTTAATAAATCTGCTAATAACCCCCGTAAATTTTGGAATACAGTAAATGAGATCACTCGATACAAACCACCCAAATCTAATAATGTAGCCCTAATTAACTTAAAACCGCTACCACTAGAATCGGTTAACTATGTCAATAATTATTTTGCTTGTATAGGAAATAATTTAGCTGAAATAATTGCTACAAATTCGGGTACTAGAAGTCGTGTACTAGTAGCCCCTATCTCTAACTATACACAGACCTCATCCTTCGTCCTCCTAAACACTGACGAAAAAGAAGTCGAGAGCATCTTGATGAGTCTAGACTCTGGGAGCTCACCTGGATGGGATGATATCAGCACTAGTTTTCTAAAGCATGCTAGAGCCTTTGTTGTACCGTACATATGTAACCTCGCAAACTGGTGTTTTCCCCAGCGTCTTAAAGAGGTCTATGGTAACCCCTGTGCATAAGAGTGGGGACAGAGAGGATGTAAGCAATTACAGGCCTATCTCTGTCCTTACCTCCATCTCCAAAATAATTGAAAAGCTGCTTAACAATAGACTAGTTAATTTCCTAAATAAATTTAAATTACTAGCAAATTCCCAATATGGTTTTAGAAAGGGCCTTTCAACTCAAGATGCGATTCTTGATCTCACTTCTACTATAGTTCGTGAAGTAGACAATGGCAGCAAATGTCTTACAGTGTTTTTAGACTTAAAAAAGGCCTTCGACACCGTCTCTGTGCCTATTCTTTTACACAGGCTAGAATGCATAGGTATTAGGGATACTCCACTCATGCTTTTTAAAAGTTACCTGCAAGACCGAACTCAGCAAGTAAAAATAAATAATATACTCAGTGATAAAGCCACGCCTAGTTTTGGAGTTCCGTAGGGTAGTGTCCTGGGCCCGACTCTCTTTTTAATATACATAAATGATCTATGTAATCTACGGGATGTCGGGGGCAGCATATACTCCTACGCGGACGACACTGATCTTGTTTTTACTGGTAGCACATGGAATACTGTCCAAGCAGGTACTGAAAAGGGTTTAATCAATGTATCTAATTGGCTCAGAGACAACCTTCTTACCTTGAACACTCAGAAAACCAACTACATCTGCTTCACTCCTTCTAACAAATCCCAACCTGACCATAACTTTGCCATAAAAATCCACACTTGCTCTAACCCTGGTAACCTGATTTGTGACTGCCCTACTATTGAAAAAGTCAGCCAAACTAAATATCTAGGTATAATGTTGGACCAACGACTTAGCTGGCACTCACATTTGGAACTCTTAACAAACCGCACTAGGAAACTCATATGGGTATTCAAATCATTACGGCAGGTTATGTGCAACAAACTTAAAAACCGAATCTATGTAGCCCTGGCCCAATCGGTGCTCACCTACTGTATCTCGATTTGGGGAGGAGCTGACAAAACTCACTTCCTTGCACTTGAAAGAGCTCAGAGATCGCTTATCAAAGTCATTTACTCCAAACCTTATCGTTTTCCCACTGATACACTATATAGAATGAGTGGTCTACTTACAGTACGAAAACTCTATGTTCTGAATCTCATTTTAACGTGCCACAAATCTTTGCCTTATGTCGACCTAAGTCATAAAAGAAAGAAGGATGTTGTTGCCCCCGTCACTGTTGTACGTACTGCTTTTGCCAGAAGACAATATAGAGGTCAGTCCGCCCATATATACAACAAAGTAAATAAAATACTTAAAATATACCCCATGTTATCTTACACTTGCAAAAAAACTTTAATAGAATGGTTAGACTCAGTTATGAAGATGTTGAAAAACTTTTTATAAGAATTAATTAAATCTCCGGTTAAACTTAATGTCGGTACCTGTATGCGGAATACCCATACCGATCCCAAGGAGCCTCATCCGTTGGGCTTACAGGTGACCGACATACACACGCATACATAAACACACACACACACACACACACACACACACACACACACACACACACACACACACACACACACACACTAAAATATATACACAATAAATAACCCACATTTCTATAATTCAAAGCTTCTAGATATAATATAGTTTAATAGTCTTATTGAGGATACCGTAAGGGAAGTAGCGAGTTATTCCCAACACAAGTGTCTATGACTACTTAAAGGGAAAACTCGACAAATCTTTGTTATAAGACTTTTGAAAATAAAGGAATTTTTTTATTTATTTATAAGGTCTTTGAATGCAAGCGAAGGGTAGTCTATGTAGAGAATGAGAATGAGCAACGTGAAATAATAAAAAAATATCATATTGGTAAAACATGTCATAGAGGTATAAAAGAGACAATAATACACTTAAAACGTACTTACTTCTGGAAAAATATGGACCTAACAGTACCCACATTCATAAACTCTTGTGAGGTGTGTAAGCGCATGAAATATGACCGTAAACCTTTAAAACCTGAACTTCAGTTAACCCAAACCGAAAACAAACCATTTCAGGAAATCTTTATCGATGTTTTCACCGTAGAGGCAAAATCCTATTTAACAATCATCGATGCCTTTAGTAAGCTTGGATATGCAATAGAAATAAAAAATAGGTCAACGCCAGATATAATTAGAGCTCTTATTAAATATTTCTCTATGTATGGCGTACCACATAGAGTAAATGTAGATTCAGGAACTGAATTTAATAATCTACTAATGAAAGAAACGCTTAGTTTTTACAAAATAGATTTGCATATAGGCACTCCTCACAATCCAAACTCTATGGCACATGTCTAACGTTTCCACTCCACCCTATTAGAAATATATCGCTTATCGAAATATGAAAGAAAAATTACAGATGCTGCATCTGTAATGACATTTGCCATCATGTCGTACAACCAAACGATACATTCAACAACAGGCCTTACGCCTTTTGAAGTAGTGTTCGGTCATACTGACTCCTCAAGTACTTTTGACGTTGAATTCAATAATAATTACACACAAAAATTATGTCAAGAACACAGACGACGAACTCAATATTTATATGAATATTTAATTAATAAGGCCATTGATAGGAAACAAAGTATTAAAGAAAAAAGAGGAGATGAGAAGGAATTTAACATTAAAAAAGGGGATACAATATTTATAAAGGGCACGAATGTTAGGAGAAGTAAAGATAAAGCGCGTTATGAAAAAGCCGAGGTCATAGGGGATATAGTTAGAAATACACTACCAATTAAGTATCACTGTCAAAATACAAGGGCCCCAATTAAGGATTTAAAACATCCTCCATAGGTTCATTTTGTTCATGCTACAAGTCTTCAGGACCCAGGCCCTTCTGCTTCAATGGATTGTCCGAAATTCCGGAATACTACCAATAAAGGAGGGACAAGCTCTCATTAGTAACGATAAGTGGTCCTTAGTTAAAATATTAGACTTAAGCTTAATACGTGAGGATCTAGAATTTAATAAGAATCGATACGATAACCTAAATACACATTTGACACGTTATTTTGGTAATAAATAAAAATAAACTCTGAAATAAATAATTTAAAAACTAACAGATTATATTCAAAATATAACAATTGAAAAATTAAAGCAACTATTACCATCGAAAAAGGCTAAACGCGGTATTCTAAATCCTCTCGGGTCTCTTATTAAAATTGTTACAAGTAATTTGGAGAATGATGACGCCATAAGGTACGATGCTTTAATAAATGAAGTAAAAGTAAATCAAGGTCAGCTAAATAGAAAAATGACAGTGGTCACCGAAATGATGAAAACCTTTATTAATGTTACAAATAGTACAAAATTCAATTTCATAATAATAATAATAGTATTTGAATAGGCACAACAAAGGATTTTACACCAGGAGCTCGCTCTGAAATACGGTCTCGTGGATCGGAAACTGCCGTATTATAAGTACTTGCCGGAAGCCGTGCTCGAAAATGACCGCGCCAGGATCTACTGGGACCGGGCCATCATGACAGATACGACTATTCTTGCGAATAAGCCTGATATTGTGCTGATGGATCGGGCACAGTCAAGGATATTTTTGGACGACATTACTATTCCTTATGACGAGAACCTCGTGAAAGCCGAAACAGATAAGCTGACAAAATATCTGGACCTGGCTCACGAGGTGACCGACATGTGGTGTGGTCTGCCGACCGAAATTATCCCTGTGGTCGTTTCTGTTAATCCCAGTCAGCCTCTTGGGTCATCTGAGGCGACTGGGACTCCGTGACGGACCGCTCCAAGCTCAAATGCAGAAGGCGGTGCTCCTCAATACCGCTCGCATCGTCCGCCGGTTTTCCTTTCCCCCTTACCCTCGGCCGTTTGGTCTCCCCTGCTAAGGGCTTCCATCTGGTTGGTTTTTTATTTATTTATGTATTTTTTATGTATTTATTTTATTTTGCTGATATTTATGTATGTTTATCATTTTCATTTACAATTATATATTTATATAGCCCAACCAGATGAGTAAACTATACAGATACCCCACATAATAATAATAATAATAATCTTTATTTTCCATATATATATATATCAGTTAACAATATGTCTATTTATAAACTACAAAGGAATATATGTAAAATGTACCTCTTTTGTATATAGTGCTAGTGTAAGAGTGCATGCGCGCGCGCGCGCGTGTGTGTGTGTGTGTGCGTGCGTGTTTGTGTGTGTGTGCGCGTGTGTGTGTGCGCGCGCGTGTGTGTGCGTGTTTGTGTGTGTGTGCGTGTGTGTGTGTGTGTGTGTGTGTGTGTGTGCGTGTGTGCGCGTGTAAGAGGGTGTGTACGAGGTGAAGAATACAGTTTAATGAATACCTTCAGTTACCTATTAATAAAAGTTCCAGCACAGTCCATAAAAACTTAGCGCTTCACTGTCAAAAGATTTTCCGTCTCATCATATCCTAGAGTCAGTAACCAAGCTGTTATTTTCTTTTTGCATTGCTTTATATGTAGGGAGTTAAGTGGAATAATTTTATTAATTTTGTTATACACAAAAGGACCCAAAGAATAGTAAAATCTCCGAACAAATGAGGTATGAAACTGTTTTATTTCACAAGGTCTGATTATTCTGCAGTTTATACATTTTTGAGGATTAAAAATCACTTCACTGTGTTGTTTCAAGATTATACTTAAAATAAACAATTGTCTAACGGTAAGGACTTCACAATTTTTAAAGAGGAGTTTGGTTGGGAATAAGAAACATCGAAAAGTGCTTACTTTGAGTACTGCACGCTGGGCAATTTCTAAGCACTTAATAGTAGAAGCTGGCGCTCTTCCCCAATAAGTAATGCAGTACGATATCAGCGATTGGCAGAGTGCAAAGTAAATTTGTTTTATAAGTTTATAATCTGCAGTATGTCTAAGTGTTTTAAATATTATTAATAATTTCCGCACTCTTTTGCTCAGTAATTCAATATGCGTTTTAAAATTTAATTGACAATCTAACATTGCCCCCCAGTATTTTATTTCATTAGTACGCTCTAATTTAGGACAGGAGCATTTATGTTTGTCTACAAAATTGCAACTGTGAGCCACAAGATGCAATTTATCTCCAAGTCCTTTCAATTTCCGAATAGAAAAAGTAATGAATTTGGTTTTATTAGGATTTAGTGTCAAAAGATTGTTACCCAGGCATCTAGAGACACTGTCAAGAGCATTCTGCGCAGCATCAAAAACTTTCTGCCAGGAAATGGCTGAAATTAATAGAACTGTGTCATCAGCATAGGAGATCAGATTACCATTTAAAGGTTTAAATGAACTTAGTTCATTAATATAAATCAGGAATAGAGTTGGTCCAAGAACGCTGCCCTGTGGAACCCCATAAGATATAGGTGCATATGTGCTAATATATCCTCCAACTGCTGTAGCTTGAACACGATTTGCAAGATAACTCATAAAAAGATTCAAATGATTATCTCTTATGCCTATAGACTCAAGCTTATTTAGTAGAATAGGAATCGATACTGTATCAAACGCCTTAGCAATGTCTAGAAATATGGCTAAGCATTTATTATTTTTATCTAAATTTGTAGTAATAAAGTTAGTCACTGCATGAACTGCATCTGAATTAGACTTTGCCTGAGGAAAACCAAATTGATTATCAGAAAGTAACTTACGATCTTCCAAATAACTCACTAGTCTGATATTAATGAGTTTTTCCAAGATCTTAGATATAGCAGGAAGTAATGATATATGCCTATAATTTGTGATAAGATCTTCATCACCACCTTTATGAATCGGAATAACTATAGACTTTTTTAAATCATTAGGAAAGACCCCAACGTGTAAACAAAGATTAAAAATAGATAAAAGAGGCGGGACTAAGTAGTTTCTGAATTTTTTTAGAAATAATTTTGAAATATTATCCCAACCAGCTGCACAATTATCTTTAAGATTCAGAATTAAACTACTAATCTCACCAATGTCAGTGTCTAATAAAACAAAAGAATTAATGGAGCCGAAAGCATGACCCTTAGAAGCGCTAGACAAATCATGATTAGGATTTTTCACTATTGTTTCTGCTAAAGTTACACCAACATTAATAAAATACTCATTTATTATATTGGCGGACTTATACGGACAAGAATCATCCTTCAATAAATTCAAAAAAGATTTTTTTATTTTAGCTGTGTGTGTTATATTTATAATTGCATGGCATATTTTTTGTTGTTACTTCCAGCTTCTTTTATTTGATCCTTTTCATAAGCTCTTTTTACCTTTTTTTAGCAATGTGTTACAAACATTTCTATAGCGAGTATAAGTTATTTTATTTACTTCATTGTTTGGATATTTTCTTACTTTATAATCCAGTTTGTCTCTATTTTTCATGCAGCGTAAAAGACCTGGTGTGAACCAAGGCTTTATAATTTTTTTACGTCTTGCTAAGGAAACAGTTTGAGAATTTTTATTTAGAGTGGATATCATTGTTTCCAGGAAATAGGTTAGAGCAAAATCAGGATCAAGTGATTTATAAACTGGATAAAATCTATATTCGAGATATCTATTTGAAGTTGATTATAATTTATCTTTGTTATTGTGTGATTAGAGTAACTACGAATTTGTTTCTTATGTAAACATAACATAACCGGTTTGCAATCAGTAAGTTTTGTTTTTATAAGAGCATGATCAATACAAGTACCACTAGATTCACGAGTAATGAAAGTATGCGCAGGTAACAATGAATGGTAAGCAGTAAGATTTACGTATTGATCTAAAAACTTATGAGGTTTATCGTCATTAATAGATATATTTAAGTCTCCCATTAGTATAATATTGCTGAAGCATTTTATTAATTGCAAATTATCATTCATGGAATTTAAAAAATGGTCTAAGCAAGAGTATGAGGGAGGACGGTATATCACTAGGATGGCGGTGTGAATGCCAATTTTTATAAGAAGCGAGTTTGCATCAATAAATAGAGTCAACAGTATATATTAGATCATTTTTAAAATAAACTACCACTCCATCATTTTGAATGGGATTATGTTTGGTTGAAAATACACGATGACTTGCTAAAGATTGTATAACAACCGTACACTATAGCCAACACTCTGTCAAGATAAGAATATCCACATTAATTTTTAATTTTGCAAGTAGAACTTCAAAACCAGTTATGTTTAAGTTAATGCTGCGGATGTTTTGCGTAAGGATTAAGAGGGATGTTTGTGAAGATGGTAAAAATCTACTGCATTCTTCCAAATCACACTCAAAGCATTTGAGACAAATAATTTGTCCAGATTATCAGATATATCTTTTAAATTATGGAAAATGAGGCAAAATTATCTGTATACGTCAACAGAGTTACTCCGTGTAAGAAAATAAATTTTGTTACAGTAAAGTAAGTAACACATTTTATTTTATCATACAGCTGGATAAAACTCTTTGGGAAATGAGAAAACAAATTAATATAACAAACAACTCTTAAACGGAACTTAAAATAGCTAACGTATATAACTTGTTTCTACATAACTTTCAAGCTATATATATCAAACTGGATGAAATTGAAACAGCGGTAGCTTTTAGTAAACTAGGAACATTGCATCAGTATATTATTGACACCGATGAACTCTTGTCATTGTTAAAAATTATTGAACGAAGAAATAATCTTGTATTTCCTGTAAAAATAGAAAACATTTTAAGATTAGAGCAAAGTACAGATTTAAAGGTATATGCAAAAGGAAAATCAAATAATCTTTATTCTAGATATACCCCTAGTTGATTCGAATACATACGTATATTACAAAATTCTTACATTACCTACCACTAATTCCATGAACCAAACATCCCTTATTGTACCCAAATACCCCTACCTTCTGATGAAAGGGTTGAAAGCGCTGTCACTTCTTCACTTATATAAAGAAGTTGACGACTCACTGTTCCTGTGTTAAGAGGATTATTCATCCATGTTAATTAATGTAAAGATAATGAAAATAGAAACCGATCGATGGATGTTGTTCTATTCAAAAATTATAGTATTACTTACCAAAAATGTGGAAATGAAATATCATACTATAATTTAATTGGGACATACATAATCTCAGCCGACGATAACTGCGAAGCTAAAATTAAGGGATTCAGTCTGAAAAGGCATCATGAGAAGAGGTATACCCGTTAACTCCCTGACCAATAATAAATCTTCCGGAAACATCACAGCTGCTAATGAAGACATCTTCAAATCCAGCAGCAGTAAACCTGGATGACGTGGATCTGACCAATCTACAGAAGTTAAGCCACATATTAACTAGTGATAGTGTAAAAAGTGAGCAAAGTGAAAGTGTCCTAAATGTGAAGGACATAAGTATCGGGACATTAATTTTATATATAATTTTAGTTATAATAATTGTAACCCTTTGTAAAAAATATTTGTATCGAAATTATCGGACTCGGAAAACTTCGGCCGGTAGTTTCGAATCTGAGGGGGGAAGAGTTATTCATCCCGGTATTCTCGAAACTGCACCAGAGACCATCACAATCTAAACGTAAGAGTGGGCGTAGATTGCTGAATTGCGTCTGGAAGACGGGTGGTCTTTCGTGTGAATACTGATAACTATTCCTTAGCTTAAACATCTAGAATAAGAATTAGGATAGTCATAGTTAGGTTCTCACATGTATCGGACATGTAGCTTTAAGTTAGAATCCATCGTGGATTAATTAAGTAGTAGGTATATAAGTAATGTATCGCACATTAATAGTAATAAATTTAAAATATTTTATACGTGGTAGAGCCATGCTGCATCTATATTATGGTTGTAGCACGAATGGGTCGGCTCGACCGGAGAAGGACCACACTCTCACAGAATACCAGCGTAAAATAGCAGCTTAACGCTGCTGTGTTTCGTATGGTGAGTGTAGAAAACCGGAGACCCTTTTTACTGGAAACAAAGCATTCCATCTTAGTCCTCACGGGTGACAACGCATCTGCATTTTGACTTTTAATCGAAGATAGATGTAGATGTCTATAGGCCACAGTGACCACTTACCATCAGGTGGACTGTGTGCTCGTTTGTCACCCTTATCCTATAAAAAAAATATAAAGTCTTTTTAAAAACGTCCTGAGTCAATTTCGAATCTTGACTAGTTATTAATATATTATTGTGAATATACAGAATTCCAAAATAATATACCCTTTTGGCCACTAGATTGTGTACCGAAACACAAACTTGCAATTAGCACCCTCATATGCTACAAAAGTTATTACCCGAGTGGCGGGTTTTAAAATAACCCTTATCTCCTTAGCATTACTCGTACTGCATTTTATGTGAAAATCGTGATCACCGAAGTATTTGAAACAGGAATTTTTTTTCGTGTTGAATTGAAGTAAATTGAATGATATACAGACACTAGTATCTTTACACTCATTCCATTTATCCATTACAGCCTATCAAAAGTCCACTGCTGAATAAAGGTCTCGCCTATTGATTGCCACAAACGGGGGATAGTTGCTATTATTGACAAGCATTTACGTTGTAGAGCCATGCTGCAGCTATATTATGGTTGTAGCACAAATGGGTCGGCTCAACCAGGGTGGGACCACGCTCTTACAGAATACCAGCGAAAAATAGCAGCTTAATGCTACTATGTTTCGTATGGTGAGAGTAAGGAACCGGAGACCCTTTTTGCTAGAAACGAGGCACTCCATCTTAAGTCTTCAGGGGTCACAACGCATCTGCATTTTGATTCTTAATCTAGGACAAATGTAGATGTCTATGGGCCACAGCATCCACTTAACATCAGGTGAACTGTGTGCTCGTTTGTCACCTTTCTTCTAAAAAAAGCAGGTTAACAATCGCAGATTTTTATTATTTTGAATTGTTATAAGGAATATGTTGCTGCCCATCTCGGGTTGACGTTGACGGGATGACATGGGAAAGGGGATTGTCTTACGCAACTACTGTTGCTACTACTACTTACATGTTACAACAATTTCATCATCATCATCATCATTACAACCCTTCAGAAGTCCACTGCTAAACATCACCAAGCAATGCCACTAAGCACGGTTCTGAGCTACCTGCATCCATCGACTTCCTGCATGTCTTACCAGCTCGTCACTCCATCTAGTGGGGGGTCCCTACATTTCCCCTGCCGTTAAGAGCCTGCCCCACTCAAGAACCTTTCTTCCCCATCGGTTGTCGGTTCTTCCAGCTATATGGCCGGCCCATTGCCACTTCAGCATACTAATTTTTTGGGCTATGTTGGTTACTCTGGTTCTACTGCAGATATCCTCGTTTTTAAGTCTATCACGCAGAGAAACGCCGAGCATTGGCCTTTCCATAGCTCGCTGAGTGAAAGTCGCTCAGCTTGCTCATACCACATTTCGTTCGTGGAAACTGCCCATGCGGTCAGAGCTATGTTCTGCAATATTTGCCACAGAAGAGCACAAAAACTCTCCGATCACACTCATAATCTCATGTTTGTTAGACAGGAAATGAAGCTGCAGTCTTAAACAGATTCGACAGCATACAGGCAACTGAACAGACAGATCTCTAAATGCATGCGGCAGGACTTACACAACTTCAATACAGCTTGTATTGAAGAAACGATCGAGCGGAACCAAGGCTCCAAAGTCTTTGCCAGAGATCTGTCTGCCAGAAAGAACCAACTGTCAAAATTGAAGACCAAGTGTGCTTTGTGGCATCACTAGGGGGAGGCCACAAAGCACACTTGGTCTTATCACTGCCCAAAGGTTATATAAAGTTTAAATAAATAAATAAATAACAGAATGATATGTTTTATTCTAATAACGAATAATTTTTATTCAACATAGGTAACAAGAATACTTATTGAAATATAATATTGCTTTTACCATTGGTCCGAAGAAAACCTCTGTCCTGGGAAAAACCAGCAAGAAACCCGGGGCGACTTTTTTATAACGAATTAATTTACCACATAATATGACCAGGACAATAACTAAACGAAGAGATTACGAAAAATCCTCACTCTTCGGGAAGGGACCCGTGACATACTGTGCAGGTTTTGGATTGGCAAAGTAAAGATATCACATCCTTTTAAATATTGCATTCGTTATACTGTTTCTAAGGCAGTGAGATAAAATATAAAATCGATTCAAAATTAGTGTAACATGTAGTTCAAATATCAAGTTCTAGTCAATGTTCAAGTTCTACCTAGAATCAGTATGTATGTATTAATGTAAGTAGTGATTATAGTCATGTTGTTTATTAAACTTACTACAGTAATGTCACTCTCTAAATTAAACACTGAAGGGAAGTTTAAAGAAAGAGATTCAATTTTATTCCATTAAAAAAATTATAGTCCTCTCTAAGTCAGAAAGTACGTATAACTTTATTAGTTGAACAATTTCAGATATGCAAGAGCATTTGTAAGTTTGATCCGTGCTAAGTTTCAGGAATTTTTAATAAAAGTTAGACACTATTTCAAATAACAAATCTACGAGCAACAACTTGGCCCCACAAAGCTATTGAGGGAAATATAACTTAACAAAATTAATAAACGTAGTTTGACTTGTGTTATTATTGTGCTTTTGTTGTGTATTTGTAGATTGTAAAATAAAAGCACAATTTTACTATGAAAGAGTCAAGGGTTTTGCTTCGTGCAACATTCATAATCTATTTCTTCCCGGATTATCATAAAATCAATCAAGACAAGAATTCACTAAAATAAGCATCTAAGAAATTAATTTTTAATATTATTTGTAAATATAAAAATATCATGATCATTTTCATTATCTCTGCAGCCTAAAGATACTATTGAACCCAACCCAAAAGCTACATGGAGTAATAGTGAGTAATACATACTTCTTCCCGCATTTCTAAAACTAAAAACACATAGAAATGAATGCTACCGCTTCGCAACATACGAGTATAATTGGTATGCAGAAGAAACAGCGTTGGTGATAGCATGCAGCCTTGTGGAAACCTGCATTAGCTGGTCAGCTACCACGGCTTGTCTGATGGAAATGATGTGTAATACTAGTAAATATTTAAAAAACTTAATTGGCAAAGAGGTATTCCATCTTCAGTCCTCAGGGGTGAAAACGCATTTGATTCTCAACCAAAGATATGGTACGAGAGTGGGCTACGGCGTCACAGATTTAAAAATTTTACAAGGCGTACAAATTTTAGTAGGTAGAGTGTGTTCGCTGATAACCCTAACTTTTATAGAAAGTGTTACAGAGTTTTTCCACTTAAAAATGGGGTCAAAAGTGCGAGATTTCTATAACACATGTCATATCACATGTCTGTCTCACCAAGCCGCTTGCCCAACGTATTGAAGAACATCATTAAATCTTTGTTATTTTATGTAAAGGAATAAAATAAGGCATGAGTCAAAGATGCGTGCAATTGCGTACTGGTACAAGGCTCTATCGATCAACGGTCTCCGCACGCTACGGTATGTTCTTTTTTATATAGGAGAGGGGGCAAACGAGCAGGCGGCTCACCTGATGGTAAGTGACTACCGCCGCCCATGAACAACTGCAAAACCAAGGGTACCAATCGCAAATGCGTTGCCGGCCTTTTAAAAAGAAGGTCCCTAAAGCGTATCGGTCCGGAGAAATCGCTGGTGGTAATCGATTCCACAAGGAAGTTGTGCGAGGAAGAAAACATCTTCAAAATCGCACAGTGGTGGACCGCCAATCATCCAGATGGTGTGGATGGTATCGGGAGTTCTGCCGCGATATGCGTTCGTGAAATTTGGCGGCTAATTTCACGAAAATAAATAAATAAAATAAAATTTTATTTATTTATTTTCGTGATTCTATTTTGTTAATAATAAATAATTACGACATAATATAAATAAGGGATAAATTACAGATAAGTCGTTGGCTTTAATTATATTTTCCCCTTATGCAAAGGTGTTCTCATCTTTGCCTATTTATTATAAGCAAATCTAAGCGTTGCGAAATAAAAAATTGTAAGATACATGAACTGTAGTCAAAAATCTATGCATTGTCATCGGTTTCGCAAATCAAGTTTCATTTCCTTTTCTAAAGTGCTATCGTTGTGTTTATCTACAACTGATAAAAATGATTTAATGAGAATTACCAAAAACGAATAATGAATTAGGAATCCAATTAAATTAGTTTAGCAGAATAAGACATACAAATGAAAAAAAAAACAAAAAAGTGCGAATAAGCCTAGCGCCCTGAGTGTATCGTTAATTATATATGTAGAGATTTCATCCATCCTGGCAATTGACAATTTGTTTGATTTGATTTTTGTTTTCCATACCGGTACATAAAAGCTGTTAATAAACAATGAATATTGTATTAATTTTTGTACAATAAGTTTTTATAACATTGCAATGTTAGGTAAGTTACTTTTTAAAATCAGCTTTTAGAATTTAACTTGTTTTAATTTGTAAGGATATGAAGTTGAAAGCTTTTCTAAAATTTTGTTGTACGTACACAAATCAATTAGCCAATTATCCACTAATATTACCAACAGGCCAAACGAATTTTGTCAGAATAATTCTTAATAAAATATAAAAGCAATATACGATAATTGCCGCAGGTTTCGGATAGTAATAATTAATTGGACTTTCTTCCCAAAAACACAGGCTATTTGAGAAAGAACTTACACAAAAGAATAAAAAAGACTGCTTTTAAATTTAAAAAAAACTAGAATAGACTTGTTAACAATAAAAATGAAATATTAATAATTTTTTGTTTGGAACATTTATGGTTTTAAAATAAACGTTTTGTACTCAATATGTCTTATCTCATGGCTTTATGCCTTTTTTCAAATTGAATCTTCAAATACCGCTGTTAGCTAATTTTTATTCAGATGTTTAAAAATCAATCTGCTGCGTAGGTTTTATAAAAAAATGCCATTTTTTGGAAGTGAAGAATATAAAAAAAAAAATAAAGATTGATAGAATAAAAGATAAACATATAATTAAGTATACGTATAAACTATAACTATATATAAGATATACGCCATATTATGTTTGTGCAAATCTCATGTCTTGTCAATTTTACATCGCTTTTAAAAAACGAATAACGAACCGCCCGAGTGAGCGCAAATGCTGTAAGCGTAAGCGCTGTGTGCGATAATGACGTCGTCTAATGTATTTAAGTGTTCAAGTTGCAATATTGTGATTAGTGAAGTCCTGGCCTTTATTCAAAATAAGGCAGATTTGATGGATGAGGAGAGCATAGTACGTATCTGTAGCAGTGCTTTTGAAGCAGATGATATTGATAAAGCAAAGTGCCTCCTTTTTAAATCGTTGCCTTCCGTAAAACGTAAAAATATTCGTCGAAGAGAAGGCAAGCTGCAACAATCTAATCGCCGCAATGAGGGCAAAAAGCAAAGAGATCTGGTCGATATAATTTCGCTATTTAAAGAAACAGACCCCGATGTAGTACCAATTTTCGTTGCGAAAGATTTGTAAAAATTGCCACCTATCACTTTCGACCATGTAGACGTTACACGATTATTGAAAGACATTATTATATTACGAACAGATACACCAATGATGAAAGATATATATGTGACAAAAGAAAACCTAGATAAACATTGTTTATGCCCAAAAATGGACATTTTGAGACGGCACCCAATCACCTTCGACTTAGTGAATCGCCCGATGGTACTAGGTGTCACGCGCATCGCGGGGAGGGGGCAGCGGTAGGCAGCTTCCCAGCGTGTTGCGCTCGTGGGCGAGAAACACTCGCTGGCAGCCGTGCAGTTAATTAGCATACCTCGGTTAACGCTGCCGAGATTTCGCGCGACCGATTTTGGGGTTACGGTCTCGATTTTTAGAATTTGTGCGCGTGACTTCGCTACGTAATTGTGTTTCGTGAAAACTGCCTCGTTTAAGGTTGTCTTGGGTTTAAGTTCTTGACAAGAGGCTTGTATTGTGTTTGACTGATTAAAGTAACTTCTTTGAAAGTAATTGCGCTGTCGCGTTAAGTGCCCTTTTTTGTGTGTTGACTGTTTTGTTCGTTTAACGTGTCAAGAGGCAGATTTTGAATTCTTATCGCGGCGTAGTATTTAGTACCGAACGAAGGAACTTAGTTGTGTTTAGTGCCGAACCGTGTGACTCATGAAGAGATCGCGTTAGTTCCCTATTTGTAATTTGGTGATAAATGAATCCGGGACATTGAATGTTGAACTTTGAACTACTGTCCGTTACTGTGTCGGATATCACGTGTTCGATTCTATGGAATTTGGCGAGTTTAAGTTAGTTAAATGTACAATGAAGTTAATAGACTGAAATAGTGACATGAAGAAAGAAATGGTCCAGCGGGGAAGCCTGCTGGAGTGATGCAGCATTGTGGGGCAGCATGGAAATCGGCCGCTGCCGGTCACCTCAGCTGGGTCAGGTCTCATACACATACACATCACTAAACACTACTTTCCATGCACCTTACACCCACCTACGGCCTGAACGAGCCTTGGGGCGGTCTTAGATTCGGATACAGGTACGTACTATATTTATCTAGCCTTCTCCCTACAGTTTAGTATGATAGGATATTTTTCCATATGGCCATTTGGGCTCGAACACGCGGCTGCCCGTTGAATCTTCCGCTCATGGTCCCCGGGATATTTGATCTTTGCAGGGGCAGCCGTGGGCTGTAACACACATATTGACAATTACCTAAATTTAAAAGCAACAGCTACATCTTTTAATTTTTTGGCGGGGAGACGCTCTTATTTAACAAAGATCATATTTTCGGAGACAGTGGGCCAATAGGTATGGAATTTACGTCACCCGCCTTGACACAATTAAAATCAGGTGTTAATACGAACGCAAACAACAGGGGCGATATAACAAGCCCTTTCCTTAAGGAGAGCGTGAGCGAGCAACTAAATAGACCCCTCGTCTCTGGCGCAAAAGATATGACAAACGATGCAACCATCTCAGTCCCCCAAAAGAGCGAGTGCGCAGTGCAATATGAACATCTAAGTAATAACAGCAAACAGGTGATCTCTGTCACTCCTATTGAGAGAAAGCATAAGAGCGGTGAGATGTCTAATGGCAGCGTGAAGGTGGGGTCGGTTGTTCCGAAGTCGATGTCATTAACGGTTAATAATTCCGCAAGCCCTAATGAAACCAATAACGAAAACAAATATTCAAATCGAACGGTAATCGAGTCAAGCAGGCTTTATAAATCTTCTACGGCTGTATCGGGTGGCAAACAAAAGTCATTAGCTGATATGGTTAAACAGGGCGGACCTTGGAAGAAAGATGAGCCAAATGAAGAGTGGATAGTTGTTCAAAAGCGCAGGTTACGTAATCGTTTTGTGGGTAAAACTGGCAAGGCAATTACTGAGCCTGAAATGAAATTTAAAGCTGCAGAATGGAAAGTGCCTTTATTTATCTTCAATGTGCATAAGGACACAAATGAGAAGGACATAATAGACTACATAATGTCGAGAATAAACGAAAGAGTAACATTAGAAAAAATAGAAATGAAAAAAGATAAGGGATATAATGCCTACAAGTTGTTGGTATCTAAACATAAATTATCAACATTTTTGGATGATAACCTATGGCCAGGTGATAAATCATTTAGGCAGTTTATACATTTTAAGTATAAAGGAAAGAAGACGTCAGTTACTCTAAAATTACTAACTCAGGATGGATAGTACACTCAAGTTTGTAACCTTTAATTGTAAATCAGCCAAAAGGTCAGTTGAATGCTTAAGAGGACTTTGTGAGACAGCGGATGTTATAGCTGTGCAAGAAACATGGTTATTTCCACATGATATAGATTTCCTTCGAAATATTCACCAGGATTTCATGTATACTGGAAAATCAGCAATGGATACATCAGTAGGCATAATTAGGGGCAGACCGTATGGCGGAGACGCATTATTATGAAGGAAGAGTACTTTTAAAATATTTAGTGTAGTAAAGTGTAACAGTGTGCGCCTTGCAGCGATTAAGTTGCAACTACAAGAGTGTACGTTTCTTATATTCTCAATATATATGCCAACAGACTGTAGAGATAATTTAGTTGAATTCACTGAGTGCCTGAGTGAAGTCAACGCAATTACGGAAAGTGAGGCGGTTGAAAATGTTTTCATTTTAGGGGATTTGAATGCACATCCAGGTATGCTTTTTGGTAATGAATTATTAAGCTTTTGTTCAGAATGTTTGTGGTCCTGCGTGGATATGAACATGCTTCTATTAGACACATATACGTTTGTTAGTGAGGTACATGGTAGTCAGAGATGGCTTGACCATTGTATTGTTACGGAAGCGGCTAAGACTTTAGTTGTCGGAGCAAAAATATTATATAGTGCATATTATTCTAATCACTATCCAATGCAAATTGAGTGCAACATAAGCTTGATAAGAAGTAACAGTGTAATTAATAATAAAATTTATGTAAATAAGATAACCTGGGGTAAAAAAATGATAGTCAAATAAATATGTATAGGCAGATATGCAATGCGAAATTGAAAGACATAGATTTTCAGCAGCAATTTGCGAAGTGTTGTGACAAAATGTGTACAGATCCTATTCATAAGCTAATTTTTGATGAAATGTACTGTAAACTTGTAGGAGTTCTAAGTGAGGCAGCTGAACGAACTTATATACATAAAAAGCATAAAAAATATGTGATTGGCTGGAATAGTTATGTTAGAGACGCGCACAGAGAGGCTCGTTTAGCATATCAAATCTGGTAAATGTGTAGTAAACCTTGCAGCGGAAAAGTATATAATAATATGTGTAAAATTAGACGTAATTTCAAAGCTAAGTTAACATGGTGCCAAAATAATGTAGAGCAAATTAAAATGGATAAAATGGCATCGTGTCATGCTAAAGAAAATTTTAAAGAATTTTGGAAGCATACTAGTAGTTTAAACCATCAACCGAGCCTCCCTGCTAGTGTCTCAGATGTGAGTGGTGTCGGTGAGATAGCAAATCTTTTTAAAAATTATTTTAAGATTGTATCTCCCCTGGGCCTCTTAGCACAGTCGATACATGGGCAATATCAGCAACCGGCAATCAGTGTAAAGATCACAGCAAAGCAAATGGATGATATTATTAAAGAGAGGAAGCGTGGAAAATCTCCAGGTCACGACAGGCTCAGTATTGATCATATGATATATGCAGATGTTCATTTACCCAGGGTTCTAGCATTATTTTTTAATCTTTGTTTATCGCATAAGTATTTGCCAGCAAACCTTATGAAGACGTTAGTAGTACCAATTATAAAAAATAAAACAGGGGACGCGGCAGACGTGTCTAATTACAGGCCGATATCATTAGCTACTGTAATCGCAAAAGTGCTTGACAGTCTGCTTGATATATATCTGCAAAAACACGTCTCCTTGCATGACGCAAAATTTGGTTTTCGACCAAAACTATCAACAGAAAGTACAATTTTCTGTCTCAAGCAGACGGTCAAGTACTACACGACCAGAAAAACCCCTGTCTATGCTTGCTTCTTGGATTTATCCAAAGCATTCGACTTGGTGTCTTATAAGGTGTTATGGCGAAAGCTGCGAGAAGAGAGTGACATACCTGATGAGATTATTTCTCTGTTCCAATTTTGGTATTCACATCAAACTAATTATGTTAGATTGGACACTGGTATGTCAGATGAATATGGCTTAGAGTGTGGGGTAAGGCAAGGCGGATTAAGCTTTCCTAACTTATTCAATTTATATATTTACAGGTTGATCGCTGAGCTCAACAGCACTGGTATTGGATGTTCAATAGACGGACTCAATATAAATAACATAAGTTACGCGGACGATATGGTGTTGTTAAGCCCATCGATCAGAGCACTAGAGCAATTAGTGAAAATTTGTGAAACATTTGCTAGTACTCATGGGCTTATATACAACGCCAAAAAGAATGAACTAATGATTTTTGGGGCAGACGCTAAGAGAAGTGCTAACGTACCGCCTGTAAATTTATGTGGGACAGTTATAAAAAGAGTACCTAAGTTTAAATATCTAGGGCACTGGCTCATAGAAAACATGAGCAATGACTGCGATATTGAGAGAGAACACAGAGCACTGGCAGTCCGTTGCAACATGCTGACTCGCAGATTCTATAAGTCCACTATACAGGTTAAAGTAATGCTCTTCAAAGCGTACTGTCAAACCTTTTATGCGTGTAACATGTGGGTTGAGTACACGCAGCGGACGTATAGTGCACTGCGCGTTCAATATAACAATGCGTTTAGGATTTTGATGGGACTAGCTCGTCACTGTTGTGCATCTACTATGTTCACGGATGCACGTACGGACGACTTTTATGGTATAATGCGAAAGAGATGCGCCTCGCTTCTTTTTCGTATTAGGTACTCTTCTAATAGCATCCTAAGCGCTTTGGCCGTTAGGTGGGACTCTCCGCTTTTAAAATACTGGATTCGCACATACATAAGCGTTAAAATGTTAAATCGCACTAAATAATATAAAATGTATTTTTTAAATAAGTAATTTTAGTAATTTTTGATGTTTTCTTTTAATTGTGTGATAATTTTTTTTGTCTTAGATTTTAAGGAATTTTTACTAATAATATATATAAAAAAATGTAATGTTACTAACCAATTTATGGACCTTCGTCTGAAATAAAGTTTATTATTATTATTATTAAATGCACTTATGTTGTGTCAGTAACAAGTTGGTACGGCCCACAGCTGCCCCTGCAAGGGTCGCCTTGGCTAGGGCCCATAGTAGCCTCTTCGACGGGCAGCCGAGGATTCGGGCCCAAGTAGCCTTATGGAAAAATGACCTATCATACCACAAAATAAGGAGAAGGCTAGGAAAATAAATGGAACGTACCTGGATCCGAATCTAAGACCGCCCCAAGGCTCGGTCAGGCCGTAGGTAGAGTAGATGCATGTAAAGTAGTGTTTAGTGGTGTGTATATGTGGGTGACCTGGCCCAGCTGAGGTGACCTGGCAGCGCGACGGTTTCCACGCTGCCCCACATTGCTGCATCACTCCAGCAGGCGTCCACCATGGACAGTTTCTTTCTTCATTGTCACTATTTCAGTCTATTAACTTTATTGTACATTTAACTAACTTCAACTCGCCTAATTCCACATTCATCGTAGAATCGAAAACGTGATACCCGACACAGTAACGGACAGTAGTTCAAAGTTCAACATTCAATGTCCCGGATTCATTTATCACCAAATTACAAATAGGGAACTAACGCTATTTCTTCACGAGTCACACGGTTCAGCGTTAAACACAACTAAGTTCCTTACTATGTTCCTGTTCGATACTAAACACCACGCCGCAATAAGAATTCAAAATCAACCTAGCTGACACGTAAACTACCTACCCAGTCAACACACAAAAGGCTCTTAACGCGACGGTATAATTAAACGATGATTTCCAAACAATCAAACGGGAGACGCCTTTAATCATTCAAATACAATACAAGCCTCTTGTCACGAATTTAAAGCCTTGACAACTTAAACCGAGGCGGTTTTCACAAAACCACAATTACGTAGCGAAGTAACATGCACTAATTCTTAAAATCTAGACCATAAACAGGTCGCGCGAAACTTCAGCAGCGGCCACCGAGACACGCTAATTAACTGCACCGCTGCCAGCGAGCTACTGTCTCTTGCCCGCCAGCACCAAACGCCGGAGAAGCTGCATTCCACTGCCCCCTCCCCGCAACACGCGTGACAACTGGTACCATCGGGCGATTTGCTAAGTCGAACGTGATTGGGTGCAGTCTCAAAATGACCATTTTTGGCCTAAACACAAGTTCTCGTCACCAGTAGCGGCAGCTACTAATGATTATACCAGATGTTGGATTGGAGAAATTAAATTGAAAGCTTATACATTATTAGACTATTAAAGTAATCATATTGAAATAATATTTACTTTATAACTTTTTACATTATTGATTAAAAAAATAATGTTTCATAGCTTTAAATCGTCCTCTATTCCGAACGAAACGTTCGCGGTTTTTTATAATAAATCATTTATTTCATGAACGAAATAACACCGCACATTAAGAATGCTAAATTATAAATTAGTTAAATTTTGATATTGGATAGATTTTCGGCCCTTTGTCAGTCTAGGTAGAAGATAGGTGAGGTTGTAATGCAACAAAAGTTAATAGAAATAGAGTCCCCCCCCCCTTCCCCACGATGAGATCCACTAGCTTAATTAATACAAGAAGAAATATATAAAAACAAATATGAAAAAGAGACAGGTACAACTCAATATTCGATCAATCTTTTCAAAATTGAAATAGTTCTTCCAAAGTAAAATTTAATATGAATTCCTTACGTGCGTTCAAAGTTCATTTAGAAAGTTTAAATGTGAGAAAAACGTAAGATAAAGATATTTCCTTAATGAATTAGAACTTTTGTTTATTTCACAGCTGCAAATGACTGCATAGACGATTTATTACTTTGCAATTAATAACTTTCTGAAACTTTTTACCACGTCGCAGCTAGAAAAGTAAGTACGCATTCCCAAATTTTGTATTTAATTATCACAAATATAAACCGATGTGGATTATACTCCTTTCCTATTGATATTGTAATTAAGATTACAGTTATGTTTGACTACAGTTATGTTTTACCGTGTAGTGGCGGTCAAGAATACCACTACCCCATATCCTCCCGTGGGTGTCGTAAAAGGCGACAAAGGGAAACAGGCAGGAGATGGGCAGCAGCATCTTCCTGATAATAGCCAAAATTATAATAAAAAAACTGCGGTTGCCAACCCGCTCGCCAAGCGTGGCAACTATGGCAAATACCCCCTTATGAATGTAACAAAGAGACGGCCCCCAGTCCCCGGCGGCCCCGCTATTCCTGGCTACGGTGGCGACCATGGTAACGGCGGGGCAGGGGGTGCTAAGAATCTCCGGTGGAGGTTCGGTTGCCACCTTAGACGACTCGACCTGGCAACGTACAACGCACGCACCCTGAGGACTGACGAGAAGATCGTGGAGCTGGAAGAAGAGATAGACAAGTTGCGCTGGCATATTATAGGATTATCCGAAGTCCGAAGAGAGGGGGAGGACACGGTAATCCTCGAATCCGGCAACTTGCTCTATCACCGGGAGGGCGACCATCTGTCCCAAGGAGGTGTCTGATTTATCGTCCACAAGTCTCTCGTTAACAACGTTGTAAAGATCGGGAGTGTGTCGACGAGGGTTGCGTACCTTATACTCAGAATCACCAAACGGTATTCGCTGAAGGTCGTACAGGTTTACGCACCAACCTCGGCACACCCCGATGGGGAGGTGGAGGAAATGTATGAGGATATCTCTAGAGCCATGCATTCCTCCAAAACCCAATATACGGTGTTAATGGGAGACTTCAATGCAAAACTAGGCACAAGAGAGAACGGTGAGCTGAAAGTAGGGAAATTTGGAATAGGGCAACGGAACCCAAGGGGCCAGCAGCTGGCCGACTTCATGGAGAAAGAGGGACTCTTTATGATGAACTCTTTCTTCCAGAAGCGGCCCCACAGGAAGTGGACCTGGTCGAGCCCCGACGGTTCGACAAAAAATGAGATTGACTTCATTATGACGACCAGACGACAACTGTTCAGTGATGTCTCCGTGATCGCGAGGGTGAAAACTGGTAGCGATCACCGAATGGTTAGAGGCACACTGAACCTAAACGTTAAGTTTGAGAGGTCTCGTCTAATGAAGTCAACGCTCCGTCCCCCTCGTGCTCTGTTCCAAAGTCCCGAAACCTTTCAGCTCGAGTTACAAAACCGTTTTCAGTGCCTAGAAGACTGCAATGAAGTGGACGATATGAATGACAAGCTCGTGGAAACTGTCCATGCGGTCGGAGCTAAGTTCTGCAAGACCCGCCGCAGAAGAACACAAAAACTCTCCGATCACACTCTTAATCTCATGGCTGTTAGACGGGAGATGAAGCTACATTCTTCAACAGACTTGAGCATACAGGCATCTGAACAGACAAATCTCCAAATGCATGCGGCGGGACTTACGCAACTTCAAGACAGCTCGTATTGAAGAAGCGATCGAGCGGAACCAAGGCTCCAAAGTCTTTGCCAGAGATCTGTCTGCCAGAAAGAGCCACCTGTCAAAGCTGAAGACAGAATGTGGCAGCATCGTTTCCGGGACACCTGAGATTTTGAGTGAGATTGAGAGGTTCTATGGGCAGCTGTACACGTCATCGTTGGAGCCACACGCAAGTGTGAGTAACGATTCAAGAGCGAGTCTCATCCGACACTATTCCGAATATATCCCGGACGTCAGTCTGAGCGAGATTAGAATGGCTCTCCAGCACCTTAAAAACGGTAAGGCCCCAGGCGAGGATGGAATTACAGCGGAGCTTCTGAAAGCGGGTGGAAAACCGGTACTTGAAGTCCTTCAGAAGCTCTTTAATTCCGTCCTCCATGGTGGCATTACACCGGAGGCGTGGAGCAGAAGTGCGGTGGTCTTGTTCTTCAAGAAAGGTGACAACGCTCTCTTGAAGAACTACAGACCGATTTCCCTTCTGAGCCGCGTCTACGTGCTGTTTTTAAGAGTCATTACGAATCGTCTCGCGCGCAGACTTGACGACTTCCAGCCTCCCGAACAAGCCGGTTTCCGAAAGGGCTTTAGCACCACAGACCACATACATACCCTTCGGCAAATTGTACAGAAGTCCGAAGAGTACAATTTGCCACTATGTCTGGCGTATGTGGACTATGAGAAAGCCTTTGATTCCGTCGAAATTTGGGCGGTGCTGCAGTCCCTTCAGCGGTGCCAAGTTGACTGTCGGTATATCGAAGTGTTGAAGTGCTTGTACAGTAGGGCTACGATGGCTATCCGAGTACAGAACCAGAGTACGAAACCTATCCAATTGCAGAGAGGTGTAAGACAGGGTGACGTCATATCCCCGAAACTCTTCACCGCTGCATTGGAAGACGTTTTCAAGCTTCTGGACTGGAAAGGATACGGTATCAACATCAATGGCGAGTACATCACTCACCTTCGATTTGCCGACGATATAGTCCTTATGGCAGAATCGCTGGAGGACCTAAGCACTATGCTCAATGACCTCGATAGTGTTTCCCAACGGATAGGTCTTAAGATGAACATGGACAAAACAAAGATCATGTTCAATGTCCATGTCACACCTATGCCGGTAGTTGTTGGGAGCACTAAGCTCGAAGTTGTTGACGATTATGTTTACCTGGGACAAATAGTCCGACTAGGTAAGTCCAACTTCGACCGAGAGGTCAATCGACGGATTCAACTCGGCTGGGCAGCATTCGGGAAGCTACGACACATCTTCTCGTCAGACATACCTCAAAATCTGAAAACGAAATTGTACAACCAGTGCGTGTTGCCAGTGATGACTTATGGAACTGAGACGTGGTCCTTCACTGCTGGCCGTATGAGGAAGCTCAAGGTCGCTCAGCGAGCTATGGAGAGGGCTATGCTCGGAGTTTCTCTGCGTGATAAACTTAGGAATGAGGATATCCGCAGTAGAACCAGAGTAACCGACATAGCCCATCAGATTAGTAAGCTGAAGTGGCAATGGGCCGGCCATATAGCTCGAAGAACCGACAACCGATGGGGAAGAAAGGTTCTCGAGTGGCAGCCTCGTACCGGTAGGCGAAGTGTAGGGCGTCCCCCCACGAGATGGAGTGACGACCTGGTAAGACATGCAGGAAATCGATGGATGCAGGTGGCTCAGGACCGTGCTTTGTGGCATTCTTTGGGGGAGGCCTATGTTCAGCAGTGGACTTGTGAAGGGCTGTAATGATGATGATGATGATGATTATGTTTGACTAACAATCATCCAAACCCCTGAATATCGTTTTTTAAATTAAGCACTACCACTATTTTTCATCATCATCATTACAGATGTGTCAGAATACTCTGCACCCTTTTCACAATTCTGAACGATCCATGTGCTCCCGAGTATCTGAAATCCAGATTTCAATACCTGGGAGATTCTCATAATCGTTATCTCCGTTCTTCGGCTAATCTTAAGTTGCTTACTCCTTTACACCGTACTTCTTATTTATCTCAATCTTTCGTCCTCACGGCCATCAGACTCTGGAACGACATCTCTCTTGACATTAAAAAAATCTTCCAACATGTTTGTTTTTAAAAATCAAGTCCGTAAGCATGTGAAAAAATTGTTGCAAGTTTGAACTAACACAGCTCTTATTTTCATACACATATTATGTATATTTAATATTTGTTCTGACATAGATAATATTTATATGTATTGTGTATATATTTAGTGTATGCATGTATATGTATATGTATATATGTATTTATATATGTATATATGTGTCTATTTAAGTATATATGTCTATGTATGTGTGTATATGTATATTTATATGTATATATGTATATACAATATTTTTAACGCTTTCTATTTTGATAACTGCTGCACCGCCTCTTGTTTGTATATCTTTGTTTAGCCTAATGGTTGACTGGGAGAGAATGCCCTATGGCATTAAGTCCGCCATATGTACAACTTTGTGCATGAAAGAAAATTAATAAAAAATAAATAAATTACAGCCCTTCTCAAGTAAACTGCCTGATTTAGATCTAATTTTGACGGTAACAACTGAAAATTACAAAAAAGCGGTTGCCAATACGCTTGCCAAGTTTGGTAACTATGGCAAAATCCCTCATGTGAAACAGTCTATGGAGGAGGTCTATATTCAGCAGTGGACTTTAGATAAGCTGTAATGAATTAATGAACTCTAGCAGCCTTTTCTTTTTGGATATTTTAATTTAAATTACGCTATTTTTATGTTAGTAAATCAATATTTGTAGGTCAAAGCTTTGTGTTGAGTTTGAATGTTTTTATTAAGCAATCTATGTACAATAGCGGCTTCAAAATTCCTTATAATGAATACAAAGGAATATTGTTCTTAGATTTACAGAGAACTTAAAATACATATATTTGTTCGCAAATAATTATTACATTGGAAAGTATTCTTCGATTATTTAAGATGTTTAAATACAGCTTTAGCATAACAAAGGAATATTTAGGATTTTCAGTATATTTAACGAGTCTGGTCTTGCGTTAAGGATGTCAAAGCACAAAAAATAAGTTAGTACGAACCTTGATAATTTATTAATGTGAATTCCTTAATAAATATAACATGTAACAGTTCTTTTATCTTATGCAAGCGTTTATAAATAAAAGAAAAGTGTAAGAAGTTCTCTTTTTTCAGAAAGAAATAACTTAAGAGGGCCCTTCCCGGCCCGTCTATCGTCAACGCGAGCTTGGTTAAAAAGCTTGTTGTTTCATCCAGCGCAATGTTAGAAAAAGAGGCAAAGCGAAAAGAGAAAGACAGCGCCTGAGTGTTCGGTTGGCATTCGGTAACTTACGGGCTCGCTACTATGGCGCATAGCTATAGTTTTGTAAATTTCTCTGCATGCCTACATTTAGTAGGTACCATATTATTTTATTATATTACTCTTTGTCTAGTATAGACGTGCCACTTGGCCTCGGAGATATGTGTGTGTTGTTTTTTACCAAACTAGGTATCGTACGTGCGCTATTTTTGACATGGAAATTATTTATGTTATAATTATAAATATAATATATTAAAGAAATTATTTATGTTATAAATAATTTTATAATGTTATAAATAACTTTCCATGTAAAAAATAATATGTCGCAAATAAAAATAACTGTCACTCAGAGTCGGTCAACTCGTGTGTGTAAGTACACTCGGCGACACATCAAGCTATACTTTTCCAGTATAACATGGCCTCGCTTTGTTTCAATTTCCCGTACAATAAGAGTACCGCATAAACTGGTTTATATAACTTGATTTGTCGTCGTGCTTACAAGCCCGGCACGCAAACATTCACAACATATTAGTCGGCCGTTACACGCGCAAACATCAATACTCAGACATAAACTGGACTCAGTTTTGTTTTAGCAGGGTGTTCCATCCAACTTATATTGTTCGTCCATGTTATTCCTAAACAGAGCACGAAAATGTAAAGGTGAATAATTTATTCTGCTTATGGAGTAGCGGTATAAACAGAATAAACTCTTTACCTGTCTAGGCCGTTTGTATTTAGGAAGCTGAAATTAGGTAACGTACTTACTTGTACCGTATGTAAATGTCTCCAAATGTTGTTTAGGTACTAATTTGTACCGTAGTACAGGTGGTTGATCACAAATAAAGTAGTCTAAATAGAGTTGGGTATAAATATATATTTTTATTCTAAAGAACTTTGTTACACTTTATGAACAATACATAAAACAACCCGGTTGTCGAGACGATTCCGATTTCCGAACACAAAGAGCTTACTGCCAGAAGTAATTGAAAATTTAGTAAAAAAACATATTATTATCTAATAACAATAGTAATATTCTCATTCTCAATAGTAATAAAATCGATCTGCTTCAAAATCCTTATCCAAACAAAGTCTGTGTCCGTATTCACAAATGCCAGGTTCGTTTCACATAATAAAATAGCTAAACCTTCGCTAGCAAAATCAGTGTCCGGTATAAAAAAAAGATCATTGTAGTAGGTAAAACAGATGTCACTAAATATAAAATGCAACGGCACATTGACGAAGCGCAGTCAACAAATTGAATACCTACTAACAATTCCGAGAGGCCAGAGAGCCAAACGCGTGCGCCACCGGCGCTCGTCATTCAACTCCCCCGTCTCACCCCGTCCCTACCCCGCACGACTTGTCCCCCGCATACCTCTTACCGCCACTTAGCTAATAAGCAAGTGAGAACGCGATATTATTGAACGAAAAATAGTGTGCGGGAATTTCATAAAACTTGTTCCAGGAAATACGTGTTTTTCAGTAACCCACAACTTTGTGAAATAAATTTTTGTCATTTAGTCAGTCTCCATTACATTGGCGAGGCTTCTATAAAATAATTTCTTTACTTTAACTATTAGTGAGTACATTATGAACGACCAAAGTTCAGGTAAAATTTATGCAAAAAAGCAGATTTTTGGAGGCTTATACTGAATTTGTTTCTACAAATTTAGATTTTTTGTTTAGATAGGAACCTAGATATAGTGCACAAAATACCTATTAATTATATTATATATTAAAATTTTCAAAGAAAGATCTATTACAACGCCATAATCACATACAAGCTTTTGTATGAAAAGTTAGACGGGTTGGCCGCTCTTAATTAAAATTCTACAGAAAATTAAAAATGAATAACTTTTTACATAAAGCTAATGTTATTCCAATTTTAAACCGTGTAGTTCCGGTGTAATTATATAATAATTCACTACCCTATATCGCTCCGACAATGTCGTAAGAAGCAACAGAGGAAACAAACCAGGAGATGGGTAGTAGCATCTTCTTAAAAACAACTAGAAAATAAAAAAGATCACCAAGTCGCCTGCCATGTGCCAACTATGTGAAAATATCTTCCTTATGTAGGTAATAGTGCTTCAGGAAAGGAAGGTCTAATTTTAGCAGTGGACTTTGACAGGCTGTAATGAATGAATGTATTCCAGTTTTTTATGAAAAGGGATGAATTGCAGAGGTACTTATTACATCTAATGGTAATAATCGTAGTATCAGAGTACGGCGAAAGAAACATGTGTTCGTACTTGTCTGTGTAATTCTTATGTCTTTTACAAATCTGTAGATTCTTGATGATACAAAACTAATTAGCTATTTCAATACATAGCCGTCAATACTCTAAGGTACAGTTTAGATATTATGCGGGGAGGGATTGCATATTTGATTCGTTTGTCGACACTAGCAGTGTATGTAATTCTCTCATTGTGTTGTGATAAATATTTCCACGAACTCATCATTCATCATCATCATCATACCCCCCTTCACCAGGGTCCACTGCTGAACATAGGCCTCCGCCAAGGAATGCCACAGGGCTGAGTCACCTGCATCCAATGACTTCCTGCATGTCTTACTACGTCGTCACTCCATCTAGTGGGGGACGCCCTACACTTTGCCTGCTGGTACAAGGCTGACACTCGAGAACCTTTCTTCCCCATCGGTTGTCGGTTCTTCGAGCTATATGGCCGGCATATTGCCACTTCAGTCTACTAATTCTTTGGGTTATGTCGGTTACTCTGGTTCTACTGCGGATACCCTCGTTTTTAAGTCTATCACGTAGAGATACGCCGAGCTTTTTCCCCCTTTCCATAGCTTGTTGAGCGACTTTGAGCTTCCTCATACGGCCAGCAGTAAAGAACCACGTCTCAGTTCCGTAGGTCACAGATCACTGGCAACACGAACTGGTTGAACAATCTAGTTTTGAGGTTCTGAGGTATGTCTAACGAAAAGATATGTAGTAATCTCCCGTACGCTCCCCAGCCGAGTTGAATCCGTCGATTGACTTCTCGGTCGAAGTTGGACTTGCCTAGTCGGACTATTTGTCCTAAGTAAACATATTCGTCAACACATTCGAGCTTAGTGATCCCAACAACTACCGGCATAGGTATGACATAGACGTTAAACATGATTTTTGTTTAGTCCATATTTATCTTAAAACCTATCGGTTGGGAGACACTATTGAGGTCATTGAGCATAGTGGTCGCAGATCCTCCAGCGATTCTGCCATAAGGACTATATCGTCGGCAAATCGAAGGTGAGTGATGAACTCGCCATTGATGTTGATACCGTATCCTTTCCAGTCCAGTAGCTTGAAAACGTATTCTAATGCAGCGGTGAAGAGTTTCGGGAATATTACGTCACCCTGTCTTACAACTCTCTGCAGTTAGATAGGTTTCGTGCTCTCGTGCCGTACTCGGATAGCCATCGTATCCCTACTGTACAAACATTTCAGCACTTCGATGTACCGACAGTCCACTTGGCATCGCCTGAGAGACTGCAGCATCGCCCAAAATTTGACGGAATCAAAGGCTTTCTCATAGTCCACATACCCAATACAAAGTGGCAAATTGTACACTTCGGTCTTCTTTACAAGGGTATGTATGTGGTCTATGAGGCTAAAGCCTTTTTGGAAACCGGCTTGTTCGGGAGGCTGGAAGTTTTCGAGTCTGCGTGCGAGACAATTCGTAATGACTCTCGAAAACAGCACGTAGACGCGGCTTAGAAGAGAAATCGGTCTGTAGTTCTTCAAGCGAGCGTTGTCGCCTGTCTTGAAGAACAAGACCACCGCAATCCTGCTCCACGCTTCCGGTGTAGTGCCACCATGGACGACGGAATTAAAGGGCTTCTGAAGGACTTTAAGTAATGGTTTTCCACCCGCTTTCAGAATCTCCGCTGTAATTCCATCCTCACCTGTGGCCTGGCCGTTTTTAAGGTGCTGGAGAGCCATTATAATCTGGCTCAGACCGACGTCCAGGATATCATCGGAATAGTGTAGGATAAGACTTGCTCTTGGATCGTTACTCACAATTGCGTGTGCCTCCAACGATGACATGTTCAGCTGCCCATAGGACCTCTCAAAATCTCAGGTGTCTTGGAAACAAAGCTGCCACATTAGGTGTTCAGCTTTGACGGTTGGCACTTTCTGGCAGACCGATCTCCGACAAAGACTTTGGAGCACTGGTTCCGCTAGATCGCTTCTTCAATACTAGCAGTATTAAAGTTGCGTAAGTCCCGCCGCATGCGTTTGTAGATCTGTCTGTGCGGTTGCAGATTAAGAGTGTGATCGGAGGGTTTTTGTGTTCTTCGGCGCCAGGACCGCATGGACAGTTTCCACGAGCTTGTCGTTTATATCGTCCACTACATTGCAATCTTCTAGGCACTGAGAACGATTTAGTAACTCGAGCTGAAAGTTGCAGGACTTTGGATTGGAGCACGAGGGGGACGGATCGTTAACTTCATTAGACGTGACCTCTCAAACTTAACGTTCAGGTTCAGTGTGCCTCTAATAATTCGGTGATTGCTACCAGTTTTCACCCTCGCGATCACTGAGACATTACTGAACAGTTGTCGTCTGATCGTCATAATGAAGTCAATATCATTTTTTATCGAACCTTCGGGGCTCGACCAGGTCCACTTGCTGTGAAGAAAGAGTTCATCATAAAGAGTCCCTTTTTCTCAATGAAGTCGGCCAGCTGCTTTCCCCTTGGGTTCCGTTGCTCTATTCCGAATTTCCCTAATTTCAGCTCACCCTTCTCTCTTGTGCCTAGTTTTGCGTTGAAGTTTACTATTAACACCGTATAGTGGGTTTTGGAGGAATGCATTGCTCTAGTGATATCCTCATACATTTCCTCCAACTCGTCATAGGGATGTGTCGAGGTTGGTGCGTAAACATGTATGATCTTCAGCGAATACCGTTTGGTGATTCTGAGTATACGTGAGTCTCGTCGACACACTCCCAATCTTTACAACGTTGTTAACGAGAGACTTGTGGACGATAAATCCGACACCTCCTTGGGACAGATGGTCGCCCTTCCGGTGATAGAACAAGTTGCCGGATTCGAGGATTCCCGTGTCCTCCCCCTCTCTTCGGACTTCGGATAATCCTATAATATGCCAGCGTAAGTTGTCTATCTCTTCTTCCAGCTCCACGATCTTCTCGTCAGTCTTCAGGGTGCTTGCGTTGTACGTTGCCAGGTCGAGTCGTCTAAGGTGGCAACCGAACCTACACCGGAGATTCTTAGCAACCCCCTGCCCCGCCATTACCATGGTCGCCACCGTAGCCAGGAATAGCGGGGCCGCCGGGAACTTGGGGCCGTCTCTTTGTTACTCTCTTTATAGGGGGGTATTTGCCATAGTTGCCACGCTTGGCAAGCAGTCATGCACTTTACTATCCGTTTCCCGTTCCACAGAATTAATAATAGTCCGTACTGTGCAGGTGTGTACATTCACGAATGATAGTCGTGTGGTGACGGGTTAACAGAGTTCATCACTCGTCACACTCATCTTGTGCTATTGATGACGTAAGATTATTTTAGTGGGTAATATCCGAAAGTATCCAATAAATGTACGTTGCCGGTGTATGACCACCATTTACTTGTCTCATCTTTCCTTAGAATGTTACAATTTAAAAAGTTAGTTTTTCTAAATTCAAATTTAGATTTCAGGAGTTATAAAGTAAGGAGTATAGTTCTTACTCAAGCGAACTCCTACAAAGAAACCGTGTCTTATGTACCCAACACTTCCCTACCTAGATGTGTTAAAACTTGCCAAAATTGCCGCTGAAGAAATATAAATACTTAAATAACGAGCAAATGAAGACAATTTCACAAAGTCATTGACGAATTTGCTTATACTAGAGAAAAGCAATAAAATGATCTAATAATTAATAGGAAATGCTTACGGTGACAAGAGTTTATTGACAAATACAATAAATCACAAGAAAGGCACTGGTAATTAATATATAGTCTATTATCTATTTTGTTAATAATAAATAATTACGACATAATATATAAATAAGGGATAAATTACAGATTATTCGTTGGCTTTAATTATATTTTCCCCTTATGCAAAGGTGTTCTCTTCTTTGCCTATTTATTATAAGCAAATCTAAGCGTTGCGAACTAAAAACTTGTAAGATACATGAATTGTAGTCAAAAATCTATGCATTGTCATCGGTTTCGCAAATCAAGTTTCATTTCCTTTTCTAAAGTGCTATTGTGTTTATCTACAACTGATAAAAATGATTTAAAGAGAATTACCAAAAACGAATAATGAATTAAGAATCCAATTAAATTAGTTTAGCAGAATAAGACCTACAAATGAAAAAAAAAACAAAAGTGCGAGTAAGCCTAGCGCCCTGAGTGTATCGTTAATTATATATGTAGAGATTTCATCCATCCTGGCAATTGACAATTTGTTTGATTTGATTTACATGTTTTCTATACCGGTACATAAAAGCTGTTAATAAATAATGAATATTGTATTAATTTTTGTACAATAAGTTTTTATAACATTGCAATGTTAGGTAAGTTACTTTTTAATTCAAATAATTAATTTATTGCCCATACAAAAATTAGCTTTTAGAATTTAACTTTGTTTGGAACATTGTTGGTTTTAATATAAACGTTTTGTACTAAATATCTCTTATCTCATGGCTTAATGCCTTTTATTTTAAATTGAATCTTCAAATTTCGCTGTTAGCTAATTTTTGTTCAGATGTTCAAAAATCAAACTGCCGCGTAGGTTTTTGACGATGAGAATATAAAAAAAAACAATAAAGATTGATAAAATAAAAGATAAACATATAATTAAGCAGATATACGCCATATTATGTTTGTGCAGATCTCATGTCTTGTCAATTTTACATCGCTTTTAAATGCACTTATGTTGTGGGGGGGAGGGAGGACACTGAAACCTTGTTAGTAGAGTTGTGTCAGTAACCAAGTTCTCGTCACCGGTAGCGGCAGCTACTAATGATAGTACCAGATGTTGAATTGGAGAAATTAAATTGAAAGCTTATACATTATTAGATTATTAAAGTAATAATATTGAAATAATATTTACTTTATAACTTTTTACATTATTGATTAAAAAAAATATGATTGATAACTTTGAATCGTCCTCTAGCCCGAACGAAACGCTCGCGGATTTTTATAATAAATCATTTATTTCATGAACGAAATAACAGCCCTAAATGAAATTCCAAATTATAAATAAGTTGATAGATTTTTATTGGATAGATTTTCCGCCATTTGTCAGTCGAGGTGGAGGATAGGTGAGGTTGTAATGCAACAAAACTTAATGGAAATAGAGTTCCACCCCACGATGAAATCCACTAGCTTAATATATATGCAAGAAGCAACATATAAAAACGAATATGAAAAAGAAATAGGTACAACTCAATATTCGACCAATCTTTTCAAAATTGAAAGTTCTTCCAAAGTAAAATTTAATTTGAATTCCTTACGTGAGTTCAAAGTTCATTTATAAAGCTTAAATGTGAGAAAAACGTAAGATAAAGATATTTACTTAATGAATTAGAACTGTTGTTCATTTCACAGCTGTTAATGACTGCATAGATGATTTATTACTTTGCAATTAGTAACTTACTGATATTTCTTACCACGTCGCAGCTAGAAAAGTAAGTAGATACGCATTCCCGAATTTTGTATTGTGTTGGTACTTATGATAATTATCATAAATACCAACAGATGTGGATTATACTCCTTTCCAATTTAAATTGTAATTACGTTTACATTGATGTTTGACTAACAAAAATCCAAACTCCTGAATATTGTTTTTTTTTTAACTAAGCACTACCACTATTTTTCATCATCATCCTTACAGCCCCTCTCAAGTCAACTGCTTAATATAGTAGCCTGAGAGCAGGCGACGAATTTTGTGAAGGTCCTTTGGGCGAGTTGAAATTGTGAAAAAATATAATTTCGTCAATTGGCGAATGCAGTCCCGCGAGGCTGGCTGAGCGTTTGCTGTTATTTTGTTATTGCGCAGTATGTAACATTTGCAAAAAAAAAAAATCCAAAAAAATGTTCTTTTGGTAACTTGATTTCTTTTTTATCTTTTAATTTAGTTTTTATATAATTCAAAAAAAAAATAATCCCAGACGTTTTTGTCGGTTATAAAGTATTATCGGTCGGTTATAAAGTATTAAATCAAGAATTTAATCTTAAAATCTTCAAAAAAATATTTCTAAGTAACCAATCACTGCGCGAGGAGCTTAGGCCTCCATCGGCTGCCGGTATGCTTCGATAAGCTATCTTTCTCGCACTTATGGTTACGCATAAGACTTTTTTGTCGTATTAGTTGGTAAACATTATTCATGTCTCGGAATTGTGTAAAACCGCTAAATTCGTCTGGCGATTTGCAGGTGTTATTAAAAATTATTCAATAAACACGTGATTAAAATTTGAGATTGCCAAAAGTATATTTTTTGGGAACTAAAAAAAAATATTTTTGGAGAGGGCTGGTAATACTTTATAACCGACAAAAACGTCTGGTATTATTTTTTTGAATTATATAAAAACTAAATTAAAAGATAAAAAAGAAATCAAGTTGCCAAAAGAACGTTTTTTTGGATTTTTTTTTGCTAATGTTATATACTGCGCACTAACAACATAACAGCAAACGCTCAGCCAGACTCGCGGGACTGGATTCGCCAATTGACGAAATTATATTTTTTCACAATTTCAATTTGTCCAAAGGACATTCCCAAAATTCGTCGCCAGCTCTCTCAGGTTATAAGGCTAATTTTGACGGTAAGAACTGAAAATTACAAAAACGCTGTTGTCAAACCGCTTGCCAAGCGTGGTAACTATGGCAAAATCGCTCATGTGAAACAATCTATGGCGGAGTTCTATGTTCAGCAGTGAGCTTTAGATAAACTGTAATGAATTAAAGAACTCTAACAACTTTTTCTTTTTGGATATTTTAATTTAACTTACGCTATTTTTCTGTTAGAAGAATCATTATTTGTAGGTCAAAGCGTCGTCTTGAGTTTGAATAAAATAAAATAAAAAATGAATTACTTTTTACATAAAGCTAATGTTATTCCATTTTTAAACCGTGTAGTTCCGGTGCAATAATATAATAATAATCACTACCCTATATCGCTCTGTCAGTGTCGTAAGAAGCAACAGAGGAAACAAACCAGGAGTTGGGTAGTAGCATCTTCTTAAAAACAACTAGGAAAAAAAAAACGGAGCTGCGGTGGCCTAGTCGCCTGCCATGTGTGGCAACGCAACTATGGAAAATATCTTCCTTATGAAGCACTCTTAAGGAAGGACTTTGACAGGTTGTAATGAATAAATGTATTCCATTTTTTTAAAAGGGGTCAATTGCAAAGGTACACATATTACATCTAATGGTAGCAGTCGTAGTATCAGGGTATGGCGAAATAAACATGTGTTATTACATGTCTGTGTTATTTTAATGTGTTTCATAAATCTGTAGATACTTGATGATACAAAACTAATTAGCTATTTCAATGCCTAGCCGTAAATAGTCTGAAGTACAGTTTAGAGATCATGCGGGGAAGGATTGCATATTTGATTCCTCGGTCGACGCTAGCAGTGCAATTCTGTCGTTGTGTTGTGATAAATATTTCCACGAACTCACACAAAGAGATTCGAAACGTGGCTTAGTGAGTACAGTAAAGGATATTTTCTATAGGATAGGGTGACAAAGAAGCACACAGTCCACCTAATGGTAAGTGGTTGCAGTGGCCCATAGATATCTACATTTATCCTCGTTTGCGAATCAAAATGCAGATGCTTTGTTACCCGTGAGGACTAAGATGGAATGCCTCTTTTCCAGTAAAAAGGGTCGCCAGTTCTCTACACTCACCATACGAAACACAGCTGTGTTAAGCTGCTATTTTACGCTGGGATTCTGTGAGAGCGTGGTCCTTCCCCGGTCGATCCGACCCATACGTGCTACAACTATACTACTAATAAAACTGCAGCATGGCTCTCCCACGTATAAAATTATGATTACTACTCTGCTGTGGATTTACATTAATAACATTTGGGTTGCTTTTTATGGGTATTAGAAAGAGTATTAATTACTAACACAGAACATAATATTAAAAACCTATCTAAAATAATGAGTTTTTTATATGTGAGAACCTGAGATAATTTTTACTGTAAACGAGGTATTCAATCTCAGTCTTCAAGGGTGGAAACGCATCTGCATTATGATTCTTAAATCATAATGCAGATAAATTGTAGATGTCTATAGGCCACAGCATCTATTTACCATCACGTGGACCATGTGCTCGTTTGTTATCTTTATTCTCTAAAAATATTCTGCAATTTTGCTTAATCTAAAATAATGAGTTTAAGCAAAATTGCAGAATATTTTTAGAGAATAAAGGTAACAAACGAGCACATGGTCCACGTGATGGTAAATGGATGCTGTAGCCTATAGACATCTACTATTTATCTGCATTTAGATTTAAGAATCATAATGCAGATGCGTTTCCACCCTTGAAGACTGAGATTGAATACCTCGTTTACAGTAAAAATTATCTCAGGTTCTTTTACACCCACCATAAGAAACACAACAGCATTAAGTTGCTATTTGACGCTGGTGTTCTGTGAGGGCGTGAGCCCCGATCGAGCCGACCCATTAGTGCTACAACCATAATATGCAGCGCAGTTCTACCACGTAGTAGAGTAATTATTATCATAAAAATCATTAGATATATTATATCCCTAAAACATCGGTATAGTATAACCAGTTAGTATATTAAACTAATTCCCTGCAATATACTAAAAAGGCTGTCATAGATGATTAACAAAAAAACATAGGCTTTGGCATGAATCGAATGCAAGATCAGGATATCGTAGCAGACATGCTCAACAACCAGTTTTACATTATTTAACAGATTTACCATAAGGAATGGAAAAAGAATTTCAAAGGTATATATAAATTATCCAGTGAACAAAATTTATACTCCTGACCTAAAATGTTTCAAAGGATAAAACAAGAAATTGTCATCCGTTTTAATTATTCTTTTACTTCGGGCTTTGTGAGAAACTAACTCGGTTGCTCCTTTATTCTCAGATTAATTGGGAGTTTATTGCCTCTTATCTTTGAAATAAAATTATGGAATTTTAGCTGAGGTAAATATAATTATTTTATTTATATTTTAATTATAATTACTTTAAATTATTAGGATATATCAATTCCGGTAGCACCGATACGTGGTAGAGCCATGCTGCAGCTATATTAGTAGTATAGTTGTAGTACAAATGGGTCGGCTCGTCCGGGGAAGGACCACGCTCTTACAGAATACCAGCGTCAAATAGCAGCTTAACACTGCTGTGTTTCGTATGGTGAGTGTAAAGAACCGGAGACCCTTTTTACTGGAAAAGAGGCATTCCATCTTAGTCCTTACGGGTGACAACGCATCTGCATTTTGATTCGCAAACGAGGATAAATGTAAATGTCTATGGACCACAGCAACCACTTACCATCAGGTGGACTGTGTGCTCGTTTGTCACCCTATCCTATAAATAACCGATCAAATTGTAAATTCAATTGCTGATTCACCGCCGAGCAATGGGTAAATTAGCATTTAATATTAAAATAGTTTATAGAAAATTTACGTGGTAGAGCCACACTGACTCGACCGTGGTAGAACCACGCCCTTACAGAATACTAGCGTGAAACAGCAGAAAGAGCCCTTACCATCAGGTGAACTATGTTCTCGTTTGTCACCCTTATTCTAATCTGGCGTCGCTGTCGTAGAGCTACAAGCAAAACGCACTGAAGTCTAAATCACGCTATCAAATTTCCGAGGTACTGCGGTATATATAGAATAGATCTGTACTACCACACGAAGCGTTGACCGCTCCCCGGGCTGAACATTTTTCTCGCCAGGAGATATGTCCCTTTTCTTAATACAGCCAAATTAGTGACCCCGACGTTATGTGAATACGCAACATACCTTCTAAAACTACGACATCAAACCTTCGTCATTATCCTTATGAACCATTCACTCCCGAGAATCTTCTTCTGCAATCTTCAGTTCCCGCAAGCAACTCGACTTCATTTCGACTCACCGCAAATATATAAAGCAGACTTCTGGTAAAGTGCTCCTTGCTATGGTAAATTGCGGCCCGCAGTGGAGAACCACGTCTCAGATCCGTAAGTCATCACTGGCAACACGCACTGGTTGATCGACGAGAAGATGTGTCGTAATCTCCCGAACGCTGCCCGAGTTATATCCGTTGATTGACCTTTCGGTCGAAGTTGGACTTACTTAGTTGGACTCATCATCTAGTTTCTGTGAAGTTAGTGCTGTTAGCCTTTTGGCTCTTACAGCTTCATCGGACTCAGGTCACTGAAACGCCGCGAGCTATAAAGTGGGTGGAGATTATTTATTTTAGTGAAACTTTGCGAAAGCAACGCTGCAATATAATTAATAATATTGTGTTGTTGTGATCACATCATGACATGAATGAATTGTCTAACCGCCGTCTGAATAAGAAAAATTACAACGTTACGGGGACGCTGGAGAGTAGCCGTGACGTTTTGAATCGGAACGTTGGTGACTGCATTTACCACTAACGGGTTGGGATGTGTTTCGGCGCTCTCGAAGGAACGCAGAGACATTTTATTGAAATATTCTGAGATCATCGGAAGTTGGTAATCTCTGTGGAGATCGGAGTTTCCCTGGTACCAATGGGCTCCGGTGGCTTTTTGAAGCTATTTTGGACAACTTGGAGCCTGTACAAACTAGATTTGCGCGGGGGCGAAGGCAACGCTAGCGTATGACATAACAGGTTTATACATGTTTTGTAGAGATGGAGCTTGGTGTCTTAAGGACAGTTTTCTCTTGCTGTTAAGTAGTGGGTGGAGGCGACTAGCAATGAATTTGGCACGGTTGCGGACATTGCGAATGTCATGCCGTGGTCGTATTTTATCCTAGGTATTTTCCCGTTGATTGCCAGGGGATCTGGCAGCCGAGTAGTGTGATCGTACTTAAAGATTTTTTAGTATATAATTTTTGACAATGGAGAGAGCCGTTCTTTTTAAATTATATTGCTGCATTTTTCTCAAAATTCATTTCAATTCTCCATAAGCGGAACTAATCGCCTAAGTGGTTGACGGCTAATTAGAGTATCTTGGTGAGTATGCTTTTGTTGTGATGATGATGTGAGTGAGATGGGAGTGAGCTCAGGCATTTTCAGTTTATACAGCTTGTATAGCAAGCCGTCGTGCCAGACTTTGTCGAACGCTATTGCGACATCGAAGAAGAGGACGCCTGTGCTAAGAATTATTGCATTTGTCTTTATGTACTTTGTTACCAGCTCTAAGTTGTTATACTTTGTCTGTAACTTACAATCGTTGATATGCAATATGAGTGACAAGACAGAAATGAAATTCACGACTTTTTTCTCTTCGGTTGTGTCGGATTACGTCCCATCGGACTAAGAGCGAGGGTATAGAGCATGCATCTGTGCTTGACATTATGATCCTGCCTTGCACAGATGGCTAGTCTCCGTTCAGACTGGTCGCCGTGATAGATTAGGTCTGGAGGACATTAGTTTTAAACCCCGGCGAAATCAGAAAATTATATTGTAGTGTGTATCCGTGTGTCTGTCTGTGACACCATAGCTCCTGAACGGATCAACCGATTTCGATTAAGTTTATTTTACTCGTAGTTTTAAACGTATATCGAGAGTGTTCTTAGTTATGTTTCAAGAAAATTTGTTCAGCCGTTTGATGTTCGTTAGGTCTTTTTTTATTTCGGGGCTTTTAAAATTTTTAATTAAAGTTATTTTAAATAAAATAATACTAATAACTCTTTTAACATTACTAATACCCCCGATATCAACTCTAAAATAGCTTGAAAATGTTTGTCTTCAGTGTTTAACCACAGTAGTCGAATTTCGAATTCAAATCTTTCTGAGTCGCTAAAATAAATTATTATGATATCCATTAATATGTGGTATATTACATACATAGAAGACCGATAACTTTGTGTGTTATAGCGTATTATACGCTTGTGGCTTAGTATGTCTGAGTAAGGACCATGTTTGCGTAAAATATCAGCGTGAAATAGTAGCCAGCATAATCTACGCGATTCGATATATTTTTCATGTAAGGAGAAAATTAAAGTCGATGTTTGTTTCAACTTAACTTTTTACTGCGTGCCATTTAAACCGAGGGTACTCTATGGAAACTTGAATTTGCTTGTCCGATCTTGTTCTTATTTCCTTAAAAGAATAAATTTATTTTTATTCGTATTTATTTATTTATTGATTAAATAAAAATTATAATAATAATAAAAAAAACCTAAAACTAGAAACTTAATTATCATTTATAGTCCTACTCCCCGCGGTATCGTGCCAAGAACGCTGGCTGCGTTTCCCCGCTGAATGGCTATACCTAGCCTATTATTTTATATTGATTTATTTGTTTATTTATTCTTTATTGCACATTATAAAAGAGTATCAAAAGGCGGACCTAAAGCTAAAAGCAATATCTGCCAGTCAATTCCAGGAACAGAACAACTGGAAAAAACCAATAAGGAATAAAATTATTGTAGTTTATGCGTGAATGATATCCCAATTTGCATGTCAATTTGTTACTCAGATTCTACACTATCTTCATTCAATTTCCCTTTGTCTGTTTGGTGTGACGCAATGAAATGTAGTAATGGATTGTCTTTTGTCTCTATCACAGGTCTCATTATTCTGATATACAAATAATCAAAAGATATCGAAATACTGGTTGCTTTTATACCTTTTTTGTTCTCACGTATTAAATCAAAATACGGCAGTGATTGAGTCTATGGAGAAATAAGTTTGTATGTCACTGAGTGTTAATCCTATTCATCTTACTGGCTGTTCACATATTAAACACATTTAAAAACATTGATTTCCTCATATGGGGGATATTTGTCATAACATCACACTTGGCAAGCGGGTTAGCAACCACAGTTTATTTTTTATTTTTAGTCATTATTAGGAAGGCGCTGCTGCCCATATCCTGATTTTTTTCCTCTGTCGCCTCTTACGACACCCACGGGATGATATTCGGGTATTGGATATACTACACCACCCGGGGTGGAAATATAATTAAAGGCCTACAATGTTGCAATTATGCATTATACTTTGTGCAAAAAGTAAATAAAATCTATAAATATTAATAACATAGCGCTAAAGTAAAGTGGAAGAATATTGAGCAGTAATAAATCCTATATTTTGAAGGAAACGGAATTTCTTTCCCTTTAATTATATCTACGTCAAAGCTTGCGCAAATCTTAAGTTTATTACGCCATTTTCTTACAGGCAATTAAAAGATCCTTTTGCTTTAATTTAAGAAGAAAATTAACGCCTAAAATTAGGGTCTTATAGAGTTTACTCCACAAGCTACACTAGAAATTCAAGTTGATATAAATGCTTTGTAGTATTTTTAGCGTTGATGTAATTCGAGTGTTAATAAAATATTAAAGTAAGAATTTTTAACTTTCAACTGTTTAACTGATGTCGGTATTCTATTAATATGTACCTGTATGAGTTTGTTATTTATTAGTTAATTTATTAAACGTAGTTCACTTACTAAGTAATTTCACTTTTATTGAAATTGTTATGGACATTTTTAATCGAAGTATTTCCCAATTGAACCACCGGAATATTGCATGAGATATTGCATTTAAATTTATATGAGAGTATATATTGCGATTAATGTATCTATTGAAGTTCGCCAGATCTTGATATTTAGATAGCCTTAATTGTCTAGTTAACAGCCTATGACAACCAAGATATAAAATCGGTTTCGAGTTTTTTCATGTCGCCACTTATGTGCTAGTGCAACTAAAAATATATATTCATGTCCCACTGTTACCCCAAGGGAAAATCGGCGTGAATAATTGTTCATTTACACTGATCATTCTCAAGGAATTGCACAAGAACACCAGTATTTTCTTTAAATTAGATCTGATTTACCGCAGGACCGAGTACATATATTTGGAGAAAAATTCCGTGTCTAAAGAATGTATTAAAAAAAATTAAAGATAATATAATCCCCACTCAGAGGAGAGCAGCGACGGGAGATCAGCGACGGGAGATCAGCGACGGGAGATCAGCGACGGGAGATCAGCGACGGGAGAGCAGCTCTTCTCATCCGTTGCGGTACTTTACACAGTTTCCCTCGTTTCACCTAGTAGGCCGCGTATACAACAAGAGGCGGCTATTAAGTAAGGCAAAAAGATCTTATATTCCCTACAATGTATCAGATATGAAACAACATGTGCAAAAAACTGGCTGCATATGGCTGTTAATAAAAATAACTGTAATTAATTTATAAATAGCTAAGAATCTTATGTAAGGATCGCACATTCAAAAGTATCAAAGTATTGTGTGACAATTGTGAGCTGATTCGCCATCTTACATTATTAATAGGTCATCGCGCGCTCTGACCTCGCGAAGACCTATCAATAATCTAAGTATGCCATATTACAAAGCGGTTCAATCAAGAGAGCTAATTTTTCAACATTATTTTTATCGCAACGAGGGCTTCATTTCGCGACACAGTCAAAAAGTGAGTATAATTTAAACGGGAGATTTAAAAAAAATCTGCTAACACACTGTAGATTTATGTATGTATATTGATGAATATAATATTTTTTTTAATTCAATATTCAGTCATTTATATACGTAATATTGGCTTGAAATTTTACAAAAATCAATACAATTAGACAATACAATCCTTACAAGAGATCCGGTGTTGACCCTACGATTCATCTCAGCTCATGATCAAAAACAGAAATCTAATAATTACAGATTATTGTTAAACCGGTAAAAGAAATTAAACGTCTTATATATAACCGATACAAAATGGTTTAGTGCTAATTTTAATATAATCTTCCTTCAGATTACTTTTTCATCAGCTCGGCAAAGTGATTCATGAAGCACATCAACTTGAAATTTGTGCATGTGAGTGTATTATTACGGAGACGCAAACGCAGAAGACTCTGGATGCCACCGTTTTTAAAGCTAGAGGTAGCTTAAATTCATCTAGACGATATTTTAAATAGCGGACGGTGGAGCGGGACAGGGACTCAAATAATCAAGCAGCTCGATCGACGTCGACTAATCTACGACGATCGATCGATTAGTGTGGTAACACCCTTAAGCGTCACGTCATAGCGGATTGCGGATCGCAGTTCCAGACGTCTCACATCTTACTTCCCGTCGATGATCGGTATTTTATTTACATCTGGCGTTAACGAAATGACATTCGTAACGTCAACTATCGGAAGTCATAACATTTTATTGGCATTTCTTATAGTCGCCTCCTACGATACTCGCAGGATGAAATGGGGTGATCATAGACCAACACGGGCCACCGGCGGGCCGGAGGAGAGTAACCGTACAGTTTTTTCCCGGTACAGAACTGTCTGTAATTTTTTGCGGGGGAAGTCTGCACGCACAAAAAGAATCTTCTGTCACTACGAAACTCACACAAAACCAATTATAACAATATACTAAAAATTTCACACGCACACGCACACTCACACGCACACGCGCACGCACACGCACACGCACACGCACACGCACACGCACACGCACACGCACACGCACACGCACACGCACACGCACACGCACACGCACACGCACACGCACACGCACACGCACACGCACACGCACACGCACACGCACACGCACACGCACACGCACACGCACACGCACACGCACACGCACACGCACACGCACACGCACACGCACACGCACACGCACACGCACACGCACACGCACACGCACACGCACACGCACACGCACACGCACACGCACACGCACACGCACACGCACACGCACACGCACACGCACACTCACACGCACACGCACACGCACACGCACACGCACACGCACACGCACACGCACACGCACACGCACACGCACACGCACACGCACACGCACACGCACACGCACACGCACACGCACACGCACACGCACACGCACACGCAGACGCACACGCACACGCACACGCACACGCACACACACACACGCACACGCTTAAAAATTACGTAAATATGAAAGGTAACGCCATCTTTTTGTAAATTTGACGTGACAGATCTCTTTTTGCAGCAAAAAAGGATCTGCCACGTCAAGATTAGCTGTTCCCCGCGACTTCGCCCGCGTTCAATTTAGGGTTTTAATTTTTTTTTTTTGCGCGGAATCCTAATACTTTTTTAAATTTAAATTAGCCTAAGTTACTCCTTATAACATCAGCTATCTGCCAGTGAAAGTCTCGACAAAATCGGTCCAGCCACTTCGGAGATTAGCCGGAACAAACAGACATACAGACGGACAGAAAAATAGACAAAAATTTAAAAAATTTTGTTTTTGTTTTAAGTACGGTATACACTTTCATATGTATTTAGTAAAAAGCTGTTATTTTGATATTACAACAGACACTTCAATTTAATTTATTTGCATAGATAATTATTAAACATTGTCCATATCTATCCGTTAATTTTTATGGGTTTATTATGTAGAAAAAAAGAACTGTTAGTAGATATACATGAAAATGTTTTTTTTAAACTGTTTAAAACTACTTTTTTAAACTGAAATTCAATAGATATAAAAATTATTCAACGTAAATTGTAAATTTTAAGACCTCTTCTTTAAACACTTGACAAAAATCTATCTCAATCCCTTCAAAGTACTCGTAGTATGAATACCTAATTAAATCAATAAATGATGATTCGTCCCTTGTTCCATTGTTCAAGGTTCCAATACGTGCTCTATCTACATCGACCGATCGAACCATATGTATAGGATGAAGGCAATTGTGAGAACCTAATCTGCTGAATTGAATCACGTCGTAAGAATATATTTATCATTGAAATTCCATAAATAATCCGCATATAAATTAAGACAGGTACAAATAACTGAGTGTTTACGGTCTTGATTTCATTTAATTTGTTTTATTAGAGTTTTTACTGTATTAAAACAAATGAAATGAACTAAATACGTTTGGCGGCGGCTTATATAATTCTTTTGAACGTATATTTGTAACTGAACTCCTCCTAAATGGCTGGATTAATTTTTGTGTGTGTTTGAGTAGGTCCCTGGATGATTTATGTTCACAATTGAGCTCGGTAGGTGGCGCTGTTTTCAAGATCCAAAAATCACCTGTACGAAGCCGGGGTGAAATGTCAGTATAGAATAGTATTATCTTACATCTGACAGATAGCGTTAGACGTAAAATACCCAAGTTGGTAATTGGAGCCGTGTCTAAGTTGTGAGATATTGTTGAGCCATTGTGAATCAATCTCGCAAGCTCAGCAAATTATTGCAAACTTTTCCTTCAATTCAAAAGAATCATGTCCAGCACTGCAGTATACATTTGTAGACCGATAAACAAGAATAAGAAACAAATTTGGTGCAATTGACAACTTCCGATGGAATTTCGAGGTTGTCACTGTGGTCAACATCGTTTTAAATTATCTCCGACATCAGTTTGGCATTCCGTTCAGCGTATAATTTTATAAAACTCTCTTATTAATCATTTAATGAAAACTATTTTACTATTTTATCATCATTTCATCCCTACAGAGCCTCCCTCAAAGAATACCACATAACACGGCCCACTGCATCCACTGAAAGCAGTCACTCGATGTTGTAGGGGCCAACCTACGTTAACAAGTTAAGAAGTTAAGAGACTTTAGTCAAGTCTCTCGTTGACAACGTTGTAAAGATTATGAGTGTGTTAACAAGGGTGGTGTATCTTATCTCAGAATCACCAAACGGTATTCGTTGAAGCTCTTACAGGCTTACGCACCAACTTTGGCACGCTACGTATGAGGATATATCCAGAGGCATATTCCTCGAAAACCTACTATACTGTGTTGACTCAAAACTAGGCACAACAAAAGAAGGTGATCTAATGGTAGGGAAATATGGAATAGGGCAACGGAACAACGGGGGTTATCAGCTGAATGACTTTATGAAGAGTACTGAGAGGTACTTTTTATGGTGAACTCATTCTTTCAGAAGCAGCCCCACATAAAGTGGACCTGGTTGAGCCCCGAGGGTTAGACAATAAATGAGATTGCCTTTATTAGGACGACGAGCCAGAAACTTTTTAGTGATGTCCTCAGTGGTCATGGGGATGAAAACTTGTAGCAATCATCGAATGCTGAGAGACGCACTGAACTGAACGATAAGTTGGAGATGTAACGTTTAATGTATTCAACAGTCCGACCATAGTTCGTTCATGCGTCGTTTGTCGTCGAAGTTGAAGAGGAAGAAGAGTGAGATTAAGAGTTTCTGCGAACTGCTGTAACTATGAGAAAGTCTTAGATTCCATCTAAATTTGGGCGGTGCTGCAGTCCTATCAGCGGTGCCAAGTGCACTGTCGGTATATCTAAGTGCTGAAGTATTTGTACAGTAGGGCTACGATGCCTATCCGAGTGCAGAACCAGAGTACGAAACCTATCCAATTGCAGAGAGGTGTAAGACAGGGTGACGTTATTCTACGAAAAACTTCACCCCTGAATTGGATGACGTTTTCAAGCTTCTGAACTGGAAAGAATACGGTATTAACATCTAAGGCGAGTACGCCACTCACCTTCGATTTGCCGACGATATAGTCCTTACGGCAGAATTGCTGGAGGACCTAAGCACTATGCTCAATGACCTTAATAGACAAAACAAAGATCACGTATAACGTCCGTGTCACACCTATGCCGGTGGTTGTTGGGAGCACTAAGCTCGAAGTTGTTGATGAGTATGTTTACCTGGGACAAATAGTCCGAATAGGTAAGTCTAACTTCGACCGAGAGATCAAACGACGGATTTTTTTTTCATTTTGAAATTGGGCCAGGTATAATATATATAAATGATAGTGATGTTTGCTTCTTCTTGAAACAATTTTAGGAATATACCAAATTAAGTATACTTTCTCACTAAATGATAACTGTCCTTTAACAGACCGTAACATTTCACTGCTAAATATACCTCTTCTGTTGTCAACTAGGCAGCACTTTTGATAATATTGTCTTTGTTTCTAGATGATTATGCCAGCAGGTATCGAAAACCAAGCCAGTCAGATCTTTTTGGCTTCACCCATAGAAGCCTTCGGCGCAATTCCCTTGTGCCGCGACTACATTCCACCAAAATGGTAATTAATACCTCACTTAACGAATGGAGATAAATGGTAAACAAAAAATATATCCTAAATAATTCAACGGACGTTGACCGTCAAATGCACAAAATAAAGTAAAAATAATTTAAGCGCGGTTAGCAGTTGTTTACATTTTGTCTCATATTTGCCATAATAGTAATTAAAGAGCCTCATAACAAAACTAGCTTTATACCCACAGCTTCGCTCTCTCGGCTTCAATTTAGGCACATCATCATTGTTCCGTGTCACAATTTGCAAATTGGGTCACTTGAGGAGTCATCTTGGTGTCTGTGTGCATCGTAATAAAATCCAGTACCCCATATCGACTCTTGGGTGGCGTAAAAGGCGACAGTATGTCGATGAATTCAACTTATCTTCGCTACACTTAATATTTAATGTATAATAAAAAATAAAAATAAATGTCATACCTAAAAAAGTATGAAATATAACGTGGTAAATCGACACTTCAAATTGCAATTAAAATTTGAGTGGTCTCATGTACGAGTACTATAAAATTTACGTTTGGATCGATTCAATTACCGGCTTTGACAAGTGACATACAAAATTCAATTAGTGCAGTTTTACTCATACTTACTTAAAATTAAAATAAACCTTAGACAAGTAGGTAAATAAAAAATGTTTACTGCGATATTTATAGTATTTTTCATGCCATTTTCATTCGTGCAATGAAATCCTACGGCAAGCTACATCTATCGTTTTTATTTAAATAAAATGCAATAAACGAAATTTTGGCACGATTGTGTGTCACATTATAATTAAAATTAGTCATCCGACAATGTTACCAACTTTTTCATCAAAGAGAGATAAAAATCTCACAGTGCACTTAATTTTTAATTATCTACATCGCTTACTTGTTACCAAAAGAAATTTGTGAAATTATTGCTATGCCCATAGACAACATATTAAACTAAGGAGCGTCTCCCTTAATCCTAATCACAGTTTTGTGAATAAATCAATTTAGTTAGGTAATTTTGCCAAAGGTGGGAATTCGGGTAAATCATCCCGATAAACACCACCGGTCTAGCTATTTCAAGTCTGACAATTATTTATGCAGTACGAATAAGTATTTAGTAGTATTCTTTTTAAATTAAAATGTGACGTTAATGAAAATGTTAAATTGGTGATGGGTATTTTTATTTTTAAGATAATAATGGAACTGATAAAAGCCGATCATGAAGATTAAATTTATAAAGTGGCGTATTTCTCATCCCCATAACATTATATTATCTACCGACTTCAAAAAGGAGGAGGTACTCAATACGACTGTATGTTTTTTATGTATGTTACCTCATAACTTTGTTCTACGTAGACGGATTTTGTTATTGAAAGCTAGTGCTTCTCATATAATCTCATATAAATTTGATCAAGGTCTAACCAATTGTCTTTGAGTTATCTTTAATAATATATATTGAAGTCGGTTGTACAATCTTTTTTATTTTAAATGATTACATAAAGAAGCGCGTTTCTTCATAATCATTGAGAGCACGTACCGAATGGACACACAATTAATATTTCTTGTAATGCTACTGATGATATTTTAAATGAAATAACAGTAAAAAAAAGCAATCAATAAGGATTAGTTGAGAGGATGAGCCTAGCAAGAATTGAAGTACACTTAAATACAGAACAGAGTGCTCACAGCTTGAAAAAAGCAATTTATCTTCCGTGACGTACTGGTGTTTTTCTCTTTCACAAAAACTTTGAAATAAAATCGCAAGCAAGCGAATATATTTCCATTGAATATGTTACTTAATTATGTTTCTATCAGCATTTTAAGGCAAGAGACGGAGTTGTAGTTTTAGCGTTCGTTTACTTTCTTTTTTAAATTTCCAATTATAATATTCTCAATATGACCCGTTTGAGTAATAAACGTAATTAATATTAAAAATTATCATTGCAAGAATACCCACAATCCCAAATTTTCCCATGGATGTCTTAAGAGGCGACAGAGAGAAACTAAGGTAGAAGATTGGCAGCACCATCTTTCTAATAACAGCAAAGTAATAAAAAATCTGCGGTTGCCAACCCGCTTGCCAAGCGTAGCAACTATGGCAATATACTCCCCCATGATGAGAGTTTTTTTTTTAAAACGTTACCCGTTAGTTACGTAGAGACGGCCCCCAGGCCCCGGCGGCCCCCAGGCCCCGGCGGCCCCGCTATTCCTGGCTACGTTGGCGACCATAACGCCGGGTCACGGGGTGCTTAGAATCTCCAGTGGAGGTTCGGTTAAGACAACTCGACCTGGCAACATATAACGCACGCACCCTGAACACTAACGAGAAGATCCTGGAACTGGAAGAAGAGATAGACAAGTTGCGCTGGAATATTATAGAATTAACCGTGGTCCGAAGAGAGGGGAAGGACATGGTAATTCTCGAATCCGGCAACTTGTTCTATCACCGGGAGAGCGATCATCTGTCCCAAGGAGGTGTCGGATTTATTGTTCACAAGTCTCTCGTTAACAACGTTGTAAAGATTGAGAGTGTGTCGACGATGGTTGCGTACCTTATACTAAGAATCACCAAACGCTATTCACTGAAGATCATACAGGTTTACGCACCAACTTCGGCACATCCAGATAAGGAAGTGGTGGCAATGTATAAGGATATATCTATAGCGATGCATCGGAATTGAGGACCAAAACCCAACATACGGTGTAATTGGGAGAGTTAACGCAAAACTAGGTACGGTAAGCTGAAGTTGGGGAAATTTGGAATAGGGCAGAGAACCCAAGGGAGCAGCAGATGGCCAAATCCATAGAGAAAGAGGGACTCTTTATGATGAACTCGTTCTTCCAGAAGCGGCTCCACAGGAAGTGGACCTGTTCGAGCTCCGACGGTTTGATAAAAAATGAGATTGACTTCATTATGACGACTAGACGGCAACTGGTTCAGTGATGTCTCACTGATCGCGAGGTTGAAAACCGGCAGCAGTCACCGAATCGTGAGAGGCACAATTAACCTTAACGTTAAGTTGAAGAGGTCATGCCTAATAAAATCAACGCTCCGTCCCCCTCGTGTTCTATTCCAAAGTCCCAAAAAACTATCAGCTCGAGTTACTAAATCCTTTTCAGTGCAATGCAGTGGATGCTATGAATGACAAGCTCGTGGATACTGTCCATGCGGTTGTAGCTAAGTTTTGAAAGACCCGCCACAGAAGAACACAAAAACTCTCAGATTATATTCTTAATCTCATGGTTGTTAGACGGGAAGTCAAGCTGCAGTTGTTAGCAGATTTGTCAGCATACAGGAAACTAGACAGACAGATCTCCAAATGCATGCGACCGGACTTACGCAACTTTAATACAGCTCGTATTGAGGAAGCGATCAATCAGAACCAGGGCTCCAAAGACTTTGTCAGAGATCTGTCTGCCAGAAAGAGCCAACTATCGAAACTGAAGATGGAGCATGGGAGCATCGTTTTCGGTACACCTGTGATTTTAAGTGAGATTGAGAGGTTCCATAGGCGACTCTACACGTTATCGTTGTAGCCACACGCAAGTGTGAGTAACGATTCAAGACAAAGTCTTATCCGACACTTTTCCGACGATATCACAGACGTCAGTCTGAGCGAGATTAGAATGGCTCTCCAGCAATTTAAAAGCGGCAAAGGCCTAGGCAAGGATGAGATTACAGCGGAGCTTCTGAAATTAGGTGGAAACCGGCACGTAAAGTCCTTCAGAAGCTCTTTAATTCCGTCCTCCATGGTGGTACTACACGGGAGGCATGGAGCAGAAGTGCGGTGGTCTTGTTCTTTAAGAAAAGCGACAACGCTCTCTTGAAGAACTACAGACCAATTTCCCTTATGAGCCGCGTCTATGTGCTGTTTTCGAGAGTCATTACGAATCGTCTCTCACCCAGACTCGACGACTTTCAGCCTCCCGAATAAGCTGGTTTTCGAAAAAGCTTTAACACCATAGACCACATATATACCCTTTTGCAAATTGTACAGAAGTCCGAGGAGTACAATTTGGCACTATGTCTGGCGTATATGATTTATGAGAAAGCCTTTGATTTCGTCGAAATTTGGGCGGTGCTGCAGTCATTTTAGCGGTGCCAATTTGACTGTCGATATATCAAAGTGCTGAAGTGTTTGTGCAGTAGGGCTAAGATAGCTGTCCGTGTACAGAACCAGAGTATGAAACCTATCCAACTGCAGAGAAATGTAAACAGGGTGACGTTATATCCCCAAAATTCTTCACCACTGCATTGGAAGACGTTTTGTAGATACTGGACTGGAAAGGATACTGTATTAATATCAATGGCGAGTCCATCATTTACTTTCGATTTGCCGACGATATATACAGTCCTTATGGCAGAATCGCTAGAGGACCTAAGCACTGTGTTCAATGTCTTCAATAGTGCCACCTTTGCTGGTAGTTGTTGGGAGCACTAAGCTCGAAGTTGTATATGAGTATGTTTGAATGGGACAAATAGTCCGACTAGGTAAGTCCAACATCCAACGGGAGTTCAATCGACGGATTCAACATGGCTGTATACCTCAAACCTTGAAAACGAGATTGTACAAACAGTGCGTGTTGCCAGTGATGACTTCTGGATCTGAAACGTGGTCTATCGCTGCTGGACGTATGAGGACGTTCAAGGTTGCTCAGCGAGCTATATAGAATGGGCTATGCTCGGGGTTTCTCTGCGTGATAAACTTATAAATAAGGATACCCGACATAGCCCAACGGATTATTAAGCTGAAGTGGCTACACAGCTTGAAGAACCGACAATCGATAGGGAAAAGATTCTCGAGTGGCAGCCTTGTAGCGGTTGGAGAAGTGTAGGGCGAGCCCCCAATAGATGGAGTGACGACCTGGTAAGTCGATGGATGCAGGTATTTCAGGAGGCCTATGTTCAGCGGTGGATTTGTGAAGGGCTGTAATGTACGAATGAATGAATAATTTTATTGAACCTGAGTCCGCGACTACGTCAATCACACAAACACCGCAATTTTAGTTATACATTTCCATATGATGACAAATAATTTGTCATAAAATGATGACAACGAAATCGTAATAAAAATAAGTGACACAAAGTAGGTGTGTTTGAATTTTATTTTAGTATTTGAAACTATAAAATTATCTTTTGATTTCTGAGACAAAATATATGTAGCGAGCATAATGTCGTCCAGGCCGAAGTTCATTCATGGCGGCCAGATACAACGGAAGCTAGCTATCTGAGCAAGACATAATTATAGTGCACAAGTGTATCAATTCGGTTTCGATTCGCTCATTTGTCCGATGGGACGGCATTCCCACTTTACCGGAAAGAGATCACGAACTGATGCAAGAATACTTATATCGAGAACTAGGCACAAAATGCAATTGTATTTCTAAAAGTTATTTTCAAAGTTTATTAGAGCAGACCTTAAATATTCAGCTGCATTAAATTTTCAACGAACTCACCATCAACAATGTTTGAATATTTTAAATTCACACAATCAACATGAAACTCACGGACCAGTATTATGTGGATTTATTTTATAGTTACTACTTACTACGTGGAGCTTGTTTATAATTGCATGAAATTGTACAAGCCTTGAAGATTGCTTCGAAATGTATTTTTACCACGTTTTTAATAAGTTACTTTCTTGTTTTTCTGTCTGTCTCTCGTTTCGGGTGGAATCTTGCAATTAAAATTTAGAGGTTTTCCCGATTAGTTAAAGACTTTAAATGTTGAAAATAACAAAAAAAATGTGGTAAGAGTATATTAAACTTTTTAGTACAAAGGACATTTTTATGCGTCCATACAATGTTCACCTAATAACCAAAAGTGAAAAAAAATACCTTTTTTAATTCCGAAATTACACATAATTGTATGTAAAAACAATAAATCCTGACGGACACTTCTGAAAACTTACATATTACCAGTTATCTTAGAGTTTTTGAGGTTATGTTTTATTTTTATGAAACATTACTATGTTATTGCTAATGTAAGCAGTTCAGTTTTAGCCTAGCAGTCGTAGCCTAGCCTACGGTAAATAAAACTCATATAAAATAAATTCATGTATTTGTAGAAAGGTTATTGAGTATAGTACAGAGACTAATTTTGTAGTTAAGAATAATAATTAATTCGTTTACATGAATAAATTATCCAACGAGTCAAGGATAAACTAGTAACGGAATACGACAACCGCACCATTCCACGTCAGAGCCAAGACTGTCCTAACGGTGGCCGTTCCGTCCGTTTTATACAAGCAAAACGGGCGCCACCACAGGTGCAATGGCGCAGGTGTGCTGTGCACGTGTTGTTTACAAGAATTCTGTCTATCTACACCGACGCCGCCGCACGTGCAATGGTATACATGCCGTCATATTAATTTTATTCATACCAAATAAATACAACTTATACAGTCTCATTTGGTTACAGTCCGTGATTCAAGCCATTTAGGTCGCTAAAGAAGAGTATTAATATCCGTTGTTCAAGCCGAGTCGTAATTTATAAAAACTTACCGCTTATGAAACCAACTGCACAGTGTACTTAAATTCTGAAAAAATTTGCAGGAATGTATTTTTTCAAACGAAACCAAAACGATCGCACGTCTGACGTCTATCTGATTTAACGTGTTGTCATCTATCAATGTTATTGATTTTTTTTTGCGTGGCACGATATGAGTATGACGGCACCTGCACCGTTGTAGGTGCGGTGGCGTCGGTCTGGCTAGACAGAATTCTTGTAAACGACACATGTACCGCACACCTGCGGCATTGCACCTGCGTTGCCACCCGTCCTGCTTGTATAAAACGGACGAAGCGTCCGTCGTTAAGATGTCATTGGTATTCCCAAGCCAGGCAAGCCTCTAAACCTCCCCTCCAGTCATCGTCCCATTAGCCTCCTAAAGGCCATGGGCAAACTCTTTGAAAGAGTCATTCAAAATCGAATGAGGCGCCATCTGTTTCCCACAGACGGTGACCCCCTTGTCATCCCACACCAATTTGGTTTCCGTGCGAAACACTCGTGTCCACAACAAGTACACCGCATTGTGGAATATGTCCTCAGCGGTTTTTATCCACGTCGACTAAAGACAATCGCGGTCTTTTTCGACATTGCCAAAGCCTTCGACCGCGTCTGGCACGAAGGCCTTATTTTCAAATTATATAGGATAGGACTCTCCGATCGTCTAGTACGTCTCATAGCCTCTTACCTACAACATCGTAACTTTCGATTTAGACACGAAGGCACGTTATCCTCTCAGCGCCCCATTAAAGCTGGTGTTCCTCAGGGATCAGTACTAGCTCCCCTCCTGTACATCTTGTACACCAACGACATTCCAATCCCGTCGAATGGTGTACAGCTCTCACTCTTCGCAGATGACACTGCTCTATACTTCAAAAGTCCTAGAATATCTTCAGCAAGGAACAAGATCCAAAAGTTAGTCGATGACCTAGGAGATTGGTTCCAAAAATGGCGTATCGATGTGAACCCGGAGAAGAGCTCCGCAGTTCAATTCGATATTAAAAGACGCAGTAATAAAAACAAGAAAAATACTCCACCTATACAAATGCTAGGGACCCCTGTCCCATGGCATATGTCAGCAAAATATTTAGGCGTCACCCTTGACTACAGGCTTACTTTTGAGTCTCATGTCAAAAGAGTAACACGTCTAGCTCGTTTATACCTAGGTAGGCTTAACAGTATGTTAGGCCGACATAGTAAAATGTCATTAAGAAATAAGCGAACTCTTTATAAGGTTTGTATACGTTCCGTAATGACTTACGCGGCCCCTGTATTCGCACACGCCGATAATAAAATTATTAACGAACTACAAGTAGTTCAAAACTTATTCTGTCGTCGAGCTACGAACGCACCTTGGTACGTCCGTAATGCCGATCTTCACTGGGATTTAGAAATCCCAACAATTCAGCAATTTACTAAAACTCTCTCTGAAAACTTTTTTAAAGTTTCAGAGTCGCACAATAACTCATTAATTCGTGAGGCAGTAACTTATACCGCCCCACTCCCCTTCCGCTATACCGTCCGCAGGCCGAGAAACACTCTCTCGGACCAGCCAAATAAACTTTCAAGCGACCTGAACTGCCTTCTGGCGGCTCAGGCCAATACTAATTAAAGTAAAAATTATTTAAAATCAATATGCCTTCGTAGGCAGTCCCTAAACGGCACTTAGCCGTCTGCGCCCTCTTTTCCCAAAAGAGGGTCGCTTTAGATACGGCATATGAAGCTTTCAACAGCTAGTTGCCAGTCCCCAAAGGCAGTTTTTAGAGGGTATCACTTAGGTTCCCCTTGTAGGTAGTGAGTCCCTCATAACCACGATGGACCGGCCATCGTGGTATGCGTAATGCATTTTCTGCCTCCCTTCGGGGTAGCCCATTACCAATTGCTTCGGGCGCAAAAAAAAAAGTCGTTAAGACAGTCTTGGCTCTGACGTGGAACGGTGCGCTTGTCGTATTCCGTTACTAGTTTATCCTCGACTCGTTGGATAATCAATTCGTGTAAACGAATTAATTATTATTCCTAACTACAAAATCAGTCTCTGTACTATACCCACTATACTTCCTACATCAGAAGTGGGATAAAGTCCCCCTTATTGCCCACATATAATCTTCGAATAGTATGAGAATTATTACATTTGTAAAGGCAAATGCATTTCGCATTGATGGATCTCTTTTTATGTTAAATATGTAATGAAATTTGCTGTCCTACTTACGATATTGTCGTATCATTAAAGTGTAGAGAAAAGATAAAGTGAAATTATTTAAGCCAAAAGATAAATCCCTTTGTTCGATTTGTATTAAAAGTACCCTCAAGTATTTTCATTATTTCTGACGTACCTAAATATGTTAACAAATGGAAGAAATGTCTTAGGCTTTCTAGACGAGTCATCGTTTGCATTGAATGAAAAATTAACTTATTCAAATTTTGTTGTAATTTGATAGTTCATGCGAAACATGATTATCATCTGTTATATTTAGAAATTCAAAACGTTTAAGCAATGTACCAAAATAAAGGATTAACTTTAACATGCTAGGAATTGAAAATAATAAGTAACATTTTTGTGTTCTAATGTGTTGATCAGTGTTGCAGTTTGCTCCGAATACTGTGTGGTCGACAAGATTGGGGTTTGATGTCGAGAGATTCGTAGAAATCTCTACATCAATGACCAATGAGGAAGATGTTGTGACGGCTAATCGAACATGGTCAGGAACGGCCGAGCGCTAGTAAAATTTAGCCTACACCGCTACAGTCGGTAACTTATCGGCTGATCTTACGGCAAGGCAATTCAAGCGGCCGCCGAACAAATGGTGCTTTGGCGCTGTAAATGGACGTCTGAGACTTGGACGACTTTCGTAGATTTTGCGCGGTTGCCTCCTTCCCTTTGAAATATGTTGTAGTATTTGTCTCTACACATAGTTTCCCTTTTTTGCAATGTTTTCAAATGGCATACAGTTGCCGTTTCTTAAGAGAATCTCGGAATTCCATGGTTCGCAATACATTTATCTCCATTTCTCTTAATTTTTAATTTTGCAAAGCAGTGCAACGATTCGCTAGCGCCAGTACGGCGCGACGGCTCGCTAGCGCGAATGTGGCACGAACGCAGCAGAACGGAAAGTTTGAGTGCGTTTGCCTGGAGGTAGCCATATCGGCGCGTCCATGACTTAAATGAAGTCTGGGATGGTCGACCGTTGTAATATTTAACAAGAGTTAATATCTGTTAGCAGGTGGTGATAACTGATAGACCGTATGCTGTTCACTGTCAACCGCACGAGGACGTGCGACAGTCAGAGGTAGCAGTGTCTGTGCATCTAGAAAATACTAGAGACATTGCAACACTCTAACGAAGTAATTATTCTAGAGCAGGAAAGGAACATGAAGTTGCAGGGAGGCTGGTCTGTGCTGCACTGGGATATGTGTAGAGTTACTGTTGGTTTACATACTTAGGTGTTATCGTGTCACTACGTCCCTCACGATACACTTTTGTGTGATTGTGACGGGGACATGTTTGCGGTATGGTTGGTCTGTAACTGTACTATACAGAATTGAAAAAAAAAGAGTAAGAAAAAAAATTTGGTTCTTACTATCATTGCAGGGCGTTTGCCGGTCCAATGATATAGCTACAGGGAATAGTGATTCCGGACTAGCATAAATAGTACTGAAAAAAAAAGAGATTAAGAAAAAATAATTGTTCTTACAATCATTGCAGGGCTTTGTGCCGGTCCAGTGATATAGCTATAGGGAATAGTGATTCCGGACTAGCGAAAACAGTACTTGAAAAAAAAAAAAGAGAAAATAGAAAAAGCTACAGACTAATCATTCCGCTCAAACATAAAGATGATTAAAGTTTTGTAGGGCTTACTGCCGGAACAAAACAGACTGTCAACGAAGTCTGAAGGTTCAATATAGACCGGACCAGACGCTGTTATGTCAGGATAGTCGAACGATGTTTTTTTGTCTACAGATAACTAAAATTGTGATGGAGCGCGTGCGAGGACGCACGCATGTCACTATGGCCGTGACGGCACCTGCACCGTTGTAGGTGCGGTGGCGTCGGTCTGGCTAGACAGAATTCTTGTAAACGACACATGTACCGCACACCTGCGGCATTGCACCTGCGTTGCCACCCGTCCTGCTTGTATAAAACGGACGAAGCGGCCGTCGTTAAGACAGTCTTGGCACTGACGTGGAACGGTGCGCTTGTCGTATTCCGTTACTAGTTTATCCTCGACTCGTTGGATAATCAATTCGTGTAAACGAATTAATTATTATTCCTAACTACAAAATCAGTCTCTGTACTATACCCACTATACTTCCTACAAGTACAATACTGATTTAGCCAATGCTGATTTGGCCAATGAGAGTACAATAGTATTGTTATTTTAAATGAAAACAGATGATTTCACTGTATCCCAGTTCGTTATGGCATATATTAATCTGAGATATATTTTAAAATATAAACGTTTTCATAATATATTTGAGTTTATGACTACTTTTGAAATACGTGAGTGAAGGCATTGTGCGATTGGCCAAATCACAGGAGGCCATAAACTCAGCACATTAGTATTAAAAAATAGGTAGTCCTTTTTATTTTGATTTCACAATTCTGAGGTATCCGTTCGTCTTGTACCCTTGATACCGCTACTCGTCGCTTGACTGGGTATTTGACGTTTGACGTCAAGGAGCTGAATGGAAAACGATCGTAGTCCTAAGTTCTTCCTGCATTTCCTATAATCGCCTCTTACGGGACGCACGGGATGCAATGAAGTAATGGATTCTCTTACCACCACCACACAAAAAGGGTGTTGAAGTCGGGAGGAATACGCCACGGTTTCTAAATCCGTAATGGCGGATACCATAGACATGTGGGGAGATTTTTCTAAATTTACGAATATTAAATGAGTACGTAAAGTTGCAATTCAAACTTTCATTGGTGCTGGCGGTGATTGAACTCAGCTTGCCCCTTAGCACCTATCTCTCCTCTTATTCAAACGCTCTTTATAGTTATAAGTACTAGAAGTTAGAAAGTATTAAATATAACATAATTAGCATTTATTTAATTTACAAAGGAAATGGACATGACATCGAAAACTGCACCAACCTGCTTAAGTTTGCATAACAACGAGATATACATTTACATGTATTCACTACGCTATGCAATCGAGCCTATATGCACTTTTATAAAGAAGTATGAAGGTATTATTGAAGATGTTAAATATGAAGAAATACACAGGAGTGTGTACTCCAATTATGCTGCTATTATACGCTGGTATTCAGTGAGAGCTTGGTCCTTCACCGGTCGGACTGCACTGTAGCTTTACCACATAAACTAGAACCTGTATCTGAGACATGTTCATTAGTAACAAAGGTTCACCAAGTTTAATGGAGAAGTTAGGTACATCTCTAAAACGATACAGACTGAACAATTAGATCTTCGATATTTATTATAAGTCGCAAAAATTTTGGAGAATTTTCAGTTTTAACAGTGAAAAATCCTTTTAATCCAACATGTCTTTTCAGCTTCAAAGTGAAATTCATTAAAACACAAACACAGGATGACAGCCAGATTTTTGCTATCATAAATCAACCTAAACCAAAGTATTATGTTATGGAAATATGAAAATGACAAGTCAAGTCGGGTTACGTAATTAAAACTGATTTAAACTTCATTATTCATCACATTGTCTGGTCATTATTAATATTGCTAAGTAACTGTTGGGCAATTTGATAAACGATTCTACAAAGTAGTCTAGTATATAACCTAACGTACCCTAACTTAATCATGTTAATCACTTTTAAGACATAAGGGAAAAACCACTTTGCAATATCTAAAACCAGCAACTTGCCTTTGGGGTTATATAGAAAAAATACCAATGATGAAAAACTTTATTCTTATTATATTTTAACAATGACATCAGGTCGTCAAACACCTCAGTCCTCCCGTGACCAAGGGTACTGTAAAGTGCCCAAAACATCGGGAATCCCCCACCTCATATCGTCCCATCGTAAGAGGCGACATAGGAAAACAAACAGGAGATGGGCTGCATCATCTTCCTGACAACAGATCAAAATAATAACAGCTGTCGTTGCCAACCCACCTAAAGCGTGGCAACTATAGCAAATATCCAGTTATTTGACTATTTATGGGAGAGGCCTATGTTCATTTTAGTGGACACTTGATAGGCTGACAATAATGAGTTCTACTCATCTTTGCAAGTCTTAATATTTACGGTAGAATGAAAAAAAAAACCCTAAAATAAGAATGAAATGAAGACTGCTTATCCCATGCATACCCCATAAAAAGTAAAGAGCAGCAGCTTACATACATGTTACTACTGGATACAGGCTGCAGAGAGTTTTTGGCCAAAAATGTGTTCGCTGCATTCATTCCAACGCGGGATGACCTCAACTGGGAAACTTCTCAGATATTCAGGTTTTTCTTCACCGCCGAAGACGTGGTTAACAAATTGTAAATAAAATATAATATGCTGAAATATGTAATAATGCTTACGTACCTTGAAATTTAAGTTTCAATCAGTTTGATTACCGCCTTTGAGAAGTAAAATAAAATGAAATTCTTTAATTAAAGTGTTTTTCCGTAAGAGACTGAAATAGGGTATGCTGGAATGCTTCAATGCATATAAGGGATCATCCTCAAGGGAATCGTGCACGTTTTGCTTCCGTGCCATGATGAAATCTCACGGCGAGCTACACGGCCCTCGTATTTGTTTAAATACAATTCATAGAAACTGAAAGTAGGCTTTTGCATCATTGTTGACTAAATCTACCTAGTAATTACACATCCAACGATACGATACTTTATGGTATATGATCAATTCTACGATCTGCAAAATATTGCAATAATTTCAGGTAGACCAGTTTTAATCAGTTAACATATATATTAGTAATTGAAATAAAAACCTTATCAATTTTCATATATTGATAGACGTTATCACGATTATCCATTGAAATTATTACACTTTTAAAATAAAATAACAAAAATACTAAAAAGCTAAACGTTAGAATGTTTAAATAATTTTAGAAATCTAATTATTTAAACACATAAATGTAAGTTATTTATATTATTTAATTTATTAGTAACTGAAGGCAAAATATACTACTTTTTATAAATTATGATAGATGGCACTGTTTCGATAAGTACTTATCGGTGTGGTTTCAAATTATTTTACCAAGGTTATAACTATATTTTAAACTTTATTTAAGAATATGGTATGTATTTGAAAAACACCTGTCAACCCGCCTATAACTAAGGTATAATAAAAATTTACATCTAAAAGAAGGAAAATACTTAACCATATTTTTCGTAGTTCCGTAATCGGATAAAAAGTAGGCTATAAGTTGCCCCGGTTTGCTAACTACCTACATAAAAAATTTATGTAAATTGGACCGGTAGTTTTTGCGTGAATCCGAAATACACAGACAGACATACATACAGACAAATATTCTAAAAACCACAATTTTGGCTTCAGATCGTTTACTTAGTCCCCTGGACTTGTTTTTACAAGAATATATTAGAATAACAGACACGACTTTTCTACAGTTTATTATATGTATAGAAGCCCGGACAATTTCATTATTTCAATAGTTTTATCACAATGCCTACTGTGTTGGTCACCTACTACTACTATTACATGGTCCATAACACATACACTTTAATGTACCTACCAGTTTTTTTTTTTAATATTTTAAATCTTTTTGTAGATTCTGGTAAATGTTAGTTAAAAATCATATTGTGTATACTTCAATAAACCACGATAACATATAATGTTTTAAATAACGTCACGGTCAACTCACGTATTGCATACATAACTTCATCATTTAATATTCCAATGCTGGACCCGCGTCCAGCATTGGAATATTAAATGATGAAGTTAAGCCCGCGCTTGCTATATAAAAAGGATTTTGCTTTGATTGCCCTATTTGGCATACATATTGGCGATCAAGGTATCAGACGTTTCACACATTCATTATATGACCTACGAGATAGCTATACTGGCGTCTACCGAAGGCATTAAAATCTTTCTTGTATTTTTTTATAGTCGCCCCTTAATACACCCACGGAACGAGTGGGGTATAGATTTTCTAAGAGCACCATTACGCGGCAAAGTAATCATTTTAACTACAAAGAAGCTGAGAAAAGGAAGAGTTGTCAATGTTATTATATCGTGTAAGGAAAGACCTATATGCGTCCCATTCATTTATTAGAGGGTTTTAGAGCTAGGGAGTTTCCTCCGTGCTGCTGGTTGTTATAAATAACTGTTATTTATAAAATTATTATTATGAGCCTATATTGTTAGTATATGTAATTTACTTCTAATTAAACAAAAGAGTGCCTTTCAATAAGTATTATAAATAATCTGTATTAAATAAAAATAATCATTTAACAAGACAAAATATCTATTTAGAACAAGAGCCTGTGTGAATCAAATCATTATTCATAGCACTACAGCGTTTAATACTGGTAGATGCTTAAAACTTTTCTATTCAAAGTTCCCAAACCTCGAATGACATGACGAAAACTAACAACTGCTGTATATAGTAACGGGACGAGAGGATATTTTTAGATCTAAAATGAAATCCGATAACTTAATTTCTTTTAGTGCCTGCTGTATTGAATTTACTAATTGATAAAATTATCGATCGTAGTTTTCTGTGGTATGACAAGATTTATTATTTTAATTTATTGCATTAGATAAATGTATTTGATAGTTCAGTTTTAAAATGAATTTTAAAATTTACATTAAATATGGAAACTATAAAATAAACAAATGGAAAACAATTTTAAAAATTATTATTTTATCTGCTAAGGCTAAAATTTTTCATAATTAAATAAAGAAACTGAATTTAACTAGCCGATCCAAAGTTATTTCACGCTTATTTTGTAATACCCTGCAGCCAACCAAAACGATGATGTAATAGAAAGGCGTACAAAATCTAATAAATATTTTTATTTTAGATTTTGTCTTTAAAACCCAATTACTCAAAACGAATTTCTGAAAAATTTTAAGATTATATTTTAGATGAAAAACTATTATTTGTAGTTGCATTTGTTACATTTTAATTTAATTTTTAAGGCCTAACCGTTGGGAGACACTAATAAGGTCATCGAGCATAATGCTAAGATTCTTCAGCTATTCCGCCATGATGACTGTATCCTTTGTAGGCCAGTAGTTTCAAAAATGGAAATGCCGAGTCCTAAAATGCTCCCTTACGCTTTACTTTAAAATATTTTAGAGTTTGCCATATTTATGTCGTTCAGATCAAGGGACTAATTCGGCTAGTCTTACAAGATAATGTTATTGCCTCTTAATCAACGCATTGTGTTCGTTGATTTGTAATAAGTGCCATTATCTTGTTGGATTTTTACTCGTTACAAGTTAGTGTCGAAAAAGCGATTTGTTGAAGACATGAAGGTAATTTTACATACTTTTTACTATGCATACGGTCTCCACAAACCACAATGTAATACAAGTATATTATTTCACTTGTACAGTGTTAAAATAAAAAGGAATATACGCAGAAGCTTAAGTACCATCCGCATGTAACCACTGACCCTTGCCCTAAGGCAATGTATTTGACATGCAGACTAGAAAAATACTTTCGGCAATAGAGAACTATCGTAGTTTAAGGGTCAAACGATATTATAGAAGTAAAAGTGATCTATCTAGTCGTTGTGTTAGGGTTTTGATTTGGTTTTGTTTTTGTTTATTTTATATATTTTCCAAGGGGACGTATTTATTGTAACAGACTCTAGTTTAAATCTGAGACTAATAACAAACTACTTTTTGTAAGTAATAAGAGAGTTTTAGTTTATGTTCATAGGAGGATAGGCTTCTATTTAAAACATACCTGTAACATAGGATGGATAGGAATTTATTTTTAAAACATTCAATACGATCTACGTACACAGCGTATTATGGAGACCATAAAATTGTGTTGTAGTTCTTAATATAAGAACCAAGAAATTTCGCGTCCTTAGGTTGGTATTAAGTAATAAAGCTTAAACTCAAGACTGTCTCCGAATAACACCAATATTTAACACATGGTCGTAGTGAGCGTGGAACATAAGCCGTTCATTAAACAAGATCCCTAACTTCCGTTCTACTATCAAGTAGGTATATGTCCAATGACAAAGCATTTTCTTGTAATCCTTACACACAGTATTCAAATATTCATAAAAAAATCATTACTAATGACGAAGCACATTCCCAGCTTAGTAACACACAAAAGTAGATTTGTAAATACATAAAATTTTAGATTTATGAGCAACCTTCTAACCATTAATGCACGAACGAGCACTTCAACTTCGTCGAATGGCAGTTTGTTGTGGAATGTAGTCAAAAATGCTGGTTTGATACTACTTCTTTGAACACGATACAGGTGCTGATATAACAGTGATGTTTAACTTACATAAAACGAATCACTTGGGCCTTGTTTTATATTTAAATAATAGTAGAAATCATGTGACACGAAACACAATCGAAACATGAAGGAGAGAGGGCAATTGATTTATTAAATGGCATCTCTTATGGATACCTGGATCACCCTATTTGTCAGCTCCTAATTTATTTTCTGTGAAGCTTTTTATAGGAAGAACACATAAAGCAAAATATTTGTGACGATATATGCAATATAAAACCAGAAGTTGCTATGCGAAAATGTGATGAATCCCAGAAAACATACAATAAAAAAGGCTCGAGTTTGTCATGCAGTGAGGCAATCGCCAGATGTTACATTCTATTCATAAATAATATATAATTTCCGAAATGTGTTTAGAATGTTTCATTATACAATTTATTAAATTAAGTTATTTAGTTCTTATTGGGCTTGACTTAATATTATATTAGTAAATCCTACAGGCATTGTAATATTATCTTTAACTATAGATATATAATACGATTTCAATAATCGATAACATTTGTACACGTAAATAGCACCATCATAAATAGGTATGATTATTTAACCATGAAATTGAAAATGAAAAAGCCGGCCAAGTGCAAGCCGGTCTCGCGCATGAAGGGTTTCGTACCGTCATAAAACACGTTTCTAGTCCGCTGACAGACAGTCGGACGGACGGACGGACGGACAGCAGAGGCTTAGTAATAGGGTTGGAAAAAGAAATCTTTTCTGTCCTTATCATCAGCCTGTAACAGTTTACTGTCGCACATATGCCTCTCCTTTTATAGGATTAGCCGTAATACTAATACTTAGCGCTACGGTCGCAGTGCCAGATTTATCGCACATAGTGTCTGCTCTCCGTATATACCTATATGTACATAGACGCTGCTTGCCGTATATACTACCTTATTGGAGACTTTGTGGACTTTTACATAATATCTTCTTAAAACGCAATAGTATAGAGTATATCTTATACGTGGTAGAGCCACGCTGCAGCTACATTATGGTTGTAGCACGAATGGGTCGGCTCGACCGGGGAAGGACCACTCTCTCACAGAATACCGTCGTAAAATAGCAGCATTAGACTGATGTGTTTCGTATGGTATGTGTAGAGATACGGAGACCTTTTTAACTGAATACTAGGCATTCCATCTTTGTCCTCAGGGGTGATGATTTTGATTCTTAATCGGGCATAAATGTAAATATCTATGGACCACAGCATCCACTTACAATCAGGTGGACTGTGTGCCCGTTTGTCACCCTTATTCTATAAAAAAATGAAACAGTGTAGGATTACATTTTAATAAATATATAGTGTTACTTCAATCGTGGGGTAAATGTTACAGAATACATCACCTCATTTAGTCATTTTAGAAATTTAAGAGACATCTTTAAGTTTTCAATATATGACGGTATAACTATCTCTTAACGCCGAGCGTAAAATATCCAATACCAGCGTTGGTAAGCAACATAAAAGCTACCAAAAATCTACCCTACATTGTGAGAAGCCCATGTAATTTTAAATGGGGAGGAACTGAGTCTTTTTGATACCACCATTTTTCTTGGAATCACACTGGATACGAAGCTTCAATGGAACTCCCATATATCAAAATTAGCCGGGAGACTTAGTTCTGCAGCATATGCTGTACTAAAGACTAAAATATTACCAGTGTTGAAACAGCTAAACTTGTTTACTTCAGCTATTTCCATAGCATAATTTCGTATGGTATTTTGCTATGGGGACACGCCACTGACACTGAAATTATATTTGTTTTACAGAAAAGGGCCATAATAGTGCCTACATATTATATAACATAACATGTTTCAGTAATGTGGAGACTGAATATTATAAAATGTGTTATATAACGTGACACAAAAGTTATACAACTTGAGAGCATTTTTCTCTAGTCAATAAGGTTTATGGTAACCCTGTATCTATGTTTTTGATTTAAAACGTAAAGAGCCGCTCCGATAAAACGTTAAGGAAATTAAAATATTAACTTTGGCCTCTCAATAAATTTATGAAAATGTAATCTATGTACACAAAAATAAAAGTAGTTTTACAAAAATAAGTGATATTCGCTCTGTAAATACTATGAACAGACACAAGCTAGTAGTACCAGTTACTCGACTCCACCGAGTCAGTAATTTATTATTGCGGCGATGTATACACTTTTACAACAAAATCCCAGAAAACATACAAATTTGACCCGCCCGAATTTCATAAACAACTTTGAATAAAAAGGGTTATTATAATATTTATTATAATAAGTCCTGGGAATGAGGTGATCGCTACCAGGCTATTTCTAATTTGGTTTGTGTTGTTAACATAGATGATTGTTAGCTGTTATTTTTTTTAAAGTCTCGCTGTGTTTCTTGTTGGTACTTCCCAGGATAGAAGTTTTTTTCGTAACAGTGTTAATTAAACATAAGAGTGACTTTTAATAAATATTATATATAATCTACATTAAATAAAAAAGTTTCTGTTTCTGTTTCTGTCCAGTAATACTTTTAAAGGGCTGATTTTAATCGGTTCTGGTCCTTCCTCATCTTTATCCTTGTGATATGGATTATACAAGGAGATGATTAAGTGACTCTGTTTGCGCGTCCTTTTGCAGCACTATAACGACGCAGTTGAAAACTTTATATAATTCGAACATCGGACAGAAAGTCATAACAACAACCTGATGACAGAATAATCGCCTAAACTAAGAAGTTTCTAGTATGACGATCCGCGTGCTAGTTGAGAAAGACATTATAGCTTGAGGTCTTTGTAGTGTTATCATTCTGGATTATTAAAAACTAAGTTTTTACAATGCGAACTATTATCATATATTGTAGACTTCTCAAGTTTATAAATTACCTTTTACTGTAGCACTTTCCATTACCATGCAAAAGCAATTGTAAGTTCTATTAAACCTGGAACAGCCAAGAGAAAGTAATGTTTTTTTAGAAAAGTTTTAAATTTAATGTCTATTACATTACCGCAGGATGCAACTATCTAACATCAAGCTTATCGCAAAGTTTGTCTAAGGGGGTGTCTATTTTATTGAGACCTCATATTTAATAAAAAAATTTGATTTTATTAGTTTGACAGAAATTTAAACAAATATGTTCATTAGCAGTCTACTGCTAGATATGGGCCAGCCCATTGCTGGGAGGGCTTGACGTTACTTGCCGTCGCCGGACTGAGGATTTCGTAACTGGTGAATACGAGATAGTCATACCGCCATATATCCGACGCTAGAAGATCTTCTAGATATTTTCCCAAGTCGGTTTTTACCCAAGGGTTGAAATAGGGCGATGGCTCTACTTTTGCACGTCTGACTTTTGAACACATATTATAATATGATGATTATAATTTAGTACGGTATTTGGGTACACGTTAACAATTACCAATTACTATAGATAAATCAAATGTTATCAATATCTTGTATACATACCACTCTAATAAAAAAGGCACTCACACATCCCTTTAACTGACTTCTGTCCGATTTAAAACTTATGCTAAAATAACGAGTAAAGGTCTTTACAACCCAACCGACGTATTTTAGCACGACATTAAAATTTCTGTTTGTTATTATAATCCCCTGTCTTCTGTATTAATACCATTAATCCTCATCCTGTTATTAAAATGTTGTGGAGCCTAAAAGTTTATGTTCAGAGATTTTAACAAATGTTTGAAATATGTTACAATTTTAAATTACGTTGTAACAACAAAAGAGCTTAGAAGCTTTATAAATTTTAATTCGTTATTTAGTGATTAATAAAACTTTTGCCGTCAGAATTATACGTAAAGTCGCGTCGACATTTGATCATCTTGCATAACTCTATGCGGTTTTTTACGATTTTCATAGGGGATATAGGGAGATTTGTTGCATCCATGGTTACAATATAGTTAAGTATGGACAAGATTTTTTGAGATATTTTCGAAATGGGCATCCATAACTAAAATACAATTAATACTCGTAAAGATGATCAAATTTGAACACTGCCTTAGGTAATTTCAATTTTAATAGCAACATATTTTTTTCCATTTTTGTCGATGTTAGTTGACATATTTTTAGCAAAACCACCTTACTCAAAATAAGCTCATCGCGCATACCTATGCTTGGTTGTTTTAATAGAAAAAGTCGTGTAGTGGTTGTATAAAAGAATCACTGTCTAAGAATTATCATCACTCCATGTCGTCCCACACATTTCGTAAATGTGGTCCATGGTATGGTCGTATGGAGGGATCCTAGAAGATCTCTGCTTTTTTATGTGTATTATATGAGCTTGTAGGATTATTATACCAATAATAAAAACAGATTCTAATCTTTCCTTTTTCAAAATGAAGCTCAATTCATCAATTATACTATACTGGTTTCAGGTACTTTTTTGTAGTAGTTATTTTTCAGATTTTTTCCTTTTGACATGATTGATTTAAATTATACTTTCACATATTAAATAATAAATTTCCTAAAATTCCTGCAAGTTACTCAAAAAAAGCATCGAAAGTAAGAATTTTAGTTTTTAGCGGGGTAGACTCAAACTTTCATCCTTAAATTAAAAATACAAAAAGGTGTTTCCATAGATTTTAAAGTAAAATAAAGTAAAGTTGCAGCCTATTTACGTCACACTGCTGGGCACAGGCCTCCTCTCATTTCTGAGAGGGTTTTAGGGCAAGGAAATATCCGCCACGCTGCCCCAATGCGTGTTGGCGAACTTCACATGTCTTCGAAAATATTTTTTTTATTTTTATTTCTCAGACATGCAGGTTTCCTCAAGATGTTTTCCTTCGCCGCCGAGCACGTGGTAAAGCAGCACTTAAAATTGCAATTAACAATTTCATTGGTGCCGGCGGGGATCGAAGCCGGGTTGCTCGAGTACTGTGAAGCTTACAGCGAGCGCTAACCATCTGAGCTACCACGGCTCACATACACACCATAGATTTTAGCTGACTTTAAAAACTTTGCATATCCCTAAGCTATTTAAAACATTTAAAAAAATTGGTACGTAACGGGCAATTATTCACTGTAATCTCTTCGCTGTAAGTTTTTAAAGTCAATTAGAACCTATGAAAACTCCTTTTCATATTTTTAAATTAAAATCTGAAAAATAACTACTACAAAAAGATATGAATTTTTGAAAACACTAAAAAAATACAAAACAAATTATAACTCGAAAACTACAAAAATCTGATAATATACATGGGGTATTTTCGGATATTTCTAGGTGTGGGAAATTTAATTTTTTCTTTTGGAAGTCACTATTTGGACCACATAGACATTTACATTTAACCGTGTAGTGACGTTGTAACAGTATGCACATCACCATATTATGTGAACTAAAGAGATATGCAGCAGCATCTTTTTCATAACAACTAAATGTAATAAAAAGCGGCGGTTGGCAAACCACCTGTCATGCGAGGTAACTTTGGCAAAATTCTATGTTCAGCAGTGGTTTTTTATTATCCCAGTGTAACGACTTACCATCGGTTAGCATCTTCTAGTTCTATACTAATTTTGTAAATCTATGAAAATTTATGTCGTATGATGGCATCGTAAGAAAATCCATCATTCTCTTTCGTCTAATGGGTGTTGAATAGAATAGAATAGAATAGAATAATTTTTTATTCAATATACATTACATGTTTAATTCTTATTGAAATTCATTTTTTACTTTACCACTGGTTCAAAAAAAAAACCCTCTGTCCTGGGAAGAACCAGCAAGAAACCCAACGGGCCTTTTTTTAAATAAACGTTGTAAGAAACGACTGTGGGAAATGCCAGAAAAATTGCATGCCTACGGTTTAATAGTCGTTTTTTTCTAGACGTAAAATACTCGGACCGGCAACGGGCAGTGACGTCAATGGTGAGATATGTTTGGTGGTAAGCGTAACTCTTAACGCAAGTCCTCCCTACAACAGGGGAGGTCTCATGTGCCTCTCTCGCAGCAGTTGACTTTAACTGATTGATAGAGAAGATAAAATATGAACGAAAACCTTTAGAGTGATGATGATAATGATGAAGTGACGTAATCGAACTCAAGATGTAAGATATGATGAAAAAGTAGTTGATATTAGAATAAAGTTAACTACCATCATTCCTGATCCACGTTTTCATAAAATATTGTTATAAAATATAAGGATACATTTGGCGGGCATATTGTTCTAGAAAATGGGTATGCTGGAACCACATAAAAACCCCATATCAAACCTTTACCATAAAAAGCATCTTTAAAACATAAAAGTAATTGAAATATGTCCATGTAATAAGTCCAAGTAAAATTTTAAAGCTAGTTAACTAGAAATGTGGTCAACATTAACCAGTCAATCCTTAAGTCTATATGCAGGGCTGTATGCAAGTGCTGCAGGGTTCATGGGCTGCATCCATTCTCACCCAACCAACCTCAAAGAAGGAAGGCAAGAGATGCGTTGTCACCTATGAGGGCTAAGGTGAAAGGCCTCACAGCCTGTAATTATATTGGCTCTCTACACACAGCATTGCAAGCACTACTATTTGGCGTTCTGCCGTCAAACTGCAGTGCTTATATTTAGGAAGGAGAGTTATACGTACCCAGACGGATCCTAAGCTGAAATATTGTCCTACCCCCTAGATCATAACGCACGTATAACTCCAAATTAACATATGTCATTCATTTTGTGTAAAGAACAGTAGCCTAATGGCAAAAAATATTACACTTCTTATAGACACATATATACAAATGTATATATACATATAAATAAAATATATACTATACCAATAAAATACATACAATCTAGTATAAGAAATTACAATATTATATAAACCAATAACATTAATCAAGTAATTTTAAATAATGTGCCTCAACCTTACGTTTAAATGTATTTATTGAGGGAGCATCTTTTAAATCTCGTGGAAGGTTTTCCAAAGTGTAATTGATAATACCGTAAAGAAATCTGAGTAGTAAGTAGATTTATGCAACGCGATAGTTAGAGCTTTGTTGGTCATCGAACGGGATAAGCAAAAGTATGAAAAACGCTCTTTCAGGTAAGCTGAGGAACAAGGACTGTGAAAAATACCATACAAAGTCGTTAGAAGGTGAGTGGTTAGATTAATAAAAACAATAATTGGTCATGTAGAAAGAATGAACGAGGAAAGAGTGACAAAGCAAATTTATGTTGCAGGAGTGAACGGCAGGGTCGGGAAGGGACGCCCTAGACGAAGGTTTATCGACCAAATCGGCGATACATTAAAATGGGCCAGATTAGGAGTACCCTTAACCGACGAGTGTATGCGTAGATATATGGATGTAAAGGAGGCGAGAGAGGTGTGTCAGGATCGCGCCAAATGGAAGTCCGTAGTCTCTGCCTACCCCTCTGGGTAACAGTAGTTTAGGAGTTCATCGCGGACAAACAACGTGACACGTAATTTTTATATATAAAGAAATATATAAAATTATGCACATTGAAACAAACTTGAGCATTTAGCAATAATGAAATTATAAATTAAATATCATATTGAATACATATTATTTCAACATAATATTTTATAGAAAATCCCTTAAAACTATTTCCTTCCACAAAGTACTCTGGGAACATTCATCGTTAGCGTCGAACGAAGTAAAGTTAATCTTGCCGAGGGAGCGGCTTCATATGGAACGATCATTCAGACAACATCGCTCAGCATTGCTTTAATTAAGTGAACATTAGACATGTGAAGTAAAACCCATGCGTGTATGTGTATTATAGAAATTAGACATCATGATAGACATATTTGTACACAATCTAATTTGCGAGTCTGGTTCGCAATTTTTAATTCAATAATATATTTAATATTATATCATACTAAAATTCTCATTTAGTCACATGATTATTAATAATTATATATGTAATATATATATATATATATATATATATATATATATATATATATATGTATATTTATACAATATGTAACAAAAACCCTGTCGTTCCCGTTAAGTACGTTATCAGGATCATTATTCAAACGTATAGAAATAACTTTTTTTAAAAACTCGAACAATAATTTTTATTTTATTTAAAAAAAATTGTATGTGGTTTACTTAGCTTTAGCATCGGCTAGTGTCAGTAAGAGGTAATAAAACCATATATATATATATAATTATTAATAATATAATTGCCATTACAGCCTATCATAAGTATACTACTGAACATAATCTTTCTCCTAGATTGCCTCCTCGTGGGAATATTTGCCATAGTTGCCACGCTTGACAAGCGGGTTTGCGACCGCAATTTCTTATTTTTATTTAGCTCTTGTCGGAAATATGCTGCTGCCAATCTCCTGGCTTAGTTTCCCGCTGTCACCTTCTTCCTTTTTTTGCGATCAGCTATGCAGGTCTAATAAAACCACTATCAGTGAGATCAGTAAGATCTATTGTGATCGCTGCTATAGCTTTGGTTCACTGCATTTGTTCAATGAATTGAAGCGGCATCTTACGACACCTACGGGATGATATTTGAAAGTGGATAGTCATACACCGCCACTACACAGTTACATTATTTTATTACATTATTTTAATTTTATTAACATCAATAATAATAATGGTTTCTTATATTTACGCTAATACTACACATTAAGTAAAACTAATTTTATGAATGTCATCGCGTTTAATTTTAACTTTTTAATTCCCGACGTTTCAGGTGCTTTACAGCACTCATGGTCACGGGGGAGACTGAGGTTTTTAACGTCCCGATGTCATAGTTAGCCCAGCTACCTTCACTTTTGAATATTAATTTTTGGTCCGATCTACGCAGAACGTCCTTAAGTCTTGCAGTGCAATGCAGTCCAGTGTATGCTTGGGCTTGGATTTAATTTTCTTAATTATAGATTTCACTGCGCACGCACACATTCGTAAGGGTCGATCGGGCGGCAAAAACGTTGTTGCTCATAAATCACATTCAATTTGGGATCATTTCAAATGAAAGTAAAAGACTTATTAACTCGTATTTTCAAAAACTGCAATTACGGTACCTATATCATTGTTCATATATTATTTGATCTTAAGTTTAAAATTTGTCTCTCCATCCTCAATCCGCATCCATCTTCTCTATTACAATTAGTATATATTTTTCAAAATTTCAATATCTTCCTTGATAGTAATAAGTGGGTCAGAATTTGTGGTCTATAAAATTTTATATTATGGCGGGGACGATCTTGAACATGTTCACAGACCAGACTACCCGGAACGTCGGTGCTTCACGTCAGCCATAATTTATGCGGGTGTTTATTGATATTTTTGTTTATCATATATAGGAGAGACATTATTCACAATCAAGTTTGTGTACTCCTGCATCTCGTATAGGGCTAATATACTTGACGGATGGTAAAAATTGATTAATCTTCTCCGGCGGCTTGTAGTAGCTTTTAATGGAAGCTCGCCTCAAGATTTAGCCAATCTTATCTCTGACTCTTTTGACACAATATGGTAGTACAGCAAGCACACGCTAGACTGTAGCCGGGTTCGCTCGGTCACTGTGTAGGCGCGGGACCCGAAGCTTGTTGTCTTGCAATACTTGCTTGACGTGCTGAAGCTCGGCGGCCAGATGTTTACTGTTACAGATCCCTTGTGCTCTCTATAACAAAAATTTTCCCACGGTAGCTAAATAGTGATGAGATTCTTACTTACTTACTTACTTATCTTCACGCACAATCCCTGACGGGGTAGCCAGAGAGAACAGATCGCCAAGTGTCACGATCCTTACATACCTCTTTCGCTTCTTTCAGATTCATTATCTTCTTCATACATGCACGTCTAGGTATCCGAGTACTCTTGACCCTACCCTCTTCGAGCAATTTGCTCACATGGTCTTCGAAAGTTAGTCTCGGTCTACCTCGACACCTTTTAATATTAACTTTCGCGCTATATATTTTCTTCACCATTCGGTCTTCACTCATTCGCTCAACGTGCCCAAACCACCGAAGCACGCCCTTATCAATTTTTGTGATAAGGTCATCTTTCAAACCTGCCATATTGCGAATCTCTTCGTTTCGCTTTCGGTCGGCCATGGTAACGCCGCACATTTTACGAAGAGATCGCATCTCCACTGCATTCAACTTGCTTTTATGCTTCTTCTCGCATACCCAGATTTCGCTGCCATATAACAAAGTCGGTACCAACACTGCGTTATGTATTGCAAGGCGTGCACTCTTCACTACGCCTTGCCTTTTGACTAACGCAGTCAGGGCACCATTGACTTTGTTCCCGGCAGCGACACGCCTGTCCACATCTAAATCACATCTTCCATCCCGGCTAAAAGCACTCCCCAAGTATACAATTTCATTTACTTGTTCTAGACATTCCTGATTTACCCATATTTCACACTTCGTTCTCTCTTCATCCCTTTCAAATACCAGAACCTTAGTTTTATTAGCGTTCGAACGGAGACCTTTAATTTCACATTCCTCTTTCATACACGTGACTAATGACTGCAGTTTTGCCTCTGATGGTGCAATAAGCACTGCATCATCAGCATACAGCAGACAATTTACTTTTATGCCACCCAATTTCACACCCAAACAGCTATCTTTCAGCTTTTGTAAACAGCTGTCGAGATACAGTATGAACAGCCAGGAAGACATGACACAACCCTGTTTTACGCACGTTTGGACGCTAAACATGGGTGACAGGTCATGCCCTACCCGCACACAGGCTTTACAGTCACAGTAAAGAGACTGCACAGCCCTTAGCAATCGGCCATCCACACCATACCCCGGCAACAGTTCCCCCATTTTCATCCTTACAACCCACAGAAAATCTTCTGGTTAGCAGCCAGAAGCTTTTCCGTGATCATACGGAGAGAAAACATTTGATCCGTGCATCCTCTTCCAGGTCTAAATCCGCATTGTGCCTCCCATAGAAATCTTTCCGATTTCTCTTGCATCCTACGTGTCAAAACTTTCGAGTAAACTTTACTTGCTAAACTGGTCAAGCTAATCGCCCGATAGCACCCGCAGTCAAAATGTGAACCTTTACCTTTATATAAAGGCACAATGACTGCGGATCGCCAATCATCCGAGACATCCCCCGTCCGCCAGCACAAATTGCACAGCAGATGAAAGCTGTCCCAGACGCGAGGCCCACCATACTTGACCATTTCAGCAGTAACTCTGTCTAGTCCCGCAGCCTTACCACATTTCAAACTTCGAATCGCACGTTCAATCTCTTTCATACTGATGACCTCAGTGTCATCGAGATCCGGGTCTGGCGTACCAGTCACGGCGTCATTCCCGGATCCCTCACTAAGATCATCACACGCATACATTTCTCTATAAAATTCGCTCCATCGCTGCATGACGTCCGATTTTTCTGAGAGGACGTCATTAGTTCTCGAAAGCACTTTGTTCATTCTTAAGGAATGTGATGAGATTCACCATTTAAATATTGGTTGTATGGATCTTCTTTCTATACACAGTATGACCAAATGTTATCAGGATTTCGGATGACTATAAAATCTAAGAAAGCTAAAGAATTATTTGCCTCTAGTGGTCTAAAAATGCAGTTACTTTTTCAGATGGGAAAATTGTGAAAGTATCGTTTTAATAATGTACCGCTTAATAATGTATATATAATTCTTCTGTACGAGTATTTATCCTATAAGTTCGTATAAACGACTGAGCTGATTTTGATGAATTTTCGTATGTATTTGAATAGGCCCCTGGATGGTTAATATTCACAATTGGAGCAGGCAGGTGGTGATGTTGTTGAAATACAGAAATCACTCTTGTGAAGTCGGGGCGTATTGCTAGTTTGTAGTAATATATTTGGTGTTTTAAATCCATTTATAGGAATCTGAATATTTATCATTCATCTAAAATTGAAATAGATTGTAATGATATCTTAACGTTTACAAGGAAACGTGATAAACGAGTTCACAGTCCACTTGATGGTAAGTGGGTGATTCTCCTCTTCATAGCTCGCTGAGCGAATTGAGCTTCCTCATACGGCCAGCAGTGAAGAACCACTTCACAGTTCCATAGGTCATCACTGGCAACATGTACTAGTTGACAATATAGTTTTGAGGTTTTGAGGTACATCTAACGAGAAGATGTGTCGTAATCTCCCGAACGCTGTCCAGGCGAGTTGAATCCGTCAATGGACCACTCGGTCGAAGTTGGTGTTACCTAGTCGGACTATTTGTCCCAGGTAAACATACTCGTCAATAACTTCGAGCTTAGTGCTCCCAACAATTACCGGCATAGTTGTGGCATGGACGTTAAACATGATTTTTGTTTTGTCCATGTTCATCTTAAGACCTATCCGTTGGGAGACACTATTGAGGTCATTGAGCATAGTGCTTAGGCCCTCCAGCGATTCTGCCATAAGGAATATACCGTCAGCAAATCGAAGGTGAGTGATGTACTCGCCATTTACTTTAATACTGTATCCTTTCCAGTCCAGTAGCTTGAAAACGTCTTCCAGTGCAGCGGTAAAGAGTTTCGAGGATATTACGTCGCTCTGTCTTACACCTCTCTACAGTTGGATAGGTTTCGTGCTCTGGTTCTGTATCCGGATAGCCATCGAAGCCCTACTGTACAAACACGTCAGCACTTCGATATACTGACAGTCAACTTGGCACCTCTGAAGGGCATTCCCTACAGTCAACACTGCCCAAATTTCAACGTAATCAAAGGCTTTCTCATAATACACATATGCCAGACATAGTGGCAATTTGTACTCCTCAGACTTCTGTAAAATTTGCCAAAGGGTATGTATGTGGTCTATGGTGCTAAAACTTTTTCAAAAACCGGCATGTTCGGAAGGCTGGAAGTCGTCGAGTTTGGGTTAGAGACGATTCGTAATGACTCTCGAAAACAGTACGTAGATGCGGCTCAGAAGGGAAATCGGTCTGTAGTTTTTCAAGAGAGCGCTATCGCCTTTCTTGAAGAACAAGACCACCGTACTTCTGCTCCACGTTTCCGGAGTAGTGCCCCCATGAAGAATGGAACTAAAGAGCTTCTGAGGGACTTTGAGTACCGGTTTTCCGCCCGCCTTTCAGAAGCTCCGCTGTAATTCCATCCTCGCCCGGGGACTCGACGTTTTTAAGATGTTTTGACAGTTGAAACTTTCTGGCAGACATCTCTGGCAAAGACTTTGGAGCTCTGGTTTCGCTCGATCGCTTCTTCAATACGAGCAGTATTAAAGTTGCGTAAGTCCCGCCACATGCATTTGGAAATCTGTCTGTTCAGTTGCCTGTATACTATCAAATCTATTGAAGACTGCAGCTTCATTTCACATCTAACAGCCATGAGATTAAGAGTGTGATAGGAGAATTTTTGTGTTCTTCAGTATCGGGTCTTAAGTCTTCTTATCTTAAGATTCCATTATTTGCCACCATTTTTGCCATTTTCGCACGCGGAAGATAATAATTTTTCCATGCACGCACTTTTAGCGCTACTCCTTATTGCCAGTCTTTAGTATTAATGCGAGACGGTTATAGCACCATGTATCAAAAGTTAATATCTTCCGTGCATTAGTCTCTTCTAAAGATAGCACTGAATGAAATGGGGGAGAGGAGGTGGTGGAGTCTGTTACAAAGCAAAATATTGCGATTAATCACGCACAGCATAATGGGCACATTAGGTACGCGTTGCTCATTACAAGTTGGTGCATGCACATACATAGATTGTTGGGGCATGCAGCAAAATATTATGTCTTATTAAAATTAGGTGTGATTTTATTTGCTCACATTAAGAAAAATATCTTGTGATAACAGTGTAAGTTATATTGCTACCATATTTCAAGTCTCGGTATCGTTTTAAAGCTTTGGGAAATAAAGTAAAATCTAGTGGGCTCTTAAGATCCGACAAGGCTAACAGTGCCGGGGAGCTGTATCTTTTCTACTTAGACATTTACTACTAGAATCCAATATAAAATACAAAATATTTTAAGTTTTTAATAAAAAAGAAAAGAACTCTTCAGAGAACTAGAAAGTATAAAATAATTTCCACAAGTTATTATAACTTCTGCACTCGTTGCTAAGTCAAGTGTACAGAAGAAGTAAGGTCTTGAGTTCAGAAGCTACTACTGCTACTACTGCTGCCCGTCACATGTCCACTGCTAAATATAGGTCACCCCATAGATTGTCACAAAGTACGGTCCTGAGCCACCCGCATCCATTGACTACCTGTATGCTTAATCAGGTCGACACTCCGTCTAGTGTAAAGCGCAGTGTTGGGGGGTCGCCCAACATTGCACTTTTCAGTACGAACCTGCCACTCTAGAACCTTTCTCCCCCTTGGTTTTTTGGTTCTTGGAGATTATATGAAAATTATTATATTATTTCTAGTTCATTAAAGACGGCTTTAACTTTTAGTAAAATTTAATTTTGAGTTATTGATTATTTCAAATAGATCGTCTCATAGTTACATTTAAAGCATTTTTTTTATGGGAACAACCCTGAATATCACCAAATTCCAATCACTATTATATATCACTAACAAAGATATTGCGTAACATACATACGAAGAAAGAAAAAGTCTAATTGAGAACCGCTTCCGTTTTTGGAGTCGGCTAAAAGTGTGTTAGTTAGTTAGTGTGTAATTACTAGATATTAGAGAACTAGTAATTAGGGAAAGTCTATCTTACTAAAATTTGATTTTTGAAGTTGTTGACTACATAAAATTATAAAAAAATCCTGCCTATGAATTTACTCTTCATTTCTTTTTCTTAAAAATTAACTAGCTGTAGGTGACAAACTAATTAGGAGGTTTATGAAAAATGTCATTGTCATGTCAAGCCTATCAAACTCTTTTGCTGAATATAAACTTATTCTCGGGGAAGCATTAAAATAAAATTTTAATCTAAGACTTGATGATAATTTTTCTGAAAGAAATCTGTCAATATTTATCCACCCAAGTAACTAAAATATTAGCACTAAATTGTTAGAACTAAAAGACACTAATACACGCTTACGACCAGTGGTTCTTTCTTTTTTCTTTCTTCTTTAGACCAAATCCCATCTTTCATTTCCATATGATACAACATTATAACAATAATAAACACCGACCGTAATTTATCGTAGCGAGAAGGATAACAATCTTGGTCATTAGTATCTAGTCTAAATAAACTTTTCGTTTACCGCAGTGGCGCAAAAGTAACTATCACAAATAATGTACGTAACACGTAGCTTAATTTGGCAAGCAGCCAATGACAAATATACCTAAAATATTGCTAAGATTTTATATTAAACTAGATGGTACTTAGCGCGTCGCTGCCGCAGAAGAAATAATTGTGGAAATATCATTTTAAATTTGGAAGGGTCATATTGTTTCATTAGGAATGATAATACATTCATTGAGATTAAATGATATATGACTTTCAAATAAATTTGTCTGTGCGATACGCACAGTACTATGTAATGTACTGTAAGTAAATTGTACTACGCCTAAAACCTTCGAGCAAGTGCAAGCAATAAGTTGACAAAGTTTTAGTGCAATTTGATGAACGGTATGACAGTGCATAAAATACGAAACAAAAACATATTGGTTTTTATATATTAGATATATTATTTTTCAAAACACACACTCAACAAAATAGTAACCATTAAACAGATTAAAAAAATGGCAATCATTGAAAATCCAAGCTTCACCAATTAAAATGATTTTTAAAAGAATAACTGACATTTTTTGGTTACAGTGGTAGTGTTGCTATGTAGAATTACGGTAGCATAATATATATAACCAAAATAATTTGGACACCTTAACCGGTATAAGCAAGATTATTACTGTTTATTTAGCCAAAAACAAGGCCTATGACAATATTTTAGGAAACCCAAAAACTACTACAATTTAGACTATACATATAATGACAGTTTCGTTCTCAATTTTGTATGTATATATCATCTCACTGTTAATCCCGTGATCGATACTATGCTGTTTCTAACGAATAAATCAATTGCACTACATTGTACATATTGTCCACTTTTTTTTAAAGACTTCCGTTGGGTTTCTTGCCTGTTTTTTCCAGGACAGAGTTTTTTTCCCGACCAGTGGTAATAGCATAAATGACTTTCAATTATTATGAATAAACATTATTCTATCCTTTTCTATGCTATTCGATGCTAGCTACTGTTTTTTTACGCTGATACTCTGTGCACGACCGTACTTTGTGTCATAATGCGCTGCAGCGTAAATCTATCACGTACTTGTAAAATTAATTTTATTTTCCTAACATATTTATGGCCGATTTTTCAATCTTATCTAGATCTAAATCTTGGCAAAATTTATTCATAGGATAAAATATAACATAAATTAAAAATTACAGTTGTATGAATGAAATAGTTCAAGTATTTCACTTTTACATACAGTTAGGTTATAATTTATTTTAGTCGATAATATTTATCAGACGATTGAAAAATCTGTCGTTATAAACCAATAAAGGATTAAAAGTGAGTTTTAGTTTTAAAACAGTTGAAAATAGTAATTTAAATTAAAGAAGAGTAAAGTCAAATAAGATATTCGCCGGTACATATTTTACCAACAAAACTTCTACAATGAATTTGTGTTAAACCGTCGACAGTATTGTGAAAAGTACTAAAGTTTAGAAAGATTTACACTTCAAAGATGTTATTTGAGTTTTGCGGGTAAGTTGGCTCGCTTTTCTTGTAAAATATATTTAAGTAACTTTATGGATGTAAGAGGGAATATGAATCTTTTTCTCGGAATGCAAGCCTCACATGGCATGGCACTGATGGCAGAATCCATAAACACTGAACCGAAATATGACGAAATGGTGATAGTATAGTGGATATTGGATGTATTATCTACACATAATATGTACAAATAAAATTGTAATGATTGTATGTAATATTTAAAATGACTGGCTTCTGTAAAGCTCATGGGATTAATTGCATGCTATTAAGACACAAATAACCATTACTAAATTATTTGTTTGTCTGTCTGTCTGGGCTGATCTTCGGAACAGCAAAACTAATTGTGATGAAACTATCTAAAACACTTGCGAGGAGGGAGATGTATGCGATATTTTATTCGGAAACAAAAAATGATTTTCATAGTGAAATCGAAAATAGATAAAAAATCTAAAACAACACAGGTTTCTACTACACGGAGCGTTGGCCGCTCTCCAGGCTGAACACCTAGCCGGCCGGAGATCTCCCCCTTTCCTTTCAAGTTCAAATTGGTGATTCCGAAAACACGCAACATGCAACCTTTGAAAATACTCAAACTCAAGCTTTTGTTATCATTCTAGAGTACCTTATCCATTCGCTTCCAAGCAGATATTGTCTACAGTCTTCAGATCCTGCAAGCCATCTTGTTTTACAAGGTTTTGTCGCGGCACTAGAATAATGTTTTCTGTTCCTTCAGGCTCCTTTCTGCGCTACAGTGTTCGTCACGGCTCTGAACTTTACTGCTCGCCTCTGCTTCACGGCACTCTCGCAGATTACTGCCTTATTCTCGACTCACCGAAGTCTACATTTAGAATAGAATAGAATAGAATATTTTTTATTCAATATACATTACATGTGTAATTCTTATTGAAAGTCATTTTTTACTTTACCACTGGTTCGAAGAAAACCCTCTGTCCTGGGAAGAACCAGTAAGAAACCCAGCGGGACTTTTTTTTAAATAAACTTTACAATATAAATGATTACTATTTACAAAATTTATTTTAGAAACTGCTTGGAAGCGATCACCTCATTCCCAGGGGTTATTATCAACCATGTATTCATTTATACTATAATAACCCTTTTTATACAGTTTCAGCTTAATAAAACATTTAAACTTGGTAATAGACAGAACCTGTACACTTTCCGGGACCATGTTGTAATAGCGTATACATTGCCCCAAGAATGAATTACTGACTCTGTGGAGTCGAGAAACTGGTATCACTAGCTTGTGTTTGTTCCTAGTGTTTACAGAATGTATATCACTTCTTTTACTAAAACTATCTTTGTTTTTGTGAACATACATTAAATTTTCGTAAATATACTGAGAGGCCAAAGTTAATATATTAATTTCTTTAAATTTATCTCTAAGAGACTCTCTCGATTTTAGATTGTAAATAGCTCTAATGGCCCTCTTCTGTAAAACAAAAATAGTTTCTGAATCAGCCGCATTTCCCCATAGCAAAATCCCATAAGACATTATGCTATGAAAATAACTAAAATAAACTAATCTAGCTGTCTCGACACTAGTGAGATAATCTTTTTTACAGCATAGGCTGCAGAACTTAGTCTGCTTGCTAATTTGGATATATGGGGGCCCCACTGGAGCTTTGCGTCAAGAGTGATGCCAAGAAAAACAGTGGATACAACAGGGCTCAATTCCTCCCCATTTAAAAACACATTGGTATTCAGATTTTGAACATTCGTTGTTGTAAATTTAACACAATTAGTTTTATTTTCGTTCAAATGCAGATTATTAACGTTAAACCAATGCACTAATTTTGATATAGCATTATTCACTTCGTCACATTTAAATGATTGACGTTTAAGTTTAAAAATCAAGGAAGTATCATCAGCAAATAATACTATATTATGACTATCCCCTACAAGGTGAGGTAAGTCATTAATATACACCAGAAACAGGAATGGGCCGAGAATCGAGCCCTGAGGTACACCCATTAGTACAGGTGACCCGGAAGAACTTTTACCATTTATAATAACCTTCTGTTTTCTATTACTTAAATATGAAATAATAAGTTTAAGCGCTGTGTTCTTGACACCATAGTACTGTAGCTTCCTGATTAATGTCTCATGGTGAACACAGTCGAAGGCCTTGGAAAGGTCACAAAATATACCCAAAGCATCCTCTGAATTCTCCCATGCATAAAGAATATGTTTAATAAGCTCAACTCCAGCGTCAGTTGTCGAGCGACCCCTTGTAAAACCGAATTGATTATTATGTAGCAATTTATTAATATTAAAGAAACTTAACATCTGATCTAAAATAATTTTTTCAAAAATTTTACTTAATGTTGGTAGTACAGAAATTGGTCTAAAATTGGCGGGGTCTAATGTACTACCAGATTTAAATATAGGTATGACTTTACTATGTTTCATTAAATCAGGAAACACACCAGATTCGACGCTTATATTAAATATAGTGGCTAGATAAGGTGCTAATGTATCTATTATAGATAAAATAACTTTAACGGAAATCCCCCATAAGTCTGCCGTTTTCTTAACATCAATAGTTTTAAAATATTTAACGATATCTTTTGGCAGTACCCTATGGAATTTAAAAGTATTTGAACAAGCCTTTACATTTTGTTTGAGCAATGATTCGGCGACAGTAGGAGAAGAATTTAATGATTTTGTTGTCAAAAAAGGAACATCAGTAAAATGTTTCTCAAAAGCCATAGCAACTTCTTGATCAGATCGCGTTAAATTATTGTTAATATTCAATTGAAAATCCGAGTTGCGCGGTTTGACCTTGCCCGTTTCACTATTTATTATTCTCCAGGTCATTTTAATTTTGTCGGATGCAGTTTTAATTTTGTTGCTTAAATGTAAAGCCTTAGCAGTGGAGCACACTTTTTTAAATATTTTAGAATATGTTTTTACATAATCTCTAAATACAACACTACTATTATATGATCTTTCATCATAAAGCTCGTATAACCTTCGCCTACTTTTATAAATTCCTACTGTCGCCCATTCATTAAATGATTTGCGACTGTTAAAAGAGAAAGTTTTAGAAGTAAATATTCTACTAAATTCACAACGTATAATTTCAAATAATGTAGCATACAAATAATTAGCACTATTTTTAAACGAAAGTGATGGAAGTCTTTTTATTATATTACTTCTAAACCGCTCCAAGCGATGTTCATTTATTGGAACAAACACAACTTTCTTATTTTTCTGTTTTTTGTGTATGTAAGGTAGTGATACAAACTGTCCACAGTGATCTGAACTTAAATTTTGAATAATTGATTTATGCAAGGGCTTAACATCTGTAAAAATGTTATCTATACAGGTCGCACTAGGCCCAGCAATACGTGTTGGTTCTAAGAATAAATTTACAAGATTATACGATTTAAACAATGAGCTAAACTTAATACTAATGGAAGAAGTTTCAAGGAGATTGATATTAAAGTCTCCACACATTACAACAGACTTGTTCTGTTTACTAAGTTTGAGTAAAACTTCTTCCACAATCCTTTCAAAATGGTCATAAGTAGCACATGGGGGTCTGTAAACACTTACAACAATGAGGTGCTCGAGCTCGACACAAGCCATTTCTACAGGTCGTTCAACAGAGAGGCTCACAATATCCTTACGTTCTTTATATAATAATGATTTATCTGCTAATATTAAGGAGCCACCACGTAAACTTTTTTCTCTATTGAAGGAACTGACCACCTGGTGATTTCTGAAATTAAACATGAAATTATAATCTTTTAGCCAATGTTCAGTAATACAAAGGATGTGTATATTGTTACTATTTAAAAACAATTCAACTTCCAATTCTTTGCCCAACATGCCTTGTATATTTTGATGCACCAGGTGTAAACAATTTTTATTACTTATTTGTGGGCTGTATTCAAAATTAATTAAACTCTTATTATTGCTAGAGATTGCCTCTATTGTCACATTCACTAATTTAAATTAGTTGGAACTGATTCCAAATTAAATGTCAAATGATTATGCTCAATAAAAGCAGTCTTGGTAGCCAAAAACTTGGCTGAGTTAAAAAGTAAATAATAAGATAGCATGTTTGCTATCAGTCTTAAATTATATTTGTATAGGTAATAACCCTTTTTATACAGTTTCAGCTTAATAAAACATTTAAACTTGGTAATAGACAGAACCTGTACACTTTCCGGGACCCTGTTGTAATAGCGTATACATTGCCCCAAGAATGAATTACTGACTCTGTGGAGTCGAGAAACTGGTATCACTAGCTTGTGTTTGTTCCTAGTGTTTACAGAATGTATATCACTTCTTTTACTAAAACTATCTTTGTTTTTGTGAACATACATTAAATTTTCGTAAATATACTGAGAGGCCAAAGTTAATATATTAATTTCTTTAAATTTATCTCTAAGAGACTCTCTCGATTTTAGATTGTAAATAGCTCTAATGGCCCTCTTCTGTAAAACAAAAATAGTTTCTGAATCAGCCGCATTTCCCCATAGCAAAATCCCATAAGACATTATGCTATGAAAATAACTAAAATAAACTAATCTAGCTGTCTCGACACTAGTGAGATAATCTTTTTTACAGCATAGGCTGCAGAACTTAGTCTGCTTGCTAATTTGGATATATGGGGGCCCCACTGGAGCTTTGCGTCAAGAGTGATGCCAAGAAAAACAGTGGATACAACAGGGCTCAATTCCTCCCCATTTAAAAACACATTGGTATTCAGATTTTGAACATTCGTTGTTGTAAATTTAACACAATTAGTTTTATTTTCGTTCAAATGCAGATTATTAACGTTAAACCAATGCACTAATTTTGATATAGCATTATTCACTTCGTCACATTTAAATGATTGACGTTTAAGTTTAAAAATCAAGGAAGTATCATCAGCAAATAATACTATATTATGACTATCCCCTACAAGGTGAGGTAAGTCATTAATATACACCAGAAACAGGAATGGGCCGAGAATCGAGCCCTGAGGTACACCCATTAGTACAGGTGACCCGGAAGAACTTTTACCATTTATAATAACCTTCTGTTTTCTATTACTTAAATATGAAATAATAAGTTTAAGCGCTGTGTTCTTGACACCATAGTACTGTAGCTTCCTGATTAATGTCTCATGGTGAACACAGTCGAAGGCCTTGGAAAGGTCACAAAATATACCCAAAGCATCCTCTGAATTCTCCCATGCATAAAGAATATGTTTAATAAGCTCAACTCCAGCGTCAGTTGTCGAGCGACCCCTTGTAAAACCGAATTGATTATTATGTAGCAATTTATTAATATTAAAGAAACTTAACATCTGATCTAAAATAATTTTTTCAAAAATTTTACTTAATGTTGGTAGTACAGAAATTGGTCTAAAATTGGCGGGGTCTAATGTACTACCAGATTTAAATATAGGTATGACTTTACTATGTTTCATTAAATCAGGAAACACACCAGATTCGACGCTTATATTAAATATAGTGGCTAGATAAGGTGCTAATGTATCTATTATAGATAAAATAACTTTAACGGAAATCCCCCATAAGTCTGCCGTTTTCTTAACATCAATAGTTTTAAAATATTTAACGATATCTTTTGGCAGTACCCTATGGAATTTAAAAGTATTTGAACAAGCCTTTACATTTTGTTTGAGCAATGATTCGGCGACAGTAGGAGAAGAATTTAATGATTTTGTTGTCAAAAAAAGGAACATCAGTAAAATGTTTCTCAAAAGCCATAGCAACTTCTTGATCAGATCGCGTTAAATTATTGTTAATATTCAATTGAAAATCCGAGTTGCGCGGTTTGACCTTGCCCGTTTCACTATTTATTATTCTCCAGGTCATTTTAATTTTGTCGGATGCAGTTTTAATTTTGTTGCTTAAATGTAAAGCCTTAGCAGTGGAGCACACTTTTTTAAATATTTTAGAATATGTTTTTACATAATCTCTAAATATAACACTACTATTATATGATCTTTCATCATAAAGCTCGTATAACCTTCGCCTACTTTTATAAATTCCTACTGTCGCCCATTCATTAAATGATTTGCGACTGTTAAAAGAGAAAGTTTTAGAAGTAAATATTCTACTAAATTCACAACGTATAATTTCAAATAATGTAGCATACAAATAATTAGCACTATTTTTAAACGAAAGTGATGGAAGTCTTTTTATTATATTACTTCTAAACCTCTCCAAGCGATGTTCATTTATTGGAACAAACACAACTTTCTTATTTTTCTGTTTTTTGTGTATGTAAGGTAGTGATACAAACTGTCCACAGTGATCTGAACTTAAATTTTGAATAATTGATTTATGCAAGGGCTTAACATCTGTAAAAATGTTATCTATACAGGTCGCACTAGGCCCAGCAATACGTGTTGGTTCTAAGAATAAATTTACAAGATTATACGATTTAAACAATGAGCTAAACTTAATACTAATGGAAGAAGTTTCAAGGAGATTGATATTAAAGTCTCCACACATTACAACAGACTTGTTCTGTTTACTAAGTTTGAGTAAAACTTCTTCCACAATCCTTTCAAAATGGTCATAAGTAGCACATGGGGGTCTGTAAACACTTACAACAATGAGGTGCTCGAGCTCGACACAAGCCATTTCTACAGGTCGTTCAACAGAGAGGCTCACAATATCCTTACGTTCTTTATATAATAATGATTTATCTGCTAATATTAAGGAGCCACCACGTAAACTTTTTTCTCTATTGAAGGAACTGACCACCTGGTGATTTCTGAAATTAAACATGAAATTATAATCTTTTAGCCAATGTTCAGTAATACAAAGGATGTGTATATTGTTACTATTTAAAAACAATTCAACTTCCAATTCTTTGCCCAACATGCCTTGTATATTTTGATGCACCAGGTGTAAACAATTTTTATTACTTATTTGTGGGCTGTATTCAAAATTAATTAAACTCTTATTATTGCTAGAGATTGCCTCTATTGTCACATTCACTAATTTAAATTAGTTGGAACTGATTCCAAATTAAATGTCAAATGATTATGCTCAATAAAAGCAGTCTTGGTAGCCAAAAACTTGGCTGAGTTAAAAAGTAAATAATAAGATAGCACATTCGCTATCAGTCTTAAATTATATTTGTATAGGTAATACCTATCTTTTGTCCAAAACTTTTTTATTAAATTATTTATGTCAATTACATGAAATTTATGATTATTATCATTAGAATTATATGTCAAATTTAAATTATTATTACATATTAAATTATGCATTTATATATTTAAATTATGTCTTAAATTATTTTCTTGTGGCAATCCCTGTATATAAGGCAGTGTGAAGAAGACAATTTTGTGTACATTTAAGTTATTAAGTTGTTCAATATATCTTAATAACTGTTTGTTGTTGACACTGCCTCTTCTACCAACAAAAATTATTATTGTACTATTTGGGCAAAATTTAGTAACAATAATTTTATTTAGGATGTCACTAAAAGATGCTCCAGGCATGCAGCAATTTGTAACTTTTTGTCCCTTTAAAGAGTTATTTAAAGTTATGCCTAGATTTTTTCCCATGTCATCGCTATAAACAATTATATTATTTTTAGTAATATTTGAGTTATTTATTATTTTAATATCCTCTGCTATGGCACTGTCATAGAGTTTTTGTGGTGGTATAATATTATCAGCACACACTGACTTTGAAGAATCTGGCATTGAGCGCTGACACTCACATTGATATTTAACTAAGGAGTCAAACCGCTCCTCATTATATTTACAAGTCTTTACCAGATTATCCATAGCCAATATGTGTTCTTTTATTTCATTTTGGGCTGATTTATATTTATTGGACACAGTTTGAAGGGAGTTCATAAGTGACAATATTTCTGATTTAAGGCACTCTATTTCAGTCTCATAACATTTTTTTATGTTATCCACCTCATTTGGCGACAACTAGACTGCACCATTGGCATCCGGTCTGAGCGCCACTAGTGAAACGCTCCAAAGCCTAAATCGTGCTATCAAAGTTCCGAAATATACACGGTGTACTCGTAAAATAGCTCCGAACTATCCAAACGGAGCGTTGGCCGCTCCTCGGATTGAACACCTTGCCCGGTGGGAGATCTCCCCTATTCCTACAATGGCCAAAGCGTTAAAGACAATGTTAACGATATTTGATTACAATGTTTAAATATATTAAATGCAAAATCAGAGTTATAGAAAATATTAAAAATTAACGACCAAATTAAATGACAAAATTAAAATATTTATTTCAGAAAGCACGAGAAATTTTTGACAGTAAACACCTGGCCACCGAGCTCCAGCACCCCAAGCAAGTATTTTACGACAACAACCTTTGAGTCCCGCGCCTATTGTCACTGGACGAGTGAAACCGGCCACAGTTGAACGTGCGTCTGCTGTACTACCACTACGTAGTATTCCTCTGTGTGCTGTTCGCACTATAGGTAACGGGCCTCGGGGCCTTGCCCATTGCCTGGATATTCATCACAGCCCATAACTATGGGCCGGTCCTGGGTGCCTCCTTCTTGGCATATATCTTATAATGTACAGCGATCCGGGTTCGATTCCCCGGTCGCTGTAGGTATGGTATCTGTAGACGGCTAATTCGGCCTATGGTGGTCTAATTTGGCCTAAAGTGGTTTAAGTTGGCCTATTAAGGCGTATAAATTGGCCTATCAAGGCGTCTAAGTTGGCCTATCTGTGGCATTGTGGATTTTACTCTACTCCCTAATCTATATAGGGAGGAGTTCTCTTGGTAGAGAACGCCCGTCTGGAGGGCGGGTGTGTAGCGGCGCGAAGTTCCTTAAATGGGGGTGTGGCCCGTTGTCGGCGCGGTCGAACATACCGCGCGACAGCCGAACCACAAACTCTTCGATGGATTCAATCTTGAGGTTGGCCGCTATGACGTCGTTCCGGACGTAGCGACCTGCACCGACAATGGTCCTTAATGCTAGGTTCTGTTCGGCCTGCAGTCGCCGCTTCTGCCGATTGCTCAGGAGCGCATACCAGGCCGAAGCAGCGTAAGTCAACACGGGTCTTATGTAGAGCTTGTAGAGTTTCGTCATCGTCTTGATAGGTAGCTTGGATGCCAGGACGGGACGCAGCGCCGCCCGCGCACATCTGGCGTTTCGGGCGACGCGATCGACGTGCGCAGTCATGCGCAGCATCCTGTCGATCATCCATGATACGTCATGGCCTTCTCGTATGCGATGTCCTGGCCTCTGAGCGTCAGTGGTGGTGGTAGGTTTCTGAAGCAACGAGTGAACAGAGCGGTCGTTTTACCAACATTGACGGCCATCCTCCATTCATACAGCCATGCTGGCAGCAGGTCCAACAGCCTCTGCATCTTGGCAGTGGCGATATGGGGTCTTCTGGACGAGGTAAAGTAGGCGCTATCGTCCGCGTATAGCGCCAGGTCAACGTCGTTCTCCCATTTGCGCAGATGTCCTGCTAGTGTTGGGATGCCATTGGTGTAAGCCGCGTACAGGACTGGAGACAGACAGCTGCCCTGTGGTACGCGGGCTCTGATAGGTTTTGTAGCGGACATGGCGTCCTCTACACAGACGTAGAAGTTCCTGTCAGCCAGGAATGACGCCACTAGCCGCAACATAGCAGGAAGGATACTGGTCTGTTCTTCTAATTTGTAGAGTAATCCAGAGTGCCACACTCTGTCGAACGCCTTCTCTATGTTGAGAAGGACGCCCAACGATGTGCGGCAGCGGTTGTGCTCGGCCGCAAAGGTAGTGCAGCACTCTGGTCAGCTGTGTTGCTGTTGAGTGATCCTTCCTGAATCCATGCTGCTCCGCCCGAAGTTGTATGCACGGGAGGAGGCGTCTTAGCAATATCCTTTCTAGTAGTTTAGCTATGTGCGGCAGTAGCGTGATCAGCCTGTAGCTGGCAGCTCTACGCCTGTCTTTCCCGGGTTTCGGCAACACAATTACCTTGCCAATCTTCCATTCCTCCGGGAAGTGGGATGTCCGCAATATTCCATTGTAGAGCCGTTCTATCTCTACTAATGTCCTATGGGGCAGCTGTCGAAGCGCAGCGTTGGTAATCTCGTCGTGCCCTGGCGCCTTCCTCGGTTGCAGGCGGGTCACTGTCCTCCGCAATTCGGCGTGGAGATGTACCACTGTCCTGCAAGCGGTGACGCGGGCGACGACAGGAGCTTCTGTACGCGGCTCTCCTTCCGGGCATGAAGATCCATGAACTCCGCACTTGCTGGGTTCGGCATATATTGCTCCTCGAAGTGCTCTACTAGGATATCCGCTCTACCCTTGGTATCATTACGGCGTTCGCCCGCGTTGTTGGTCAGCGGGCATACGGCAGGTCTAGTTTTAGTCAACTGTCGGTTCAATTTGTAAAGCGACGCATCTTGCTCTTCCGCTTTCACGATGAGCCGCTCACAGGCCTCTCCTCTGGGGGCCCGGATAGCAACCAACAGTTCATCCGAGATTTGGTTTAGCTGAGTCTTCAATCTAGGGCAGCGAGTGATCGCCCAGAACTTCCTCAGCGCCCTCTTGCTTAATCTGCACGCATATGTTACGCGGCAGGATTCCTTTCTGGTTGTTAGTGGGACGACCGACAGTAAGTAGTATCGGGAGCACCTCTACCACTATCGGGTAGTTGACGTTCCTAGAGAGCGCGATGTCCAGTACGTCCGGACTTCTGCGTGTGTCAGTAGGGACGTGTGATAGTTCCTCGGGACCTAAAACGTCATAGTTGTTCTCTTCCACATCTTCGTATAGTGCACGACCCGGCGGGTTGATCAGTCTTGACCCCCACGCCGGGTGCTTGGCGTTTAGGTCCCCGGCGATGATGGTGGGCGTTGTGCCTTCCATTACCGCCCAGACGTCTGAGGAGTAAAATGGAGTCCATGGCGGGCGGTATGCTGCGTAAATCCTAAGTTCCTCGCCCGCCGCCTCCATTTTTTTGCTCATAGAGCGCATTGATCGGTAATCTGGCAGGTCTAGCTCTTGGTGGACGATGTTGAGAGAAGGTGAAGAGAGTTCACTAGAACTGCCGTGCCTTTATAGGCGGTCCCTTGAGGATTGACCTCGTCCCGCCTGTAGATATGGTAGTTTGGCAGCTCCAGATGCGTTGATGGTCTGAGTTTCATCTCTCCACAAAGATCACTTGGATGTCCTGTTGTTGACTGTACGGAGTTCATGTATCCTCTGCTATATCCCGTCCGGGTTCCAAAAGAGGAGACGCAGGTTACAGTTACTCTCCTCCGTAATGCCGAGCCAGTAAGGTTGCCAGCGCCTTCATTATGGCGGTAATGGGGACAGTCCCGGCCCTTATGTCGGCCAGGACTTGAGTGCCGACCTCGATAGCTATGCCTACCAATCTCTGGATGGCATTAGCTGTCTCGAGGTCTGCTGATGGTGCTTTAATAGTTGTTCTCGTTCTTGGTACTGGTCTCGGGACGTTAGATTTCACTTCTTTAATGTACTATCAAATATCGGGGGTATCGCAGACATGATTGGCTATACCTTGAAGTGAACTTCCATTAAAAAATACTTCAAAACCTTATCGTGTCTTATCCTATCCTTATCAAGTGTAATATTCCTTGATACTCCTGCAGGAGTGTACAATTTTAATTCCCCCAACATAACATCAGAATTGATAGACTACAAATCAGCGATTACAAGGATGATTCGCGAAATTTTCAAAATTAAATAAACATACTAAATTCAATAAGGAACATGGCTGGGTGCTACCATCTCCTTGGAATTCTATAATTAATAAAATTAAATCCCAACTCATGTATACCACTGCGAAACTTCAAGATGCTATAAGTGTTTTCTGCGTAATTCGGACCAAAAATTTAATAATTTTCAACTGAAGGTAGTCGTGGTTAATGACATAATCCCTTCCCATTAATCCCTTCGTCTCCGTGACCGTTAATCGTGACTCTAAACGTCGGGAATATAAAATAAGTTAATTGATCGCGATAAAATTCGTAAAAACTACTTTCATTCATTGTGTCACATATATTAACAGTTTTTGATTCAAAAATTGAAGAATATGTGAACAAGAGGGGTATAACTTCGGATTTTTAAAGATAATATATAGAATATACCAAAGCGTAGTTAAGTCCAACACTATCCCTCATATTTATTAATGACAAGGGTTTGCTCACTCTTACTTCAGACTAAATCTGAATGTTTGCAAACTATACTGTCCTTCCGTTTAATGCAGAATCGTGGCACTATGTCTATTTATATGTTTAGTCAAGATTTATCAAAGTAACAGAATGGCTTCGAAGTAACGTGCTCACATTAAACTCTTCTAAGACAAAAATTCATCACGTTCTCATTAAAGCATAAAACACAATCATAAAATAACTTATTATATTAACTTGATAATTGAATTGAATGTCAAAATTTTTCACTGTCAAAAGCTACGTATATTTATATTATTTTATTTTGTTATTTGGAGGCTAATTCTGGCTTACAAATTTCAACAAAAAGATCAGAAAATATATAAGAGAGTTGTTATAATAATATTTTTTTGATTTCAGACATAATACTAATTAATAAAGAAAAATATTTCTGCTGCGCCGTTGACAACTGTCAAAGCGTAACGACTATACATACAATGTTTATAAATATGGAATAAATCCAGGGAAGTAATGTAATAATATTTCATTTATAGAGTAAATTGCTTTTATTTAGGCCGTAAATGATTGTTTCAGGGAAAGATGCGGGGTACAGCACATTTCAAGTTAATATGAATATGCAATATAAAGACTTTTGAGTGTTGTAGAGATCTGTTTAGATTTTTTAATGAATATCTCTGCTCCTCTACATTCACAGCCGGATTTCCTACAGTGTCAAAATTGTGCTGACGGTAGGCTGTTTAAAGGTAAAAGGGGATTAAATATTCATATTAAACGATGCCATAGTAAAAGTATTTCGGCTTCACAGCCTACCGTAGAAATTCACAACTTTTTTAGCAATTCCTCTATTGACACAAATGTTTCCCTTTTTTCGGAGCAAATTTACAATTATTATCGTAATGTACCAGTGGTTAAAAGAATTCCTAGAGGTGCGAGGATGCAGCTTGCTAAAGCATTGTCATGCACTATTCAAAATTGTTTCACTAATAGTGAAAATAGTTGGCAAAAATTATTTACTTTCGCGTATTCCCATTTTCATTTTGATAAAACAATAAATAAATCAATTACGTCTCAACTAAAAGAGACATCTTTTCAAAATTTAGATTACCCAATTAACACTGATTTATCTCGACCACGTCCTAAATTTGATTTAAAAAAAGTAGTTGAGTCGAAAGTAATGGATGGCGACTTAAAAAATGCATCCCGTATTTTATTCTCAGACGACATCCTGGCTCCTCGTAATGTCGAAACTCTTGAAAGCCTTCGTCAAAAGCATCCTTCGGTCACACCGTCTCAGGGTTTACTGCTGCCTCCCAAGACTTCTATGCAACCTTTACAAATTTCGGAAAAAGACACTTTAGAAGCAATTATGTCATTTTCGAATGGCTCTGCTGGCGGCATTGACGGAATTACGCCTCAACATCTTAAAGATCTTGTAAGCGCTGTCTTATCCTATCCTTATCAAGTGTAATATTCCTTGATACTCCTGCAGGAGTGTACAATTTTAATTCCCCCAACATAACATCAGAATTGATAGACTACAAATCAGCGATTACAAGGATGATTCGCGAAATTTTCAAAATTAAATAAACATACTAAATTCAATAAGGAACATGGCTGGGTGCTACCATCTCCTTGGAATTCTATAATTAATAAAATTAAATCCCAACTCATGTATACCACTGCGAAACTTCAAGATGCTATAAGTGTTTTCTGCGTAATTCGGACCAAAAATTTAATAATTTTCAACTGAAGGTAGTCGTGGTTAATGACATAATCCCTTCCCATTAATCCCTTCGTCTCCGTGACCGTTAATCGTGACTCTAAACGTCGGGAATATAAAATAAGTTAATTGATCGCGATAAAATTCGTAAAAACTACTTTCATTCATTGTGTCACATATATTAACAGTTTTTGATTCAAAAATTGAAGAATATGTGAACAAGAGGGGTATAACTTCGGATTTTTAAAGATAATATATAGAATATACCAAAGCGTAGTTAAGTCCAACACTATCCCTCATATTTATTAATGACAAGGGTTTGCTCACTCTTACTTCAGACTAAATCTGAATGTTTGCAAACTATACTGTCCTTCCGTTTAATGCAGAATCGTGGCACTATGTCTATTTATATGTTTAGTCAAGATTTATCAAAGTAACAGAATGGCTTCGAAGTAACGTGCTCACATTAAACTCTTCTAAGACAAAAATTCATCACGTTCTCATTAAAGCATAAAACACAATCATAAAATAACTTATTATATTAACTTGATAATTGAATTGAATGTCAAAATTTTTCACTGTCAAAAGCTACGTATATTTATATTATTTTATTTTGTTATTTGGAGGCTAATTCTGGCTTACAAATTTCAACAAAAAGATCAGAAAATATATAAGAGAGTTGTTATAATAATATTTTTTTGATTTCAGACATAATACTAATTAATAAAGAAAAATATTTCTGCTGCGCCGTTGACAACTGTCAAAGCGTAACGACTATACATACAATGTTTATAAATATGGAATAAATCCAGGGAAGTAATGTAATAATATTTCATTTATAGAGTAAATTGCTTTTATTTAGGCCGTAAATGATTGTTTCAGGGAAAGATGCGGGGTACAGCACATTTCAAGTTAATATGAATATGCAATATAAAGACTTTTGAGTGTTGTAGAGATCTGTTTAGATTTTTTAATGAATATCTCTGCTCCTCTACATTCACAGCCGGATTTCCTACAGTGTCAAAATTGTGCTGACGGTAGGCTGTTTAAAGGTAAAAGGGGATTAAATATTCATATTAAACGATGCCATAGTAAAAGTATTTCGGCTTCACAGCCTACCGTAGAAATTCACAACTTTTTTAGCAATTCCTCTATTGACACAAATGTTTCCCTTTTTTCGGAGCAAATTTACAATTATTATCGTAATGTACCAGTGGTTAAAAGAATTCCTAGAGGTGCGAGGATGCAGCTTGCTAAAGCATTGTCATGCACTATTCAAAATTGTTTCACTAATAGTGAAAATAGTTGGCAAAAATTATTTACTTTCGCGTATTCCCATTTTCATTTTGATAAAACAATAAATAAATCAATTACGTCTCAACTAAAAGAGACATCTTTTCAAAATTTAGATTACCCAATTAACACTGATTTATCTCGACCACGTCCTAAATTTGATTTAAAAAAAGTAGTTGAGTCGAAAGTAATGGATGGCGACTTAAAAAATGCATCCCGTATTTTATTCTCAGACGACATCCTGGCTCCTCGTAATGTCGAAACTCTTGAAAGCCTTCGTCAAAAGCATCCTTCGGTCACACCGTCTCAGGGTTTACTGCTGCCTCCCAAGACTTCTATGCAACCTTTACAAATTTCGGAAAAAGACACTTTAGAAGCAATTATGTCATTTTCGAATGGCTCTGCTGGCGGCATTGACGGAATTACGCCTCAACATCTTAAAGATCTTGTAAGCGCTTCTGCCGGTGACGCCGGCGGAGTACTTCTTAAAGACATTACAAAATTATGTAACTTTATGCTTTCTGGTAATGTTAATCCAAATTTCATTCCATTCTTATATGGGGCAAGATTATGTGCCTTCAAAAAAAAAGATAACGGTATCCGTCCTATTGCCGTTGGTTCCACATTTCGACGCTTAACTTCAAAATTAGCTTGCAGGTACATAATCTCTAACCTTAAGACCAAATTTCAGCCTACTCAACTAGGTTTTGGCACTAGAGGTGGCTGTGAGGCGGCGGTACATTCAGTGCGTACATTTTTAACAAACTCTGATGCAGATGTTCTTGTGAAGGTTGACCTAAGGAATGCTTTTAACTCTATCGATAGGGTAACCTTGCTGAAAGAAGTGGCTAACAATACCCCCGAAATTTATCATTACGTTTGGCAATGTTATAGTCAAAATACTAACTTGTTTTACGAAAACCATGTTATCGATTCTGCTGTTGGTGTTCAGCAGGGTGACCCTCTGGGTCCAGCACTTTTCAGTTTGGGAATTCAACCCTTTATTTCAAATTTGAAATCCAAGCTGAATGTCTGGTACCTAGACGACGGTACACTGGGAGGTAGAGCAGATGACGTCCTCAGCGATCTTACTCATATTTTTCGAAATTTTAAAAATATTGGTCTTGAACCAAATAGCAATAAATGTGAAATATTTTTTTCCAATAATTTATCTACTTCTCATAGAGACACTTTAATTCAAAATTTTAATCATATTTGTCCAGGAGTAAAAACTGTCAATACGGAATCACTATACCTGCTAGGTGCCCCGTTGTTTTTCGATAGTATTAAACCTGTTTTAAAAACAAAATTTGATCAGTTTTTAAACCACGTTGATAAATTGTATAAATTAAACCCCCACATAGCTCTTACTATTTTAAAATATTGTCTCCTTGTACCTAGATTTACATACTTACTCCGCTCGAGTCCAGTCTGGAAATGTTCGGATATTTTACAAGATATTGATAATAATCTTAAAATTGCTATAGAAAAAATTCTAAATTTAACTTTAAATACAACAGCCTGGGCTCAAGCTACTTTACCTATAAAATTTGGTGGCATTGGTGTGAGAAATCTTTCTAGCGTTGCATTGCCTGCTTTCCTTGCTTCCGTGCATAGTGTCAGTGACTTATGTAACATAATTTTAAATAATAAAGTAGACCTATGCTTTGCTACGGAGGCAGGGCAGACATGGCAAGCGCTCTGTCCTGGTGAAAATATTCCACTGGAAGTTAACCAACAAAAACAGTGGGATATTCCGTTGGTACAGGGCGTGCAGAAGGATTTGTTTCATAGTTTCCATAGTGACCAAGATAAGGCACGCCTTCTAGCTGTTTCGACTAAGGAATCTAGTCACTGGTTACACGCTTTACCATCAAGTAATCTCGGCACATTACTTGATAGGGAAAGCTTGCGTATTGCCGTAGGAATCCGACTAGGAGCGGCGATTTGTCAACCCCATCAGTGCCCCTGTGGTAGCAGCGTCGACAAGTTTGGGCTCCACGGACTTTCATGTAAGAAAAGCGCTGGTAGGTTTTCACGACACAGTTCTTTGAACGATGTCATCCGAAGGGCTCTTGCCTCTATAAATGTTCCCTCGGTTTTAGAGCCTTGTGGAATATTTAGAGACGATGGCAAGAGACCCGACGGTATGACATTGGTCCCTTGGGAGAGAGGTAAAGCCCTAGTGTGGGATGCTACTTGCGTAGACACTCTGGCGGCCTCTCATCTCAGGGGTACCTCGTTTAAAGCCGGGGCGGCATCAGAGGCAGCTGAGCTGAGTAAGTGGCGCAAATATGAGTCTCTGAGAGATGACTACATATTTGTGCCATTTGCTGTAGAGACTATCGGTCCGTGGGGTCCACGTGCGGTGAAGTTCCTAAAGGAACTCCATCCGCGGCTGGTCGTTGCTGCTGGTGATAAGAGGGCTGGTTCTTTCCTCGCTCAAAGGCTAAGTATAGCCATTCAGCGGGGAAACGCAGCCAGCGTTCTTGGCACGATACCGCGGGGAGTAGGACTATATGATAATTAAGTTTCTAGTTTTAGATTTTTTTTTATTATCATAGTTTTTAATATTGTAGATATAATAAATGTACCTGCGAGTAATGTAACTAAAGTCGTGGGTTCATATTTTCCAATCGACTACTATTGTTAGACTAGTGTAGTTAGTTAACTGAAGTACGAATATTAATTGTTTATTACTAGTAGCAATATCTTCAAAGTATTCGTCTTGAGCACGTATACCTAATTTCATACGTCTCAACCTTTTGGAAAATACCACTCTTCTTTAGACACCTCTTAAATTTCAAAATTATGAGCAGTCAGTGCCTTTTCACGACATTCACTCTACCGTTTTTTTTTGTTTTGATTTTTTTTGTAACAGGTAAAAATTCTAACTAACATATTGAGTCTGCTAGGTCAGAGAAATATCGCGATTGAAGTAGAATAGACGAAGAGATTTACGATTAGATGTGTACGGCCCGTGTTATCGCGACGTCAGAGAAGGTACCAAATTGCTGACTGCCATATTCCTTTTTTTTTCAAGATTATAGTTATAGCTATGTTTCATCGCTAGTCTGTAAGTGTTATTTTTTATTCCCCAGCGTCAAATTTCTCTATTAGCAATTGACTCTAATCCACCCGACGGTCTTTCTGCTCATCGGTAGTTTATGCGGAACAAATCTTCAATAATTTTTACGGAGAGAAAATTGGTCGTAATTGATAATTAACATTGCTGCTGATTTACATCATCATCATCATCATTACAGCCCTTCACAAGTCCACTGCTGAACATAGGCCTCCCCCAAAGAATGCCACAAAGCACGGTCCTGAGCCACCTGCATCCATCGACTTCCCGCATGTCTTACCAGGTCGTCACTCCATCTCGTGGGGGGACACCCTACACTTCGCCTACCGGTACGAGGCTGCCACTCGAGAACCTTTCTTCCCCATCGGTTGTCGGTTCTTCGAGCTATATGGCCGGCCCACTGCCACTTCAGCTTACTAATTCGTTCGGCTATGTCGGTTACTCTGGTTCTACTGCGGATATCCTCATTCCTAAGTTTATCACGCAGAGAAACTCCGAGCATGGCCCTCTACATAGCTCGCAGAGCGACCTTGAGCTTCCTCATACGGCCAGCAGTGAAGGACCACGTCTCAGTTCCGTAAGTCATCACTGGCAACACGTATTGGTTGTACAATTTACATAATACATAATATAATATAATTATACAAAGTTTTCATTCAAGTTTTTTTCATTTTCATAGGGGGATGAGTCGCTCGCGTCCGTAGGCTTCGACCACCTAATCCTAGGCCCACCCTACACGTGTCCCCCGGGTGGTGCTAAACGAGCGACAAAGCCGAAACGACAGCCTCGGCTCCTCGCCGTATGGTAGCGGCATAAAATCTACCACCCCTTAGTTCGCACCATGAGCCAAGAAGGAAAAGAAATGGCCCCGAGTTCCCGGCGCCCCTTTAATGGGGCAGGGGTGCGAAGAATCTCCGGGAGAAAAACCGGCGACGAGGTTCGCCACCCGTCACGTCCTGTCTCCCGGGGGGGCGAAAAGTGGATTGCGGAGGCCCGTCTGGCCACGCTGAATGTATGTGGAGCAATGAATGATAAGATGGATGAAATATGCGAAATGATGAATGATAGAGGAATAGATGTGTTATGTGTAAACGAGACGAAACGAAAGGGAAGAGATGTCACTGCACATGGCATGTATACCGCTTACTGGTCTGGAGTAGACGAGACCGAGCGGGCATGTCAGGGAGTCGGTGTCATCCTTTCAGAAAGAATGGGTCAATGTGTGAAAGTGTATGAATGTGTTAGCCCAAGGCTGCTGTGGATACGAATGAAAGTGGGCTTAAAGAAGTTGTTTGTGCTAGGGGTGTACGCCCCAGATATGTCTAAGCCCACTTATATCCGAGAGCAGTTTTGGGACATGGTAAGGCTGGTGTTGATGAAATGTAAGGAAAATGAAAATATTATTATGTTAGGAGATTTTAATGGAAGGGTTGGGGTGAAGAGGTCTGGTTATGAAAGGATATTAGGAACGTTTGGCGATGAAAGAATAAATGAGAATGGTGAAGACCTCCTCACCGTATGTGTGGAAAAGAATCTTTTTGTGGCGAACACTTTCTTTCGCCATAAGAGGATTCACATGTATACATGGGAAAGAGGGGATGATAGAAGCATGATAGATTTTATAATTGTGGATGAAAGAATGAGGAGCGCAGTGGTAGATACAAGGGTTTACCGGGGGTCCAACGTAGGGACGGATCATTACTTGGTCTTATGCCGAATTAATGGTCTATTCAGACGTTGGCGGCATCGGACATCGGTGTCTACCACTGCGTTACAGCGTATAAGAATAGAGAGGTTACAAGATGAAGGTGTGAAAGAGAAGTATAAATGCAGATTGAGGGAAAATATAAGTGGGTTGAATGAATTATGTATGAATGATTTAGAATTGAAGAATGTATGGAATAATATTAAGAAAGTTTTGGTGGATGCAGCCACCGAAGTATGCGGTGTAAGTAAGAGAACGAATGAAAGGAAAAGTAATACGTTGTGGTGGGATGATGAGGTACGGATGGAAGTTGAAGCAAAGAAGAGAGCATGGCTAGATTTACTAGCAACTAAAGCTGGTAATTCTGGCGGTATGAATGATGAGATTGAAAGAAAAAAGGCAGACTTTAGACGTATTAATAAGAGAGTAAAAGAAGTTGTTGAAAGGAAAAAGCAAGAAAGGATAGATAAGAATGATAGAAGGATATCTGATAACTTCCAGGCAAATATTAAAATGTTCTGGAAGCTCGTAAGAACTGCCAGGGGAAATTCAAAACAGCCTAGAATAAATGCTATACGAGACGAGAATGGCTGCATGCTGAATGATGAAGTTTCGAATTTAAAGAGATGGAAGGAATACTTTGAAAGCGTGTTTAAGAGTGAAGAGTCGTCTGGAATAAGTGAAATAGAAATTCCGGAAGAAGTGGAGAGAGGTAGGGAGATAAGTGTAGATGAAATAATGAAAGCAATGAAAAGCATGAAAGCAGGTAAGGCAGTCGGATATGATAGAATATCACTCGAAATGCTAAGGGCTGGTGAGGGTGTGGTTGCAGGCCTGCTGCACACCTTGTTTAATTTATGTTGGGAACTGAAACGGGTACCGGAAGACTGGTGCAAAGCCGTTATAGTCCCAATATATAAGGGAAAGGGGTCGCAGCAGGACTGTAAAAACTACCGTGGTATCAGCTTGCTTAGCATTGTGGGTAAACTGTATGCTAAGGTGTTAATTGAAAGAGTTATGGAAGAAACTGATGGAAAAATTTGGGATGTGCAAGCTGGATTTAGAAAGGGGATGGGGTGTACGGATCAAGTCTTTTCCATGCGCATGATAGCGGAGAAGTTTTTGGCTAAAAACCAGAAAGTTTTTTGTGCGTTCATGGACTTGGAAAAGGCTTATGACAGAGTGGACAGGAATGTGTTATGGCAAACACTGAACTCATTTGGGTTGAGCGCTGGCTTGATACAGGCTCAGGCAGATCTCTTTATAGGGACTCTAGTGCTTGTGTCAGGATCAACGGGGTCTACTCGGACTGGTTTGGCATTCATAAAGGTGTCAGACAGGGATGTGTGGCTTCCCCGTGGCTGTTTAACTTATTTATGGACAGTTGTTTGCAAACTTTGAAATTTGAAGAATGTGGGTTGAGAATGGGTGAGTCAACCGTCAAATGCCTTTTGTACGCCGATGATCAAGTCATATTTGCATCGTCGGCGGCCGAGTTGCAAATGATGGTTACTTTAATGAATTGGTCATTAAAAGAAAAGGGAATGAAAGTGAACGCAAGTAAGACGAAAGTTATGGTTTTTGAAAGAGAAGAAAGTAAAACTTTATGTGAAATAAGAATAGAAGGGGAGTTGATTGAGCAAGTGGATGAGTTTGTATATTTGGGATGTTTATTTAGCAGGGATGGTAGATATGATAAGGATATAGAACGACGAGTGAACGCAGGAAATAGAGTGAATGGGGCTCTACACGCTATTATGAGGAGTCAGAATGTGTCAACTAAGGCACGTATGGCAATTCATAATGCTGTGTTAGTCCCTACTTTAATGTATGGTAGTGAAAGTTGGGTCTGGCAGAAGAAGCATGAGAGTAGAATAAATGCTGTAGAAATGCGTTCCTTAAGGAGTATGCTAGGGCTGAATCTGAATGACAGGGTGAGAAATAGTATGATAAGAGAAAAGTGTGGTTTGCAAGATGACGTTGTGACAAGGATTAAGAAAGGAATGCTTCGGTGGTTTGGTCATGTAGAAAGAATGAACGAGGAAAGAGTGACAAAGCAAATTTATGTTGCGGATGTGAACGGCAGGGTCGGGAAGGGACGCCCTAGACGAAGGCTTATCGACCAAATCGGCGATACATTAAAAATGGGCCAGATTAGGAGTACCCATAACCGACGGGCGTGTATGCGTAGATATATGGATGTAAAAGAGGCGAGAGAGGTGTGTCAGGATCGCGCCAAATGGAAGTCCGTAGTCTCTGCCTACCCCTCTGGGTGACAGGCGTGAGTGTTTATGTATGTATGTATTTTTTTCATACATAATATTATATATTTTGTCGTTTTTCTCATATCAACTTCGCTTCATTGTTGGGAGCTAATTCTCGAAAAGCAATTTCCTAATGAAAATACATGAAATAATATATTTTCTCTTTTTTTAATTTATCAGTTAATATGTGATAAATATCCAGTCTTTGTGATGATTATATAACTTGCCAGTGTGAAATAAATAAGTATTAGAATTTATATTCGTAACTTCATTTGACATGCCAGGCGCTAATTTTTTATCCCGGGTGCAGACGTCAGGTTTCCGGTTATGGTTTCCGTGTCATTACTATACACGCGTTTGATGCAAAACATTGGAAATATAAAGAAATTTTGGGAAATAATCTATGGACAGAAACAAATAGCCATCATCGTCCTAGGGTATATTTTGTGTGAAGTTATTTCACGATCTTTAAAACTGTACTTACATTTAAGTAACGTTAATAATTACTACTTAAAGCCTTAACCTTGTGTAAACTTGAAATGCTGGTAATGCAATAGATATTATATTATATTAAAAATACATAATATATACATATCTTATCATGATGGAGTTTGGTTACAAAAAATTTAGTACCTAGTGTAGATAAATTGTTTTATTGATACCTTTTGATAGTTTAGAATTATAATACTTTATATTATATTTAAAAAATTGCTCATGAATATTACTTCCGCTCCGGGTGGGCTTGGCAAGCCAACTTCAGATGCGGTTTGGTAGACTGTGGCGGGAGGGTTGTCTTTTCACCCGTCCCGTGGCAGCCGACGTGAAGTTGCGGAGGAAGCGAATCCGATCGTATGTTTAGGTGTTAGACCATAATATACCATAATAGACCATAATGAGGTCGCTGAGGGAGAGGAGTGTTATGTACTTAGGGTATGTAAACTTTAACTTTTTTTCTTTAAAACCTGATGTTTAGAAACCAGGCTTAATTAGGTACTTAAATTTGTTAATGGATTATAATTATATTAAGTTATGTTAAGTTGAAAATATTTTGGAAGGATTTCACGTTTTCATATAGGAAGTAACAATGTCTAATTTACTTTTTATTTAATATGATCAATAAGTTGGTTTAAAGAAAACAATATTAAGTGTAATAGAATTGATTTTTTCGTTTATTGGAAGTAATTAGAAGTTAAAGACTAGAAATGAGTTGGGGATGACTTCAACTTTAAGTCTAGCCAGTTTGAATAGCCTATCATGTAGAAGATGTCATGGGGTCATGGTTGAATAGGGGCAAAAAGTTCTCATTACACTCCTAGGTGGTCAAAATGGACCAAAACCAAAAAATAAATATGGGTGGCTCGAACTTTAGGCATAGTCAGTTTTAATAACATATCATGTAGTAAAAAAAATCTTATTTCGGCTAAAAGTCCGCCTCCTTCAGAGGTTCTTACAGTCTTTACTTCCCGCATCCCACCAGTTACATAATATAGTTACTAACATAAAAGTTATCATGCAAAACAAGAACTCATCAAAAGGAGGAATATAGAACTATGATGCAAAACATTTTATTGATGTTGTAAACGTTACTAGGTGATTTAGTTTCGCCATGATGTGTACATTACAAGTTATTTTGTACAGAAATACTTTTGATTTCCATTTTTAGACCAAAACAATACCAAATTTAACGATTATTCAGAAGCCCTGATATGGAGCGCCTCTATTTCTGTAATTATAAAGACCTTTATACCCATAGAACTGGAAGAAATATAATAACGGTTGCACTTAAGGTTAGTATAATTAATAGAATTAAGAGCTAACTTTACTTTTTGGAAATTCATATATTAAATCATTACTATTGTAATTTCATACTTTACATGCATTACATACGAGTATTTTACATTACATAATTACATATCACATTTATACAAGCATTAAACAAAGGTACGAGACGTCTGATATTCAAATTGCCTTGCAAGCCACAATAAGATCGATGAATGCGATGCGAAAATTCTTGCTACATAGAGAGCAAATATATGACTATATATTTTCTTAGTATATAGCAGTCTTTTGTAATATATATATAGTAATAGTACGTATATAGTAGTAATGTTATTTGTACCGGTATTTCACATTTACCAGGTTCACAAAGTATATAAGGTTTAATAAAGTTTAATTTTTTTACTAAACCGAAAATTTACAAAAAGGTTTATTATAATACAAAACACATTATTCATAATAACGCCTGGAATGATGTGATTTCATCCAAGCTCATTATATACTTTTAATTTAATTACTTTTAACTAATTTTACTAAAAAAAAAAAAAACAACTAAAATATTCTTTTAGTTCAATTATAATAAGCTTTTAAACTTTAAAAAATTATAACCTGTCACACCTTATACGTGTGCTGTGCACGTGTTCAAAAGGGAACTTGGTAAATTCTTTAAAGATATAGTAAATTAACAGATTTTGTAAGTAGCAGATATTTACACGCAAATAGAGTTAGGTGTTACCTCTCTTTTCATGCGCAGGAATCTATCGGAGTAGGTGCAACCCTATACCTATTTCCGAACTTTTAACAGCAGTTTAAGCTTGACATCAATTTCAAATGGCAGTTAGATTACGCTTCGGGTACATTTCATCGAGCAAGTTTGACTTTTAAATGAGAGAGAAGTTTCGTCACCGAATTGTGGTGTATACGGAATAACTAGAATTTATTTAAAGAATTATGATGACAAACGAGCACACAGTCCACCTGATGGTTAGTGGAGACTGTGGCCCATAGACATCTAGATCTATCCTCGATTAGGAATCAAAATTCAGATGCGTTGTCACCCCCGAGGACTAAAAAGGACAGCCTCTTTTCCGGTTTCTATAATATAGGTGCAGCATGGCTCATACAATATATTTTGATGTAAAGAAGCATCGACAAGTAGCATGTCTTAGCAGTAATAGGAATTTACAAATTGGCGTCCAGAATTTTGGTTTATTATTATTTCATCTGCTTGTTTGATTTTTATAAAGCTTTTAATCAGTCAGTGATAAAGTTCTTAATAAATTAATTAAAATAAAACTACCCGATGAATACACAACAACATACTTAAGCTATAGTTATTGCCATTCACGAAGTCGACCGGTCTTTACTCGTGGTTGAACGTTCGATTGTGTGCGTGTTTGACGGAGCGAGCGAGTATTTGCAAGCGTGCCGTCGCTAATCATACTCGCTTTTCGTCTTACGCAAACTTTGACATGTACACACAGATACGTGTTTACCACAAGTAAAACCCGCTCAACTTTGTGAATAGCAAGAATTATATGCTCTAATCGGAAGATCACAGAGAAACACGGGCACTACGGACAATAACAGCATTCATAGATTTTAAAAACCAGATTCGAAAACAATATTTTTTTCTTTTTCCCCCACGATGGGATTAAACTGGGCCTAAACTTAGGACTTGCAACGTTGTGATAAGAGTTTGCTTATCACAAAGTTGCATTAATTGGACCAATAGACTACGCAATCCGTATATGTAATACTAGATGTTCCCCGCGACTTGGTTGCATTTCATGGGTTTTGATTTTTTTTTGCGCAAAACCCCGATTGTTTTTCTAAAATAAAAGTAGCCTAAGTTACTCCTTATAACATTAGATATCTGACAGTGAAAGTCCCGTCAAAAGCGGTTCAAACATTTCGGATATTAGCCGGAACAAACAGACAGACAGACCGACAGACAGACAAAAATTCTAAAATTGTTTTTTTGTTATAAGTAATGTAAATACTTTCATATGCATTTAGTTAAAATCTGTTATTTTGACATTACAAACAGACACTCAGGAACCAAAATTATTAATTTTGGAAAAAAAAATCCTAACGTTTGCGTAGTACATATTTTAAAATTAGTCTAGCCGTAAATATTCGAGATACTTATTATCTTTGCGTGCGTTGATGACGCACCTATAATGCTCAGACGTTCACAGGATGTAACAAAACGACTGATTAATTACGAGATTTTTAAAAATGAACTTAAAAATGTTGATGATTCTAAATTTTATATATAATTCTTTTCAGGCCGCTAAGAATTCCGCAACTAATATTAAAACCTATAAATTAATTAGAAAGACCCCTAAACGGTTTAATTTTCCTTGGATTGCTGACAATATTACTCGTCTTTGTGATAAAAGGGACAAATTATATCGTAAGTGGAAAAATAATCCAAATATTTTTTTTTTTTTTTTTTTTTTTTTTTTTATAGGAGAGGGGGCAAACGAGCATGCGGCTCACCTGATGGTAAGTGACTACCGCCGCCCATGAACAACCGCAACACCAGGGGAATTGCAGATGCGTTGCCGGCCTTTTAAAAAGGAGTAGGCTCTTTTCTTGAAGGTCCCTAAGTCATATCGGTCCGGAAAAATCGCTGATGGTAATCGATTCCACAAGGAAGTCGTGCGAGGAAGAAAACATCTTCTAAATCGCACAGTGGTGGACCGCCAATCATCCAGATGGTGTGGATGGTATCGGGAGTTCTGCCGCGATGTGCGTTCATGAAATTTGGCGGCTGGGATTAATCCGAACAATTCCTCAGAGCACTCCCCATGGTATATGCGAAAGAAAATGCAAAGAGATGCAACATCTCTTCGCAGTGCCAATGAATCGAGCCGATCGGAAAGGGCTCGGTCGTCGACGATTCGAGCCGCTCTGCGCTGGATGCGGTCAAGTGGAAGGAGCTGGCACTGGGGAGCCCCTGCCCAGAGATGGGAACAGTATTCCATGTGAGGCCGAACCTGCGCCTTGTAAAGTTGCAGGCGGTGTGCCGGCATGAAATACTGTCCCGCTCTGCTGAGCACGCCAAGCTTTTTAGAGGCCAATTTGGCCTTCTCTTCCAAGTGACCACGAAACTGCACGTCACTCGATATGTCGACTCCGAGGATACCGATACTGGCTGAGGCAAGAAGGGGAGTGCCTTGAAACTGAGGAGATACGACAAAGGGGTTCTTTTTAGCGGTAAACGCGCAAACTTGTGTCTTCTGAGGATTAAACTGGACTAGATTTAGTCGCCCCCAATCCGAGACTTTGTCCAGCAAAGACTCGACTTCAGACACAAGTTTGTTCCGGTACTCGGCGACGTTTTCCCTAAATAACTCTAAACTGAGACTAGAACATAATAAAATACGCAATAAAGTACATAAAGTTATCGAAACCAAAAAGAATACATATTATATTAAGCAAATAAATAATAATTTTAAAAATATTAAAAAAAATTATAATGTTATAAATCAAATGTTAGGGAGAATGACACTGTCTATTGATGCGGCTATACTCAAGGCGTTTGATGCGCAGGGACTTACCTCCAAAACTATTGCAGATAACTTCGTAAATAGCTTTGACAGAGCGGTAAAAAGTATAATTCCGAATTGTAAAATAAAATTAATAAACAAAAATAATACTTCTAAAATCTTAGACTCCAGTATCTTATTTAGGAAAGCGACCCCCAGTAGTGTTCATAAAATTATTAAAAACTTAAACTCAAGCAAGGCGCCAGGTGCTGACAATATTGAGATTTCTGACATTAATATATTTCCACAACCATTTCTGAACTAATTAACAGTAGCATTGAAAGTGGTTTGTATCCTGATCAATTGAAAGAAGGCTGTGTCAGACCTGTGCATAAGAAAGGAAAACGTGATGACTACTTAAGTTATCGTCCAATGATATTACTTTCGTCAATAGATAAAATTGTGGAAAAATTCATAGGCGAGCAAATACACAAATTTTATACGAATAAAAATGTAATAAGTCCGTATCAGTTTGGTTTCCAATCAGGAAAAAGTACAACAGGTCTTTTATAAAAATTCACTGACGATGTCAATAGTCACCTAAATGAAAAAAGACAGGTGCTTGCCCTATTTATTGAATTCTAACGTGCTTTTGACACCATGTTACATGAACATCTTATGGACAGATTAGATAAGTGTGGCGTACGTGGTCCATTGCTTAATTGGTGCCATAATTACCTGAAGAACCGAAAATCTTTTGTGAAGATTGAAAATAGCTACAGCGAGCCGATGTTGATGACGGAAGGTACGGCACAAGGTTCGGTACTAGGTACCTTGCATTTTTTGTCTTACGTCAATGACATGGGCAGCTGTATCGTCAATTGCACGTGCTACCAGTTTGCGGACGACACTTGCCTTGTAATTGGTGATAAAATCCACAAAAGGCTTGTGAACTTTTACAGTCTGACCTAGATATCCTAACAAGGTGGTGCCATGATGCTGGGCTTGTCCTTAATGTTACTAAAACTAAGTTGTTTATAATTATATCTCCGTACCTGAAACCCACTTCAATTAAAAAAAATAGTTGCACACAATCACATCTGTCTACATAATAACAGCGCTGCTGAATGTTGCTGCCCAGAAATTGATATAGTTGATACACAAACATATCTCGGACTAGTTATTGACAGTAACTTTAATTGGAGACAGCATATTGAAGATATATGAACTAAACTAAGACAGATTCTAGCAAATATCTCTATTCTCAATAATCTCATTCCATTTAAAATAAAGTTAATGTTATATAATGCACTTGCGGAGTGCCGAACTTACAAGACATATCATGACCAGATCCATAATTTACAAGCAAGAATACTTAAAATCATAGTTCAAAATAAAATAAAAAATAAATTCCGTGATGACATCAGTGGTCTTTTCAAACACTGTAAAATTTTACCAATACATACACAAGTATTAAACATTTTATTAAAAGAACAATTTTTTAATGAATCGCTAAGAATACCGATCGAGCATTCTGTATACACTCGAGCAATTTCTAAGAACCGTCTAATTTTTTCAATGAATACGGTGAGCGAACATTGTACTTAATACCTGTGCTTATCAATCACTTGCGGTCAGAATTGGTGGATAATGTCACTAAAAATAACATTAAGTGTAAGTTTAAGGATCATTTACTTAAGTTACTATAACGTGTTTTCTTATATATTTTTTTCTCTGATTGTTTGCTTTTTTTTTTTTTACTTTTTAGAGTACCTATCTATAGTACAATATTACGCTATTATCTTAAAAAGTTGTAAACTCTCGATAGCTTAGGTATAAACCTTAGTGGTTTCTTATATGCTATCGCTATAAATATTTGTAATGCTTGTTCATGTGATAAATAAATTTAAAAAAAAATTAAGTTCAGTTTTACACACCAAAGTATGTCATGATGTTCGCTTGTTGTCGAAGAGTTACTTAACTGTGGAAACTTTATTGTTACGAGTAAATCTAAGATTAATATGTGTTATGTATTAGACTAAAATTATGTAACAAATTCAAGTTGTTTTCGCAAAATCAGAATTCCATAGTATTAGTTGTTATTAGGTAAAATACATACACATTTTTAGAAGTCAACAGAAATTCAATGATACATGATGCGCCCTTCGCAGATAAGGTCAGTGAATTGTAAAATTGATACAGCGGGTTGAATGATTTCAGGGATCGGATGGCGGAACAAATAAAAACCTTTTTTTAGCGGGAAGTAATGGTTTTTTATGATAAAATTTGCATGTATATTGCTTACACTAATTATATAAAATAAAATAATTTAATGGGCTTGAATTGCGTTTAATTTTCACTTGATTTTATTTTTAATTGGACTGCTTGGTATCCTATGATAAATCCAATCCCAAAGATACCATTGCTAGACTTGAAGATAGTGAATATCATTCTACGTAGATAGGCTATTCCTGTCTACGTAGAATGTTATTCACTATCTTCAAGTAATAATTATATTATAATCTAATCGAAATTAATAATTGAAATGAGTTAATCAAAGGTGCCTGCCTCTTTTCGCGCCAAGTATGACTCCCAGTAGATAGATATGCGTATACAGTACAGTTGAATGATATATAGGTATGACGACAAATTACTTCTGAAAAAAATATATAAGTATTTATTTTAACATTTTAGACTTTTTTAGTTGTTTACAAAAATATTTCCCCTGTATCGAAAAGTAGGCTTTTCTCCTGTGTTGAGGCGTCTTATATGCATAAATTGCACAAGAATACACATCAAGCCCTGGAAAAAAGATTTCTAGGCCATACAAATTCTTGTTCTGTTCTTTATTATAAAATATTTTTGTGTCGATTGTTTTTGTTGTTACTAAAACATAACAAAATGAAAAATGGTATGGGATATTAAAAGGTAATTTTAATCCTTTTACACATTTTAATTTGTAATGACTAAATATAAACATTAACTCATTATAAAACGTCAGAACTTTACAGAATTATTCAAATGAATTTTCGCATTGAATGAACTTTTTCACTGTAACTGAGTTCGGTATGAGGGTACGTAAGCACAGAATATATTTAATAACGGAGATTTATAGGTATATAAATAGAAATTTTTGTACTCGTACATAGGTAGATATAGGTATATAGATAGATTGCGCAGGGAGCATATATTAATATGTGAAAATATTTTCGTTACGTGAAAATTTAACTGAAGATTAAACGTAGCGTAAGGTTTAATTGATTTTTTTATAGATTTAGAGTGACAAACGAGCACACAGTCTACCTGATGAAAACTAGATGCTGACCCATAGACATCTACATCTATTCTCAATTAAGCAGCAGATGTGTTGTTACACCTGAGGACTAAAATATAATGCCACATTACCATTATAAAAACGGTATCCGGATCTCTACACCCACCATAAGAAACAAAATAAACTTATTCTCTGTCTCACGCTGGTATTCTGTGAGAACTTGGGCCTAACCCGGTCGAGCCAACGCATTAGTGCTGCAAATATGTGTAGCTAGCATTGTTGTAGCGTGGCCCTACCACATTATGATGTAGATCATAAAATAATAATAATCATCATCATTATTACAGCCCTTTACAAGTCTAATGCTAAGCATTGGGGGACACCCCAAGGAAAAATAAAATAATACATAAGTATATTTACGTGGTAGAACCATGCTGCAGTTATATTAATAGTATAATTGTAGCACGAATGGGACGACTAAACCGGGGAAGGACCACGCTCTCACAGGATACCAGCGTAAAATAGCAGCTTAATGCTGCTGTGTTTCGTCTGGTGAGTGTAGAGAACCGGAGACTCTTTTTACTGGAAAAGAGGCATTCTATCTTAGTCCTAATGGCTGACAACGTATCTGCATTTTACTTATACTTACTTATCTTCACGCACAATCCCTGACGGGGTAGCCAGAGAGAACAGATCGCCAAGTGTCACGATCCTTACATACCTCCTTCGCTTCTTTCAAATTCATTATCTTCATCATGCATGCACGTCTAAGTATCCGAGTACTTTTGACCCTACCCTCTTCGAGCAATTTGCTCACATGGTCTTCGAAAGTTAGTCTCGGTCTACCTCGACACCTTTTAATATTAACTTTCGCGCTATATATTTTCTTCACCATTCGGTCTTCACTCATTCGCTCAACGTGCCCAAACCACCGAAGCACGCCCTTATCAATTTTTGTGATAAGGTCATCTTTCAAACCTGCCATATTGCGAATCTCTTCGTTTCGCTTTCGGTCGGCCATGGTAACGCCGCACATTTTACGAAGAGATCGCATCTCCACTGCATTCAACTTACTTTTATGCTTCTTCTGGCATACCCAGGTTTCGCTGCCATATAACAAAGTCGGTACCAACACTGCGTTATGTATTGCAAGGCGTGCACTTTTCGCTACGCCTTGCCTTTTGACTAACGCAGCCAGGGCACCATTGACTTTGTTCCTGGCAGCGACACGCCTGTCCACATCTAAATCACATCTTCCATCCCGGCTAAAAGCACTCCCCAAGTATACAATTTCATTTACCTGTTCTAGACATTCCTGATTTACCCATATTTCACACTTCGTTTTCTCTTCGTCCCTTTCAAATACCAGAACCTTAGTTTTATTAGCATTCAAACGGAGACCTTTAATTTCACATTCCTCTTTCATACACGTGACTTATGCCTGCAGTTCTGCCTCTGATGGTGCAATAAGCACTGCATCATCAGCATACAGCAGACAATTTACTTTAATGTCACCCAATTTCACACTCAAACAACTATCTTTCAGCTTCTGTAAACAGCTGTCGAGATACAGTATGAACAGCCAGGAAGACATGACACAACCCTGCTTTACGCCCGTTTGGACGTTAAACATGGGTGACAGGTCATGCCCTACCCGCACACAGGCTTTACAGTCACAGTAAAGAGACTGCACAGCCCTTAGCAATTGACCATCCACACCATACCCCGGCAACAGTTCCCACATTTTCTTCCTTAAAACCTTATCAAATGCTTTCTCAAGATCCACAAAAGCACGGAAAATCTTCTGGTTAGCAGCCAGAAGCTTTTCCGTGATCATGCGGAGAGAAAACATTTGATCCGTGCATCCTCTTCCAGGTCTAAATCCGCATTGTGCCTCCCATAGAAATCTTTCCGATTTCTCTTGCATCCTACGTGTCAAAACCTTCGAGTAAACTTTACTTGCTAAACTGGTCAAACTGATCGCCCGATAGCACCCGCAGTCAAAATGTGAACCTTTACCTTTATATAAAGGCACAATGACTGCGGATCGCCAATCATCCGGGACATCCCCCGTCCGCCAGCACAAATTGCACAGCAGACGAAAGCTGTTCCAGACGCGAGGCCCACCATACTTGACCATTTCAGCACTAACTCTGTCTAGTCCCGCAGCCTTACCACATTTCAAACTTCGAATCGCACGTTCAATCTCTTTCATACTGATGACCTCAGTGTCATCGAGGTCCGGGTCTGACGTACCAGTCACGGCGTCATCCCCGGATCCCTCACTAAGATCATCACACGCATACATTTCTCTATAAAATTCGCTCCATCGCTGCATGACGTCCGATTTTTCTGAGAGGACGTCATTAGTTCTTGAAAGCACTTTGTTCATTCTTAAGGCCGTCGTACCACTTCGGGCCCTTCCAACCTCTTTCCAGAAGAGTTTGGAGTTCTCCTTAAAGTTGTGCGACAACCTTTCGTCCGCTTCCATTCTACACCTTTCACGCACTTCCTCAATCAGTGCTTTCGTGTGAACTTTCTGCAGCCTATATCTTTCTTTCATCTTCTCTCTCATATCCTTATCATTACTAGAGGCCAAGTAGTCTAACCATGCTTTCTTCTTCTTCTTTACAGCTTCTTTCACTTCATCATTCCACCATGCATCTCTTCTTTTACTACTGCCTCTTTTTATTGTTCCACACACTTCTTCCGCTGCACTTACCATTCCATCCCTAAGGTTCTGCCATGTTCTTTCTACACATTCGTTTCTGCCATCGATGGTGTCAAGCTTTTCGGCTACCCTCGCATGATATTTGTCCCTAGTATCCGCTTCCTGAAGCTTCCAACTTCGGATGCGACAGACCGACTGTGGTTCTGTTACTGCCGTCCGGTAGCGCCAACCCGCGAACTGACCCCTAAATCTAGTAATCACTAGATAGTGATCCGTTCCCAGGTCAGCACCCCTGAACACTCGCGTATCCATCACCTGTTTTCGCAGTCGGTCATCCACCAGGAACAAATCGATCATACTTCTCTCATTCTTTCGTTCTCTAGTATACATATGGATTTTCTTGTGATTAAACATAGTGTTTGTCACAAGAAGACCCTTTTACTTGCACACCGCCAGTATAAGCTTGCCAGCATCATTAACCCTTTTATCGCCAAACTTTCCAAGTACCGACTCGTACCCTGGTCGAGCGGTACCAACCCATCCATTCAAATCACCACATACAACAATTCTTTCGTTTCCCCTAGCCAAATCTAGAACTTCTATTACATTCTCCCAAAACTCCTCCAGCTCAGCCCTGGACGACGAAGCTACCGGCGCATAAACAGCCAAAAGGAATAACTTCGTCAGTCCCAATTTAGAGCGAACCCAGAGAAGTCTTGAGTTCACAACCTTATATTCAGTCATAACATCGACCAACCGAGAAGACAGCAGCACCCCCACTCCCTGGCAGGCGTTCTCGCTCTCCGGGACTCCGGACCATAGAGCTAACGCCCCGCCAGGGAGCTCTTCAGTACCACTGCCCTTCCGCTTGGTCTCCGACATACACACGACATCTAATTCTCTTTCTTTCATTATTTCGATCAACTCATTCGTCTTATCTCTCATGCCTCCTCTAACATTCCACGTGCCAACTCTGCACTCTGTCCTCCACCTTCCGCCGTGTCGCGCTGTGCGTGACGGGTGGCGGTCCCCATCGCCGCTTTGCGCGCTGCATTTCACACCAACGGGGACGAGCTGGTGTGCGTCGCCTTGGGGGGACGCCCTAACCCTCGATGGCATGGGTGCGCAGCTAGTAGAATTGCAGCCCTGAAAAGGGCTGGCAGGGGTCGCGACGAGCACGCTTCTACAATGACCCCCATCTGCATTTTAATTCGCAAAAAAAGATAGATGTAGATGTCTATGGGCCACAGTAACCATCAGGTGGACTGTGCTCGTTTGTCACCCTTATTCTATAAAAAAATGTACGAGTACTCGTATATCATATGTGCTAATCAGTAAAAATGCATTTTATAACATCGACCGACTGAAATGCATGTATTATTACAAAAGTATAACCTTCATCGCTATATAACATTGCCAATTTTTTAATAGTGAAAAGTATCTCACGGTGTTCAATGTACGTCATATTGGTAATATAGCACCATTTATTAAAACCTATAAAAAGCAACAGCTCAAGACCTCCCCCATAGATTGCCTCATAGGGAGAATATTTGCCTACGCTTGGTAAGTAAGTTGAGAACCGCAGTTGTTTATTCATTATTTTGAGTTATTATCACGAAGATAATGCTGCCCATCCCCTTTTTTATTTCCTTCTGTCGCATCTTACAAAACCCACGGGAACAGTAGAATCTGTTACGCCTCCACTTCACGGCGAATTTAATATACGAGTATATACAAGTTACATTCATACAAGTTGCGGTGAATAAAATTAAAACCACATGAGTAAATAAACGGAACAGAGACAAAGCTTCCTAAGAACGTGCAAAATTGTTACCTATTTTAGTAGGGTTGTCGAAATAGGTGAAGACAAATTAAACAAAACAATATCTCTCACATTATTGCTTTGTCACGGAAGTTACGGTACACAAAATTTTAACTCAATCAGACATCGCAAAGTGGTTCAAATCTTACTTGCAATATGTGAACTTAACCCACATACCTACTACATACAAACCCAACCACAAAAGCTTGTAGTAACAATAAAAAGGAAAACACATCGTGTAGTACCCTCTTCCTATTAAAAAAGATCATACAATTAAATTAAGGTACTTACTACTAGTTGGGATAGTTAAAGTATAATATATTTTTATTTTTCCTAATATTATTCATACAAAATCCCAGACAAGATAGAGTCACCAGAGGAGGCCAATGAGGCGATTGGTGCCCTATCAGCCCACGTCACCTCTACAGTTAAAGAATACTCTCGTAAGGTTCGTATGTCGAGCGATCGATACATGAAGCTTCCGAGTGATATTCGACAGCTGAAAAGAGCAGCCCTAAGACAATACGATCACTACCTTATATAGACAACAAATTTAGACTGCGCAACCTCCAAAACGAAGTGAAACAGCGCCTTAAAGAGTTTAGATAATCATATCTAAGATGATGATAAGTGGGATAACCCTCTGGAGGATATCGAGCCATCTCAAAATGCCTTCTCGCAGTTGACCCACGCTCTGAAAGCAGAAGAATCATCAATTATGCCGCCTCTCATTAGGCGAGGAAACCGGTCTCGCCTTAGACGACTCTGAAAAGAACGAGTGCCTCGTGGACAGTTTAGACAGTCAGTGTACTACCTCTAGCAATCCTATAGACCCCGCTCACCTGGCAGAGGTTAAAGCGGAGGTCAAGCGTGAGTCTGCACTACCACCTGCGGATGAACCTTTGTTCTCGACGCCTCGGCAGTCTTGAAGGTTCGGACCTGTCCATCCTTTGGCTACGCGTAAACAGCGACGACCATCCGCGCGTCTACGGGTGCCTCTATAGGTCCCATAGCGGTAACTCCGAAACAGACTGAGCTAAGAGAGTGTAGTGACGGGAGGGAACTCCACCGACACCTACGGAGTCTACAAAGCCCAAGCGCAGAATCGTGTGTAATGTAATCTCGGTAATTCTACGAATCTCACTCTCGTTACTATGCCAGTTAGGGTGTTCTACTAGTGTAGGCAAGTAAGATAGTGCTGAGAGGCTGCCCTGTGTAGTTACATTGAGATGGGTAGTTTTGCCGTTCGTTTGCATACTTTGGTGTCATCATGTAATTGGGCCCTTCACGTTACATCGGTGTGTGATTGTAACGGGAATATGTTACGGTTGCTTGAACTGTATTTCTCTATACTGAATGTATGGTGTAATTCACTGTTTCGTTGGTGATAATGATCGTTTGCGTAAGTAGGAGAGTAAGCTGAGCATCCTCACTCAAACCTTTATTATCCTAAACAACTAGCCTCCAGAATGGTGTCTGATGGTAAGGAGTATTTGTTACCTAGTATATATATAAAGGAACACTTATTTAAATAATTTTGATGCTAGTTTCTAACAATAACACTTTACCAGAGATTCAACGAAACGTTTGCGATTTTGGAGTATACAGTTCAGAAAAGATATTTTGTAATTTATTTCTTACCTTTTTCCTTATCTCGTCCACTTTCCCACTTAATTAGGTCAAATTATTGCATCGTTGATGATCTTTTGTTCGTGATTAAATAAAATATTTCATCGTTCACCTTGTTTTCCTTAAATTTTGAAAGACATCATAAATATCTACGAGTACCAATTTACACCAACTTGTTTTTATGTATTTTTCAAATTTTTGGATTTTGTCATTCTTTGTTGTTTTGTTATTTTTAATTTGTTTTATTTTCACTTATATATCATAAATATAACTTACACTGCAGCAATATGGTTATTGTTACTTAGCTTTAGATAAGATTAAAATGTAATATTTTATTATTTTTACTAGTTTTTATTGACATAATGTTGCATTTCTTTAGTTGGAGATACTTAAGAAATTAATAAATAAAATAAATATATTTATATGTACAGGTATAAATATTGTATAGGTATAAATATTGAAATATCTGAAGTTAGAGCTTAGTAGGAATTGTTACAGTTGTAAATAAAGTGTTTTATAAATTTTCCTATGGAAATAAACAAAACAACAATATGTAACAGATAAAAGTAAAAACCTCCACTGAATTTATTTAAAGATAGCAAGAAGTAATAAATACTACCAATTTACACAAATATTTTCTTATGTATAATATATAGGCATTGTGTGGTTTATGTATTATTACATAAAGAAGATAAAGTTCGGATGTTTTTCGACATTATTAATTCTAGCCTTGTACACCTCTAATTTTTATTTAACTGCGTATATCAATATTTATAATTATAGGTTGTTGTTGCTAGATATAGATTACAGAGTTTTCAAGAATGTGTCTACTGCACAGTATAAATTGAATGGTTTGTCTACCACCCATCACGCTGCGTGGGTGGTATAAGGGATTGTAGTGGACTGTATGAATTTACTATTGCAAGTGGACTGTATGACTGACTGATTGACTGAGGTATACTACGCTAGGGGACTGCTCAAAGAAAAGATGGTACTGTAGAACTATACTGTATTAAACTATTTACGGGACGGGGCGGCGGCCTCCTTCGCCGTCCGTAACAGGTGGTTTTTTTTATGGTTTCAATAGGATACCAGATTTATATTGATATGTTGTAAAGCCGTAATTGTATTATTTCATCTGTTATATGTAAATAATAAAATAAAACAAAATAAAATAGTGACATAGGCGGTGAACGTTTTCAACTAGATATACCGTCATTTCTTAGTCGTCAGAGCCTTTTCCTTGGTCGGAAATAGTGCGCCATTCTGCATTAACCGTTCTTTGTCCCTCAAGAGGAATAGTCGTAACATGGCCGGTTTTGGAGACAAACGTGGCCACCATTTTTTTTGCAACACTCCGTGAACGAACAATTTTTGTTAGCTTTAACTCATTTTCGAACACCCAAACTCGTGACTGATTTTTTGTTTCCGGTTCGTACGCGTATATCCAGGATTCGTCACCTGATACGATATTGTATACAGCATTTGAGGATCCTGCGTGGAATCTTTCGAGAGTTCTGACGCACCAAGTAACGCGAGCCGCTTTTTGCTCTTCACAGAGCGAATGCGGTATCCATCGGGAAAACAACTTTTTTACACCTAATTGTTCATGCAAGATTATTTGTATTCGACTCATGCCAATGTCTAAAGTTGCCTAAATTTCGCGGTATGTCACATGTCGATCTTCCTCAATCAGCTTACACATAGCATCGACGTTTTCTTGGGTGACTGCAGTTTTTGGACGACCTTGACGGGGATCATCACTGAGCTTGATACGTCCACGTGAGCAAACCAGCAATAAATTGTGGTTTTGGATGAGGCTTCATCACCAAATACAGAAATCATCCGTTCAACACACTGTTTTTGTGTTAAACCACTTCGAAAGTCATAATAAATCATCGCTCTTGAATTTTCTCGAGTAAATTCCATTTTCTCAATGACTAAACAAGTTTGACAAAACCTTGTGACAAGACCGAGAATCTTTTTTTTAAATAAATAAATGGTACTCAATTTTAAAAAACCAAGGACTTTTCAATTAAAAAGATTTTAACATGACAGGAAAAGTGGAAATATTCCATTCCCGATACTTTTAGTGCAGCCTATGTACCAGCCTTGTAGATATATTCTTACATTACAACCTAACAAAATTCTACTGCTAAACATAATTTTCTACAATATTTTGCCTCATATATTTTCCACAGCTGGCACACTTGGCAAGCGGGTTGGCAACCGCAGTATAAAACATTATTTTCAGTAGTTATTAGGAAGATACTGCTGCCTATCTTCTGTTTCTTTTCTCACCCACAGGATGATATAGGATAGTGTATTCCCTTACGCCGCAATCACTATACGACTAATACATGTGTACAAATGTAATGTGCATGCGTATTCATACATTCAAAGTTCGTTTCATTTAAATTTAATTTAAAATAATTTGTAATGAAAAGTTCTTTATAGTAATTATACTTTGTAATAATTGGTGAAAAATTTGTATTGTTTTTTATTTTAACATTAATACATTTAATACATTTGCATGCCTAGTCTAGAGTTGAACATATTTTTACTATTTACAAGTTAAGTAATCAGTAGTAAATAGTACGATAACAGAAAAATCCGTACTTAAAAATTGATTTTAATGATATTTTTAACAAAGCTTTGATATTACTGAAAGATAAACGCTTAGCGATATTCATCCAAACCCTAATACAACTTGGGAGTTCGAATTCTATTTGATGCTATAAACAGTTAATTACTTAGAATATGTATACATGTTTTACAAATATATGTATCTGCTTTGATTTGAAGTTTTGATCCCTGTATCCCCCTTTTTCAAGCTGTAGTTTGATAAGACTGAATTAAGTGTTTTTCTTTTTTCTATAAATCGAGCTTTGTGCAATGTAGCCTAGCCTATGTTTCATTATTCGTGCTTATTAATAATGTAGGTGTTTAGGCCAAATATAGGCATCGCCAATCGGCCAATCGCGTTCGATTTAGTGCATCGCCTGATGGTGTGAGGTGACGTGCGGTCGCCGGGGGAGGGGGGGGCAGCGGTATGCAGCTTCCCGGCGTTCGGCTCTCGTGGGCGAGGCACAGTAGCTTAAGAGCAGCGGTGCGATCGATTAACGTATTTGGTGATAACCGCTGCAGCGGTTTCGCGCGACCAGTTTTGGTTTTGGTATAGATTTTAAGTATTTGTGCGCGTTTAATTCGCTATTGAATTTGTGGTTTCGTGAAGACCGCCTCGGATTAGTTTGTCTAAGTTGTACGTTCGTGACAAGAGGCTTGTATTGAATTTGAGTCATTAGAGTAATTTCGTTGCAATTGTACCGTCGCGTTAAGAGCCTTTTGTGTGTTGACTCTGTAGTGAGTTTGCTTGTCAGCTAGGTGGATTTTGAATTCTTAATGCGGGCGCAGTATTTAATATCGAACGAAGGAATTTAGTTTGTTGTTTGTAACGCTGAACTTTGTGGCTCGAGAAGAGATCGCGTTAGTTCCCTATTTGTAATTTGGTAATAATTGAATCCGGAACATTGAATATTGAACTTTGAACTACTGTTCGTTACTTGTGTCGGGTGTCACATGTTTGATTTTACGATGAACGTTGAATTAGTTGAGTTTGAAGTTAGTTAAATGTACAATAAAGTGGATAGACTGAAATAGTGAAATGAAGAAAGAAGTGTCAATTGGTGACGCCTGCTGGAGTGATGCAGCATTGTGGGGCAGCATGGGACCAGGCCGCTGCCCGATCACCTCAATTAGGTCAGGTCACATAAATAAACACTACTACACACCACTTAATGCACCTACACCTACCTACGGCCTGACCGAGCCTTGGGGTGGTCTTAGCTGCGGATCCAGGTTCGTACTATTTGTTTACCTAGCCTTATATTTGTTGCGTAGAATGATAAGTCTCCATAGGCCGTTGGGCCCCACCCTTAGCTGTTCGTCGAATCTACAGCTGTATGGGCCCCTGTATGGTCGACTTTTGTTGGGGCAGCTAAGGGCGTGTACATTTTTTGGTAGCAGAGCGTGGTTGATTGTTTCTACAATCACGCCCAGCCGTAATACGTAATAATAAAAATATTTTCATTGTTGTTTGCTTCCTTTGTTTGTTAACGGATATGTGGGTAGATTAACCACGCCCGTTAGGTTGCGCAAGCAGGAGTTTATTAGGGCTAGGTACGCGTCGGGTAGGTAGATGGTTGTTATCACGTAATCGGATAATTATCGTTGTCGTATAATTATGGTAGATTAATTGTCGAAGGGTCGGTTGTCTGAGCTAGGCATTTTTGCTGATCGATTGTGGTGTGCACCTTTATTTGTAGTGTAATTTGTATTTAATTTAATAAATAGTAATTTGCATTTATGTAATATGTATTTTTGCATAACTTGTATTAAAAATATGCCACAAAACATTGTTTGTCTTTACTTGGAACATAATGATGATTATATTATTGTAATATATTAATTAATATATCAAAATTACAACACTCATTAAAAACAAAAGGAACACCTATTTTTTGACTCGGAGAACTCGATAATATCTATTGGCGTTCTATAATATGAAAAAGAAAGTTTGATTACATTTTCGTACACCATTATATTATAGTTTTATAATTAATGTAATATGCTTAACGTAGCTCTAGGCTTTTAAAAAATCACAAATTAAAAATGATCATGTAAATTCTTCATGAATTGAAATTAATATTTTTTATCAAAACCGGCATCAGTTACCAAAGGACTTCTTGTAAAATCAAACTGATTTTATTGAGCGATTTATTAAAAGTAAAAAAAAAACTTATAATATAAAATAAAGTTAGACATTTTATAAACACAATATCTTTCTAAAACCAATTTTTTTGTACTCTTATAACAGTTTTTCAAATCGTAATGCGTTAAATTTATTTATTAAAACCCTGTTGTAAAAAGTAGTTTAAAGCTATTGTCGATCTTTGTCAAATTTAATTGAAATAGCCATTCAGCGAGGAAACACAGGAAGCGTTCTTGGCGCGATGCCACGGATAGTAGGACTGTAGGATAATTTAAATTTTTAGGTTTAGTTTTTCTCCATGATGCAATTAGATAATTTTTTCTACCAAAAGTTACTATTTCACCATTATTTAAAATATCTAATATATTTATTTCATTACAGTTAGTATTTATGTTTAATGAAAATCAGTTCATAAATTTAATGACAACCCACTTTCTATTTCCTTAGCGTAGGGATTTCAGCAATCAATTAATATTTGATTTTCTTCCACTTCATAGATTGACTTAAAAGTTGGCACACTTTCCATTTCCGGTGACGCTGCAATATGGTGATTATAACCTGAAGATGCGACTGAGATTATCACCAAATAGAGATTGAGTAACAGTAGCTTAATGATTATGGGTACGATAGTTAGTAAAACTTAAAAGTACGAATCTACTAGTAACCAAAGCATTTTAAGCTTAACTGGAGCAGTTAACGATAATATTAGAAGTGTTAATAGCATAGATGTGTATACTTTAAAAAAAGATTACACAACTCCACGTTAGCTTTTACTTAACTATAGAAAAAAATTCTAATGACTTTGTTGTGAAAACAAACGTAAGCAAGTTTGTTTTCACAACGAAGTCATTACAATAATTCTTCCGAAGCAAGCACCTACCGAAAACTAAAGGATACCTACAGCAATAACAAGCGTTGTAGAGAAAAACTTTCAAGTTGAAACAGCCTATATTAGAAAAACATTAAAAAAAATAATAGTCTATAGATAGTTTCACTTAATTTTTTTATATATACTGATGACAAAAAAAATTCTCTCGAACCAACTCTTGTGAGAATTGCAACTTGTTACAGAAAAACCTTCATTACCTTATCTTACGTGGTAGAGCGATGCGGCAGCTATATTAATATTATAGTATATTGTAGTGGTGCGACTTTCCTAGTGCAAATCAGTTTGATTAAAACTTAAACTGTGTTGGGAGTAGGAGTGCTGGGATTAGTGGTGACGGGCATTGTGCACTTCAAACTAGGTAAGACACATCATTTTATTTTATCGAGCGGATGTACGCGAGGCAATTTTACCAAATTTAGTATACAGAAAAATAAAAAGCACACCTAAATTATAAATTTTGTAAATCTGCAAATAAATATCGAAACAACGTGTTTGATTTGGCATTTTTTTTGATAAATGATTGATTAGAGTTTCCGAAGTTGCTTGAGAACATCGCACTTTGCGTGTCTACCCGCCGCACGTTATTTCTCGAACTACGCGACCTTAGACCATAGTATGTTAGTTTAGTGTGTAGGTACATTGATTTCAGACATTCTGAAATTAATATCTAATTAGACCTCTACCCATTTCTAAGAAAAAGAGCTCTTACCGAGGGATAGACAGATGGAAGACAGTGATCCTATACTTTCCGATTATTCCTTTTGAGGTATGGAATTCTAAAAAGACAAAAATATATAATTCAATAAGAAGGAAGGAAGAAAGAAATAAATGCATTTATTTCAGTTCCAGCAAAAAGACGAAGTATTTACCAACATCATAAATTAAAGAAAATACACTTTAAAAAACCTTGTGTTGCAGCATGAACTGCAAGTGATAGCACTGGTTTTCAGTCCGACCCATACCCATAAAAATACCTATAGTCAATTCCCGCCATAAACGTTTATTATCACAAGTTCATTCAACTGGATTTAGACAATACCCAAAGTGCCATTCGCAGTTGCGAATTTCGAGTTCAACTCCGTAGTTAAAAATAAAAAGGATTTATTGGTAATTTACACAATTTGTGATCTGTTAATAGGATGATATTAATTGCAAATCAATTTGATTAAAACTAATAGATTATATGACTATTCATCGCCATTATAAAGGTAAATAAAAATAACGAAAATAAACGTGTTCTGCATATTTACATAATATATTCGATTTCTATATTGAAGTCAATAGTCTACAAATTAATTCAATATTGATGTCAATGGGAATTAGAATCGAACAAGGTTGTTCGAACAAAGGCGTATATGACTTGTCTGTTCGATAAGTGAAATAATTATGGATCAGTAAACTTTTTTTTATACCAATATGTCAATACATTTTCATGTGTGGGCAAAAGTGGCTCATTCAAAAAACCAATTAAAGAGTTTTTAACTGATTTTGTGCATCTGTTGGCTCTTTGACGTTCCCTATATCGCCTTTCAAAGAAAGTATCTATTTTGCTTCGTGATGTGTGTGGCTGTGGATCTTCCTAGATTTGCTTGGTTTGGATCATTTTGATTTTCTAACTGTCCCTCAAATTGCAACTGTAAGTTTTTTAATCTTTTGTATGTATATGTTACTGTAAAAGCCCGAATTTTGGTGAATCTTAGGTTTTACTTTTAAATCCGAGGATTTACCAACATGAGCTGGTAAATGTAAGGATTGATATAAAATGCGACGATTTTTCGCACTCTTACCGTTAGAGTTTGGTACATCCTAGGTTTAAACAAAGTCTATCAGTAAGTGTTGTTTTTGGAACTGAAACAATATATTTATATAAGTAGAAAGTATTTATTAAGCATTGAATCATCTTGCCTACATAATTCTAAAACATTTTTATGGTGATTTTTGAATGTAGAATATAGAAAAATAAAGAGGCTGGGCTTTCTATTGACATCCGTCGGGTTGGAGGTTGATATTTTTTTACATTATTATAAGCACACACGAAAAGTTTCAACATGCTGAAAAGCGTATTTTTTGTGAAAAAAAATATTGAAAATCATATATTTTTACAATATTTATGTCAATTCCTACCGTAAAACTGACGCTATTTTGTATTGTCATTGTCATCGTCAGTAGGGATGTCGATTCTTTCCGAATATGTTTTCAAAGAATTAATTAAAGCTTATACAATATGTGTATAAAATTGATTAATAAATTATGTCAAAGAACCGAATTGATTGACCCCGACTCCACCTGGTACGAGTCTGTCCTACCCGTAGAGTGTTTTTATAGAGCCGGAGGCGCGTAGGGGGAGCAGCCTCCGCCTGCTGTAAGAAATCGTAGGCATCGGACGAGCAAGCCGAAGCTGCGCAGGCGAGGAGGGATGCCTGCGATTTGTTACGCAAAGGCGTAAAGGCTGCTCTTCCCGCAGCGCCGGAGACGTTGGAGTCTCAAAATAAAGACAGAGGGTGACACAGGTAGCGGAGAGGGCTACACACTCTTTGCAAGAACCATAATGCGCCGAATACGTCTAGACATGACTATATTTGTATATTTACCGATCTTAGAGGTTAAAACTAAGATTGACTGAGTGAATGCTTGTAATTGTAAAAATGTCATTTGTAAAAAGATTTATCTCTCTCTCCTTCATACATATCATCAAATACACTGCAAAACACTGTTAATTTGTTCTAACTCTGCTACACATTTTATTCCACGCAATATAAAAATCTCTAAACTTAAATTTTTATCCTTGCAGTCGTTTGATTTTTGATTCATCATCAATTAAAGTTGGATGATGCTTTTTAGAAAAGTCTTTTAAGCTTATTAATCTATCTAACTTTTTGACGGTAGAGTCCCATCGAGTTGGACAATCTAGGACTGCCTGAAGTAATTGGTTTCGCTTTAACTCCAGTGATACATTAGGTGTACGTAGAGTTCTCACTGCATGACGACATAAATCTAAAAGAGGTTCAAATTCCTTGCAGGCATCTCTTACTGCGAGCTGCAAAATGTGTGCAGCACAACGTATGGCTGTCATCATTGATTGTGCTATATTTCACCTTTCGAATATAATAGTTTCCACCAGGTCACAAACTTCCTGGTCGTCTTCCTGAATAACATCAATTTCTGATTCTTCAGTGTCCTCAGTGCTGTTTAAATCCTCAATGGAATTTTGTATTTCTTCTTTAATCCGACGAGACATTGTCAGCATATTAGCTCCGTTGTACGAGGTGATGGAGTAAAGTTGCTGAGATTCAATTCCATAACGGCTTAAAATCATTAACACTGTGTATTTCAGAAATATCGTTGTATTTCGTTCGTGTAGCTCCATAACACATGAATTACGCAGGTGAAGCTTATCTTTTAAAATGAACGGCAAATTATTCCAAGAAATCTTCGTGATTCTACGGAAGCCACATAGATTTTTAGATATACCAGTTTGTTTTTAATTCTTCGTGGATTTTCTTTCAGATATCGTAAGCTTTGCTCTCAATACATGATTTTATTATACTCATATTAAGTTACAATTTGGTATCATCGCAATCAAAATTTGAAATGCCTCATCTTCTAATAAAGACAACGACTTGCCATGAATTGCTACTAAATTTATGAAGCAGTATTTAAGAACTTCACTTTGTTTGGCAGGAGAATCAACATCTTTGTCAGGAGAAGTTCTAGCTATGATTTTATTGCATTCGACATGGTGCTGCGTAAAAAAGTGCCGCAATAAATTTCCAGCGTGATGGCCCTGTAACAAATAGATTTTGTTCGTTGATAACTAATAAATAAATCCAATAATCACACAAATTAACTTACTCGCACACAACCCAAGCATCTTGTATATATGTACTTTGGGTACTACACAACTTATAAACAAACCTAAATCATCATCATCATCGTTACAGCCTTTCACAAGTCCACTGCTGAACATAGGCCTCCCCCAGGGAATGCCACAAAGCACGGTCCTAAGCCACCTGCTTCCATCGGCTTCCTGCATGTCTTACCAGATCGTCACTCCATCTCGTGGTGGGTCGCCCTACACTTCGCCTGCCGGTACGAGGCTGCCACTCGAGAACCTTTTTTCCCCATAGGTTGTCGGTTCTTCAAGCTATATGGCCGGCCCACTGCCACTTCAGCTTATTAATCCGTTGCCCTATGTCGGTTACTCTAGTTCTACTGCGGATGTCCTCATTTCTAAGCTTATCACGCAGAGAAACCCCGAACATAGCCCTTTTCATAGCTCGCTGAGCGATCTTAAGCTTCCTCATACGGTCAGCAGTAAAGGACCACGTTTCAGATCCGTAAGTCATCACTGGCAACACGCACTGGTTGTACAATTTCGTTTAAGGTTTTGAGGTATGTCTAACGAGAAGATATTTCGCAGTTTACCGAACGCTGCCCAGCCGAGTTGAATCCGTCGATTGACCTCTCGGTCGAAGTTGGACTTACCTAGTCGGACTATTTGTCCCAGGTAAACATACTCGTCAACAACTTCGAGCTTAGCGCTCGCAACAACTACCGGCATAGGTGTGACAAGGACGATAAACATGATTTTTGTTTTGTCCATGTTCATCTTGAGACCTATCCGTTGGGAGACACTATTGAGGTCATTTGGCATAGGGATTAGGTCCTCCAGTGACTCTGCCATAAGGACTATATCGTCGGCAAATCGAAAGTGAGTGATTTACTCGCCATTGATGTTAATACCGCATCCTTTCCTTTAGTTTCGGGGATATAACGTCACCCTGTCTTACACGTCTCTGCAATTGGATAGGTTTCGTACTCTGAGTCTGTACTCAGACAGCCATCCTAGCTCTACTGTACAAACACTTCAGCACTTCGATATACCGACAGTCAACTTAGAACCACTGAAGGGACTGCAACACCGCCTAAAATTTCGACGGAATCAAAGGCTTTCTCATAGTCCACATATGCAAGGTAAAGTGGCAGATTGTACTCGTTTCTCGTCTGTACAATTTGCCGAAAGGTGTGTATGTGGTCTATGGTACTAAAGACTTTTCGGAACTTTTTGGACTTTTTGGAACAGAGCACGTGGGAGACGGAGCGCTGACCTCATTAGACGAGACCTCTCCAACTTAACGTTTAGGTTCAGTGTGCCTCTAAACATTCGGTGATCGCTACCAGTTTTCACCCTCGCGATCACGGAGGCATCACTGAACAGTTGTCGTCTGGTCGTCATAATGAAGTCCATCTCATTTTTTGTCGAACCGTCGGGGCTTGACCCTGGTCCACTTCCTGTGGGGCCGCTTCTGGAAGAAAGAGTTCATCATAAATTGTCCCTTATTGTCCATGAAATTGGCCAGCTGCTGGCCCCTTGGATTCCGTTGCCCTATTCCAAATTTTCCTACTTTCAGCTCACCATTCTCTCTTGTGCCTAGTTTTGCATTGAAGTCTCCCATTAACACCGTTTATTGGGTTTTGGAGGAATGCATGGCTCTAGAGATATTCTCATACATTTCCTCCACCTCCTGATCGGGGCGTGCCAAGATTGGTGCGTAATCCTGTATGACCTTCAGCAAATACCGTTTGGTGATTCTGAGTTTAAGGTACGCAACCCTCGTCGACACACTCTCAATCTTTACAACGTTGTTAACGAGAGACTTGTGGACGATAAATCCGACAGGTCCTTGGGACAGATGGTCACCCTCCCGGTGATAGAACAAGTTGCCAGATTCGAGGATTACCGTGTCCCCCCTTCTCTTCGGACCTCGGATAATCCTATAATATGCCAGCGTAACTTGTCTATCTCTTCTTCCAGCTACACGATTTTCTCGTCAGTACCCCAGGGTGCGTGCGTTGTATGTTGCCATGTCGAGTCATTTTAGGTGGCAACCGAACCTCTACCGGAGATTCTTAGCACCCCCTGCCCCGCCGTTACCACGGATGCCACCGTAGCCAGGAATAGCGGGGCCGCCGGGGACTGGGGGCCGTCTCTTTGTTACTCTCATCATGGGGGGGGGGGGTATTTGCCATAGTTGCCACGCTTGGCGAGCGAGTTGGCAAGCGCAGTTTTTTATTGTATTTTTGCTGTTATCAGGAAGATGCTGCTGCCCATCTCCTGCCTGTTTCCCTTTGTCGCCTTTTACGACACCCACGGGAAGATATGGGGTAGTGTATATTCTTAACCGCCACTACACTGCAGAACGGGAAACTTATATAGTTTTTTTCAATTGCCATACATACACTTATAATAAATACTTCTATATTCTTAAACATATTTGTACGGTATACAGATACACATACGTTTAAGCGCACACATAGATCCTCGGCATACGCTTATGTAAATGCAAACGTGCACACGCGCTCACGTGCAGACTCGCACACATATACAATATACGCAAACATGTATACGCCCACATACACGCACACACACACACTCATACACATACCGTGAGAGACATTGCACACCCAGGCACATATTTGGTTAGTTCACTAGTGTAACGAACCCCCCCCCCCATCTTTCTTCTTTTCTCTACTATATATCCACTTATACTTGTATTTCTTTAGAATCTATATCTGTAAGATATATAAATATATCTAATTTACGTGACCAGTATATCTTGATCTTTCTAAAGGTTTAAATATAGGCCGTTTAATAAATTTATGGCGTGATCGTCTTAGTTAGGACCCTTTTTTACGTTGTGTTTGTATAGTAACTTAGTTCTTTTAGGTGTATCTTGGAAGAATGAATATTCACGAGAGCAATCGAAAGCTGTTGATAGAGTCTTATAAGCTAAAGAACCCCGTTCACGAAGACGGAGCTCAAAAAGTTTAAGAACAATAAATTGTCCCTATTCCACTTGTATCTGGTTCACAACAGTCACTTCCTTATTAATTAATCCCTTCCCGCTTGGAAAAGGCTCACAATATTTATATCAAATATCAGTTACAAGGGCTTCGCTCTCCCACATTTTAAAAAAAATGTGGAGGAGGTACACGGCCCCACACACGCCGCGCACGGTGAGCGCCAACCATTTTAATGCGCTCCCCCCGAAGGGTACGCAAAGTTGGGAACTGGACCGTAGTCCACAGCAAAATAACTGGCGAACCAGTAAAAGAGGACTTGGCCCCTTGATAGTGCGTAAGCACAAACATCGACCGAAGTCGCGCATGTCAATGCGTGTAAACGCCATACAGAATACGATCAAATCCAGCCACAGTGAAATGTACGTCACACGGGTTAGGCAACAATCGGCACACTGACCATAAAAAGCCCTCCGTGAGCGCCACCACCTGCCAGACCACCGTTTCTGCAGACGTGATGTAAGTGTAAGGCATCACCACCAATTGAATGGTCAGCACGGCCAATTGGCCGCAGAGCGTGTCATGAGTCTACCGCTCACCTCAAGGTAATGGGGTCCCACGTTGCGCGGCTTTCGGCCGCAGCCTTGAGAGCCTCCTCAGATTCTCCCTCCAGCTACCACCCGCATGAGGTCGACACATATGCTCCACCAACCAATACAATTGCAGATATAGCCAATAGGCAGTTATAAGATAATAGTAATAATTCGCCATCAGAAAGGGTTTGTGTCACTGACGTTGAGTATATGCATTTTTCGATCATGTTTGTCTCACCCACCAACAAGTTGCCTTCAATCTCTCAAAGGTGGGAACTTTATAGAGATATATTATTAAGTTGTTATATAAAACATCATGGAGGGCAGACAGTCTGCAGCCCCGCAATGAAGGGACCCGACTTGGGCAAAGCTACTTAGGTTGTGAGTCAAATCAAGACGCAGAGAGCGCCATTGAGAATAGCGACCCGCCAAACAACCATCGTAGAGACGCAATGCTACAGAATGCAACAAGCATCAATACGACTATCGTCGGGCTTACACCATCCCAAGGTCCCCCATACAGTCCCAGCAGACATCACCACCCGCATACCTCCATCGACCAGAACCACAAGATGCATCGAATCAGGTGCAGTACACCCGCAGATCCATCACAAGACGCAATACTGCAAGTAGCAGTAAGCATCAATGCAACTATCATACGGATGGCGCCCCCTCACAACCCACCCACATGTTCCCTATCGACTTTGGTAACAAAATTTGATAATGTTGTTAACTAAAAATACCACCAACGTATCATAGTAGCACGGTACTAAGACGTCAGTAGCCAATACTCCACGTATCATAGCGCTATTGCACTAAGACATGAAGTTGAGTATGCTTGCTGCACTTAAAAGTACTACCAAACACACTCACCCTAATCCGAAAGAGCCGACGTATCATAACGCTATGCGCTAAGACGCCGCCCACAACCGGTAGGGGTGTGCGATGTCCACGGGCAAGTCGTATTGCTACAACAAACCCGCTTACTACCGGCACTAAGATTAATGTCTAGGACACATCGGTTAGTGAGCTTTTACATATTTGAGACCTTCCACATATTTGCTTTATTTCATAGAACCATACTACTGTATGTCTTATTCATATGGGACTTCAAGTCATAACTCTGCTATCATAATGCTTATGCATCATAGAGACCTTCTATATTAATGCTTTGGTTCGTCAGACCTTACTATGTTAAGTCCCTAATATAGGACTAGTCATTGTGCAACCTTAGTACTAGCAATCGGTCAGCCGACCACCCCATATATATGTACAACCTTGGGTATGTGTCTCCGACAACGCCCCAATATAAGGGAACATTACAAGAACACGTTCATTAACTTAGAAATTTTCCAATTATTACACGAACACCTTCATCAACTTAGAAAAATTTTAATCCATTTTTTCTATTATGTTACAAATGTTATTTATCTTTGTTATTGCAATATAATCGCCTTGTATTCATATGATTTGATATATTTTGAACATTTTAAGCAGGTTTTTAATAAATTTAGAGATTTTTAGAGACATTTTATGCGTTTACTAATATATATAATATTCAATATTCCAAATGGATATTTTTGAACTTTATGCTTATTATTTGCATTTAATTGTTTAAATTATAATTTCTATGACATTTTTAAATGTCTGTATAATTAATTTAATTATTATTTATTAATAATAATTATGAGGCGTCACACTAGCATTAGAAAAGGTTCTTCATTCAACTGTGTAACTAAAATATTTTCAGTTTCATCAACATCCATTCCGCCAAATCGACTTAAGATAGAATAAGTACTATTGCATTTAATAGTAGTATTAATCAAGCTTTCTTATCAAGAACGTAAACTTTGCTGAGCTCGCACACTAGCGCCACAAACGACATAAAATATCACAACCAGCTAGCTAACGGATGCAATAATTCCAATTTTCTCTCTCAAATGTCTCAAACATGATGGTATTTTTACATTTCATACCGAACATTTTAAATATTATGGTTTTATCAATTTTCAAAGATTTTGTTTTTATATATAACCATATTGTTATAGTGGCTCTAAAAACGCTAGCATATAGTTATAACCATATGGTTATAGTGGAACAAAAACGATAGCACAAAAATACTTCATTCCTGATTGAGATATTTTGAAAGTTGGTATTATTGTCCGCGTTAACGGTCTTAATCATAAACTAATAAGAAATACTTATAGAATAATTAAGCTATGGAATATTGTATTAAGTTTTCTTTTCTTTAGCTGTATTTTTAACTGCACTTAGGTAATATTATTTTATGTTAATAAAAACAAGTATATATTTGTTCCATAAAAAACCATACATTTTATATAAAACACCAGCATCATCTTTTCAGTCATTCATTATTATCTGAATTCAATAAAATTAACGATGCCGATACCCAATGTAGTTAAGCTAATGTGCTTTTGACCCTCATGTAGACTAAAGTTTACAATCTACAACAACACAACTAGGTAAGTACATTAAAAAATACACGTATTTCTTGCCGACATCCTTCCAACTGACATTTAGTTTTTCGAGTTTCATCGCTATAAGTGTAATAAGAATTAATAATATTTTTCCTTTTACGTCCCATTTCGAAGCCACCCCAGTCACAATACAACTCACAAAAAATCAATCGGTCCGCTAAATAAAAAAAAAACTTGTACTTATTTGCTGACATATAAAAAAATACTTTATATCAGAAATTTAAACATATTAACTTAATTATTGGTATAATTATTTAACACTCAAAAAACAAGCTATTCATTGAAATGTTTTCGTTCCCTTTGCTACTTATTTAAATATACATAAATTGACCACCGTCAGGGGCCAAACGAAGATGCGACTCACCTAATGGTATCTAAGTGTCGACCGCCGCCCATGAACACCAGAGGAATCGTATTTGCGTTACCGGCCTGTTAAAAATAGTAGATAGGCTCTTTTTTGATGGTCCGTAAGTTATATCGGTCCGGAAAAATTGCTGTTGTTAGTCGATTCCACAGGGAAACCGTGCGAGGAAGAAAATTTCTTGTAAATTGCAAAGTGGTGGACCGCCAATCATCCAGATGGTATGGATAGTATCGCGAGTTTCGTCGCGATGTGCGATGGTGAAATTGAGCGGCTGGAATTAGTTTGAAAAATTCCTCAGAGCACTCCCCGTAGTAGTAGTGATATAATACGCAAAGAGATGCAATATCTCTTCGCAGTGCCAGTGAGTCAAGCCGACCAGAAAGAGTTCGGTCGCCGACGATTCGTATCGCTTTGCACAGGATGCGATCAAATGGAAGGAGCTGGCACTGGGAAGCCCCGGCCCAGAGATGGGAATAATATTCCATGTGAGGCCGAACCTGAAGACTATGAAAATTTGTTACATAGTGTGTTACATTGCATAAGACATTGCACTAATGTAGACGGCAAATTCTTTCATTTCATGTTACGTTGCGTAAGTTTGTACGCGGCATTAAAGGTGATCGCAAATTTCTCAGCACCGTACGCGCAGCACGCACCGTACGCATCACATTTATCGATGGACTCGCACCTCGCACGTACGCGCCGTACGCGCCATACGCTTAAAGAACAATGGCAGACTTTCATACATAAAATTAGTTGAGAAGAAATGGTAGCGTCTATATACCAAAAATATCTTAAAATATTAAGCCTCAGTCCCTTAATAACTCTGTCAAAGAATTTTGTACTGAGAAGGCGTCAAAAAAAAAGATATTTACATTTGAACTTTTTAGGTTATGTCCTATGTCACTTGGAAAAAGTCATACTTCCTGTGGTTGTTTGAAGTTAGCTTAATAGATAATACATAATTGAGAGTTTTTAGATTATTGTATCTCTATTATATATATGCATACTATAAATGTATATTTCTGGCATGGCTCCAGGTCTTTTGTATCATAGTGACATTCTCAGAAGGGCTAGAACCCAGAGCCGTAAAGCCAGTAAAAAAAAACAGTGACATTTTATTTTAGCTAGTGTTGGCATAACATTAAATGGAATTGTTACATAGTACTATGATTGAGATAATATATTATTGTAGGAAATTCTTTGTAAGAGACTTATTCTCAGCCATATCACTTATATTTTTATTATTACTGATAGTACAGTTATTACGAATAATAACTTAATATAAAAATATTTTGTGTGTTGTGTTGGTAGTCTTACAAAGTGTATACGAAAATAGTATAAATATAATAAATGGCAACATTTGAATCGAGTAAAATGATTTAAGTCATTTGATATTCCCAAAAATGTTTATTTTTTTCTGTGGCTTCAATTAAAATGCATTTTTATTTGAAAAATCATAGAAAAATAAGAAAACTCATTTTATATATAACTTATTTCTAGACGCTATAATTTTTGTCAACTATTTTTCTGCCATTGCTCTTTAGTATTGCCAACAACTTTTGCAGTATTTTCTAACCACTAGTGTGAAACGGTACAGTGACATTGATTAAGCTTTAGAAAAAATGTAATAGCCTACTTATTGGCAGAAGAAGAAGAAAATAAAAGTCGAAGAAAGAGAAGATTCTGGGTTAACAAAATTCATTAAAAAAGTCTGACGAATCATTGCTGCCAACACATTAAAAGTAAAAATATTAGTAAATTCAATTGGGCATACCTTAAGCGCATTAAAAAAATTACGTATAACATGAATATACGGAATTTTTAAATTTAATACATTTTAAGTTTATATACATTTCGACAGCACTATCGGCTTCAACACCCTCGAAAACCATGAAAATGACACTCATGAAGAAAAAATTGATACCTATTGCAGCCCCCATCTTGAATTTACATTTGGACAGCACTATCGGCTTCAAAACCCTCGAAACCCATGAAAATGACACCCAAGATGAAAAAATTGATATCTATTGCAGCCGCCATCTTAGATTTACATTTCGACAGCACTATCGGCTTCAACACCCGCGAAAACCATGAGAATGACACCCATGATGAAAAATTGATACCTATTGCAGTCGCCATCTTGGATTTACATTTCGACGGCACTATCGGCTTCAACGCCCTCGAAAACCATGAAAATGATATCCAAGATGAAAAATTTTGTATCTATTGCAGCCGCCATCTTCAGGATCAAATTACAAAAAAAATGGTAATTTGATCAGCCGCCATCCTGGATTTACATTTGGACAGCACTATTGGCTTCAACACACTCGAAAACCATGAAAATGACACCCATGATGAAAAAAATTGGTACCTACTTCAGCCGCCATCTTGGATTTACATTTCGACAGCACTATCGGCTTCAACACCCTCGAAAACCATGAATTTTTTTTTATAGGCTTCAACTTTCTCGAAAACCATGAAAATGACACCCATGATGAAAAAATTGATATTTATTGCAGCCGCCATCTTGGATTTACATTTCGACAGCACTATCGGCTTCAACACCCTCGAAAACCATGAAGTTTTTTTTTTATAGGATAAGGGTGACAAACGAGCACACAGTCCACCTGATGGTAAGTGGTTGCTGCGGCCCATAGACATCTACATCTATCTTCTATTACAAATCAAAATGTAGATGCGTTGTCGTCACCCGTGAGGACTAAGATGGAATGCCTCATTTCCAGTAGAAAGGGCCTCCGGCCACCTGCACTCACTAAGCGAAACGCAGGGGCAAACTTCTACTTCACGCTGGTTTTCTGTGATGTCGTGGTACCACCCCGGTTCGAGCCGGTCCATCCGTGCGACAGCAAAAGCTGCCGCATGGCTCTACCACTGTTATGACACCCAAGATGAAAAAATTGATATCTATTGCAGCCGCCATCTTGGATTTACATTTCGACAGCACTCTCGGCTTCAACACCCTCGAAAACCATGAAAATGACACCCATGATGAAATAATTTATACCTATTGCAGCCGCCACCTTGGATTTACATTTCGACAGCACTATCGGCTTTAGCACCCTCGAAAACCATGAAAATGACACCCATGATGAAAAAATTGATACCTATTGCGGTCGCCATCTTGGATTTACATTTTGACAACCCTATCGGTTTGAAGACCCTCGAAAACTATGAAAATGTCACCCATGACAAAAAAAAATATACTACTTACTTTTAGTACGTACTACTATTATTTATTCTGTGCTTTTAAAATATTGTAATAAAAAAATCTCTTATTAAGTGGCGAAGCTTGCGAAGTTACTTATTGATTTCACGATGTCTGTCCGTCTGTCCGTCTGTCCCACGATTAATTCGAGAACGGTTTCGAATTTTCAAATTCTGTTTTCAGTAATCGATTACTGATCACCCAGGCATCTGAACCTCCTATTTTGAAACTGATTGCTCAACGGCAACCGTTAGAAACCGCTACAAAGCTGATTGCTTCGCCACTTTTCTATGCTGTTAGCTTGCTAGGTTTATTATTATTATAATCAAGTATTTAAGAAATTTGGTTATTCGAATATTGTGTATTTGTACAGCGATCTTTTTGAGCCGCTGCAAACAACCGAAACAATTTTCACTCACGATGGCGACTGAAGCCGAACCAATATAATGTGCTCTGTGAGCCGAACTAAACTACTCTGTGGCTGTAGCTCCCCATTTACAGAAATAATTTACATACAAGGCTACCAAATCAACGGAAACTTCGCCATTTTGGAGCCGAAAAAAAATTAATTATACCTAAACAAAACAAAATTACACTGCCATTTACATTCAGTGGCTTCCCACATGATAGATGAAGAAATTAAAAAAATAGATTGAGTTAAACAATTGATATTTTCAAAAGTTATCGTGTTTACAAGCCACAGGGACATGATAAATCCACACCATAAGCCACTAAACCCTTTTTTTATTTAAAAATAGCAATTAATCGATTTAAAAAAAAATATTAAAAAGTTCAACAATAATTTATCTTTCTAACAATGTGCTTTTTATATCATTTATATGTATAATGTGATTGCTAGATACGATTTCATTCGATAAAACGTTGGAATCTTAATTTTTAGGCGATAGTAGAACATACCTTGCGCTTTCGGTTTAAAGATCTTTATTTACTTATTAAGACAAATACATGTCACTTACATGAGTACATTATACAATTTTAAATAAGTCACACAGAACAAAATAATAACAAAGAAAGTGAACATAAATTAGGGTAGATTAAAATTAAATATAAGTAGCAAGTTAGCTGCGTAGAAGCAATGTTTTAAGTACTGACTATATAAGGCGGTGGTCCAAGTTATAAAATGTCTTGCTTTTTAATGCGGTCTAATAGTTTTTTTTTTGGATATATTGAGCGATCTTGCATCTTTTATATTTGAAGGGAGTTTATTATACATCTGTGCTCCTGCAAATGTTACGGCATTTCTTCCAAAGTTCGTGCGAATATTTGGTAATACAAGATGATTTGCGCGGCGTGATGAGTATTTTAGTGTTTTTCCTTTTGTGGTGAACGTTATATTTGAATGGATCATATTACGCGTGATTTTATATATTTATATACAAGTGTTCAAGATGTATAATTGTTTAATATTTAAGAATTTAGTTTCATGGTATATATTTTTAGTCGATGTTAAAAAGTCGTAATGATATAAAATTTTAATTAATTTATTTTGCAGTATTTGTAGCTTTTGGAGATAAGTTTTGCCTGCTGTACCCCGCTTTCGCTTAAGGTATGCAATATTCCTGAAATGAAAGTAAAATATATTTCAACTTGTGTAAGTGGCTTAATGGTGGAGGGATCTAGCCACTAATTGAAACTTAATAATACTGAAACAATACAAAAACACCAGCCACTAAAAGCAATATTTCTCCCCAAGAAGATGGTCGAAACCACTAATTTTAGTGGACCACTAAGTTGGCGTTATTAGGCAACACTGAATGTCAACACTCACCGAACGCGCTGCATTTTATGACGTCACCATCATGGCTTTTTTATAGGAGAAGGGGCAAACGAGCATGTGGCTCACCTGATGGTAAGTGACTACCGCCGCCCATGAACAACCGCAACACCAGGGGAACCAGGAGAGTTGTAGATACGTTACCGGCCTTTTAAAAAGGAGTAGGCTCTTTTATTAAATGTCCCTAAGTCATATCAGTCCAGAAAAATCGCTGGAAGTTGTGCGAGGCAGAAAACATGTTCTAAAGCGCACAGTGGTGGACCGCCAATTATCCAGATGGTGTGGATAGTATCGGGAGTTCTGCCGCGATGTACGATCGTGAAATTTGGCGGCTGGGCTTAATCCGAACAATTCCTCAGAGCACTCCTCGTGGTAAATGCGAAAGAAAATCCAAAGAGATGCAACATCTCTTCGCAGCGCCAATGAATCGAGCCGATCGGAAAGGACTCGGTCATGGACGATTCGAGCCTCTCTGCGCTGGATGCGGTCAAGTGGAAGTAGCTGGCACTGGGCAGCCCCAGCCCGGAGATGGGAACAGTATTCCAAGTGAGGCCGAATCTGCGCCATGTAAAGAGTTGCAGGCGTTGTGCCGGCATGAAATAATTTACCGCTCTGCTGAGCATGCCAAGCTTTTTAGAGGCCAATTTGGCCTTCTCTTCCAAATGACCACGAAACTGCACGTCACTCGATATGTCGACTCCGAGGATTCCGATACTGGCTGAGGCATTAAGGGGAGTGCCTTAAAACTGAGGAGATACGGCAAAGGGGTTATTTTTAGCGATAAACGCGCAAACTTGTGTCTTCTGAGGATTAAACTGGACAAGATTTAGTCGCCCTGAATCCGAGACTTTGTTCAGCAAAGACTCGACTTCAGATAAAAGTTTGTCCCGTTACTCGGCGACGCTTATTTATATTATACAATATTTGGACACCTACTCCGCATTTTATAGAATACGGCGCGTTTGATGCGGGTGAAATATGCGAGGTTTCATGTGATTTCATGCAACGAATTCTAAAATGCTGCGCCTACAGCAAGAAATGTGTGGTCATCTTAGGTGATGGATTTAAAAATTCGGGAATATGCTACGGTGTAATTTCGTGAGATAACTCTTGTAATGTAGACATACATTTTTTACATAAACATAAAGACGTACTTTCATTTTTCTTGAATCATAACGAATATACAAACCAATAGTCAGTGTAAAGTTTTCGCATTGATTTTAAACATCAAATAATGATATCAGAGTCAAGTTATGTGCTGAGATTAATTAATGGTAAAGTGTGAAAGCAGTGACTAGATTCTTTAGTCGAAACAGCTAGTCGGGCCTGATCTGGGTCACTATGGAAATTATTATACAAATATTTCTGCACACTCCGTACTAACGGAATATCCTTTTGTTTCTGTTGATTAACTTCAAATGAAACATTATCACTGGAACAGAGTGTTTGCATTTTTGCCTTGCTTCCTCAGCAAAGTACAGGTCTACTTTATTGTTTAGAATTTTGTAACATAAATCACTGACTTTATGCACGAAAGCAAGGAAAGCGGGCAACGTAACGCTAGAAATCCTCCATATTTTATAGGTAAAACTAGTTTGAGTCCAGGCTGATAATTTAGACTTTTTTATAAAGCTATTTTAAGATGATGATAATGTCAAGTGTTTTAAAACATCAAGAGTACGTATGTATATCTATGTACAAGTAGGCAATATTAAAAATAAGTAAAAGCTATGTGGGGATTTGAGATATAAGAGATTAAATTTTCTTTTTGAAAAATGTTTAATACTACTATAATTAACAAAATTAAATCCAAACCCAAACATACCACTGCAAGACTTCAAGATACTGTAAGCTCATTCTGCGTAGATCGAACCAAAAAAAAATAATATTCAAAAACTGAAGGTAGCCGGGCAACTTGCTGATTGCTGTAAAGCAACCGAAACGTCAGGAATTAAAATGAGTAAATTAAACGCGATAGTATCCGTAAAAATAGTTGGTTTGGTTTGGTTGATAATAGGTTTAATACTATCTAAAATAAAAACGGGGCACGTAGCATGTGTAGCGATATAAAGTGACAGTTTTAATTCCTGGAGAAATATGTTAACAATTTTGAACAATACTATCTCTGTTACAACTAGACAACTTATTGGAATATAAATAATGAGGTATAAAACATGATATAAATAATAAAGATTGACTTAACTCTTTTGTACACTGAGAACCAATTTTGATGATATTTTTTTATTAAATAGGTTATACTTGAAGGATGGCAAAAAATATTCCTTCCTTAAGATATCAAATATTTAATAATTTAATATGAAATAATTAAGGTTAACTATTATCCTGCTGGAGGCATACTAAATCAGAGCATAATGCAGCTGACTGTGCCACGCGAGGACTTTCACCATCTCAACTATTATCGTATTCTCTATGGTGGAATGGACCCTCGTGGCTCAAGGAAAACAAAGAGTATCCTCCAAAAAAATATGAAGCTCCGGAATTCGAACTGAAGACCAAACCTCGAATATGTGCTGCAGACTAATCATTCACCGTTTATCAGTAAGCTTCTAATATAATACAGCGAAATGAATACATAATGAATAAGCAATTCACAAGAATCGAAGAACAAATAAGGAATTTTTCGACTGAAATTCAACAAGTAAAACAGTATTCAAAATGCTACAAGTAAAGGCAAGAATAACCGAGAATTACGTCATAATTGAAGTGAAGGTGCCACTACTGAGTACTGACACTTATGAAATTAATAGAGTCATACCTATACCGCAAACAAGAAATTTGAACTCTATCTACTAATACAGATATAATAGTTGCAGATCATAAGCACTTTACTGGAAAATACAGAGGACATGCTCATTCATACCTATAATATTTCACAACCTTTCTGGTTATGATTGCCATTTATTTATAAAGTAACTTTCAGCCATTTGCGGTCATATACATCTAATACACCGAAATAAAGAAAACTTTATTTCATTTACTAAGTTTATTCCAATAGAAAATAATAATTATAATAAGAACTCGGCTCAGTTGAAATTTATTGACTCTTTCAACTTTTTGAGCTCAAGCTTATATAATTTAGTGAAAACAATGGAAGCGAAAGATTTTAAAAATTTACGCAAGTTTTTTGAAGATAAACATTCATTTAATTTAGTTCGAACGAAAGGTATCTACTGTTATGACTATATAGATTCATGGGATCGGTATGAAGAAAATCATTTTCCAGAGCAATCGAAATTTTTCAATCACCTTACATCTCAATCTGTTTCATATGAAGATTACAGTCATGCATTGAAGGTATGGAATGATTTTAAAATCCATAACTTAGGTGAATACACCGATTTATATTTAAAATGTGATGTATTACTGTTGTGTGATGTTTTTGAAAAATTCTGAGCTATGAGTTTAAAACATTATAGTCTTCATCCATGTTACTATGTCTCATCCCCATCTTTAAGTTGATTCATACGAACATACAATTAGATTTACTTTCAGAAATTGAAATGTACCAATTTTAGAGAAAGGAATTCGCGGTGATCTTTATTTCATCATTCATCATTACAGCCCTTCAGAAGTCCACTGCTGAACATAGGCCTCCCCCAAAGAATGCCACAAAGCACGGTCCTGAGCCACCTGCATCCATCGACTTCCTGCATATCTTACCAGGTCGTCACTCCATCTAGTGGGGGGACGCCCTACACTTCGCCTGCCGGTACGAGGCTGCCACTCGAGAACCTTTCTTCCCCATCGGTTGTCGGTTCTTCGAGCTATATGGCCGGCCCATTGCCACTTCAGCTTACTAATCCGTTGGGCTATGTCGGTCACTCTAGTTCTACTGCGGATATCCTCATTTCTGAGTTTATCACGCAGAGAAACTCCGAGCATAGCCCTCTCCATAGCTCGCTGAGCGACCTTGAGCTTCCTCATCCGGCCAGCAGTGAAGGACCACGTCTCAGTTCCGTATGTCATCACTGGCAACACGCACTGGGTGTACAGTCTCGTTTTCAAGTTTTGAAGTATACCTGACGAGAAGATGTGCCGTAATTTCCCGAACGCTGCCCAACCGAGTTGAATCCGTCGATTGACCTCTCGGTCGAAGTTGAACTTACCTAATCGGACTATTTGTCCCAGGTAAACATACTAGTCAACAACTTCGAGCTTAGTGTTCCCAACAACTACCGGCATAGGTGTGACATGGACATTAAACATGATCTTTGTTTTGTCCATGTTCATCTTAAGACCTATCCGTTGGGAAACACTATTGAGGTCATTGAGCATAGTGCTTAGGTCCTCCAGCGATTCTGCCATAAGGACTATATCGTCGGCAAATCGAAGGTGAGTGATGTAATCGCCATTGATGTTGATACCGTATCCTTTCCAGTCCAGAAGCTTGAAAACATCTTCCAATGCAGCGGTAAAGAGTTTCGGGGATATGACGTCACCCTGTCTTACACCTCTCTGCAATTGGATAGGTTTCGTACTCTGGTTCTGTACTCGGATAGCCATCGTAGCCCTACTGTACAAGCACTTCAACACTTCGATATACCGACAGTCAACTTGGCATCGCTGAAGGGACTGCAGCACCGCCCAAATTTCGACGGAATCAAAGGCTTTCTCATAGTCCACATACGCCAGACATAGTGGCAAATTGTACTCCTCAGACTTCTGTACAATTTGCCGAAGGGTATGTATGTGGTCTATGGTGCTAAAGCCTTTTCGGAAACCGGCTTGTTCGGGAGGCTGGAAGTCGTCAAGTCTGCGCGCGAGACGATTCGTAATGACTCTCGAAAACAGCACGTAGACGCGGCTCAGAAGGGAAATCGGTCTGTAGTTCTTCAAGAGAGCGTTGTCGCCTTTCGGTGTAATGCCACCATGGAGGACGGAATTAAAGAGCTTCTGAAGGACTTCAAGTACCGGTTTTCCACCCGCTTTCAGAAGCTCCGCTGTAATTCCATCCTCGCCTGGGGCCTTGCCGTTTTAAAGGTGCTGGAGAGCCATTCTAATCTCGCTCAGACTGACGTCCGGGATATCATCGGAATAATGTCGGATAAGACTCGCTCTTGGATCGTTATTCACACTTGCGTACGGCTCCAACGATGACGTGTACAGCTGCCCATAGAACCTCTCAATCTCACTCAAAATCTCAGGTGTCCCGGAAACGATGCTGCCACATTCTGTCTTCAGCTTTGACAGTTGGCGCTTTCTGGCAGACAGATCTCTGGCAAAGACTTTGGAGCCTTGGTTCCGCTCGATCGCTTCTTCAATACGAGCTGTATTGAAGTTGCGTAAGTCCCGCCGTATGCATTTGGAGATCTGTCTGTTCAGTTGCCTGTATGCTGTCAAATCTGTTGAAGAATGTAGCTTCATCTCCCGTCTAACAGCCATGAGATTGAGAGTGTGATCGGAGAGTTTTTGTGTTCTTCTGCGGCGGGTCTTGCAGAACTTAGCTCCGACCGCATGGACAGTTTCCACGAGCTTGTCATTCAAATCGTCCACTTCATTGCAGTCTTCTAGGCACTGAAAACGGTTTTGTAACTCGAGCTGAAAGGTTTCGGGACTTTGGATTAGAGCACGAGGGGGACGGAGCGTTGACTTCATTAGACGAGACCTCTCCAACTTAACGTTTAGGTTCAGTGTGCCTCTAACCATTCGGTGATCGCTGCCGGTTTTCACCCTCGCGATCACTGAGACATCACTGAACAGTTGTCGTCAGGTCGTCATAATGAAGTCAATCTCATTTTTTGTCGAACCGTCGGGGCTCGACCAGGTCCACTTCCTGTGGGGCCGCTTCTGGAAGAAAGAGTTCATCATAAAGAGTCCCTCTTTCTCCATGAAGTCGGCCAGCTGCTGGCCCCTTGGGTTCCGTTGCCCTATTCCAAATTTCCCCACTTTCAGCTCACCGTTCTCTCTTGTGCCTAGTTTGGCATTGAAGTCTCCCATTAACACCGTATATTGGGTTTTGGAGGAATGCATGACTCTAGAGATATCCTCATACATTTCCTCTACCTCCTGATCGGGGTGTGCCGAGGTTGGTGCGTAAACCTGTATGACCTTCAGCGAATACCGTTTGGTGATTCTGAGTATAAGGTACGCAACCCTCGTCGACACACTCTCAATCTTTACAACGTTGTTAACGAGAGACTTGTGGACGATAAATCCGACACCTCCTTGGGACAGATGGTTGCCCTCCCGGTAATAGAGCAAGTTGCCGGATTCGAGGGTTACCGTGTCCTCCCCCTCTCTTCGGACTTCGGATAAGCCTATAATATGCCAGCGTAACTTGTCTATCTCTTCTTCCAGCTCCACAATCTTCTCGTCAGTCCTCAGGGTGCGTGCGTTGTATGTTGCCAGGTCGAGTCGTCGTAGGTGGCAACCGAACCTCCACCGGAGATTCTTAGCACCCCCTGCCCCGCCGTTACCATGGTCGCCACCGTAGCCAGGAATAGCGAGGCCGCCGGGGACTGGGGGCCGTTTATTATTGTCATTTATTTATAGATCTTTATTTATTTATTATTTATTTATTTATAGGGGTCACCGACAGATGATACACAAATACTAAAAACAAGAACCAAGCGTTGTGAGAAACATGCAATGTGCTCACCCAGTTATAGGCAACCACAGCTAACACAGAGTAATTTAGCGAAAAGTTAATTATCGTAAAATTTAATAGCACAGTAGCAAAATTGCATATTTGTGAGAAATTAAAAAGGGTTTACATTTATCATCTAAAACTTAGATTTAAATTGGTCTTGCTCATTGTTCTCTAAGATATGCAAAAGCAAACAATAAATACATGTCATATTATGACAGCAAGAATAAAAACAATTTTTTAATTTATCTTGATTGTGTAAATTTATATGGTTTTGCTATGATGCAACAGTTACCAGTGGGGAACTTTAAATTCCTAAGTGAAAAAGAAATTAATCAATTTGATGTAATGAGTATTCCTGATGATAGTGATATTGGGTATATTCTTGAAGTAGACTTGCACTATCCAATTGAAATACATGATGATCATTCAGATTTACCATTTGCAGCAGAAAAGTTTGCTCCGCCAGGAAGCAAACATAAAAAAATAATAGCTAGTTTGTACGATAAATGTAAATATGTTATTCATTATGAGCATTAAAAAGAATGTTTACGTCATGGACTCATTTTGCTCAAAGTTTAATAGGATATTGTTATTTAGTCAAAATGCATTTTTAGCACCATATATTTTATTAAATACAATACTTAGACAAAACGCTGCTTTAGACTTTGAAAGAGTTTTTCTTCAAAAACAAAATAATTCTATTTTTGGAAAGACAATAGAGAATAAACGAAACAAGTCGATGTAAAATTGGTTAATGTATGGAAAGATACATCCAATAAAACTAATAAACTATGTGGAGCTGAAAAATATGTAAGTGCTCCTAATTTTAAAAATTTGTCAATAATTTCAGATTCGTTAGTAGCAATCCAGTTAGGACTAACAAAAGTTATCCTTGATCGCCCAATTTACATTGGGTTTTCATTTCTCGATTTAGCTAAGAGTCATTTATATCATTTTCATTACTCTATAATGAAACGCATGTGTAAAAATTCACTGCAACTCTGTTATACTGATTTTGATAGTCTGCTGTATCTAATAAACACAAATGGTTTTTATGAAGACATGAAAAAAAAAATATTTTGATACAAGTAATTTCAAAAACAATCAGTATGATATCATCATCATCATTACAGCCTTTCATAAGTCCACTGCTGAACATAGGCCTCCCCCCAGGAATGCCACAAAGCACGGTCCTGAGCCACCTGCATCCATCGACTTCCTGCATGTCTTACCAGGTCGTCACTCCATCTCGTGGGGGGTAGCCCTACACTTCGCCTACCGGTACGAGTCTGCCACTCGAGAACCTTTCTTCCCCATCGGTTGTCGGTTCTTCGAGCTATATGACCGGCCCACTGCCACTTCAGCTTACTAATCCGTTGGGCTATGTCGGTTACTCTGGTTCTACTGCGGATATACTCATTTCTAAGTTTATCACGCAGAGAAACTCCGAGCATAGCCCTCTCCATATGATATGCCCAAAGTAAATTGTAAAATTCCAGGGTCTTTCAAAGACGAAATGGATGGTGATATAATAACTGAATTTGTTGGATTAAGAGCGAAATTATATTTTATTGATTCTAAAACAACCTCAATAAGAAAAGCTAAGGGTATTAAAAAATCTGTTACTAAAAATCTTAATATTGAAAAATATAAACGAGCGTTGTGGTCTAATGAAAACTTTAGAAAGAGTGTGTGTATAATTAGATCAAAGAATCATCAAATATTTACTCAAAAAGTTGATACACTTGTACTTAATAGAGATGACGATAAAAGACAAATTATGGCAGATGGCTACAATAGGTTACCGTGGGGACACTATAAAACTATATTTTAATAAATTTAAATGTAATACTATGTAATGCTACTACTATGTACTGTATAAGTAAGTAAGAGATAAATGTATAGCTTAAGTTACCTGTATTATCATGTTTATAACTTTATATTAATTTAAAATAAATAAATATTTAGTTTTAATAAATACATTCGTTGTAACAATAAATGTCTTCTCTTTTTTCCTCTACATAATTGAATAATAATGATACATAACAAAACTACAATAAAATTCAATGTATAACTTTTATTATATTTTACAAGCTACATTAATTAAATTACTAGTTCTCACATAATTTTTCACCTATTTTTTATAGGACATTTTGTAGCATCTAATACTTCATCATACATTGAATCCACAACATATTGAACACTTATATTAGCACTAAGATCGTGGATGACATTTTATTCTTACTCGTTAAGTTCGCAAATGCTGATTTTAATCAGACGATGACCTCGTTTATCTTTATCTCGGCGGATAATGTATGATGATGATGATTCTTGAGAACGGATTCTTTTCTTGTAACATTTCTTTGATTTCGATTGTCGCTCTTCATTAATAGCTATTCTATTTGGTGGTAAATCGTGAAGCTGCTCCTTTCAGTTATAATAATTTAGTGTAAATTTATCCACATCCTATGCATAGTAATACGGATTAGTGATAGGATCAGAATCATTGTGATCCTCAGTGTTGGCCATGATCTGCAATTAACAAAAACAAGTATGAAGTCAAAAAAGGTAATGGCGGCTGAATTTCTAAACAGTAAAAAAAATTGCAAAAACGAGCGTTGTAATCAACGTGCACTCGCTATGAATAAAAAAATAATGAAACAATTGAGGGAGGGCGGGAGGCACTCTAAAATCCAGACGCATTATTGTATTTAGTTAGCGGATGGTTGCAAATTAATTAATATCTTTATTGTAATGGATTTACGATGTTAGGTTTTCGTAATGGAATTTCTTGATTCGGTCGCCGCGCTCAAAGCCCGTGATAAAAGCTATGCAATAGCCTAAAAACGTTTATTAGCACTAACCACAATGAAATTAGGTAAAACAAGTTGCATTATTAGAAATTAATCATATAGATGCGGCAATACCATCAGTATCTCGCAAACGCTCTGAATATAATGCTCAATAACTCAACTGCAAGTGCAAGTACACTTGTTCCCGAAGGATAGAACTGTGAGTATGTAGACGTTAATTTGGTTAAACTAAAAATGTTGTACTGGAGAGAATTGGGGTCTTCAGCGGCATGTAGCTCGAGCGATGCGAGAGCAAGTGACGCAGAAGCCCCAATTCACACCTACTCATAAACTCTCACGTCTGTCACCCAGAAAAGTAGGTAGACACGTACTTTCCTTTTTAGCCCTTTATATGGCACGATCCTCACACACTTTTCTGGCTTCTTTCACATTCATATATCTACGCGTACATGCTTGTCGGTAAAGTTAAGGGTACTTTTAATGGTCTCTTAAGTGATCGGTTGAATAGACCCAGAAAAATCGACTAAGTGACCTGGAAGATAAATTTCTACGTAACATAAAATAATTAATAATCTCGTAAGCTCCCTTAAAATTGGTTACAAATAAACAAGTCTATATACTTAGCACTATTATTTATTAAGTACCTTTACACAGTATAAAAGTCATGTTGCTTGTGTTATATAAAATTCAGATGAACATCAAGCCCCGGAGATATACCACGTCTCTATCTAGAATGCGTGCTCGTAAACCTCAATCTATATACGTAACGAGGCACGAAATGACACTTTGCAATACTAAGTATATAAGATGTTGGTATGTAGGTTAACTAACAGGTAACTTAAATTGTGACTTTATTCTTACGCTGACCAAAACTTAAAATTAATATAATTGACAGTACTTGGCCAAAATATGTTGCAATAGCTTCTGGGATTAAGGCTTGTTTGAAATTTTCCTGCGAAGAATATTAATTTAACTGTTTATTAGCTAAAACTTTTTTCCCAAACACAAACTACAGGTTTTCGATCTGGGTTTGTTCTTGACTGCACTTGCATCTAACATGCAACGTATTTTTATAGTATGAGCCTTATAAAACTAACGTTATTGTTACCAAGCACAGCTAGGTTTTGAAGTATAATAAACGAAAATCAAGTCATTGTCATTATCATTACAGCCCAAAGCCAACTCGCGCTGGAACATAATGTAGTCTTCTGATACACTTAAATTTGCATGCGGACGAATGTCCCCCAAATCCTTCAGAGAACACGGATAGGACCCATGTCCAGTGGGTTGTTTGAAATTAAGTACATATAAAATAAATTAAAAAAATCATAAAAATTACAAAAACTATAGACAAAAAAAACTATGAATGATGGTACGTTAAACAATGCAATTTCATTGGAAAGAGCACTGTTACTAAGGAGGTATTTGCACTTACTGCGCTTAAGACATTTTACTTTAACCACGGGGATTGCTATACCACGGTTAATCCGAACAATTCCTCAAAACTGCTAAATTCAGCCATTCTACATTGCGAAAGACCACTACCGAACGTTTTACTGAGAATTTTCTGCCATACACAACTACATTGTTGCATTTACCGTCGCCAGCAATTTTTCCGGATCGACATGTCTTAAGGATCTTCAAGGGATGAGTCTACTCCATTCTAAAAGGCTGACTACACTGTTGCAGACGTTTATGTGTGACCGTGAACAATTACCATCAGGTGAGCCATTTAATGCTCGTTTTCCTCCGATTATACAAACAAACCTCACCAGCAGGCGCTGCATCTTGCCTCAAAATATCGAATATCAGCTCTGCTGTTGCAGCAATTTTATGAAAAGGATTTTTTAAAACTTTGCTCGTTAGTTTCTTTCTCTCTTTTCCCCTCCGTCTCTCTCTCTCTCTTCTCTCCATTTTTATCTTCCTTTACATTTCTCTCCCTTGGAATAATATATCGAAAAAAATCACAAAAAGCAAAATAAATTGTAAAATTTGTAAAATAAAATCACTACATAGACGATTAAAACTGATACTTATGCTCATGGCGAAATTTCCGCTAGGTGAAAACCGACAAATTCAGGATATTATATTTCTCAATGAAATATGTGTTAGGGTTGATATACCCTAATTTTGTAATACCCCAACAGTTATTTGCCGTGATCCATGAACAGTTAATTGATTTTGCGGTTAATATTAATAATATTAATAACATTATAATAAGAAAGAATACGGTATTAACATCATTGGCGAGTACATCACTCACCTTCGATTTGCTAACGACATAATCCTTATGGCAGAATCGCTGGAGGACCTAAGCACTATGCTCAATGACCTCAATAGTGTCTCCCAACGGATAGACAATACAAAGATCGTGTTTAATGTCCACGTCACACGTATGCCGGTAGTTGTTGGGAGCTCTAAGCTCGAAGTTGTTGACGAGTATGTTTACCTGGGACAAATAGTCCGACGTTTGGCATATTAAGGCACATGTTCTCGTCAGGTATACCTCAAAACTTAACGAGACTGTATAACTAGTGCGTGTTGCCAGTGATGACTTATGGAACTGAGACGTGGTCCTTCACTGCTGGCTGGATGACGAAGCTCAAGGTCAATCAGAGAGCTATAGAGAGGGCTATGCTCGGAGGTTCTCTGCGTGATAAACTTAGAAATGAGGATATCCGCAGTAGAACCAGAGTGACTGACATAGCCCAACCGATTAGTAAGCTGAAGTGGCAATGGGCCAGCCATATTGCTCGAAGAACTGACAACCGATGGGTAAAAAAGGTTTTCGAGTGGCGGCTTTGTACCGGCGGACGAAGTATAGGGCGTCCCTTCACTAAATGGAGTGACGACCTGGTAAGACATGCAGGAAGTCGATGGATGCAGGTGGCTCAGGACCGTGGTTTGTGGCATTCCTTGGGGGAGGTCTATGTTAAGCAGTGGACTTGTAAAGGGCTGTGATGATGATGATGATGATGATTTTATGCTTCACCGAACATAACACATTACAGAGCGACGTAAACTTTCTAAATATATCTAACTTTAAATTAGATACATACTTTGCTCGTAATAATCGAAACGGAGGTTCATGCATATTGGTGTATAACGGCATAAACTTTACAGAAATGTAAATAATGAAATAGTACTAACGTTTTCGAATGATGTGCCATAAAGCTGAGAGACCATAAAGTTATTATATTATGCATATACAGAAACAAAATTCAAAGTTAAATAAATATTTTCTAAGTATATATGGTGACATTTTTGATAAGTCATCAAACTTATCAAAAATGCCACGCTGTCGCCTCAATCCTGAGATATGGCGTTATATTTTGGGGCAATGCACCCAATATTCGCGATGTGTTCATTATGCAAAAAAACTGTCCACGTGTGTGCCGGACGAGCGTAACTCTCCGGAGTAAATGTTGTCGAAGATACTCCGCGAGTCGCTCACGTCCTACACCTATAGGTTCCGGAGGATACTTTCACTGCCGTCTTTGTGTGTGTTGCTGGAAAACTTTGGACTGAGGGTCAAAATTAAAATGCACGATTTATAAATTCAAATAGCAAGGGAGTGGCCAGCGGTTCGACTGATTAATTAGTCGCGAAATTTTATAACTATTATTTATTGACCACGGTTGTTGAACACGGTTGTTCAACTACGGTTGTTCACTATCGGTTGGTAGTGAACAACCAATATTGATAAATGAATATTTCAAAAGATTCAATTAAAAATGTGCGGTAATATTAATATTTCTATTGGTATTAAAATATCTATTGGTAGTATGAAAATATCTATTGGTAATATCAAATATCTATTGGTAGTATGAAAATATCTATGGGTAGTATCAAAATATCTATTGGTAGTATGAAAATATATATGGGTAGTATCAAAATATCTATTGGTAGTAGCTGGTTTTCTAACACTACTGACTAGCAGCTATTAATCAACTAAAACTAGTTGATTTTAACACTTGTGTAACTCCGAATATCAGTTACCAATTTTTCCATCTAACACTTTTCACTATATGGAACGGCGAATTTTCCGTTACCATTTTTTCGGCTAGCTAACACCTTTTCACTATATGTAACCTCGAATTTTCAGTTACCACCTTTTTCGGCTAGCTAACACTATTTTACTATATGCAACTGCGAATTTTCAGTTGCCACTTTTTTCCGCTATATGTAACTGCGATTTTCAGTTACGATCTTTTCCGTCTAGCTAAACTTTTTCTAATTCACTATAACTGTTCACTATGTTCTGCTACTAGTCACTTTAGCTACTACCGGATACTACTGCTTGTTACTGGTAGTTCTTCCTACTACAACGTTACTGGGATTTGCCCCCAAAAGGTAGACTTCGGCTATACTTTATAGAGAACCGCTTGCCATTTTCCGTTTTGCCTCTTTATTTTTAAACATTTTCATTATGTAATTAGCACAAATCGCAATATTTTCTATACAAGGCTAATTTCTATACTAACACGCTATACATCATTAAATAGGCATTTTGGTCCTTTATCAGTATGTGATAAAGGTTACTCAATATATTTACATTTAAAAAAGTTATTTAACGAAATGTACCAAATTTTCATATCAAATGTGAACATTAATTCTTTAATTTTTCTATATTTATCAAATGCGTCTATTTACACAAATTATTTCTTTACTATTGCAATCTATACACCATATGCTAACTAAATATCATATTTACAACTCTTTTAGAACACAAAAATTTTCAATATAAACTATTGAGCTTTTCAATATAAAGAATTTAACTTCCAGAAAATTCTACGATATGATGCGCTGTGATTGGTTGAATTTTTCTTAAATGCTTAAAGTTGTTTATATCAACTATTATTAAAACGACATTCTATACAAATATATTAAGAGTTGTAAACACATTGTAAAACCATATTAATACACAATTTGTTCGATTTCGTTGCTAATTTAACTTTTTATACAAAATAATATTCTTTCATCACTTTTTGCTTAAAGGCTTTAGGCCGTCGCGAACAACGTGCAATCTGTAGTTTAAAAAGCACCAATACATGCACGAAAATATGGTTTTATTTTCAAAAATTAAAAATTCTAACATTTCCCTCATTATATATTTATGAGACAAGCATTTTTGTAAAACGTAATGTTAACTTGTATAAATTAGTTGAAAGGTAACGTCGCTCAGATAAGCTTCATTTAGTACAAAGCAAAACTGTTGTTTTACAGAATAGTATATACGCAATGGCCCGAAAAGTATATAACAAAATACCAATGTGCATTAGAGATTGTGAAAACATAAATATTTCTAAACGTAAACTTTTTGATCTACTAAATGATAAAGCATATTATTATATAGATGAATTCCTTAATGATACATTTTGGCATAAAAATATTATATTTTTAACGGTGGTAGAGCCACGCGGCAGTTTTTGCTGTTGCACATATGGGCCGGCTCGAGCCGGGTTGGTACCACGACCTCACAGAATACCGGCGTGAAGTAGAAGCTCTGCTAGTGCGTTTCGACTTGTGAATGCAGGTGACCGGATCCCCCCCCCCCCCCGTCCATTCACATGGTAGCGGAATTACATCCAAGACTACCCCAAGAGGGTACAAGCACCCCTGGAAAATCCCTCGTTGAGTATCCACGACCATGTTATTTCACTCCTGAGGGTGGGTGCTCAGGCTGCTTCGCGTATTCAGTGCGGGGGAGCAAAATTCCGCTCAAAAACGTGCGGGTATGTGCCTCGGGCTGGAGTTTGCGTATAGGAGGGCGGCACTGAAAATTTCGGCAATCAAGGAAGTGACACAACATTAACTATACTATTAAAAACTATACTATTAAAAAATGTATTTATTGCTTTTCGAAGTATTCTCCGCGAAATTTGACACATTTTTCCATACGATGGAACCAATCATTGAAGCTTCCATTCGGAAGTTGGGGTCTCCAAAATGGCCGTTTTGTAGGCGTCCACAGCTTCTTCCGGTGATGAAAATCTCTGTCCACACAATTTATTCTTTATTTTAGTGAAAGTATAGAAATCATTAGGGCTTAGGTCGGGGCTGTACTGCGGATGCTCTAATAATTCTATGTTTTCTTGCCATAAAATATATTTTGTTCTGTGTGCGGTGTGAGAACTCGCATTGTCATGATGGAGGATGATGCGGCGGTTGCAGTTCTCTTTACGGAGTTCAGAAACGACCTGTGGCAAACAAATGGAAATATTCCATTCCCGATACTTTTAGTGCAGCCTATGTACGTCAGAGAGGACATCTGAGGACGCCTCGGCAGTCTTGAAGGTTCGGACCTGTCCATCCTTTGGCTACGCGTAGACAGCGACGACCATCCGCGCGTCTACGGGTGCCTCTATAGGTCCCATAGCGGTAATGCCGAAACAGGCCAACTAATCGACCTCGTCCAAATGGCTACAGATTCCTTGCTACAACAAGTCCCATCCGCAGAATTCGTGATCCTTGGCGATTTTAACGCCCACCATGCCGAATGGCTCGGTTCACATTTAACCGATCATGCGGGGAGATCTGTTAATGACTTTGCCTTGGCATATGGTCTGACACAACTGGTTACTTCACACCCTATCATACACCATCCCTATTGAGCCTTCTGCTGACCTCTCATCCGGACGGATATCAGGTTTCTGTCGATGCCCCTCTCGGCTCTTCGGACCATTGTATGTTCCGGAGTGTGGTGCCACTCACGCTCCCCTCGCGGTTGCGTTCTGCAGGTTGCCACGGTGTTTGGCATTACAGGTCGGCGGATTGGGACGGAATGCAGTCTTTCTTTGCATCCTACCCATGGGGGCGGGTTTGCTTCTCGCCGGATAATCCCAGCGCTGTTGCTGACTCTGTCACTGATGTGGTGCTACAGGGAATGGAACTATTTATTCCATCATCTGTGGTACCCATCGGAGGCAGATGTCAGCCTTGGTTTGGTCGCTCCTGTAATACTGCATTAGGCAGTAAGCAGTAGTGTTATCAAGCCTGGGCTGCGGCTTCAGCGACTCGGGATGTAAACACCAGCATGGTTAAAAAGAAGTATAACTTCGCCTCCAGGTCCTTCAAAAGGGTTATTTCCAAGGCAAAGTTAGAGCACATAGGCAGAATTGGCGAGAAACTAGTTCACCTTCCTTCGGGAACCCGTGCATTCTGGTCTCTCGCCAAAGCTGTACAAGGGAAATTCTGTAAGCCATCACTACCATCTCTGCACAGGGACGACGACTCACCGGCCCAAACCGCAAAAGAGAAAGCCGACCTTTTAGGCTCCCTTTTTGCGTCCAACTCGACTCTTAAAGACGGGGGGAAACCACCGCCGACCATCCCGCGATGTTAGTGCTTCATGCCGGATGTGTGGTTCTCACAGCGCTCGGTTCGCAAAACACTCCTTTCCCTGGACATCCACAAGTCGAGTGGGCCTGACGGAATCCCCCCAATTGTGCTGAGGACGTGTGCTCCGGAGTTGGCACCGGTTCTAACGCGTCTTTTCCGGTACTCCTACTCCCTAGGCGTAGTCCCGAAATCATGGAAGACAGCTTTTGTCCACCCGATCCCTAAAAAAGGCGACCGCTCAGACCCGTCCAACTACAGGCCTGTCGCCATCACCTCCTTGTTCTCTTAAATAATAGAATCCTTTATTAACTGCCAGCTCTTGCGGTACCTTGAAAATCACTAGCGACTAGTGACCGCCAATACGGTTTTCATCGGGGTCGATCAGCTGGTGATCTTCTGGTCTTCCTGACTCATAGATGGGCGCAGGCAGTAGAGTCCAAGGGGGAGGCGTTGGCCGTTAGTTTGGACATTGCGAAGGCCTTCGATCAGGTTAGGCACAAAGCGCTTCTTTCGAAGCTCTCTTCCTATGGGCTTTCCGAGAAATTGTGCGATTGGATCACCAGCTTCCTTGCAGATCGCAGCATCAAGGTCGTTGTAGACGGTGCATGCTCCGACTACAAGCCTATTAACGCCGGTGTTCCACAAGGCTGCGTGCTATCACCAATGCTATTTCTTCTGCACATCAATGATATGTTGCTAACTGGTAACTTTTATTGCTATGCGGATGACAGCACTTGTACGCCGGCCGTGCCAATGTTTCTCGGAAAAACGTCGCCGAGTACCGGAACAAACTTGTGTCTGAAGTCAAGTCTCTGCTGAACAAAGTCTCGGATTGGGGGCGACTAAATCTAGTCCAGTTTAATCCTCAGAAGACACAATTATGCGCGTTTACCGCTAAAAAGAACCCCTTTGTTGTACCTCCTCAGTTTCAAGGCACTCCCCTTTTTGCCTCAGCCATTATTGAAATCCTCGGAGTCGACATATCGAGTGACGTGCAGTTTCGTGGTCACTTGGAAGAGAAGGCCAAATTGGCCTTTAAAAAGCTTGGCGTGCTCAGCAGAGCGGGACAGTATTTCATGCCGGCACACCGCCTGCAACTTTACAAGGCGCAGGTTCGGCCTCACATGGAATACTATTCCCATCTCTGGGCAGGGGCTCCCCAGTGCCAGCTTCTTCCACTTGACCGTATCCGGCGCAGAGCGGCTCGAATCGTCGACGACCGAGTCCTTTGAAGAGATGTTGCTTCCCTTTGCATTTTCTTTCGCATTTACCACGGGGAGTGCTCTGAGGAATTGTTCGGATTAATCCCAGCCGCCAAATTTCACGAACGCACATCGCGGCTGATCTCCCGATACCATCCACACCATCTGGATGATTGGCGGTCCACCACTGTGCGATTTAGAAGATGTTTTCTTCCTTGCACAACTTCCTTGTGGAATCGATTACCATCAGCGATTTTTCCGGACCGATATGACTTAGGGACCTTCAAGAAAAACCCTATTCCTTTTTAAAAGGCCGGCAACGTATCTGCGATTCCTCTGGTTCCCCTGGTGTTGCAGTTGTTCATGGGCGGCGGTAGTCACTTACCATTAGGTGAGCCGCATGCTCGTTTGCCCCCTTTCCTATAAATTTTTTTTATTAAACTGCATTGATTACATAACTATCATGACATGTGCCAATTAGTACTAGATGAAAATTAGACAAAATGATAACAATTATTGTATGTACACTATACACTGATCTATGTATATACTATGTATACACTATGCCTTCATTATCTTTAAATTTTTCATAATAAGTGATGCACTTATTAATTATATATTTTGTATACCTACTGTCGGGACATAGAGAACCTACTTTATATTTTATTATGTATATATCGAGACCTGTAAATTAATCTATGTTCACAAAATTAACAGGTTTTATTTGATTTTATTTGATTTTTACTTTTAACGACACATTCCATTTTCATTCTTAATGGGGAACAAATGTAGATATATATATATATATGGGCCACGTATTCACTTACTGTCAGGTTGACTATGTCATTTGTCAACATTATTATATTTAAAAAAAAATATTTTCATAAAATTTTATTTCGAGATATCAAATGCATTTTAACTCAAAGTTTTGCCTTAAATGACTTGATTAAACAAAAATTGTTTTAATTTATGTATTATGTATAGGGGAATATTATTTATACATAATATATAACTACTTATACGACTTAAGAAAATCTGAACCTATATATTACATTAAATCGTTTCGCAAGTTAATGAATACGACCGATATATAGATAAAATTATAATGCAAAAATTCCGCCACTCTTGTGTGAATATATCATATTTATTTCAGCTCAATTTTATAATTAAATTAAATTTAGTAAAATAATTTCCTACTGTAATATAAATCCGAATAAAAAAAAATATTATCGTGATAATACACTCTCTTCTCATAACGCAATACAATGAGATATAAAAATCTACTGTTTGGGCTAATTTATAGATATTTTTATTTACTTTTTCACCTAACAATAGTATTGTTTCAGAGGTAAGCACATATTTTTGTTGTTTTCTGAATGTATATTGTTGGTGGAAATAAATAAATAAATAAATTTAACTGCAAAAAGGAGACGGAAGGAGATTGCTTTTTTTTTAATTTGGATAAGTGGATTGTATTAATATGCATGCAATTTACGTGCCTTTCGATACGAAGTACTATTAATATCGATAAAAAGCACTCGATTCAAAGAAAGTAAGCATGGCGCGATCTCTGTGTCATATGTGTATCATTTTTAAATCTGTAAAAGTTTTAGCTGGACATGAGTCTCTTACATTATAGGGAGGACTTGATTTAGTCTTTATTGACAATTACACAGATATTTCAACACTATCAATAGGAAGTCATGAGAATTTTAAGCCACTATACGACGTCATACCCACGCGACGAAATTGAGTGACGGATTTTCTAATACCGCCGCTACATAGCGTTATATGTGTATATCGAACGTAAAACAAAACAGTATAGTCTAATCTACAGTTTGGCGGAAGACCTACCTGAATACGCAAAATAAAATTTGACGCTTTTTGCAGATGACAGCACCATAACAGTACCTTGTAAAAATATGAATACATACGAATATGACATAAACAATTATAAAATGGCTAGATCACAATAATTTAATAACAAATTTAAGCAAAACAAAGGTTATACATTTCAGTCAACGCAAACACAATAATAGTAAACTCATAATACAATATAATAACTATAACATTGCCGAAGTCGAAAGCACGAGATTTTTGGGGCTGGAAATTGATGAAAAATTGAATTGGAAATCGCACATTAGGACTCTTTGCAAAAATATAAGTATATCTGCTTATGCTCTAGGCATATTGTCTTCTATAATTTGTACGTATGGACTCCTTACTGCGTATTATGGTACGGTAGAAACATACCTACGATATGGTGTAATATTTTGGGGTAACTCTTGTGAAAAAGGAAAGGTATTTACGGCCCAAAAAAGGTGTATACGCTCCATGTTTAAGCTGAAGAGTACCGATAGCTGTAAGCCATATTTTAAACAATATAAAATATTAACTCTAACTTGTATATATATATTAGAGATAACAGTATTTGTAAACTCGAACCAGAACCGTTTTAAGTGCCTGGCTGACATTGCCCCAAGAAACAGACGCGACAATAGTAGAGTTTATATTCCTAAGGGAAAAACAGCACTAATACGCAACAGTGTCTGCTGTATGGGGCCGGCTGTTTACAACAAATTACCCAAGTGTTGGAGGGATCTCAACACTTCATTGTTTAAGACAAGCGGATAAGGTGTACTATAATATTAATGAATTTTTAATGGACAAAATGTTGTGTTAAATGTGTACGTATGTCACATGAATATTTATTAATAAATTGTATTATTATTAATGTAATTAATTTGACGATGGAATGAATAATTAAATAATAGTGATAATAATGTACCGATTGACTAGACTTACATATAATTTGAAGAGACTTTTTTAATTTTCTTAATCTAATGTTATATTGTGTTGTGAATGACATATCTTCGTAAATTGATAAAAAAATATTTTTGCATGCCTTCTGGTAAAATATGGTGGAATCTATACTATATATTTGTCACCACATTCTGTATCACCCATATTTGCAAAATAAAGAAATTCATTCATTCATTCATTCATTCATTCATACATTCATTCACAATGCAGCCAGTTTTTAATTTCATAAAATAAAATATTTAATTACTAAATAATTTTAAATTGTGCTGTATGTTATCAAATGACTCACCAAAATCCTTCGATACAAACGAGCTGGGTTCGTCTGCCAAGTGGAATTCCTGCCCACACCATGATTGTCCCGCCTTGGTATGAGTGGACCTTCTGAGGGTGCCGTAGACGGCTAACTCTCCCGAAGTTCTCCAAACGCTTGTTCTTCGTGAATCCGGATGTTTGGTCGCTTACTAGCAACCGGTGGTCCTCCTGGAGCCTTTGTAGTAGTAGCATCGCTGCTGTCTCTGCGTAGTAACACCATATCTACCCATGTGCCGTTCAGCCACATCCCCAGTACTACGATAACGTGACCACAACCTCGATATCACGTTACGGCTGGTGTGTAGGGCTTCAACAACGCATCATTTTATTACATGACCACAGCTCGTAACATTTCATCTTGACTCAAATGACGACGTAACGTGACTCTTAAAACTCACACGGCACGTTAAATTAAAAAATAAAAACAATCTAATCCCTCTTCATTAATTAATATCAGTTTTAATATAATAATAACTTTAATTTTCCTTGACGTAACGAATTACTAACAATTTTGCCGAAGTATTTTGTTTTTTCTTTTGTCTTTTTTTATTTAAATTTGAAAATAGAATAAAAGAGGTTTCAATCTGTACATAAACTTTTTATAGAAACTAAAAGGATTTTAAACTATAAAGTCGTAAATAATTTAGGATTAAGGTATCCCTAGATTAGGTTGATGTGTGTATATGTATACACATTTACATACATAATTAAATTACGAAAATATTTCGATTAAATATTAAAAAACAATTCCAAAACACCACTTAAGCTCTCTACTTCAATTTTTTTACATGTATTTCAATGTAAACATTACTTTTATAAAAATGCTGGTAATGTTAAATGTCTTAATATTTTTTCATATAATGGGGGCGACAAACGTACACACAGTCCACCTGAAGACTGTGATCGAATACCTAATTTCCAGTAAAAAGGGTCTCCGTTTCTCTACACTCACCATACAATACACAGCAGTATTCAGCTGCTATTTTACTCTGGTATTCATCACTACAGCCCTTCACAGTTACACTGCTGAACACAGGCCTGTACATATCATTTTTGATACCATCAGATTGAGACTAGTAGGAGTTGGCACTGGATAGAACTAAGTCGGTCTCGTCTTTAATTGTAGGAGTCCAAGATTCTTTTTGGGGCACTGCGCCACTTTAGTTGGTTAGGAATTATAGGTAATATAATAATAATATTAATAATTATTATAAATATAATAAATAGGAAAACAAAGTGCACGTGTTGCGGAAACAATTTTCGAGAAAAATTAAAATTAGATCAGCGAAAGCGGGCGTTGGAACTCCAGATGTCAAAAAAATAAAATTTAATATAATATAAATTAAATTAGAATATAAATTAGATGTTTTCGATCTTTTTTTTATTTAAGCCTTATCCAAAGGAAATTTTAAAATTAACCTTACTACAAAATCAATAAAACAATACATTTTTATACAACAGAATATTTTTATTCGATAACGATTCCAAAATAATATTTTAAGTAAACAGTCTAATCGAGACAGAATATATTCTGGCAATTCAGTGTATAGTTGTGATAATAATCGGACTTTCAATAACCATGCTGATGAGAAAGCTTCGAATTATCTTCTACTGCAGTGGCTAACGGTTAATATTGTTAGTTTAATTTACGAAGCCAGACGTAAATGAAAGATATTGACTTTTTGTCGTGATTAATTACATATGTGTATCAATAGTAAATCTGACGGCTCCGTGGCGCAGTGGCTAAGCAATGAGTTGTTGCGCTGGGGGCCGCGGGTTCGAATCCCGCACGGAACAAGTATTTGTATGGCCTACAATTGAATTTAATAAGAAATGTCTTAAATTCTTTTTTGAATTTATGGATATTTTCAATTTCATAAAACATATATGGAACTTTATTGTAGACTTTACATAATATACCGAAACGCTTTTCCTAAGTTAAACTGTCTTTGATGAAATTGTATGAATTTTATTTTTACGTCGATTAAATGTTATTAAATTTCAGGATTAGTTTTTTCAAATGTCACAACTTCATAAATATGCATTGGGGGAAAAGCCAATAACTTAACTTTTTTAAATTGTGGTTTACAGCTTTCTGTACTCTGTATACTTTCAATAACACTTTTTTTGCGTTTTAAATATATCTTCGTGCCTTGTAGCATTACCCCTAAAAATGATTAAAAAAAATATTATTAAATTTATCTCAAAATATTTTAAAACTAGTGGTACTTATCTATTTATCTGCATCTGTCACATCACAAAACTTCCAAGTCTATTAATCGACAAGTGAAAGACAATCATTAATTTGTAAACTAAATAAAAATCCTTCATTCTACGAGTATAATTTTAACAAACGGTCATTATTCATAAGAATTAAGGGCTCGTTAGCGCAGTGGCTAGGCGTTTGGCTCAGGCGCTTCAGACCGCGGATTCGAATCCTGTCTGGGTGTTTGTCCATGTAAAATTTATACATAAAACACCTTTATATATTAAAATTTGCCAGTAAAAAGAAAAAAAAAGAGCAAACAGGACCACGCTACATTGGTTCAGAGTATCAAACGGCGAATTGTTTTTATTCCCATACAATATGTAGGATTTCCTAATAGATTGTCTCACAGGGGTGATTTTGCTATTGTTGCCATGCTTGGCAGGAGGTTTTTTTTAAATAATTTTAAATAAAGATGCTACTGCACATTTTCTGTTTTAGTTTCCCTCTGTCTTGGGATACCCACGGGACGATATGGGGTGTGCTCTACACAGTTTTCTCTTGTCATTATCATCATCATCATTACAGCCCTTCACAAGTCCACTGCTGAACATAGGCCTCCCCCAAGGAATGCCCCAAAGTACGGTCCCGATCCACTTGCATCCATCTACATCCTGAATGTCTTACCAAGTCGTCACTCCATCTAGTAGTTCATCCGCTGCTACGAGACCGCCACTCGTATCTCTTATACACATACTTATGTAATGTGAAACTTAGGTGAAGCTGTTACCCGAACACCGAACAGAACATAATCGTTACATTAAAAATTATTAATGCTGCTTCAAAGGAAATTTGATAATTTTTAATTCATTTATCGTCGATGACTTATTTCGAAATTATGCACAATTTAGGCAAATAGAATGTCATGGACATGCGCTATCAGTGACCGCAGCCGAATCGGTTTTTGTACATTCAACAAACTGAAAATTGGTTTTGAGACGAATTGAAGTTTTAATACAAAATAATAGATCTTTATTTATATTCGGATACAATTTAAATCTTTAACTTGGTCACAAATTTTGACAACAAAGTGAGAAAAGTCCATCTATTGGTAAGGGGATACTATCCTACTCTAAAAATAAAAATGCATCTGAATGCGATTAGCATAATTAGTACATTCACGCAAATTTAATTTAGCATTTCCCATGTGAATGCACAGGAGTGCGCACAAACGCAGCTACGACGCGCTAAAGTATGATGAATGATATTCACATTTTACAGAATTTCGCTACTCTTAAAGAAAATAAGCTTAAAATTATTGCGAATGGTAATTAATCCAATAATTTAACTTGCCATACGAAGCAAAGCAACATGGTTCTGTTAGAAACATATCCTCCCTACTATAATTTAAATATATAGGACAAAAAACCTACTTCCATAGCTTGTATTAGTGAAATACATTAAAGGAAAAAATCTATTCAGGTGTTCTTTTAGGTACATTGATTGCATTGCATTACGAACTGGAAATTTTGATATCAATAGCAGGAGCTGTAGATGACCAGGAACTATTAGATAATGACGAATTAAAAACTATAGTCGAAGCGCACACATTCCAAACTGTACGTTACAGTTAAAGCTATCACAATGTTAGTGAAAATATAATATTGTTTAATTTGTATCTAATTAGGAAATTAAAAATCTCGAAAAGTAGGGTACTGTATGAACTTACTGTTTGCTTTTTTTGTTTTATTGACTAGATTAGAATATAATATTTTTTGTTCAATATTTTTATTTTACCACTGATTTGGAAAAACCCTCTCTCCTGGGAAGAACTAGCAAAAAACCAAGCGGGACTATTTTCTAAAGTAAATCATACAGTATGAAAAGTTGTATAAACTATTTACAAAATATATTTTAAAAACAGATTGGAAGCAAACCACCTCACTCCCAGAGGTTATTATCAACCGTGTATTCATTTATATTATAATAACCCTTTTTATACAGGTTTTCTTTTTAGAAGTAACTTATGTAAATAAGACTATGTACTCGTTTGTCACCCTTATTGGAATGTGTAGGGACATACATTCTAGTAAGGATGACAAACACAATTCTAATGACAAATTAGCACACAGTCCACCTGATGGTAAGTAGATGATGTGGCTCATAGACATTTATCCTCGATTATGTGAAAATGAAAAAATGTTTATTTGTTTAAAAAGATCATACTTAATTTATGACTTATGTATTAAATGGTAATTTTATTGGAAAGACCCTAATAGCAACGTGATGAAGTAAAAGGAAGGAAATAATAGAGCACTCATAGAGCTGAGCTTGCAAGCTATAAATTACACGAAGTAGGTACATTAACTGTGACCGGACGAGGGACGTCCTTAGGGATCATCTTTCTTTCTGAGAAAATAATCACTTTTTACTTCAAAGCTGTTTTCACGGCCCATCTGTTGGCACGTTTTGTTTTTAAATTTAATTTACTCTGGTAAAATTCCCTTAGAACTAATAAATTTTTACTCCAGTTTCATGTTTTTAAAAACATTTTTCAACAAAATATATAGCTAAATTTTTGACAACACGGTGGCACTATCTCGTCGTTATCTACCTAACTTCCTTAATACGAGTATAATGACAGTATTCATATATTCTGGATTATCAACCCATGTTTATACCGTGATTCGACAGCACAAGAGAACCAACTATGACATATAATACATCATAAAAGCGATACAAGGAAATGAAACAGGCGATGAGCAGTAGCATCTTCAAAGTCAAAATGTGTCAATAATACACATATGGCAATTTATAATGCTATGTTAGTTCCTACTCTTATGTATATTAATGAAAATCGAGTGTATCAAAAGTAAGAGAGTAGAATAGGAGACTGGGATGGTTGACCAAATTTCAGTGAATACCCTTGTATTTTCATTGTTTTGGTATATATCATTGCAAAAATAAATAGATCTGATAGATAAACTATTAAGGTTATGAAAAAAATTACAAAAAGCCCCCAATCAATTATGATATAATGCACAAGCTTAATTTTGTAGAACACGAAATATAAGTCAACCTACCTTTGGGGTTGGTTGACTTGTCACTAGGGGTAAGTTGACCTGTTTATACCCAAAATTGGTCTTTTGAACGCCATCCAATCGCGTTCGAGCTGGCGCGTCACCCGATGGTATGCAGGTGGGGCGGCCGTCTGCGGCTTGCAGTGGCTCGACGCGTGGGTGAAGAAGATGGGTAGCTCGCTGGCCGCGATGCGGTGAAGCCGCGTATCTCGGTTATTGCGGCCGAAGTTCACGCGACCGATGTAGGGTCCAGATGGTTAGATTTAGTGCGTGTTACTTCGCTACTGATGGCGCGTTGAAGTGAATTTGCAATATTTAACTTGCTCGGGTGATGCGCAATTTCGCACGCGCGCGTCGAGTAGATATACGGTCAAGGATTCGAACCGCGCCTTCCTTGTTCGAGAGCGTCTCCTGGTTGATTGTCTGGAAATCATTCCAATTGTGCCCCCGCGTTAAGTGCATTTTTTTGTGTATTGGCTGGTTTATTAGTTTTACGTGTCAACAAGGCGTATTTTGAATCTTATCGCGGCGTGGTGTTAGATGTCGAACGAAGGAACTTAGTTGTGTTTAACGCTGAACCGTGTAACTCATGAAGAGATCGCGTTAGTTCCCTATTTATAATTTTGTGATAAGTGAATCCGGGACATTGAATGTCGAACTTTGGACTACTGTCCGTACTGTGTCGGGTATCACGTATTCGATGCTACGATGAATGTGGAATTAGGCGAGTTTAAGTTAGTTAAATGTACAGTGAAGCTAATAGACTGAAATAGTGATAATGAAGAAAGAAATGGTCCAGCGGTGGAGCCTGCTGGAGCGATGCAGCATTGTGGGGCAGCCTGGAACTCGGCCGCTGCTGGTTTCCTAAGCTGGTCCAGGTCTCAGACACATACACATCACTAAACACTACTTGCCATTCAGCTTACACCCACTTACGGCCTGACCGAGCCTTGGGGCGATCTTAGAGTCGGAAACAGGTACGTACAATATTTTCCTAGCATTCTCCCATATAGTTTAGTATAATAGGACATTCTTCCATGTTGCCATTTGGGCCCGACCTGCGGCTGCTCGTGGAATCTTCCGCTCAAGGGCCCCGGAATATTCGACCTTTGCAGGGGCAGCTGTAGGCCTTAGCATGACCTATGAAATGATTAGTATACAATATTAGAATAAAGAGGATAAAAATATATGGAGTATTCGTAACTTTAATACAACGAAACTTTTCATCTTGATAGTTTCATTATGCATCATAAATTATAAATAAGAATACTGAAAACGTAATACTTTTATGATATGAAACTACAAAACTTTTTATGAACTTGATATACTTAATATACACAACAGTAAAACACATTTTTAACTAATTCAACTAATATACGAGTAATTATATATTTTCGAGTTTACGAGTCGAGGGATACTCATCCCAATTTACCTGTCCGGTAGTTGTGGAATGGTATACGGGTATGCGACCTCGGCTTCCCTAGCTATTACTGTCCTATCCCGTGCCCTCCTGGACGGTAATATCCTACATTTCCTATTTCCTACCCTAACTTACCTTACTCTTCCTTTTCACACCACCTATCCTTCCCCTTTTCCTATTCCTACCCTCCGCCAATCCAACGTCTGCCGCGCGATGCATGGCTAGGGGCGAGCCTAGTCGTTAGCGTGCCACACTGCCATAGGAACGGGCGACTCCAGAATTAGGCTAGCCTTACCCTGGCATGCGGGGCTCTGCTGAGGGGGACAAACCTTTCCCTCGCTATTCGTGGGAACTCAATAGATAATCATAAAAATAATTTAATTAATCAAAATGGCGGCGATGTGGTTCGCCTCCCATCACGTTTCGTTTCTCGCGGGGGTGAAAAGCGGCCCACGGAGAGCCGCTTCGCTACGTCGAATGTAAGAGGAGGAATGGATGGTTAGGTAGATGAAGTATGTCAGATGATGGATGAACCTTGCATTGATATTCTGTGCGTAAACGAAACCAAGAGGAAAGAATGTGACACCACGGTTCATGGCCCCTACATGGCATACTGGTTGGGAGTCCCCCAAACCAGCCGAGGCTGTCAGGGAGTTGGTGTGGTTCTTTCATCTCGAATGGTTGAATGTGTGATGGAGCATGAATGTGTAAGCCCAAGACTCCTCTGGATTAGGTTAAAAGTCGGACTCACTCGCTTGTTTATCCGCGGGGTCTATGCACCGACGGATCTGCGTGGAGGTTGGTCATTAAAAACACAACAAGAGAAGAATGAAACAGACGAGAAAGTATTGGATGCACAAGCGGGATTTAGAAAGGGAATGGGATCTACGGATCAGGTCTTTTCCTTGCGGTGCAAAGCCGAAAAGTATTTGGCTAAGAAAAAGAAAGTCTACTGCGCGTTCGTAGATCTAGAAAAGGCCTATGATAGAGTGGTGAGGAATGAATTGTGGTCAGCACTGTCCGTGAACGGTGTGAGCAGTATCCTCATACGAGCAATGCAATCTCTTTATAGGGATTCTAGTGCTTGTGTAAGGATAAACGGGGCATACAATGAATGGTTTAATATCGAAAAAGGTGTAAGACAGAGATGTGTAGCGTCACCGTGGCTGTTTAATCTGTTCATGGACAATTGTTTGACAGATTTAAAAGAGAATGAAAGTGGATTGAGAATGAATGAGTTCCTCATCAAATGTTTTCTCTATGCTGATGACCAAGTATTACATGCGTCTTCGGCCGAGGAGTTGCAGGAGATGGTAACTGCTATGAGTGGAGCTTTTGTTAGAAAGGGAATGAAGATGAATGTAAGGAAGACGAAAGTGATGGTGTTTGAAAAAGATGAAGCAGTGACAGACTGCAATATTGTGATTGAAGATGAACAAATTGAACAGGTGAAAGAGTTTGGGTATCTGGGTTCAAAGTTTACAAGAGATGTAAAGTGTGAGAGTGATATCGAAAGAAGAGTGAATGCAGGAAACATGGTGAATGGAGCTTTGCACTCCTTTATGAGCAGTCGGAAGGTGTCTAACAAGGCTCGTTTGGCTGTGCATGATGGGGTGCTGGTTCCGACACTCATGTACGGAAGTGAAACTTGGGTATGGCAGAAGAAACATGAAAGCAGAATAAATGCAGTTGAGATGAGAGCATTAAGAAGTATGATATTAGTTAAACTGAGTGACAGGATAAGAAATAGTGAGATAAGGAAACGTTGTGGTCTGAAAGAAGATGTAGTGACAAAAATTGAGAAAGGTATGCTAAGATGGTTTGGCCATGTTGAGAGAATGAATGAAGAACGATTGACGAAAAAAGTGTATAAGGCGAGTGTGACTGAAAGTGCTGGAAGGGGTAGCCCCTAGGCGGACATTTCTAGACCAAATCAGGGACATCTTGAAAAAAGGCCAGGTCAAGAGTACCCTAAACCGTAGAACATGTATGAAGGGAATAATGAAAGTGGACGAAGCAAAACAAGTATGTAAGGATCGTAGCAAGTGGAAAGAACTGGTCTCTGCCCACCCCTACGGGAAAGAGGCGTGATTATATGTATGTATGTATGTAATTATATATTTTTAACAAAATAGATCACATTTTTGGAATTTTATCAAATCAGTCCTCTAAATGAGAGGTGTAATTTTTGCATTCATGGAACAAAATACTCGTATTACCGTTTGCTCAGTCTTGTGCATGGGCCCTTTACTTGCACATAGTGCACTGAATCCATGTTTCTCCAGGAATACTTAAAATGTGAGATTCAGAGCACTCTAAACAAAATGTATCATCCTCATTACTTTTGTCTTATTCGTCATTATTCTTCTTATTTGTCCCATGAAAATCCTCTTACTCTTGTTAGTCTGTCTGTATAGATAGTGCAAGCCTTCGAGTTTTATTAGATGTAACTCCATAATAAATATCAGCTGCTTTTTTGGGGCAATTTTCTAATGCGATTTCTTCCTCCTTTATTCCTTTATATATTTTTAGTGTCGCTAGTGCTCTACAAAGTCAATTTACACCTATTCAATGTCGGTTTACTTTCTAACATTAAATGTTAAGGCCACGTGGTTAAAATGTAGAAAATTTTTCTACATTTATACCACGTGTCGTTATATGTTTCAAACAGTATAGCAATTTCTTATGCTCTAGAATTAATACTTATTTTTATCAATAATAACTTGTGTTATCAATAATCTCGATCAGTTTTTTTTTGTATATTCGCATAGCTCTGCAACAACAAGCATTTGACAAATTAAAAGGAAAACTGACTTTATTCCATGTAAAGTATACCCAGACTCCTATGGTGTAGGTTGACTAGGTGGTCAACCATCCCCGAAATATATTGGTCTACCAGCCCCGGGTCACTTTTTAATTTTTATCCACATGATATAGCTTCAAAACTACAGCGAAATAAAAAAGAATGATATTTACTTTAAATGAAAGTAAATAACAACTAGTATATAGGCGTTACTATAAAATATATAATGAGGAAAACAATTATTTACATAGTTTGTTTTTGGATATTAAGCTCTTTCTGCCAAACTACGTGCGTACGCGATGCCGCTCTCCCGGTACCTGAGACCCGGCCCATAGACATCTACAAGTAGATGCTGTGGAGCATCCACTTACCATTAGATGATGATGATCAAAAATGATTTCCGGGTGATATTAACATTTTTTTCTCGAGGAGGGAAACGTTCAAAAGTAGAGACTGCAAAACGTAGAAATATATTGAAATTTATACTTTTGAAAATCGAGCCCATTACAACAACTATCAAAAAGGAACAAAATGTGATATTGCAAAAACATCAACTACAAATAGCTTTCGATTCCCAACTCGAGTAATATTACAAAACGTGTTACCTAACATTAGATGTTAATATTATAAGACTTTTTACGTGGTAGAGCCATGGGTCGGTTCGACCGGGAAAGGACCACGTTCTTACAGAATATCAGCGTAAATAACATAAACATAACATAAACACTCACGCCTGTCACCCAGAGGGGTAGGCAGAGACTACGGACTTCCATTTGGCGCGATCCTGACACACCTCTCTCGCCTCTTTTACATCCATATATCTACGCATACACGCTCGTCGGTTAAGGGCAAAATAGCACTATAAAAAACATAGCAGCTTAATGTTGCTATGTTTTGTATAGTGAGTATAGAGAACCAGACCTCTTTTTACTGGAAACGAGGCATTCCATCTAAGTACTTAGCGGTGACAACGCATCTGCAATTTGATTCTTGACTGAGGATAGATGTAGATTTCTATAGGCCATAGAAATCACTTAGCATTAGGTGGATAGTGTGCTCGTTTGTCATCCTCATTTTTTTAAAAAAGACACGGGTTTTATTCGATATTCATGCACCTAACTATATCAATGAAACCAAACGTTAAACGTCAAAACGAAGCCGACCGTGATTCCCATCAGATTCGCATAATCACAAAGCTTTGCAAAGGTTAAAACAATATACAAAAGCCACAAATCTAATGATACTCGTATCGGTAGCACTGCTGCTAATCGTTAGACTGCTCCAAGAGAGACATGGCCGCTTTTATTTGCTTCTCTTGGTTCCATGATGCCAGGTTTGCGGCACTTGTTCCTCCTATCAATCCTGTAGCAAAACATGTTATCGTATCGATCTGTTCAGGCACCAAAATGGACGATAAATCGTTTGTAGTTGCATATACATACATATATATACATTTCTGCTTCGTAATGAGGCTTGTATATACATATGATGTTTCTTTACAAGTCTTGATCCTTATTAGCAACACTGTTGATTCGTACATGGAATAATACTTGTAATTTTTTTAATCCTTAGAAAATTGTACTTTATTTTTTCCAAAATCTATGATAAAAAGCACATCAGTAAACTTTAATTGGTATAGTTTAGATTGTTTTATAATAACTCATCACAATACGCTTTCAAGTTGGTAAAAATTACCTCGCGTATATCCGCTCATTAATTTTACCAACTTTAATATAATGGATTTCCTAGGATAATTAATAGAATCAGGCGTTACTTTGCGGTTAAACCTATTAAAGTTTTTAAAAAGTTACCACGCGTACATCCGCTCGATAAAATAACACAATACAATACGACACGTGTTTCGCCAGTGGTGTGTCTTTCCTAGTGTGGTGGTGTTGGGAGTAGTGGTGGTGGGATTAGTGGTGACTGGGATAGTGCACGCAATTGAGGGAGGGCGGGAGGTGCTCTTCAAACTAGGTAACACATATCATTTTACTTTATCAAAATACTTTTGTATGGACTAAACTATAAAACAGTAAAATTTTCGATAAATAAAATGATTAAACTGGATACTCAGGCGTACACACGCTGCATAGCTATAGCGTCATAAAGTAATCACTACTCGTACGTTTAGGTACCATGATAGTCCTCAAAATAGCAAACACAGTAGAACAGAAAGAATATTTTTAATCAGTATAAACCTTAGAGCATAAATAAGTAAGCTATAGAGCGCGCGTCAGCGTACAGTAAGCACAGGTATGAACAGTATCAAAATTGCAAGGGCGACTTTATTATTACTCGCCCACGTAATATTTACTAAATACTTACCTAATTAAACTATTAACGTAAGTACAATAACGCATAGGCGTCAATCTTGGTGCATCATTATTCAACCGCTACATCTATGTTTCTTAGCTTGTATCTATAGAAATTAACATAATAGGTAATGGGTTTATATAGCTCTATAGCTTGCTTATGTATACTTTAAGGTATAGACCATACATAGGACCTTTTTTCTTCATCATCAGCCGTAAAAGTCCACTACTGGGTATGCAGTCTGGGTATTTTGAATATAGCGTACACGGGATCGTTATTTCTACCATTTCCCTAAAATAACCTCTTACGAAAACCACAGGACAAAAAAGGGTAATGGAATGTATACTTGGCGTACTACATACTTAGTAGTTCAAAATGCATCATCTTTTTATTTACGTACAAATTTATTTCAGTCTTTTCTTTAATTTCCTAACATCAAATATTATGCTTCCCTAACCATAAAACTAAAATTATTAAAACGAGTCTGTTAAATGCTTTATTATATTCTTAAAGTTATATCCGATAAATGTACATGTGACATAAATAAATATACAAATGTCAGAAAATACCACAGCTATGATGTCACAGCATCCACTTACTTTGGTGTTCATCATTGCTATTACCCTCACTTAGATTAAAAAAATCTAAGGTATTTGATGTTTTTAAACTGTTCAATAATATTAACATTACTAAATAATGATTTTTATTATAATTAACATAAATAGATTAAAAAATCTAAAATTAAAAGTTTCAGCTTTAAGCTTTATTGCATATATTTAAAAATTATCAAACCTTAAATATCAAGACTGCTGAAGTAAATTAGCATCTGAACTATGAAGCGTTCGGTATTGCAGTCACCAATTAAAATGCCAAGCCTAGCGATTATAATAAGAACATTCAATTTGAGGGAGGCCTTTCAGCACATAATATAGATTTACTTACACTTCTTTAGAAAATACATTATAAGCGTATTCAGTGTTTAATTTACATTAGTTAAGGGGCTAATATATTCAAAAGCATATATTTTCATAACGAGAAAACCTCGACAAAACTCATATACTTTAACACGGCGGCTACGAAAGCTATATTTCTAAATTTACTTGTAGACTTTCTGTACTGGCACTGCTTTTTACTCTATACTATATGACTTACTTCTCCATTTTCTCTGAACCAAGTCTGAATACTCACAAATGCTACATTGGATACAAGAGAGAAGGCGTCTTCTACATTCGTACATCGGCATACTTTGAATAAACGAAATTTGAACGCAGAGAATGTGACTTTGTATTATTAAAGATGGAGAATTCGGGTCGCTAGACAAAATGCACTGAAACTGCTCGGTTGTTTCAATTCCATTCTATCAAGTCGAGTCAAGCTCGAGCTTTAGTGTAGCGGCGGGAGTACAAGGGAAAGCTCGCTTGTACGAAGCCGCCCCCGAGTTAAAACCGCGAAATTTTTCGTAATATCTAGCGTCGAAAAAAGTGCTTAGGATATTTACACAGTCAGAAAACATAAAAAATACGCGGATATTTTCGCTTTTTTTTCTTCAATTAAATAACAAATTTACTGCAATAAAAGTATAAAGTGCATGAAATCGGATCAAATTGGTAAGTTTAAAGCGAAATGCGATTTTCAATGTTATAAATAATTTCAGTATTCACGTGAATACGCGTTGTTTATTAATACTACAGTAATACATAAAATGTTTGGTAATGATAGTAATAATTAGTGTATAACAAAAATGTATTATCCAAGTGTTCTTCATAGATATAGCAATATGCAGGCTTTTTAATCAGTTTTAATATTTTTATTTAATAATTCCAAAAGTATCATGTTAAGCATGTACAGGAACAGATTTCTACGGGAAAAACTTTTTATGTAATATTTAACCTTTTACCGCCAATATATTTATTACATATAATGGACACAGAATTAGACGGAAAATGCATTTTTATTTCAATAGATTTGTTTCTAGGTTTATTATTAATATTGGACATAATCATTAGTTTTAACATATATTATTATGCTTCTATATTGATAGCACCGTACCTATACTTAGAAATTAATTTTAATGCAGGGTATTAATAGAGCAAAAGTTCGCTTAACCTACTTTAGAAAGGAGAAGGAAGTTTTCCTCCACCATATGTGCAATACAAATGCATTCAAGTGCAATACCTCTTCTAGTTCAGTTAGTTCACTGAAAGATGTAAAGTACTTGTGTTTTCATATACTAATAATAAAACTTTAAAATCGCGATAGAATTGATAGTTCCTTAGTAACTTTGATTATGGCTCTTATTTATTATTGATCAGGTCAATTATTTAATTCAGCGTCTAATCTTTTTAATTCAATTGTTCGTTTTTGCATATTTTACGTACGTATTGTATTGCCAGTATCCAAATTTGTATTTTATTTTATTACTGGCCAACAAAAAATATCTTCTTGACAAATTTTAAAGCTAATAAACTTTAATGGTGATTAAATGTTGATTTAAGCAAATGAACTCTTTATGATAATGATGTCCTTCAGACCGAATTTGGTTGAGATGACCCATTCCGTATGCTGGCTAATGCTGTCAACTGCACTAAAGGCATTAAAGTGCTTCACACTGATGTGCAGAAAGGAGTTCCAACCCACCTGTAACCTATATAATGCTTTCTCCATTAAATTGGAGTGACGAGGGTAACAATCATAATACAAATTAAACAGCTAAGCAACAGTTTATGTTTTGCACAAATATTGGCTCTGGCTATTCAAATTCAGCAGTGTAATCGTGTAACTCTGATGAGAATCATTATCAGCGGTATATGACGTAACGTTTTTTTTTTAAATAATGATAACGTTTTGAGTTTAATAGAAATGTTAATTTAAAAAAAAACATGTGTGCAGTTAACACGCTGTAGTAGTGAAACCTTCAAAAATTTGCGAATAAAATTGCTTTGTAATAGCGTAAAAACTACTTCGCTCTATAGATAAAGTCATATTATCGAACAAAAATTGGTTGCTTAAACACGACTATTTTAATATAAATCAGTAAGTTATGAAATCGTGAATTGTTATGAATAGATTGCTTAAGATTCAATATGGTTAATTTTATTTATTTATTAAATTTGTTACGTTTTAACTGTTTATTTTAACAGTTAAAAGATATGTTAATCATTTTAAAGCACCGCACAAAGAGGAGACTGAGGTAATAGGAAATTATATACTGTATTGTATTTCATTCTCTCGCAGTCTAAATCCTATATTTTATATATACATTCGTCTGTTTTAGTGTTGCTTTTTCGTTTTACCGAGTTTCAAATCACAACGATTCTAAAGAACTATTCCTTTCAAAAAGACATCGGCTTATAGTCGATACTTATTCATTTTATACAATACAAAAAACCAAACATCGAACGTCTCAACGATGCCAACGAGTTCGATGAAGCTGTAAGAGCCGCATAGGCTAACAGCATTAACATCACAGAAACTAGACTAGATGCCAACGAGAATTCTCTCCAGAGTTACACAATCGCACTGCATGACCTGTACCAGTCGTCAAGACTTCTTATGTAATGTGTTATTTACACGGAAGATTATATGTATTCAGAAAAAACTTTTAATTTGGAGTAAATATCTTCTTAATAGATAGATAGATCAATAAAGTTTTAATTAGCTTCATTAGCTATCTAAAGAAGAGAGGCTTTTAGATTGCAGCCTCCTACCAACTAATGCAATATAGGGCGATACTATATTGAATGGATGTATGGGGGTACTTCACCCAAATGCAGGTGATTCTGACCTCAACTATTTGTGCGATACAATAAGTTGATTTACAGTCAGATTCTGGAATTTCAGTTATATTTTTAAAACTATTCAGGTCGCCTTACGAAAATACGAAATAATAGCCCCTGATTAACACAATTTTAAATCTATTTTAGAGATTTTTTTGCATATGTGAAAGAAGGTAAAAACTCAAAGCACTCGTGCTAATGAGTTCGAAAATATCCGAGCACTACAACTATAAAAGCGAAAATAATGCATAAAGTATTTTAAGGGGGAGGGAGTGAGTGCTACAGAAAACAGACACATAATTACCCATGTGTGTTAAAATAACTTGTCACAAAGTAGTAACAGAATTTGATTTGTTCGGCTCAAGGTTAAATAATAGGTATGACCCAATTTAATTTTTCTATTTTCGGCTAATATCGATTGCTGGCTTTATGCAAGTCACCACAAACTAGAGAGTATAACTTATTTTTAGTTAAGCTGAGGTAAACTATGATTACTACGCCAGTATTTTCTAAGTCTATGGTCATTACATAGCGAACAGATACTGTGAATGTTCGACGCTTGAGTAATCAAGGTTGATATCACTATCACCAAAGGAAAAAAATTGCATTAGCTATGAATGATTCAATAATATAATAATTCTATTATAAATCGCCTATGTCATTAAGCAGGTCATTTCAGTAACATAACAGTTTTGTATAACGTTCAAAAGTCAGATATATCCTTGGCTGTAAGGCATTGCGATATATTCCTTGGTAGGCATTTACTATGAAGAGAACTATTAACTCGTATATGATACTAATATTATTAATTTTTTATTGAAAATTATGTCAAATTAATAGAAAGTAGGTTGGTAGGAGTAACATGATCTTCACTCAATAGAAACTTTTTTAATATGATACGTTTATCTTCATAGTATATTTAGATGGAACACAATGACACGATTGAGAACAACAGATTCTTTAGCAATGCTTGCTCAACTGAGCACCAATGTGGCCACCACCACTACGACCACAACAGCCGCTACTAGCGTTGGGTCGGTCGCCAAGTCCAACACAAACGGAAACAAAAGACCAACCATCATCATTTATCCAACTGGTGAGTCTCATTTTACTCATATGTTTTAGTAAGTCTTATATGTAATGCAAAAAATAAAATGTATATGAAATACTTAAAACAACGTAAATAATTAAATAATAATATTCAATATAAAAAATCTATCGTAAACGTATAAAAACTGCGGTTGCCAACTCGCCTGCCAAGAGGCCTGTGGCAATCGACGGAGAGCCCTATGTTCAGAAGTGGATTAACATAGATTGTAATGGATGAATGGACCTAAAGAGGTGTGAAAATGAATTAGTTAAGGTCCATAAGAATCTTTTTTTAAATATACACCAAAAATTTATCCTGCCTTGTATCAAATCCCATAGTAAAGACATAATATTAATTGGAATAACACCACAGTGCTGAGGAAAACCTTTTAGACATGCTCCTTCTCTCAAATCATAAAGAATTAATTAAAGGCTAAAAGATTTTATTTCTAGGCGAGTTACGCCTAATATGAAAATAAATAAAAAAATCTCTTTATAAACAGGCCTTTATGATCGTTGCTATGGCCGGAATCCGGGGCTATCATCAGAGCAGCTCCATGACACCATATTATTTAATTGTCATGGCAGTTACTGTCAGCTCAGTTCGCAAGAGCTTCAAAAATTGATTATTAATTTAAAAAAAGAAAGTCGAATTAAAGCTTTTTAAAATACAATGGTTGTATTTTTCCTAGTCTAAAGAGAGAGGTGCTCCTCAAACTAGGTAAGACAACTGACAACATCAGCCAGTGTTGAGCCCATTAAATACATATTTAATACCTAAGAGAATTAATAGCATGCTTTGTGTATTTTTTGTAATCTTTCCAAGGGACACGAAGCGTTAATCAGGAAACTGTAAAATTATGGTGCAAAAAATATTGCTTCTAAATTAAGATAAGTAGGGTTAAATGAGGCTTATTTTCAGCAATGAAATTTCAACAAGAAGTAAAATAATGAACAGTAAATTATCAATCATTTTAAATGTTTACATTAAAAAATAATATGTATGTTTGTCAACTTGCACCGTCAAAAGATAAAGCGTGTTTGACGTAAAATAATATATCTCCATCAAATTTACTTTCCAAATTACGATTAAGACATAATAAGCATTTAACTACAAATCTTCATAAATGACTATCACGGTAATTTCTGTTTTAGTTTCACCGGAATCAATAGTCATCCCGATTGTTTCCTGTATATTTGGATTTCCATTACTGGCGTTAACAGTTATTTGTTGCCTTAGACGAAGGGCAAAATTAGCCAGGTAATGTTTTAAACATGCTGTTATTTTAAACCTTCTACGTAAACTTATTTGAAAATTATTTGATAACAAAAACGTACGCATAATCGTGTATGATTTTATTTCCGGCAACAGAAAATCAGAAAATCAGGTAAACCATACAATTCACTATTAGGTTGTTATATTTCTTCTGAATTAGTTGTTTAATTTATACCTTTCAAAGATTATTGGCCATGAATTGTACGGATGATTCGGCTTAACCTGAGACCACGATCACATATAATACCAACGTTAACTGACGGTAGGCTGATTCATATGGTAAGTTATGAGAACTGGAAATTCTTTTCACTGGTAATAAGGCATTCCCTCTCAGTCATCCATAGTATCTGACTGTAGATACCTAGTCAAGTGGAGATATATCATAATATGGACTTTGGAAAATTTAATCCACAATAGCTTCTTTTTTTTGATAGGTTATTATGAATAAAGGAATGAAACAATAACTTTATAATAGGTGGTTAATATTTGAGCTATATCTTTGCCGGTATATCAAGGTCATTATAGGTTGGCTTGGTTGCACTAATTCGGGAATAATTGCCATATACAGCTACGAATTGCCATATAAGCTCAAAGAAAATTCGTAAGCTATAATTTCGTCACATATTTTACCCTAGTGCAGGATCCTTTCTATCGCTTTAACTTAACAAACTTTGAACGTTTGTTCAAAGTTTGTTAAGTTAAAGCGATAGAAAGAAAAAAAGAAAAAGAAAAAATCAAAAAGAGAAAAAAAATAAAACTGCAGGCTTAACAACTTTTGTCTTCTACCTTTGACATATTGAGCACTCTCCAAATTCTCTTTCCCTTAATATTATTTCCTTTAATATTCATTTTATTTCGTATAATTTTTTTATATTACTTGCTTTCTATCTCCTAACTGTATTAGTTATATTATATAAAATATTGCTGCGCGCCACTATTAATGTCTCGTACATGGTAACACTAGTTACATTAGCGCCATCTAGTGTCGAGTAGCACAACTAGGAGAGTCAAGATCCTTCCAAGAATTTCGGGACCGATATGTACTCGAACATTCTAGATGTCGCTGCAGTAGAAGATTCTGGAAATTATCTGAGGCCCTATATAAGGCCGGTATCGACCACGACCGGGGCAGTATTGAATTGGCAATACAAGAGAATACTTCGAAGCGAAATAACGGCGAACTGTGTTTTATTATTAGTGTGATTTTAAGTTGTAGTTAGTGTTGTGTAATTAAATAGTCAATTTTGGTAATTCTCTCGACAGTTTTTAATTATCTCGAACCCCAAGCTGACCATTTAAAAACCATGATATTTGTAGAGAGCGAGCAAGACGTCGTAACTGCGAATTAGATCGTGGAGAATTATCAGTGGTGCGACTGTCGCCGTTGAAGAGCCGAGTACGTGCCGTGAGTCTAGTGCGCTCTCCTCGACCATTACCAACTCTTGAGCTCGACACCGTACTAGAAGAGCGTTCCGACCCTGAACAAACTACATTTTCTCAAGTAAATGAAATAATAATAGATTTTTTTTATTAGATATATTGTTTCAAATTATCAGCAGCGTCATATTCTGGGTTGTCTGGAAGAGATTGCTATGTAGCAATAAGACCGCCCTTTGTATTTCCCTCACTAGATGTTATTTTTTGTTTTTGATGTTGTTATCTTTTCTTGGTGTACAATAAAGAGTATTGTATTGTACTACATTAAAAAATAAAAGAAAAAGACCAAGTACGAGTTCTTACAGATATTATTAAAACAGTAAACATTTATCATGTTGATAAAAATATGAAGTTTTATATTTAAGTCTTATTACATTGACGCACAGGGAACAAGCTGCACATACATATATATATATATATATATATATACGACTCGCCTGTAATCACCGAGGGGCTAGGCAGAGTTCAAAGATCAGCGAGCCACTCCGGACTACACTAGGCAATGATAAATATATTTTTTTATAGAATAAGGGTGACAAACGAGCACACAGTCCACCTGGTGGTAAGTGGTTGCTGTGGTCCATAGACATCTACATCTATCTTCTTTTGCGAATTAAAATGCAGGCTAAGGTAGAATGCCTCTGATCCTGTAAAAAGGGTCTCCGGTTCTCTACACTCACTATACGAAACACAGCAGCATTAAACTGCTATTTTACTCTGGTATTCTGTGAGAGCGTGGTCCTTCCCCGGTCGAGCCGACCCATTCGTGCTACAACTATACTATTAATATAGCTGCAGCATGGCTCTACCACGTTTATAGATAGAAAATTGTGAAAGAAGTGATAGGTTACTAGCCCAACGCTCTCGCAATCACAAACTCAATATCCCATTAGTAATATTTTACGAGATGCTATACAAGTTACTCAGGTAGCACATTAATTTTCGTCACATAAACATGAGGCCTTTAAGTCCCACACTGACATGGGACAGGTTACACCCTAGATATTATTTTCAGGTGGACATTACACCGGACCGAGAAGTGGGTACGATATTATTCAGTGCGATAGGTGCAGTAGGAACGGCGGCAGCAGCGGCGGCGGCTTGCGCTCGCGATAGCTAACGGCGAGATTCGGCGCAGCTCGGCGCACGCTCGCCGCTTTGGGCCGCGCTCACCAGCCAGCCACTCGACGAGGACGATGCTGAAGACCCATCCTACGACAGCTAACAAGAACTAGACGATCGCTCCGTCGCCGACATCGGCAAACGCATGCAGATGTTCTTGGACATTCCACTAAGATTTTAGTTTGTCGTCATGTCAAGTCAGTGTCAGGGCATACGAAGTTTACCTTTATTTCGGTAAAAAATGTGACTCTTGTGGACTTAGTGAGTGAAGCCTGTATACGTCAATTTAATGCCTGGTGTAAGGCTTTGCTATTTATGTCGTACAAATTTATGTAACACGGATATTATTTTAGCTTAAGCGTTTTTAAAATACGTCCCAAGCAAACGTATTCTAAAAAAAGTTTGAAAATTACGGTAGTCTTTACGTATCTTGTACTTTTGACATATCTTTGCACACGTTGCTATTTTAAATACTTGCAGGGAATTGGTTGTAAATTAACCAAAAATATATTTAATTAAAAAATAATATTAAACTAAATAAGTAGACTTCTGCGACCAAATTATTTTACTCGCTTAAGTGTTAACAACCTTAATTTGAAACAAGAAATCGAATATACTCTCGCGGTATATTCGATTTCTTGTTTCAAATTATCGGTTATTTAAAAAAATCTTAGTTAATTTGCGGTTGGGTAAAAATGCCTATCATCTATGATACTAATAAATAATTATTACAATGTTTTACATAAACATAATGAAATCTGTAGTAAGCTGATAAAGTTTGTAAATAAATTATATTTATTTAGGAACATTTGTAGATTACTAGAAATTGCAAAATCGGGTAGGCTTGCGTTGTAGTCCTTCAATTTTAATTAAGGTGTTGACTAAGTACCAAGCACCAGCTCCATCAATTTGAATAAAACATTATAATGATCTAACGTGAATGTATACTCAGTAATGCGAAGCAACTTTGTAACATTGTAACTAAAGGTCAAAGTGTATAATTATGTAGTATATAATTCTGTATTATCAGTGATCACATATCACATTCTAGATGGATTCTTGTCGGAATTACTTCAAATATATACACATGCTAGTAAGACACGTACTGCTTAAAGTCCAGATTATAAATTCATTTAGCGATCTGGCAATATTTTTAGGGACATGATAATAGCCTGTTATCATAATTATAATAGTGCGCCTAAACTAAAAACATTCGCTTTCGTTGCTTTAAGCGTTGCATGAAACGCTATAATCAGTCTCTGTCTTGAGGGAAAACAAGGTAATGTATTTAAAACTGACCAAACCAACATTCAATGAAAGTTACATGTTTAGGTTTTTTTTTAATTACACATTTAACGTGGATTTCAAGATGCATATAAAATACCGTCATTTTCACAATATATAATCGTACCTACAAAATAAATTTATACAAATACTGATCTGTTTTAGGCGTACTTTTTGAGAGGATATCTGGTTTGCGTGAAGTTTAGAGAATATATTTTAACGACCTTTTGCTGTCGTGGTGTACCCGACGACCTAGACAGGCAACCGAGAGAGACAACTGTAGCACTGACTGATTACACGTGGAAAATTTACATAAACATTATTCCGTATTACCCTATGTCCCCTTTCAAAACTGGACTGTTTTTTTTTTGTTTCAAGAAAAATATAAGAATATTATGCAATTACTATAAGGCTCTACCTATAGATAAAAAATGCACTCTAAATGAGTGAATGAGGAGGATGTGTGATGACTTCTTAAAACCAATAAGGGTGCTATTCGTTGGTTTGCCATTATTATAAAAAAAAATCCTTGGTATCTTGAGACTCAACTTACTTTTAGATTTTATAAATCTGAATAGGTTTATCATCAATTTGAATCTTTTAATTAACGAAGTTTGATAGTTTTCGTATATATCTTTCATTGGAACCCGATTTCAAGATGAAATTTTGCCTTTTATGCTTTAAAACTCAACTATCTCAAGATCGTCTAAGTTGAAACGCGTCGTTATCATGGCGCAAATATGTATTGAAATAACACATTTTAATTTTAATTTCGATACATAATATTTAAAATAAATAATTAAACTTCCTAAATTTTTAATTACATCAAAATAAAATAAGAAATATGCACCGTTTGCTTCAATTTTACTGCTGTATATTACATTCCATGAAGCGTCTGCCAGTGTAGCGAGACCTGCTTTAATTGTCACGTTTGGCAGACATTGACGACCGCCGTACCAGACGTCGCATGAATAACTCCTAGTTGTTAATTCGAAGGTTACATTATGACCCGAAAATGGATATAGGAGCAAGTCGGCTTACTTTAAAGGAATTAATTTACTCTTTTTTGAATCGATAATGGTTACTTAATCCTACACAGGTTTAGTTATTAGTTTTTATTTATTTATTTATTCGCCTTAAATTTTATAATTTAAGCGACAGACCCGAGTTAACCATCGCCAGTACCACTAAGACGGTTAATTGCAATTTGACAACAGTATATCTAGTAAGAAAACCGTCAGAACTGAAAATTTTAAAATATTTCAAGGTGCAAATAAGGGAAATACTAAAAATTAAATTAAACAGTAACTACGTGAGATATATAAACCTGATTCTTACTGTCAGGGCCAAATGTTATTGTTACTTTTGTTTACAAGTGTCCGATAATGAACCGAATTGAATGATGAATCCGGCCTAACTGTTACATGGCTGAGTAATATATTATATGCTTTGAGAGGGTGTGCAATCAATAAGGGCACCTTAAGGTAAGCCTTAAGGCGTCTTACAATTTACGAGTAGTTGTGGCCCCTTTTCTCCTTAGGGGCGTTTGGGTTCGTATTTCATACCATTCTTCCTAAATAAAACTAAACAAGAAACTATTTTTTTACTATTTGCACTGTTGTGTTCTAGGTAAGAGAATGAGAGAGAGAGAGAGGGAGAGAGAGAGAGAGAGAGAGAGAGTGGGTCTCTGGGTGGTCTTTGGGTCTTCTTGTATGGCTTAAATGTCAAATATCTATAGCTTTGTAATTTGTCGTCTCGTTTGTCAATATAATATTTTAATTTAAAAATGTAATTATTCTAAAATAATAAAAACTAAAGAAGCTACCACGCTAGGACCTTTTCCCCCACAGTAGTTCGGTAGATATTTAGCTGCCCCATCATTAACCAGTCTAAGATGAACTTACGAGTATAATGCGTTATAACATTTACGGTTACATCTTAAAAGCTATTGCTGAAATTAATTAATGTTCTATTGGTTTCAAATAATACTTATCTGTTTTTGGATTTATATTAATGTAAACGGTAATATTAAGCTATAAATAAACCACTTTAAACTAAAAATGAGGATTTATTTTTAATAAGCATAGCCCTTGCTCTTGAATTTTTTTTAAGTTTATCACCATATATTATATTATTACCCCTTATTGCCTCTTATGACACCCACGAGACAATATGGGGCAGCGGATATTCTTACACCACTACAAATTGGTTATTTATATTTACCTAATAATAAATAATGAAAAAATAAATCTTAAACCACTTTAAATGCCGTTAATTGAACCAGAACTTAACCTACTTTTAGTTGAAGTGGGTTTTGTAAAAGGGATTCTACCTTCAACTTTTTTAATAGCAGTACATTTTCGTTCGTTTCGCTCGTTTTTGCAGTGTGCTAAAATTGCTACTGAATTATTACAAAGTACGAAGTTCACCTTATTAGATGGAAGTTTCTCTTTTTTCGTTATTGCCAATGTTCAATTTAGGATTACAAAAAGAAAAAAAATCATGATTTTTTTTAATTAAACACATTAAGATATTCATAACTGGTTCATCTATACAAATAATCTATACAAATAAATAAAATTGAAGTGTCTGTTTGTAATGTCAAAATTACAGTTTTTTACTAAATGCATATGAAAGTAAATACGATACCTATAACTAAAATACAATTTTTAAAACTTTTGTCTGTCTGTCTGTCTGTCTGTCTGTTTGTTCCGGGTAATCTCCGAAATGGCTGGACCGATTTTGACGGGACTTTCACTGGCAGATAGCTGATTTCATAAGGAGTAACTTAGGCTACTTTTATTTTAAAAAAAGAATCAAGGTTCCGCGCAGAAACATAAAAACCCTAACACGCGAACGAAGTCGCGGGGAACAGCTAGTTGTATATACAGGGTATTTTTGGAACGCTCCCGAAAACTAAGACAGGCGACAGCACCAAGTATACCTTTGATCATGGGTCACAAATAAATTTGATCCTGATGAAAAAAAAATCATATTTTTACAACGTTTTATTAGCTTTATTCACGCGCCATCATGTTAGTACAGCTAAATGAATCGATAATTTCATAAAAAAAATCATGAAAATACTGAAACATAAAACCAGCAGTGGAAACTGAATTGATATCACCTGACTAATGGAGGTTAATGTACGCGCGAACGGTGAAAAAAGAACGCTGGCCTTGAACTTGGGCATTGAGCGATTTATCACATATAGGTACGAGGGGGGTGCGACGGGGGATCAATCCGCCAGTATTACTGTGCCTGCATGCTATTGGTTCACGCGCTTTGTTCGCTCCAAAAATACAGTCGCATACACAGCTTACTTTGCGACTCGCGACGATGTTTTAAAAAGGAAGGAAACAAAAATTATTTATATCTATTGTTTTATGACTAAACTAGTGAACGAAAAGGTAAATATGATATGAGAAGGTGAATGGGGAAAATTGTGCAGTAAAGTGTTGAGGGAGAATACCGAAAAAATTACCATGTGATCGACCTGATGACGGAAGCTCAAGCGAAGATGAAAGTGATGATGAAGTAGCATCCAGTAATACCAACACACCATCAACATCTGACTTTCATGTGACCCAAGACGTCATAATGGACGGCGTGTCACCCTTAAGTTTTTTTTGTTACAAACTACTTTATATTTTACGATAGAAATAACAAATAATGCTCAAGTAAACATTATCCATTTTTAATTCCCACCTCTTCCAAAGTTCTAAGTAAATAGTAAAACACCTATTATGATTCCACAATTAAACAATTAATTACTATAATATTATAAAACAATAGCCCAATACCATGTAGTACTTTAGAACGCGACTGTACCCACACTTCCTCCGCTGTCGACCTGTATCTAGCTCGGTACGAAACAATGGTATGCGGTCGGAAGAAAAAAGGGCGCATCTAACAATTTTTGAATAAATGAGTTAAATATACCATGACTCATGATAAGAAGGCGCATCTACTAAATTTTTTTAATATTCACAAATATCAATATTTTAGAAATTATCGTAAGGATTTTAGACGTAACTGTTGATCACAGATGACATCTTTTTATTAGAAAAGACTTCAACATAAAAGAAAAGACTTATTTAACCAGTGGCTACGTCATCTTTAACAATATTTGCATCGATTACTTAAATTTCAATTATTCTTGTCTTTTTATTCTATATCTTATTATTAAGAGCTTATATCTTATTACTAAGAGCTGGTGTTTCACATGTGGTCCCATATAAATTTGATCGAGGTCAGACCAATAGTTTTTGAGTCATCCTTAATTATTTATATTAAAGTCGGTTGTACAAAATTTTTAATTATTATCGTAGTAAGTCTTGTATGATATCCCCTTTAAAATCATTACTCAAGAGTTGCGGGTTGTTATTTTTTGTGTCTGACTACCAATGCTTTTCTAATATTTACTAAGAAAAAAGTAGTAAATTACTATTAGCGTCCTTTCAACTTCAAATGACCTTTCCAAAATATGTAAAAATGTTAAATGAATGGCAGTTTTTTTTATTTATTAGGTTGGGAAGACGCAAATAGTTATATGCGTCTTTCCTTCGATGTTTTTGTGTTGCCAGGTGTATTTTTTAATCTAAGATGAAAAGGAAAATTCGTTTTATTTAAATAAATAAACAAATTATCAAAAAATAAGTTCGTCCTTAAAATCTTCATGTCTCTACGTACATATTTCAATTTTCATATAGATACCTTTTAATATACTTTAGACACGGGGTCTGAAAGAAAAATTCATAAATTTATTTTTTATTTCCATTTTACGTTTTTGTTAGTTGCGTACTTCTTTATTTCGTATGACGGCAGAATGTAACCCGGCCGGCTCATGTCGCCTCGCAGAATGTAACCCGGCCGGCTCGTGTCGTCACGCTGTGACGCAGTAGGTTTCCGTTTATTCGTCGGGGTTCGTTATTAATTGTAGTTTTTGAAACAGTTCCGTGTTGATTTTGTACACGCGTGCGCGAGCGACAGTTCAATCGTTTTGTTTAATAAATTTACTTGTGATTACGTGTTGATATTAAAGTTTTTGTTACGTTTTTGGATTCTTTTTTGTTTTAATAATGCCTAACGCGTACGTTTATAGTGGTCAACATGTTAGGTATCCGAACCTAGGTACACGAAGTATCGCTAAATAAATTGTTAAGACGTCGGGATCGTACAAGTGTGTCATACTGTACAGTGCACAAAGTGTTGAAGCGTAACCAATGCGCCCATACAAATTGCACAAAGTGCAAGCTTTAGTTCCCGGCGATCACGACCGCCGACGAGTTTTCTGCCGTTGGTTATTATACCAGCAACAACGTGTGCCTGGTTCCATTGAGCACATTATCTGGACGGATGAGTCGACATTTACCAGAAACGGCCTGTGGAACCGAAGAAATACACACGTGTATTCAGAGGTTAACCCGCACGCTGTTCGACAAACCGGGCACCAAACCCGATGGTCGGTTAACGTATGGGCAGGTTTATTTAAGGATCGCATACTGGGACCAGTGTTTCTGACAGAGCGACTGAACGGACAGCGATACCTAAACTTTATAAATGAACAGTTGGTTGACATTTTAAACGACCTATCGTTGGCTGAATATCGCCGCACATGGTTCCAACATGATGGTGCCCCTCCACATTTCGTGAGGTTCGTCCGTGAGCGCCTCAATGAGTTATTTGATGATCGCTGGATCGGCAGACTAGGACCACACGCTTGGCCACCTCGCTCACCAGATCTGACTCCGTTAGACTTCTTTTTGTGGGGTATGTAAAAGAAAGGGTTTTTAATCGTGAATGTGATAGTGCTGAAGAAATGCGCCAAAGGATCGTGGATGGTTTCGAGAAACTACGTACGGACTGTGTCGAAGACCACACGATGATGCCCCGCCTGCACCCAAATCTACCTTGAAATGAATGGAGCACAATTTGAGCCGCATCTCATAAGACCACGGAGGATTTAGAGCGGTAAGCTGTTTCATACCTATTTTTTTTTAAATAACTTAGTACTAGACTAATCTGAATAGGTACATAACTGAATACATGAGAATAATAAACATACACGATGAATAAAAACTCATGACTCCAACTTTGGTTACATTTCATTTAAGTATTTTTTCATTAGCGGGGAATCGAACCAGTTATTTGGGTTATTTAACCTGTAAATTCGGATTAAAGTGGCTAAGTGGAGACAAGCACAGTGGCAAAATAGTAGGTTAAGTAGATAAGTAAGGTATTTAGACAAGTGTTGTAAATTATTAGATATTGTGGTTTGGCCCGCTAGTTGCGGGCCGCGCGAATTTGCGTTCGCGCGTACATTGACCTTTCAGTCAGGTGATATAAATTCAGTCATTCCACTGCTGGTTTTATGTTTCAGTATTTTCATGATATATTTTATGAAATTATCGTTTCATTTAGCTGTACTAACATGATGGCGCGTGAATAAAGCTAATAAAACGGTGTAAAAAGTTGATTTTTTTTTCATCAGGATCGAATTTATTTGTGACCCATGATCAAAGGTGTACTTGGTGTTGTCGCCTGTCTTAGTTTTCGGGAGCGTTCCAAAAATACCCTGTATAACTACTTATACTTTTATTATAAACAAAAATAAATTTTATAGTATAATGAATATTTCACCAAGTTTCACAAGGCTACTCACCATAGTACTCCCCAAAGCAACGTGACACAGACCACGATCCTTTTCTTTTACATGGGAAAATGCCTACGCATACTTGCCTCGCGGGGCAAGGACGGGTTATGTCAGACTCGCGCCGACTAAAACCCATGGTGTTCCACTTTTGCCGCATATTGGCATGGCCACGGGAACGCTTTCACACACATCCGCTGCCCTACTAGTGCCGGCCGCCCCATGGCAACCTCCCCTCGGGGAAGAACTTCTCCTGCGCCTTTTCCTTCTTACGTTCCAGGTAACCAGGAACACAAGGCACGCCTTCCTCCGTGGCCTTAACTCCACCTGCGCAACGGACCTCCACGAGTTCGATACGTGAGGCCATGGGACAAGTAAAAACGGGCACTCGAAAGAGTGCTATTCTGACCCCAGCGGTGGATCTGGTCTGTGGCTCCGCCGCCAACGAAGATTCGGCCACCGAAGGTAGCGAGAGCGGCGCTTCGCGAGAATTCTCAAAAATAGTTTTGGATAACCAACTACGCTACGTACAAGTGTTTTATATGGCGAGTGTAGAGATCCTTTTAACTGGAAACGAGGCATTCTATCTCAGTCCTCAGGAGTGAGTAAAACAACAAACATAGCTTCGTACTATAAATAGTCACAGACAAATCACAGTTCCACGGGGCTAGCAGGAAACAAAATATGTATTCTTGTTACACTAATAAGGGTTATCAAACAAGATCCCAAAGATAGACGGCGTATTAAAATGATAATGTTATAACAGACCCTCTCCGCACTGCCAATAAAATTACATAATATGTATCTGTTGTACGAGTCTTGGAGGCTTAGTTAAAATAGATATAGTGTATAAACGTATATGTCACAGTCAAAACTCATAACCGGTTAGAACCAATTTTGACAGCGAAAATCAAGGAAACGTAGTTTTGACTAAGGACGTTGGTCAAAATCACTTTTAACTGGTTTTTGCAGTCAAAACTAGTTTTGACTAAGGACTTTGGTCAAAAGTAATTTTGCCACATTTAAAGTTCAGACTATCGGTGAAAACTCTCAGCATCAGTGACAGTAGGCTAAGGGGCCGCAGGGGTGGCTTTTGGGCCACCTTAAAGCCGCGTACATTACCATAATATAAAATATAATATTGAAAATATACTTTTTTCATTTTAAAAATTCAAAAGTATAAGTCAAAAGTAGTTTTGATTAACATTCGTAGTCAAAACCACTTAAATCAAGAGAAGATTCCTTTACGATATGTTTAATGCATAAATATACGAATTGCATGAAAAAAGTCATTTTATAAAAACTTTTCCTTGAGCAACTTATGACTAATTCAAACAAAACGTCGACTAACAATTACAACTAAAGGACAATGTCCAAAACCGCCCTGTGTAATAAAAGTATCGGACATACACGATAATTAATTTACTATTTTATTATATTAGTTGCAAATACTTTTATAATACGGACTAGCTGCATTCAAAAATGAACATTAAAAGTATTATATTCGACTAATAACATTAATCGCTGCCATCTTCGCCAAACATCATGTGGTGTCGAAAAATGATTAGGGATGCCCAATCGATTGTAATCGATTATTGAATTTTTAATGAACTGTTGTATATTTTTCAATCGGAATTACATTTTAATTTATTTCGAATAAAGTTGCTAAAAGAAGCTACAATAAAAATATTATATTATCATTTCTTTATATTCTTTTATGTTATTCCCTACAAGTATAATTTTAAAAACCTCCTATACCTATTGAATGTCATACTCGATTTTGAATAGGTAGTTAAAATATTGCTGAAGAAAAATATTCGTAAAGATAATTATTCAGGATTTTCTAATGATCGTTTAGACAGGAGTATATTTTACGTCTTACTAAACGATAACTTACGAGTTTACGACAATTAATTTAAAAAAAAAACTGTTATCGTTACTGCATTAATTATAAATGTGTTTTTTTTTAAAAAAGAGCAATATTGCAGACTAGATACAGATATTATTATTAATATTGTTGCAAGTATGGAAGAAGTAGAGACGTACGTGTTATTATAAGTAAAGTAGGACATTGTTATGGTATTAATATTATTGTATGACAAAAGATGATATATACTATATAGATGGTATACTGTTTGTAACGTACGGCTATAATAAATCTTAGGAAATATTCATAAGTCGTATCGTATTTGGCGCTCCTATTTTTGATGTCACTAAATGGTCACTTGTCAGTCTCTTATGAAAAAAATACGATCTCCAAATCGATGCAAATGGAACATACTAGAATCGATTCTCGATTAAATCAAGCATTAACAGATCTATTTTTGATAATTCGCGACATTTTCAAACATGCCTAATATAGACATAGAACATTATTGACGATAACTTATCGTAAATACAAGTAACTGTATAAAAAAATCATTAAATTAATAAACATAACATTACGCCAGTATTTTCCAGAAGGAGTAGGTAGAGGTGTGTAAGTACTGTTATGTTATACATCCCATGTAATAGGGGATGCGCGTATTGCCAAACACCGGACACAAATCCAGACTCCGTGCTACTACTGGGAACTTCAAGTTATGAAAACCCAATAATAACTTGCCCGACCCTGGGATCGAACCCAGAACAGAACAGTTTTTCTGTCTGTCACAAGGAACAGATGTTCCAACTATGCAAAAGTATTTCTTGAATCGTTTGAAATATAGCTAGTTCTTGAATAAGTCCGATTCGAGAGGTTTCTGTATCAACATCGGACAAGGATTCTTCAGATCTATATCGATCTGGAAAATCGATTCTAATACTATAAACAATCGATTAAACGATTTCAAATGGACATGCCTACTTTGTATCGTCATTTCTAATTCTGTCAAAGTTCATTAGTTGGCGTCGTTTGCAAATGTAATTGTTTTTGTACATAATTGTATCGGTGTTGTGGTGACTTTCGGGACTATATATTGAACACTACGACTTGGCTATTTTAACGGACTCTGATTGCTTTCAAGAACGACTTCCTTGCTGTGATTTTTGGAACTGTGTACCACTCAAACGATAACCTAGCATTCATAAACGGACTTACGCATACGCAATGGAAAGTGTATTTTGTGTAAATAGCGGCTCTGCTGGTGGTACAATATTGTTTAAAGATGAACAGAGAAGCAATCGTGCAATATTGCTGTAATTGCATCGTTGTACGCAGAACCATCGGTTGCTGCGCCCATGTTATGACCATTATTTGATACTTGAGCTTTACGAGACATCAAAATAATATTCTTATTTCCAATTTAGAAAATGAACAATAAACATGAAATTAGTCTGTGTTTTATTTCTAATTCAAACATAATAAGTTAATAATGTACGTGTAAAACAACTTATACTACCAATTATGTACTAAGTCGGTAGGGCTGGTTTCATAGTCACGCGTTTGAACACCGCTGTCCAGACGCACACGTTGCAAATGTACTAGATAGTAGTAGTCTATAATATTCACGCTGTTCATGCGCGCGCTGTTGAAACTTGGTTGAAACCGTGGTTGATACGCTCGCTGTTCGACGGCATGTCGAGCGGAGTGACTGACAGCCTAAATCCTACATTTAGGTACTAGGTATCTTACCGTACCGTATATGCTAATGACAACATCTAAATGCTAAGAGCCATTATATGAATATATTTTTATTTTTACATTAATACACACAAACATTATCTCTCATTTCAAAACCAATGCTCAGAAAGCAGGTTTGTTAACTACATTCTATGTATTTATACGTTGCACTTACATACACTTAGGCTTTAGAACAAAAATTGCATACCTAATTATGCAGATAGGTACTAGAAATAGCTAAATGTTTTAAGACATCGTTTTTCAGTTTGTTAAAAATCACTCGGATCAATGAAAAACCGTAATATTCGTGGTTCGATTATAACCTCAAAATCTGATACTTTTTTTGAAATATATCTATTATGCAGCTAGTCCGCTATAAAAATAAGATCAAATAGGAATTTACTAATGATCAACAATAAAATAGATAATTTTCCGATGCTCTTGGTTCCAGGGCGAACAATGTATGGGCGCAGAGCAATGTCCTTTTATCTAGCGATTTCAAATGATGAAAATTTTGCTTGTGGCTGATTTCAACTACTGTGCTGACTTCTGAGTATTATCAATTCTATTGATACTTAAATGGCCATTAAATCTTTGATTGAATTTTACTCGAAACGGTTTGGAACAACAATTTAATTTATCTGAGAAATTTCTCGATTTATGTGCCTATAAATGGCGATATTTCTAAAATTGAAGAAGGAGTTTCGATTTAAATTTACATTAAATTATAAGACTAAAAAAATTATTTGATTAAATAAACAAGTGATTTTTTTTTAAATTTTGTACTAAATTTTTTTAAATATCTCGTTTATTCATATTCCCACATTGTCATTCCATTCTGAGCTGATTAAAATTTCAAGCATCTAGCTCATCGGGAAGTGCTTGAAATTTGAGTTAAAATAATATTAAGAATATATCCGGAACAACAGTCAGGCAGACAGACAGACAACCAGACAGACAGACAACCAGACAGACAGACAACCAGACAGACAAACAAGAAAGTGGCTTATTTGCTTTGCATGCTTTGAGTTTACAAATTTGTAGTAACATACAAAAGTAAAATCACAGCCACTATAAATTTCAGTATTCAATTTTCGTTTTCCTCATATACAAGTTTGCTTGGAACCATTAGCTTCTGGTTGTTAAAAATATTTTTCGCTACGGTGTTAATTTGCTTAAGAACATTAATATTTTAATGTAATTCTGATTCCACAAACAGCGATAAAGTGCGTAATTAGGTCACAAGAGATGCCAACGTCATTTATTTTGTATACTTATATCTACTATCGATTCAGAATCAAAATACAAATGCCTTCTCATCTCTGAGGACTTAATTGGAATGCCTCGTCACTAGTTAAGTGTCTTCGGTTTTCACAGAACTATGCTGCTGATTCACAGTGGTCCTTCCCCGGTCGAGCCGATCCATTTGTTCGGCGGCGTATACGCTGCGGCTGATCTCTACCACGTAATTTTTTGGTAACGGTAATGATGATTTAAGACTTTGATAGGTAATTTTATATAGTATTTACTATGTTATACAAGGTTTTTTTAAATTTTATATTTCGATGTTAGTTCAAATACCCAGGACTTCATTATGATAGAGCCATGCTGCAGCTATATTGTGGTTGCAGCATGAATGGGTCGGCTTGACCGAGGAGCTACTCTGCTGTCAGAGATACTAGCGTAGGAATAACAGCTTAATACTCCTTTATTTCGTAGAGTAAGTATAGGGGATTAGGGACATCTTTTGGTGGTGACGGGACACTTTATTTTAGTTTTCAGGGGTGATCGCATCATCATTTTGATTCTTAAATAGATATAGGTCTTTCATGGGAGACCCATATTACTTACCATCAATTGGCCTGTGTGCTTGTTTGTCACCTTTATAAAAAATTAATCTCACTGTAGGGAGGATTCACCATAGTCCTCATGCTTGGCAGGCGTATTGGCAATCGCAGTACTAGACGTATCACACCACTGATGTTGCTCTTCGACGCCCGCCTGGGTCTTTACATCTTGTATGTAAAATGAGTATACTGCGCTTTCTTTCGGAATCTATGAAATATTTTTGGCATTTCCTATAGTAGTTTCTTACATTACCCGTGCGGCAAATTTCGATGATGATTTTTCCTGCATCACCACCAAATTTTATTTTAGGTATATTCATTTATAAATAGGTTTCCAGAAAAAAAAAACAAAAGCTTAGTAAATTCTAAATGTGTTGTTCAGATGTAATTAAGCATTCATGTTATAAAATGAACTCAAGGGGCCTTTTTAGCTCAAAAGTAGGGCCGTTTGTCATAAATTTTATAGTAGGTGAGCAAACTGAACTCGATTACTAGTGCTGAAATTGTTAGTTTCAAGCCAGTTAAAAAAATATTAGGAAGGGAACCTGCATTTTCGAGAAATAAAATATAATACTCGTATATTAACAAGTATGCCAACATTGTCATCACACAGCCCTATGGATTCTTCCTGCTTCACTAACCTCCGTCTCTCAGGTATGTGTATTTCTTCCTCATCCATGGTATAGTCTTAAAAGAAAGTAAAGATTAATATTTAATCTTACAATTTGTGACATACAGATTGTCAACACAATGATGGCATGTGCATAAGTAATGATTATTAAGAAGCCTTAAATGATATTTTAATTGTTACCTTGAACCCAAAGGGGTAAAATAATTAAACTTAAAAGAAGGTTAAAACCGACTTAAAAAACAATAATCTGACTCTGCATCTCAGCCTAGCTTCGATTGTATGGCAAAAGGTGATGTATACAATCATCATTAACATATATAATATCATCTCACCCACTGGGTGTCGTTAGAAACAAGTAAGGTGATGAATCGCGTGCCTAAATCAACGAAATACTGGAAGCAGCGTCGAAGAATACGTCTTTAATTACTATCGCTAATCCGGTTATCAGGTGTACTGACTTCGTAATATCCCCTCTTTTATGGGGGAGGTCCATGTCTAGCAGTGAACTGGTTATTTTCTTGACGAAGGAAAGGCTTATTAAAATCGTAGAAAAACAAATAAATAGTTAATTATTTATATTTTTATACATTGTTTCTTTTCACTGAAATAGAATGAAGAAGTGAAATAAAATGTACGTGGTATAGCCATGCTACAGCTATATTATTGGTATAGTTGAAGCACGAATGGGTCGGCTCAACCGGGGAGGGACAACGCTCTCACAGAATGCCAGCATAAAATAGCAGCTTAACGTTGCTGTGTTTCGTATGGTGAGTGTAGAGAACCGGAGACCCTTTTCTCGTCACCTTGGGGTGAAGGAGGGATGTCAAGTTCGCCTCATCGGCTTCGCTGACGCTAGCGAGCGTGTTTATGGTGCGGTCGTATACATGCAAGTACATAGTGGTTCCGAATACTCAGTGCAACTCCTGTGCACAAAGTCTAAAGTTGCACCGATAAAAACTATTTCAGTCGCAAGATTGGAACTCTGTGCGGCAGTGTTGTTAGCTAAATTGCTTCGTAAGGTCCTTGACAGAATATCTCCGCTTTATAATGTGAAAGATGTATTCGCCTTCAGCGATTCAAAGATCGTGCTTGCATGGATAAATTCCTCCCTGCATCTTTGGCAGACTTTTGTCGCCAATCGTGTCGTAGCACTTACCGAGCTTATACCCGCTAATTGGTTCTATCATGTGGCAAGCTCTGAAAATCCAGCAAATTGCTTGTCACGTGGTCTTACTCCGGCTTGGCTTATGGAACACCAATTATGGTACAACGGTCCTCCATGGGCTTCTCGTAGTCCCTCTGAGTGGTCAATCAATATCTTTGATCGTAATAAGCCCATCGAAGATATACCAGAACAAAGGTCCGCCGTGCTGGTACTTACTACAGACTTGCCTAAATCACCACTGTGTAAACTCATTCAACGCATATCATCGTGGCCCAACTTATTGCAAATAATAGTGTACGTACATCGCTTTATGAAAAAACTTCCTATTTGTAAATTTATTTCGAGTTCCGACTTACAATTTGCCGAAAATAAGCGTATATGTCACGTACAATATTTGCGCTTCACTGAAGATTTGGAGAACTTTAAAAATAATAAGCCTTGTTTCTAAGCGCTTGTTAAACATAGATCTTTCATAGACAAAAATGGTATTATTCGCATCGGAGGCCGACTCTCAAACTCTAACGAGCACTACAACTACAAATATCCATATATGCTACCTCGTCACGATCGTGTTGTTGAATTGCTTATTGAACATTATCATAAGAAGCATTTACATGCGGGCCCAGAATTGCTTATGTCCTTACTTAGAAATAAATAATATTGGATACTCCCTGCTAGACGAATAATTCGTCACATTATATTTTTTTTTATTTAAAAATCTTTATTGCACTTAAGATGTACAATTGGCGGACTTAATGCCTTTAGGCATTCTCTACCAGTCAACCACGAGCTAAACAGAGAAACTTAAGCAGGTGCCATAAAAACTTGAGAATATATACGTGAATGTAAATATAAACATATACATACTATACTTGTAAATACAAAAATAAATATATATAACTACAAATAACATAAATACTATACTCTATACATGATACATAAACATACATAATTTTAAACAATACATAATACATACATTTTAAGCATACTTACATACAAACATATTATACAAAAACAACTTAAGTAATTTATAATACTCATTATACAGAAACATTTAATTAAGAAGGTCAATTGCTGAAAGAACAAAGGTAGTGATCAGTCACCATTCTTTTAAAGGCTGCAACAGAAGTCGGTTTCCTGATATGAGGAGGTAATTTATTCCATAGCCTTATGGCCTCAGCGGCGAACGACTGAGACATAAATTTAATACGGCGAGGAAAAACACATAAAGTAGTTCCCTCGGAGGTTCTCAGGTTACGATCGTGGGAAGAACCCAAATACTGAAACTTGCGTTTCAGATATTGAGGAGTGCATGGATCATATAGGATTGAAAATAGCGTGCGAAGAATTCTGATGCATCTGCGCTTATGGATAGGGAGCCATTTAAGCTTGGAACGATATAAGGATACATGATCGTATTTACGAAGGCCACAAATAAAACGGATGCAATTATTTAACAAACGATCCAATTTGCACAGAAGTATTTGACTCACATCGGGGTAACACACATCAGCATAATCAATGACTGGTAAAACGAGTGTTCGCACCAACATAGCCCTAGTCTCGGTTGGAAGGAAATTCTTGAAACGATAGAGGCCACGCAGGGTGATTGTCACTCTCCGGCTTATTTCAGCTACCTGAGATTGCCAACTTAAATTAGCATCAATCATTAGCCCAAGGTCTTTAACTACATGTCTAAGAGGAATATTTGTGCTATTGTAAACAATAGGCTCCAGTGAATTGAAGTCTAAATTAGCTAGACGACGAGGGCTACCGAGAATTATGACTTGACATTTAGCAGGATTGACAGCAATTCCATAACTTGTGCACCAGTCGCAGATAGCCTGAAGATCTATATTTAAAATTTCAATCGCAGAGTTAACCTCTGCTGGATCAATCTGAGCGTACAGCTGTAAATCGTCAGCATACAGATGGTAGGAGCATTTGAAATTTACAGTTATGAGATTTATAAAAATAGAAAATAATAAAGGAGAAAGAATTCCGCCTTGTGGAACGCCAGTAGCAAGATCAGACCAATCAGAGAAAGACTGTTGATTGACCTTAACTCTTTGCTGGCGACCACGAAGATAAGTTGATAACCAATCCAAAACAGACGAAGAGAAACCCATGTATTTACAGATAGCAAGAAGAATGTCATGATCGACTGTACAGAAAGCATTAGAGAAGTCAATTAATACGAGAACTACTACTTTTGACTCCTCCATACCCTCTCGTACGTCCTCGAGAACTTTAAGGAGAGCTGTGGTTGTACTATGTCCGGGACGAAAACCAGATTGTAAGGGACTAAGAAGTTTATTTTTATATATGTAGCTGGATAGCTGTTTGTGTGCAGCTGATTCTAAAATCTTTGAAAGAAAGGGAAGTATAGAAATTGGTCTAAAATGGCTTAAAGAAGTGGGATTATTTAACTTGGGGAGAGGAAGAACAAATGCTTTACGCCAAAAAGATGGAAAAACCCCAGTAGAAAAAGAAAAATTAATGATGTGGGTAATGATTGGGAGAATGTAATCAATTACGGGAATAATCATATTTCTACTTATTTCATCATAGCCAGCTGCTTTAGATTTAATGGAAAAAATAATTTTACGAACATCTTCATCAGTTATTGGAGAAAAAGCAAAGCAGTTTGCATCGATTTTAGGAAGGGATGAGATGAGTGAAATGGTTTTATATTTAGTTGAGTTGTCGACTATAGGTGCCGAGGAGAAGTGCTTATTAAGATCATTGAGAGATATTGCCCCTATATCAGGGCAATTCCTTTGTTTACCTAACCCAAGTGAATTAAGAAACTTCCAAATGCCGGCTGGCGAAGAGCTTAAAATGTTCTTATGAATATGTTGGCGTTTTGCAGCTTGAACCATCTGATTGCATTTGTTTCTGGTAGCTTTATATATATTCCAGTTGGCATCACAGCGATTGTTTTTAAATCTTACAAAAGCCCGATCACGTTTTGCCATTGCTTTACGGATATCACTGTCCATCCACGGTGCTGGAGGGCGCTTGATCTTTACATTGCGTATCGGGGCTACTGCATCGAATAACTGAAGGATATTACTAGTCAGTGTCTCTACCATATGATTTACATCAGATGTATAAAAAATATCTGACCAGTCAATTGAGGCAGCCTTCCGTTTTAATAACTCCACATCCATAGTCGCAAAGCTACGCAGGCGCAAAACAGGTGCGGTAACTTTTGGCGATTTGATTCGATAGGTAATAAATAAAAAATCATGCCGCGAGAAGCCAGAAGCCGGAAACTGCCCATGATTTACAACATGTTCAGTAGACGAAACGATTATCAAATCTAACCATGAATCAGCAGTGTTAATATTAGAATGCGTGTTATACGTTATACTCAAGTGCAACACTTGTTTCAACTCTAAACCGCGTTTAATTTTACCGCTCATGTGTGATCTACCTAGTCAGCGTGTAAATCAAGCTGAAAAGGCTTTTACTCATGTGCGATGTGATTACGCAGGTCCATTGCAGTACACGCCTCTTCGTGGTCGTGGTATAAGAAGCCGCAAAGCATGGCTTTGCGTTTTCACATGTTTGACAACCCGCGCTACACATATAGAGGTAGCAACAGATTTGAATACCGTGTCATTTCTGGCCGCCTTGAAACGATTTCTTTCTGGTTGGGGGCCTATTAAATGCCTTTATACAGATAACGGGATATGCTTCGTAGGCACGCATTCTTATTTACGAGATTTTTATAAATTTATCGATAAGGAGCTTAATCCTCGACTTCACGAGGAGCTGGCTGAAAACCGCATTGAATGGAAATTTATACCACCCGCGTCTCCCCATTTCGGTGGATGTTGGGAGAGTATGATAAAGGTGATCAAGTCGCATCTCTTTAAAGTAATAGGTCAACAAATTCTTTCTTACGAAGAGCTCTTAACGGTTTTAACGTAAATCGAGGCACTCCTCAACTCACGTCCGTTGACGTCTATGAGTTGTGATCCTGCAGAACCATCTGCGCTCACGCCTGCTCATTTTCTAAACACATTCCCATTGTAATCACTTCCAGGTTATCCCACTGCTTACTACTACTAGCTTAATCAAAGGACATTCTCTTTTAGACAGCCTCGTTCAGTCTTTCTGGCAACGATGGCGTAGTGATTACTTGCATAAACTGCAGGTTAGGGCTAAACGGAATTCACCTGCGGCCCCCATACTCGTGGGGACTGTGGTAGCTATTACGACAGATAGTGCACCGCCTCTATCTTGGCCCCTAGGAGTCGTGGAGAAGGTGCACCCTTCTAAAGACGGGATAGTCCGCGTTGTAACCGTTAAAACTGCTAAAGGCAGTTTCGTACGTCCGGTGGTACGTTTATGCCCCTTACCAAACCAATAACTTGCTTGACATTAAAATACATATTATATATTTTATTACTAATTTATAACGCAAACTGAAACTAAAATTAAATAATTGTTATATTTTATACGCATAGGCTTATGTTATAACCATACAGTCTCTAATATTTATTTGATTGTATCATGTATCATAGTCATAGAGATGATATTTATCTTATTTATTTTAGAACTATTTATTTTAAAGGCAACCCTTTATGGCCGGGGGGATGTTTGCGCCATCTAGTTTATTTTATATAATGCATTTTTTCTGAAATTACCCGCCTTTAAGTTCCTATATTTTCGGGCGTTCGTATCTCCTCACCTGCACGCTAATATGTAATGAGAACGCTAAGAACAGTCACGAAAGTCGGTCAATTGAAGGAGAAGCAACCGCGCCGCATATAAATACTTTATAAGACAATCAAATTAGTGATTAGTGAAGTTTTGTGTCCGCAAAAGAGAGGAAGAAGCGTTAGGTCGTCTCTACTTGGTGAAACCTGCCTCCGGAGCGTGGAAGATCTACGAGGGCGGCGGTGACAAGGTAGGCGTGCAATTTATTTAACGAACGCCCTTTCTTTCAACCAGCATCCTTTTACAGTCCAGGATCGAAGACCACAAGCTTCGCTAGTTAAACTCTCTCCAAACCAAAATCTATATAGAACTTTTAACCTGTAAAAGCAGTTTTGTACCAAATTAATCACATGATTTTCAATCCTCAAATTGCTGTCAAAAAGAATGCCTAAATTTCGTGCTTCATGAACTTGTGCAATTGTCTCTCCACTAACACGTATATCAGGTTTAGTTATAGCTATATCATGTAACTGCTTTTTAGTGCCAATTATAAGGAAATTTGACTTTGAAGGATTGAGAACCACGGAGTCATTTTGTGACCAATCGCAAACACTTTGAATATCCTGATTTAACTTATTTACTAATCTATACATATAATAAATCTGTAGAAAAGTCGTGTCTGTAATTCTAAAATATTCTTGAAAAACCAAGTCCAGGGGACTAAATAAAGGGTTCTGAAGCCAAATTAGTGGTTTTTGTCTGTCTGTCTGTCTGTCTGTCTGTCTGTCTGTCTGTGTATTCCGGATTCACGCAATAACTACTGAACCGATTTACATGAAATTTTGTATGTAGGTAGTCAGTAACCTGGGGCAACTTATAGGCTAACTTTTTATCCGATTACGGAACTTCAAAAAAGGAAGGTTAAGTATATTAATTTCCTTTAGATGTTAATTTTCTGTTGTATCTTAGTTATAGGCGGAATGACGGGTGTTTTTCAAATAAATACCATATTACCATATTTGTAAATAAAGTTTAAAATATAGTTATAAACTTGGTAAAATAATTTGAAACTACACCGATTTCGTATTCAAAACAGCGCCATCTATCATCAGATGGAAAAAGTTGTATATTTTGCCTTCAGTTACTAATAAATCAAATAATATAAATAACTTACATTTATATGATTAAATTATTAGATTTTTAAAATTATTAACAAATTGTAACGTTCAGTTTTTTAGTATTTTGTTATTTTATTTTAAAATTGTAATAATTTCAATAGATAATAGTGATGTCTGTCAAGAATATGAAAATTGATAAGGTATTTATTTCAATTATACTAATATATATGTAAAGTGATAAAAACTGGTCTGTCTGCAATTGTTGCAGAATTTTCATTATCATCATAGTTTTATTAAAGAGATTTTTATGTAAGTCGTGGCCAGATCGTAGAATTGATCATATATCATAAAGTAGTCTATCATTTCGTGAAAACACTGAAAAAAGGACTGAAATGAATGTGTATTTAACACTATTTGATGACCGTGTCATTATATAGCTTGACCAAATCAATGAATAGAAATCTTTTGAAGTTATTAGTAACTAAACACAAATTTGCTATTTCATAATATGGTCATATGACGATATCATTATCGTTTTTCACCGCTAGCGGCGCTGATAGCTTATTTTTAACAGAAACAGAACTTTTAAGAGAATTGACATCACTTTATCCCTTATTGATATAATAAATAAATGTTAGTTTCTATTGCTAATATTACTAGATGGTATAGTTTTGGCTTTCATTATTTCATGTAATATTAGCGCCACCTATTTACTTCTAAATAAATTAAAATGGCAAGACATTGATAAAATGAAATAATACAATGCTACTGAATATACGATGTAAATAATTGAATCATTTACATTACGTTCATGCCGCGTTGAAATCAGTGCAGCGAACTCTTTTTTGGCCAAAAACTACAGCCTGTGCCCAGTAGTAGCATGTATGTAAGCTGCTTTTTTACTTTTCATGGTGCAATATATGCAGTTTCTATTTCATTCGTGTTTTCGGGTATGATAATTTATGTTTTCACTCTACCGTAAATATTAAGGCTTGCAAAGATGAGTAGAACTCATTATCGTCAGCCTATCTAAAGTCCACTGAAATGAACACAGGCCTCCCCCATAAATTGTTAAGTAGCTGGATATTTGCTATAGTGGCGGGTTGGCAACCGCAGCTATTATTATTTTGATCTGTTGTCAAGAAAATGATGCAGATCACCCCATCTACTGTTTTTATCCTATGTCGCCTCTTACGACGGGACGATATGATGTGTTGGATTTTCTTTCACCGCCACAACAGTGCGAACATTTTTCTACTCCCGTTCATGAGCGTAGTGTTCCTCACGTTCACTGTGTATAAAATTTATAAGGAATAAAAGTAATTTTAAGGATTTTATTCGCGTTTAATTTTAACTTTTTAAATTCCCGATGGTTTGGGCAATTTATAGCACCCATGGTCACGGGAGGGGTGGGAGAACTGAGGTGTTTGACGACCTGATGTCATAGTTAAAATAGAATAGTTAAAATGCAGTTGTAGTTTGAATTTAATTTTATTAATCATGGAGTCCTTAGCAGATAGTAGCACTCAGCCATCTTCCCTATTAAAATTAGGATATTTTTAATTTCAATAGCCTCGCGAATCATCATTGGTAGGATTCGGTGTTCTATAGCAAGAATTTGTTGTATATAATGGTTGGGACGATACTAAACATGTTTACATACTTTAGACTTCCCGGAGCTTCGGTGCTTTCATTCGGTGAGGAGTCAAGATGCGTAAAAAGCCCGTAACATTAGTTTTAATCCATGTGTGGTATTCATTATTATAGAACTGTATTTATGAAATTTTCAAGTCTACTCGAAGTAAATAAAAATATCTATATCTTTTTATGGTGTCAATCAATATTATTTTTTTTTATGGATACATCGGAATCGGAAGACACGCCATATATAAAAAATAGTAGGAGGTTCTAGACATATTATAAGTATATTCACGTGTTTCTGTAGCATGTTACCAATCATCTACGTCTAATAGTATTTTAGAATGAAAAAAATCTCTGACAGACATAGAGACATAGACACCAAGGTGACTCTAAAAGTGATCGAACATTTCTAAATTTGACACGGAACAGCATTTAATGATGTCCCTAAATTCAAGCGCACGCGAGCGAAGCCGCGGGTGTAAAGCTAGTGTATTAATATTTTTTCGATCTATGGGAATATATACCTGTAAATCATCAGCGTATAGATGGTATTTACAGTTTTTGAGACAGTTTATTATATCAACACTGTAAATTATAAAAAGCAAAGGCCCTAACACAGATCCTTGAGGAACACCTCTATCAACAGGAATAAGCTTAGAAATAAAGTTTTTACCATTTTGCGTGTCTAAAATTACTTGTTGATGTCGGTCAGTTAAATAACTTTTAAACCACTTGAGTGTTTCATTATTAAAATAATAATATGAAAGCTTAGAAATCAGTAAGTTTGTGTTAATTGAGTCAAAGGCCCTTGAAAAATCTAGTAAAGTGAGAATAGTACCTTCTCCAGAATCCGAAAAAGATAATATATCGTCCACGACATTAATAAGAGCTGTTGCTATCCCGTAATTTTTTCTAAAACCTGACTGTAGGTTGGGTATTAATTGATATTTTTCACAGAAATTTATTACTTGTGAGTAAACAACTTTCTCAAGTATTTTTGATAAGTGTTCTGGTAAGTCGTTCGAATTTTTAAATGACGGTAACGCGAATGACTTCAAATTTTTCCATAGAACATTTGTATTATGTAGATGTTGATTAATGTGGTAATCAAAATATCCATAACATAAGATGAGTATAAAAATACTGGTTTCTGGTTTTTGAAAATCCAATAAAGTTTCTTACGTCTGGTCACAATTGATGCGAATGTCGTTTGTAAGAAGTTGCATGTTAAACAAAAAGCTGTAGGAAATGGTCTTGTTAACCATTTTTCTATACGCTTAGTATTATAATGTGGGCTATCTATATATTTTTCTCATCTGGTTGGCCTGTTTAAATATGTAAATGTAAGTGAAAATGAGGAATATACATAAATATAAATAAAATAAAATAAATACATAAAAGTACATAAATAAATAAAAATCCAACCAGATGGAAGCCCTCGGCAGGGGAGACCAAACGGCCGAGGGTTAGGAAGAAAGAAAAAGTAACCGGCGGACGTTGCGTGCGGTATCGAGGAGCACCGCCTTTTGCATCTGAGTCCGGAACGGTCCGTCACGGAGTCCCAGTGGCCTCAAATGACCTGAGGGGCTGACTGGGATTAGCTCGTTCGCAAAAACGACGACAGGAATAATTTCGAACGGCAGACCATCCCACATGTCGGCAACCTCGTGAGTCAGGTCCAGATAATTTGTCTACCTATCTGTTTCGGCTTTCAGGAGGTTCTCGTCATAAGTAATGGTAATGTCGACTAAAAATATCCTAGGCCGTGCCCGGTCCATCGGCACAATATCAGGCTTATACGCAAGAATAGTCCTAACTGTGATGATGGTACAATAAATAATTTTAGACCTATTATACTAACTCGAACTGAATCTTTATATGTCTGTCTCATAAGGACCCTTGCCTTTGTAATACAATCCTCAACTCTTTTTCTCCAGACTGGGACGATGAAGCAGTCTGCCAACGGTGTGCCAAAAATAATTGTTCGCAAAGGTCCGGTTTTGTGGGCGACCTATACTATTATACGTGGTAGAGCCATACTGCAGCTTTATTATCCTTGTACCACGAACAGGTCGGCTTGACCGAGGAAGGAATACGCTCTCGTAGATACGAGGCATTCTATCTTAGACTGCAGGGGTGACAACGAATCTGTATAACGATTCTTAATCGAGGATAAATGTAAATGTCCATGAAGTATTCACTTACCATCAGGTGAACTCTGTACTCATTTTTCACCCTTATTCAATATAAAAAAATTCCATCATCGTCTGCATTCACTACTACTGGGACTTCAAAAAAAGGAGGAAGTTAGCAATTATACTGTATTATTTTTATGAATGTTCCCTCAGAACTTTTTTTAGGTGAACCAATTTTGATGATACTTTTTTTTATTTGAAAGCTGGTGCTTCTCATGTTGATCAATAGCTAACTAGTAGTTTTTGAGTTATCCTTAATAATGAGTATTTAATTGACCTCGACTCATTTTCACATCATCAATGCAGATGATGTGAAAATGAGAACCATTTTATTTATATTGAAGTCGGTTGTACAAAATTTTAAATTTTAATGTTACCACTAGTGTTTCTTTGCCTCTTGTGGAAACGTGTTTCTAGCTGCAGTATTTGTATACCATGAGGAAAGGAGCCGTACGTCATAGCAATATTCCAGGATGTTAGTGCTTTTAGCCTCTTCGCTTTTATAGTTTGATCTGACCCAGAGTGTAAGGTTGCAAGCTTTTGTTCGGTCGCAAGCTACCTTATGTCATAGTTATTCGAGATCGATAGCATCTAATATTTTCGGTTGTATGATGGACCGAACTCAATCTGACATAGATTTCCTCATCGGGAGGAAATATGCCATAGCTGCGTTTGGCTGGAAGGTTGGCAATCGCAGTTTTTTTTAGTTGTTGTTAGGAAGATACTGTAGCCCGTCTCCTGGTTCATTTCCATTTGTAACCTCTTACGTCACCCAGGAGACAATATGAGGCAGCGGGTATTCTTACATCGCAATGATCACGGTTTTTTATGTACATCGCGATTAAATGGTAAATGAAATTATAGCAGATACAAAATAGTTTATATTTAAGTAGGTAATACGGATAATCATATACGATACTCTGATGGTAGTTTTATTGTGTGAATTTTACATTAGCCTCGCGTTTAACCTATTATTTAAGATCCGAGCAGCATGTTGTACTCTCCCATTTATTCTTATACCTATATTAGCTTTATTGATAAGCTCACTATACTTTTGCGTCATTGCTTAACACAATTTAAGTATATTTTTCTTTAGTCGTTGGCTCTGCTAAAATTAACAAACATATTCATCATCATTAGCAGTCATTTAAGACCACAGATGGACAAAGACAAACAAAACTAAAATGGATTTAACAATTGGAAAGAATTTATTACTAATCATTTTCCTTGCTAAATAAATATAAAATATGTCACCAAAATACTAACTAACAACTAACTACAAATAATAACTAACTTCCATTTCCATGGCTTTTAAGGTGGACTTGCCATATTTATATAATTCATAAAAAAAAAACTGGTATGTGTTTGCTGACATATAAAACAAAATAATTTATTTCAGAAACTTAAACAAATTAACTAAATTATTGGTATGATTACTCACTCAAAAAACAAGTTATTCATTGAAAAGTTTTCGTTCCCTTTTCTACTTATTTAAATATCCATAAATTGATCACTGAACGTAGACTTGAACGTAGGTCTCTCCTGTAGTAGAAAGAATTCGTCAAGGCTGTATGACAATTACGCTTCACGCTTGTCAGGTAGATTGACGATCTCATTACTAGTCGTTTCGTTTCTTTGAATCTGCCCCTGTTGATCGATTTAGATCGGACATATATGAGGTGGGTACCTATTTTTTATAGAAGAGGGGGCAAACGAGGATGCGGCTCACCTAACGGTACCTAAGTGTCCACCGCCGCCCATGAACAACTGCAATACCAGAGGAATCGTAGTTGCGTTACCGGCCTTTTAAAAAAGAGTAGATAGGCTCTTTTATTGAAGGTCCTTTAGTCATATCGGTCCGGAACAATCGCTGTTATTAGTTAAATATATAGTTAAATGTATATATATGTTATTAGTATTAGGCAAATTCTTTCATTTCTTATTACGTTGCGTAAAGCTGTGCGCGGCATTAAAGGTGATCACACATTTTCTCAGCACCATACGCGCAGCACGCGCCGTAAGCGTCGCATTTAGCGATGGACTCGCACATCGCACGTACGCGCCGTACGCACTATACGCTAATATTTAGTATTGCCAACAACTTTTGCAGTATTTTCTAACCACTAGTGTAAAACGGTACAGTGACATTGATTAAGCTTTGGAAAAAATGTTATAGCATGCTTATTGGCACTGATTGTAAACATCAAATAATGACCTCACAGTCAAGTTATGTACCGGAATTAATTAATGGTAAAGTGTGAAATCAATGACTAGAGTCTTAATTCGAAACAGCTAGTCGGGTCTGATCTCGGTCACTATGGAAATTATTAAACAAATCTTTCTGCACACTCCGTACTAACGGGATACCCTTTTGTTTTTGTTGGTTAACTTCAAATGGAACATTATCACTGGGAGAGAGTGTTTGCATGTTTGCCTTGCTTCCGCTGCAAAGCACAGGTCTACTTTATTATTTAGAATTTTGTAACATAAATCACTGACTTTATGCACGAAAGCAAGGAAAGCGGGCAACGTAACGCTTGAAATCCTCCATATTTTGGAGGTAAAACTAGCTTGAGTCGAGTTTGATAATTTAGATTTTTTTTAAAGCTATTTTAAGATGATAATAATGTCAAGTCTTTTAAAATATCAAGAGTAAAGATGTATATCTACGTACAAGAAAACAATATTAAAAATATGTAACAGCAATGTGGGGATTTGAAATATAAGAGAAACATACTACTATAATTAAAAAAATTAAATCCAAACCCAAGCATACCACTGCAAGACTTCAAGATACTATAAGCTCATTCTGCCTAGATCGAAACAAAAAAAAATAATATTCAAAAACTGAAGGTTAACCGGCCGGGCTAACTGTGACATCGGGACGTCAAACATCTGAGTTAACCATGGGTTGCTGTAAAGCACCCGAAACGTCAGGAATTAAAATAAGTAAATTAAACGTAATAATAGCCGTAAAAATAGTTTTATTCAATGTGTAGTGTTCGCGTAAATATAAGAAATCATTAGGTTTAATACTATCTAAAAAAAACGGGCACATATCATGTGTAGCGATTTAAAGGGACAGTTATTTTTCCTGGAGGATTATGTTTAAAATTGTGAACGATACTATCTCTGTTATAACTAGACAAATTACTGGAATATAAATAATGAGGTATGTATAAAACATGATATAAATAATAAAGATTGACTTGATGTCAGACCTACTGACCCTACACTGATACCGAATCAGAAACACTAATATACTTTATAAATTTTTTTTATCTAAAATATATACACAGCATACGTAACACTCTGTAACCATTGCAGTCGATAGACACCTGTGGTAAACTCACCTTTGAAGATAAAAATTTATTTCTCTCACAGTCTGTAATTTTCTGGCTTCCTGACTCTTCGTATCAATAACTGTGACACTAAATGTACGGCGATGCTTTTTAGCAGACTTCAAAAAGGAAAAGGTTTTCAATTGGTGTCCATATTTTTTTTGTATGTATGTTACACGATTGTGAACCAGTTTTGATGATCTTTTTTTATTAAATAGGTTATAATTGAAGGGTGGGAGAAAAAAATTCCACCCTTGAGGTAGCAAATAAATAACTTTTTTCAGCAATTTGAAGTGGGTTTTTACTTTTTGTTAAAAGTTATGATTATTTGCGGCGTAATACAATCTTCAGTAATCATTATTTTCTTCCCGTAGGTGTTAGTATGACCATTTGAGTTACGCCAAACATAAAACATTTTTGGTGCGATCGTTAATTCGCGAACCAAAAATAGTACTTTTGCGGAATGATGAAGAAACATATATACTAACTTACCCGTCTGCGTAGTGAGTATGGATCAATCTGTAATTGATTATTGTAAATACTTATAGTAATGAAGCGTTAGTAGCCTAATGGAAGGACTACTATCGTGAACCACTTCTAACTCAAGCACATTAAGCTTACCAGAAGTGGTTAAAGGGTATATTAGTAATGTTTAATAGCGTTACTAGTATTTTTTCCAAAAAAAAAAAGAACCATCTGCAGCATTAAGTTATTACTATATTTACTATATTAGCAATACAATCAACATAAAAATATTTTTTTTAAATATGAAAAGTTGTGTTCATTATAACGAGCAGTGTACAGCATCCGTTACATTTTAACAAACGAATATAAAAAAAGACAAGGTGTATTAAAATAAACATCATTTATAAGGGATAAATAAACGAGGCCTAAAATAATATATACAACAGTTTCGTTAAGAATTCGTGACTGCTTTCAGGATAAATTTATTAAAATTTCATAAAATTGATATTAATTGATACGGGATATGTTGATATACGGGGACTTTTTCGGTTGAAAACATATATACTCACACTCATAGAGACGGGCTTTCCTTTTTAGCTCTTTATATACAAAGACATTTAATAGTATACCTATATATTTAAATTTCTTTGTTTATATGGCACGATCCTGACACACATCTCTCGCTTCTTTTACATCCATATATCTACGCATACATGCTTGTCGGTTAAGTTAAGGATACTTTTAATTGTCTCTTAAGTGATTGGTAAAAGTGACTCCGAAGATAATTTTCTACACAATATAAAATAATTCATAATCTCCTAAGACCCCTAAAAATCGGTTAAAATAAAAAAGTCTATATACTTAGTACTATTATTTATTTAGTACCTTTACACAGTATAAAAGTCATGTAGCTTATGCTATATGAAATTCAGATGAACATCAAGCCCCGGAGATATACCACGTCTCTATCTAGAATGCGTGCTCGTAAACCTCAATCTATTTACGTAACGAAGCACGAAATGGCAATTGCAATACTAAGTAGGTATATAAGATGTCGGTATGTATGTTAACTATCAGGTGACCTAAATCGTGACTGTATTCTTACGCCAACCAAAACTTAAAGTAAATATAACTCACAGTGTATATTTTTTATAGTATGAGCCTTTTAACACTAACGTAATTGTTATCAAGCACAGCTAGGTTTTGAAGTATAATAAACGAAAGTCAAGTCATCATCATTATCATTACAGCCAAAAGCCAACACGCACTGGAACATAATATAGTCTTCTGATACACTTAGATTTGCCTGCGGACGACTGTCCCCCTAATCCTTCTGAGATCTCGAATAGGACCCACGCCAATTGGGTTGTTTGAAATTAAGTACTATAATATAAATTTAAAAAAATATAAGAATTACAAAAAGCTATAGAAGAGAAACTTTGAATCATGGTACGGTAAACAATGCGATTACATTGGAAAGAGCACTGTTACTAAGGAGGTATTTGCACTTACTGCGCTTAAGACATTTTACTTTAACCACAGGGAGTGCTATACCAAGGTTAATCCGAACAATTTCTTCAAGCTGCTAAACTCAGCCATTCTACATTGCGACAGACCACTAACGAGCGTTTTATTGAGAATTTTTTACCACACACGACTACATTGTGGCATTTACCGCCGTAATCAGTTTTTACCGGACCGACATGTCATAACGATATTCAAGCCAAAAAGCCTGTTTACTACTGTTGCAGACATTTATTGCAACCGTGAACAATTACCACCAGGTGAGCCATATGCTCGTTTGCCTCTGATTATACAATCAAACCTTAGCACGCGGTGCATCCTGCCTCAAAACATAGGGTATCAGCTCTAATGTTGCAGCAATTTTATGACAACGATTTTTTAAAACTTTCCTCGTTCTTTTTCTCCTTTCCCGTCCCTCTCTCTTCTCTCTCTCTCTCTCTCTCTCTCTCTTTTCTCCACTTTCATCTCCCTTTACATTTCTCTCCCTCTGAATAATACATCGGAAAAAATCACAAAAAGCAAAATAAAGTCTGAAATGTATAAAATAAAATCACTATATAGACGGTTAAAACTGATATTCACGCTCATGGCGAAATTTCCGGTGAAAACCGATAGATTCAGGATATTGTATTTCTCAATGAAATATGTGTTAGGGTATATCACAACAATAATTTGCCGTGATCCATGAACAGCTAATTGATTTTGCGGTAAATATTAATAGCATATTATGTTATCTAATATAATGTAAATAATTGTTTCGCCCACAATACTAATTATCCACGTATTTCAAATGAATGTACTTTTTTAAGGACTATGAAAGACCATTGAGCGTATAAAACATGAAATATACTCATGTCGAAGAAATTCGCTAATACTTGCTGGAACAACAAGTATTAGCGATCTAATGCCCAAAAATGCCTCCAGGCCATTTCCCAAAACCATTACATGTATGTTATTACTCTTTGCTTCAGCTTTTTCTACTCGTAAACATCGCTTTCGACGCAAAATTGCCAGCGACATACTTAATGTAAAAAAAAAATTATACAACTTTAGTTAATATTAAATTAAAGTTGTAATTTTCACAAAATTTGTATTTCTGTTGCCGCTATAACAAAAAATAATAAAATAAAAATAAATTTAATTTTAAAAGGGGCTCCCGTACTAGAAACGTGTATTACGATGGTACGGAACCCTTCATGTGTGAGTACGACTCACACTTGGCCGGCTATATATATTTATTGACATAACATTAAAAACAATGTTTATTACCATATTAAAAAACTAATTTCCCGCAGCATAGTGATAAGAACGGATAGAGTTCTTTAGTAGCTTCACTTCGAACAAAACGATTTGCCGTGTAGTGGCGGTTAAGAATATCCACTACCCCATATCTTCCCGTGGGTGTCGTAAAAGGCGACAAAGGGAAACAGGCAGGAGATGGGCAGGAGATGGGCAGCAGCATCTTCCTGGTAACGGAAAAAATACAATAAAAAACTGCGGTCGCCAACCCACTCGCCAAGCGTGGCAACTATGGCAATATACCCCCCATAATGAAAGTTACGAAGAGACGGCCCCCAGTCCCCGGCGGCCCCGCTATTCCTGGCTACGGTGGCGACCATGGTAACGGCGGGACAGGGGGTGCTAAGAATCTCCGGTGGAGGTTCGGTTGCCACCTACAATGACTCGACCTGGCAACATACAACGCACGCACCCTGAGGACTGACGAGAAGATTGTGGAGCTGGAAGAAGAGATAGACAAGTTACGCTGGCATATTATAGGATTATCTGAAGTCCGAAGAGAGGGGGAGGACAAGGTAATCCTCGAATCCGGCAACTTGCTCTATTACCGGGAGGGCGACCATCTGTCCCAAGGAGGTGTCGGATTTATCATCCACAAGTCTCTCGTTAACAACGTTGTAAAGATTGAGAGTGTGTCGACGAGGGTTGCGTACCTTATACTCAGAATCACCAAACGGTATTCGCTGAAGGTCATACAGGTTTACGCACCAACCTCGGCACACCCTGATCAGGAGGTGGAGGAAATGTATGAGGATATCTCTGGAGCCATGCATTCCTCCAAAACCCAATATACGGTGTTAATGGGAGACTTCAATGCAAAACTAGGCACAAGAGAGAACGGTGAGCTGAAAGTGGGGAAATTTGGAATAGGGCAACGGAACCCAAGGGGCCAGCAGTTGGCTGACTTCATGGAGAAAGAGGGACTCTTTATGATAAACTCTTTCTTCCAGAAGCGGCCCCACAGGAAGTGGACCTGGTCGAGCCCCGACGGTTCGACAAAAAATGAGATTGACTTCATTATGACGACCAGACGACAACTGTTCAGTGATGTCTCAGTGATCGCGAGGGTGAAAACCGGCAGCGATCACCGAATGGTTAGAGGCACACTGAACCTAAACGTTAAGTTGGAGAGGTCTCGTCTAATGAAGTCAACGCTCCGTCCCCCTCGTGCTCTAATCCAAAGTCCCGAAACCTTTCAGCTCGAGTTGCAAAACTGTTTTCAGTGCCTAGAAGACTGCAATGAAGTGGACGATTTGAATGACAAGCTCGTGGAAACTGTCCATGCGGTCGGAGCTAAGTTCTGCAAGACCCGCCGCAGAAGAACACAAAAACTCTCCGATCACACTCTTAATCTCATGGCTGTTAGAAGGGAGATGAAGCTACATTCTTCAACAGATTTGACAGCATACAGGCAACTGAATAGACAGATTTCCAAATGCATGCGGCGGGACTTACGCAACTTCAATACAGCTCGTATTGAAGAAGCGATCGAGCGGAACCAAGGCTCCAAAGTCTTTGCCAGAGATCTGTCTGCCAGAAAGAGCCAACTATCAAAGCTGAAGACCGAATGTGGCAGCATCGTTTCCGGGGCACCTGAGATTTTGAGTGAGATTGAGAGGTTCTATGGGCAGCTGTACACATCATCGTTGGAGCCACACGCAAGTGTGAGTAACGATCCAAGAGCGAGTCTTATCCGACATTATTCCGATGATATCCCGGACGTCAGTCTGAGCGAGATTAGAATGGCTCTCCAGCACCTTAAAAACGGCAAGGCCCCAGGCCAGGATGGAATTACAGCGGAGCTTCTGAAAGCGGGTGGAAAACCGGTACTTGAAGTCCTTCAGAAGCTCTTTAATTCCGTCCTCCATGGTGGCATTACACCGGAGGCGTGGAGCAGAAGTGCGGTGGTCTTGTTCTTCAAGAAAGGCGACAACGCTCTCTTGAAGAACTACAGACCGATTTCCCTTCTGAGCCGCGTCTACGTGCTGTTTTCGAGAGTCATTACGAATCGTCTCGCGCGCAGACTTGACGACTTCCAGCCTCCCGAACAAGCCGGTTTCCGAAAGGGCTTTAGCACCATAGACCACATACATACCCTTCGGCAAATTGTACAGAAGTCCGAAGAGTACAATTTGCCACTATGTCTGGCATATGTGGACTATGAGAAAGCCTTTGATTCCGTCGAAATTTGGGCGGTGCTGCAGTCCCTTCAGCGATGCCAAGTTGACTGTCGGTATATCGAAGTGTTGAAGTGCTTGTACAGTAGGGCTACGATGGCTATCCGAGTACAGAACCAGAGTACGAAACCTATCCAATTGCAGAGAGGTCTAAGACAGGGTGACGTCATATCCCCGAAACTCTTTACCGCTGCATTGGAAGATGTTTTCAAGCTTCTGGACTGGAAAGGATACGGTATCAACATCAATGGCGAGTACATCACTCACCTTCGATTTGCCGACGATATAGTCCTTATGGCAGAATCGCTGGAGGACCTAAGCACTATGCTCAATGACCTCAATAGTGTTTCCCAACGGATAGGTCTTAAGATGAACATGGACAAAACAAAGATCATGTTTAATGTCAATGTCACACCTATGCCGGTAGTTGTTGGGAACACTAAGCTCGAAGTTGTTGACGAGTATGTTTACCTGGGACAAATAGTCCAACTAGGTAAGTCCAAATTCGACCGAGAGGTCAATCGACGGATTCAACTCGGTTGGGCAGCGTTCGGGAAATTACGGCACATCTTCTCGTCAGGTATACCTCAAAACCTTAAAACGAGACTGTACACCCAGTGCGTGTTGCCAGTGATGACATACGGAACTGAGACGTGGTCCTTCACTCCTGGCCGGATGAGGAAGCTCAAGGTCGCTCAGCGAGCTATGGAGAGGGCTATGCTCGGAGTTTCTCTGCGTGATAAACTCAGAAATGAGGATATCCGCAGTAGAACCAGAGTGACCGACATAGCCCAACGGATTAGTAAGCTGAAGTGGCAATGGGCCGGCCATATAGCTCGAAGAGCCGACAACCGATGGGGAAGAAAGGTTCTCGAGTGGCAGCCTCGTACCGGCAGGCGAAGTGTAGGGCGTCCCCCCACTAGATGGAGTGACGACCTGGTAAGATATGCAGGAAGTCGATGGATGCAGGTGGCTCAGGACCGTGCTTTGTGGCATTCTTTGGGGGAGGCCTATGTTCAGCAGTGGACTTGTGAAGGGCTGTAATGAAAATAATGAAAAAAATCAATGATACTATGCACGGTAGCAAGGTAAGCGGCGAATGCAATGCAAGAAAGATTTCTTACTCTGATACCTCCAAATTAGACAAAGTAGGTAGATATATTTAAAAACTAGGTTTTTTTTTAACTTCTTAACTGTAAATAGTTTTTATTCAATTAATGTGTTTCTTAATTTATTTATTTATTTATTTATTCTTTTTTACATCTACCTTATAATAAGGGATATAAAGGGCGGACTTAATGCCTTGTGGCATTCTCTACCAGTCAACCCTGGATGATTTGAGAAGCTGTGGTAGGTGCAACACCACTCATTAATTAATAAATAAGTAAAATTACATTATATCTTATAACAAAAAGCAAATAAATAAAATATTTTTAAACTATACAAACTTAATATTATCTACTTAGTAATAAACGGAAAAAAAATTAATAGTAAATATATAAACGGATAAAATATACTTATATATACAAAATATAAACGGATATAATATACTTATGTATATAAACAAAATATATAAACAGATATAATATACATATATATACAAAATCTCTAAATAAATATAAAATAATATAACACAAAAATAAAATAACATGATGCATATCAAAATACATATTATACAAAATATCAATTACAAAGCGAAAGAGTGAGAAAAACAAAAATCGGATAAATCAGGTGGTATTATTCTTGTTAAAGAATTCTCGAACAAGTCTTTTAAAATATTGTTTGTTACTGGTTTTTTTTATATGAACAGGCAAAGCATTCCAGAGTAGTATGGACTGCACAGTAAAAGAGGAATTAAAGAAACCACTCTTATGTGGTGGAATACGAATTTTAAGACTATTTTGGGAACGGGGAACTCTATCATGAGTAGAATATTGGTACTGAAAGTTATCCTTAAGATAAGGAGGAGAATTTGGGTCATTTAAAATTGAATATAGTACTTGTAAAATTCGTGAGCTACGCCTTTGACGAATAGAAAGCCATTTAAGCTTAGAACGGTACTGAGAAACATGGTCATACTTACGTAAGCCGAAAATGAACCTAATACAATTGTTGAGAAGGCGCTCCAACTTATCGAGAAGATATTGAGATAGATCTGGGTAACACACATCCGCATAATCAATAATGGGTAATATCAAAGTCTGGACAAGTAGAAGTTTAGTTTTAAAAGGCAGAAAGTTTTTGAGACGGCAAAGAGATCGTAAGGTGGCAGTAACTTTACGGCTTATTTCAGCAACTTGAACTCCCCAGCTCAAGGTATGGTCTATATGTAAGCCAAGATTTTTAACAGATTAACAAAATGGCAGCAATGTTCCATTGTAAAATACGGGAGAAAGATCATTGTTATTAATTTTGGCTAATATTCTGCTACTACCTATAACCATTACCTTACACTTGGAAGGGTTAACCGAAACACCATGTCTGTACGACCAATCTCTTATGGCATCAAGGTTGTGGTTGATTTTGTGAATATTATGGTTAAGGTTATTAACACTAGATTGCACATAGAGCTGAAGATCATCTGCATACAGATGGTACGAACAGTTGAGAACTGAAGTAATAGAATTTATAAATAGAGAAAACATTATAGGAGAAAGTATTCCGCCTTGCGGCACGCCTGTTTCAAAGTCAGCCCATGTTGAAGACTGTTGTCCTAATCGAACTGATTGCTGGCGGCCGCGAAGATAGGATGAAAACCATTCCAAAGCTGGGATTGAGAATCTAAGATTAGCTAGGAAGGCTATAAGGATATCGTGGTCGACTGTGTTAAAAGCATTTGAAAAATCAACAAGTACTACCACTGTAAGCTTCTGCTCATCCATTCCCATTCGAATGTCATCTGTGACTTTTATCAAGGCAGTGGTAGTACTATGACCTGCTCGAAAGCCTGACTGATATTTATTCAGCAGGTTATTTTTGGTTATGAACATAGAGATTTGCTTGTGAACACAGGCTTCCAGAACTTTAGATAGGTACTGCAAAATTGAAATTGGTCTAAAATGGGTTGGTAATAAGGGATTGGGTATTTTAGGAAGTGGTCGCACAAATGCTTTTTTCCACTGAGTAGCATATTGTCCTGAGTCAAGGGAAAAGTTTACGATATGTGTGATTGCAGGCAAAAGGCACTCAAGGATCATGGATATCATAACCTTACTAACCTCATCGCAACCCACAGCCTTGGATTTAATAGCTAAAACTGATTTCTGGATCTCATCTTCAGTCGCAGGTAAAAAGTGAAAAAAAGGAATAGGAGGAGAAGGCATGGATTGAATGGAAGCTATGGTTGTAGAACGAACTGTGGGATCCAAAGTAGGAGTAGAGATAAAATGATGATTTATTTCATCCAGAGTGATTGATGGACCATGATCAGATGTAACAGCCTTACTAATACCAAGTGTTTTAAGAAATTTCCACACATCGGCGGTCGAAGAATTTGTAATATTGCTATGGATACAACGGCGTTTAGAATTTCGTACTATCTGATTGCATCTGTTCCTCAGCATTTTGTAGCAATCCCAGCTCTCCTGAGTACGATGCTTCTTAAATTTGACAAATGCTCGATCTCGCCTGGTCATTGCCACCTTTACGGCCCTAGTCATCCACGGGGCTGGTGGACGCTTTACTCTTACTTGATGTTTAGGAGCATGATTGTTGTACAGACTAAGAACTATATTATTAAGCACGGAGACTTTATCGTCAATAGAAGTTGATTTAAAAACTATGCGTCACTTTTAAGTTTATCAGAATCCATTTCCAAATCATAATCGTATAAAAATTATTAAATCGCTTATTTTTTTTTGCAATGCTTTATTTATCTAAGCGAATGATATTAATGTAAACATACAGATGTGTTATGTTACGTAAACTATAATTTAATATAAATATTTACATGCCAATACTAATAGAATTCATTGATGACAAAAATTAATAAATGAGATCGTAATGATTTGTTATATATATCGACGCTGGAAAGGAAAAAGTTACCAAGCGACACTTTGGTCGATATTGAGTTATATACAGGGTATTTTTGGAACGCTCCCGAAAACTAAGACAGGCGACAGCACCAAGTATACCTTTGATCATGGGTCATAAATAAATTTGATCCTGATGAAAAAAAAAACATATTTTTACAACGTTTTATTAGCTTTATTCACGCGCCATCATGTTAGTACAGCTAAATGAAACGATAATTTCATAAAAAAAATCATGAAAATACTGAAACATAAAACCAGCAGTGGAAACTGAATTGATATCACCTGACTAATGGAGGTTAATGTACGCGCGAACGGTGAAAAAAGAACGCTGGCCTTGAACTTGGGCACTGAGCGATTTATCACATATTGGCCAGTATTACTGTGCCTGCATGCTATTGGTTCCCGCGCTTTGTTCGCTCCAAAAATACAGTCACATACACAGCTTACTTTGCGACTCGCGACGATGTTTTAAAAAGGAAGGAAAAAAATTATTTATATCTATTGTTTTATGACTAAACTAGTGAACGAAAAGGTAAATATGATAGGAGAAGCTGAATGGGGAAAATTGTGCAGTAAAGTTAAAATTGTTGAGGAAGAATACCGAAAAAATTACCATGTGATCGACCTGATGACGGAAGCTCAAGCGAAGATGAAAGTGATGATGAAGTAGCATCCAGTAACACCAACACACCATCAACATCTGCCTTTCATGTGACCCAAGACGTCATAATGGACGGCGTGTCACCCTTAGCTTAAGTTTTTTTGTTACAAACTACTTTATATTTTACGATAGAAATAACAAACAATGCTCAAGTAAACATTATCTATTTTTAATTCCCACCTCTTCCAAAGTTCTAAGTAGCTAGTAAAACACCTATTATGATTCTACAATAAAACAATTAATTACTATAATATTATAAAACAATAGCCCAATACCATGTAGTACTTTAGAACGCGACTGTACCCACACTCACTCCGCTGTCGACCTGTATCTAGCTCGGTATGAAACAATGCTGCGGTCATAAGAAAAAAGGGCGCATCTAACAATTTTTGAATAAGTTACCATTCGACTCATGATAAGAAGACGCATCTACAAATTTTTTTTAATATTCACTAATATCAATATTTTAGAAATTATCGTCAGAATTTTAGACGTAGCTGTTGATCACAGATGACATTTTATTAGTAGAAAAGACTTATACAAATTCAACATAAAAGAAAAGACTTATTTAACCAGTTGCTACGTCATCTTTAACAATATTTGCATCGATTACTTAAATTTAAATTATTCTTGTCTTATTATTTTATATCTTATTATTAAGAGCTCATATCTTATTATTAAGAACTGGTGTTTCACATGTGGTCCCATATAAATTTGATCGAGGTCAGACCAATAGTTTTTGAGTTATCCTGAATTATTTATATTAAAGTCGATTGTACAAATGTTTTAATTTTTAATTATTATCGTAGTAAGTCTTGTATGATATCCCATTTAAAATCATTACTCAAGAGTTGCGGGTTGTTATTTTTTGTGTCTCACTGCCAATGCTTTTCTAATATTTACTAAGAAAAAAGTAGTAAATTACTATTAGCGTCCTTTCAACTTCAAATGACCTTTCCAAAATATGTAAAAATGTTAAATGAATGGTAGTTTTGTTTTATTTATTAGGTTGGGAAGACCCAAATAGTTATATGCGTCTTTCCTTCGATGTTTTTGTGTTGCCAGGTGTACTTTTTTAATCTAAGATGAAAAGGAAAATTCGTTTTATTTAAATAAACAAATTAAAAAAAAAATAAGTTCGTCCTTAAAATCTTCATGTCTCTACGTATATATTTCAATATAGATACCTTTTAATATACTTTAGACACGGGGTCTGAAAGAAAAATTCATCAATTTATTTTTTATTTCCATTTTACGTTTTTGTTAGTTACTTCCTTTTTTATTATGACGGCAGAATGCCTAACCCTGTCGCCTCACGCTTGTGACGCAGTAGGTTTCAGCCTTGACGGGGTTCGTTCGTTTTAGTTTTTGAGACAGTTCCGTGTTGATTTTGTACACGCGTGCGCGAGCGACAGTTCAATCGTTTTGTTTAATAAATTTACTTGTGATTACGTGTTGATATTAAAGTTTTTGTTACGTTTTTGGATTCTTTTTTGTTTTAATAATGCCTAACGCGTACGTTTATAGTGGTCAACATGTTAGGTATCCGAACCTAGGTACACGAAGTATCGCTAAATAAATTGTTAAGACGTCGGGATGGAACAAGTGTGTCATACTGTGCAGTGCACAAAGTGTTGAAGCGTAACCAATGCGCCCATACAAATTGCACAAAGTGCAAGCTTTAGTTCCCGGCGATCACGACCGCCGATGAGTTTTCTGCCGTTGGTTATTATACCAGCAACAACGTGTGCCTGGTTCCATTGAGCACATTATCTGGACGGATGAGTCGACATTTACCAGAAACGGCCTGTGGAACCGAAGAAATACACACGTGTATTCAGAGGTTAACCCGCACGCTGTTCGACAAACCGGGCACCAAACCCGATGGTCGGTTAACGTATGGGCAGGTTTATTTAAGGATCGCATACTGGGACCAGTGTTTCTGCCAGAGCGACTGAACGGACAGCGATACCTAAACTTTATAAATGAACAGTTGGTTGACATTTTAAACGACCTATCGTTGGCTGAATATCGCCGCACATAGTTCCAACATGATGGTGCCCCTCCACATTTCGTGAGGTTCGTCCGTGAGCGCCTCAATGAGCTATTTGATGATCGCTGGATCGGCAGACTAGGACCACACGCTTGCCCACCTCGCTCACCAGATCTGACTCCGTTAGACTTCTTTTTGTGGGGTATGTGAAAGAAAGGGTTTTTAATCGTGAATGTGATAGTGCTGAAGAAATGCGCCAAAGGATCGTGGATGCTTTCGAGAAACTACGTACGGACTGTGTCGAAGACCACACGATGATGCCCCGCCTGCACCCAAATCTGCCTTGAAATGAATGGAGCTCAATTTGAGCCGCATCTCATAAGACCACGGAGGATTTAGAGCAGTAAGCTGTTTCATAACTATTTTTTTTAAATAACTTAGTACTAGACTAATCTGAATAGGTACATAACTGAATACATGAGAATAATAAACATACCTACACGATGAATAAAAACGCATGACTCCAACCTTGGGTACATTTCATTTAAGTATTTCTTCATTAGCGGGGAATCGAACCAGTTATTTGGGTTATTTAACCTGTAAATTCGGATTAAAGCGGCTACGTGGAGATAAGCACAGTGGCAAAATAGTAGCTTAAGTAGATAAGTTAGGTATTTAGACACGTGTTGTAAATTATTATATTGTGGGATGGCCCGCTAGTTGCGGGCCGCGCGAATTTGTGTTCGCGCGTACATTGACTTTTATCTAGCTCAGGTCAGGTGATATCAATTCAGTCATTCCACTGCTGGTTTTATGTTTCAGTATTTTCATGATATTTTTTATGAAATTATCGTTTCATTTAGCTGTACTAACATGATGGCGCGTGAATAAAGCTAATAAAACCTTGTAAAAAGATGATTTTTTTTTCATCAGGATCGAATTTATTTGTAACCCATGATCAAAGGTATACTTGGTGTTGTCGCCTGTCTTAGTTTTCGGGAGCGTTCCAAAAACACCCTGTATATCATTGGCATCAGCTTTTTTTTCTGCGTCGATTGGTTCTACATTCGTGCTTCTACGATGAATTTAATGTCGTTTAGTTATTTTAAAATTCGAGGTTTTTTTGTAGTTTTCGGCGACCAACCGACGATAAGTTTCGTCATTTAAAAAAATATTGCGTTTAGGACAATTTTCAATCTACCGTATTTCTACTTAGTAAATTTATCCCGTTTTTGATATAAATTGTTTTTGTTTTAAGTTACTTTTTCCTGACCTTTTGAAAAATTAAAAACTTATTTGGCTTACTTTTTTACCTGTCCGTAATATTAGCTATTTGTCATTTAGATATTTTTGACCAGGTCTGATTAACAAAAAGATGTCGTTTAGCGATATTTTTCCTTCTTGTAATTTTGTCGCTTAGATGAATGTGACCTGCCGTTTTCTAATATATTTTGGCGTTAAGATATCTCTTCCAGGAATATTTATTTAATAAAAAGTCAGTTGAGCCTTACGCGTTGATCTTGAACTGTCGTGTAGCTAGGTTGTGATTTAATATTGAAGTGGCCGTTAGGAACAAAAAAATTGAATTACCGTGCTACAAGCTGGCGCTTGGTGAATAGGTGTGAGACCGCGCGTCCCAATGACCGCCGCTTGGTCTAGAGAAGCGGTAATTATTTTCATTTAAGTGTTACATAATATTCTTTAGTTGTGTGCTAGTGTTTGAGTTACTCATATTTTACAACTGCGAAAGGACCTGCGTTTTTCGAAATTAATAGACCTAGTTTTAATTAATGCCGGTATTAGTCCCAAGTACCTCGTTAGAAGATTATATACCTACCAAGGATTAGTTAATATAATAAACTTTTATTTTGATGATAACATAATTTTGTTTTTCTTTGCAGGACTCCTTACCAATACAAAATGTTTCTGAACATTATAATGTCGTGTCATTCTAAGAAAAAATATTTGATAATTTTGAAGTATTTCAAAGTTGCTTCTCACCTGATGATTCCAACGTTTTTGCTGATTTTGTCGCTTATATGGAACTTCAGGGAATGTACCTTTTTATTTCATTATCTGTAGTGCCCCTCGGAGGTAGATCCCAGCTATGATTTGATAGCTCAATTAAAATTGCATCTTGTCATAAGCAGGAGTGCTGCTGGGCCTGTGCTGACGTGTCGGTGTCCCAGGATGTAAACACCAGGAAGAAAAGAAGTTAAATAAAATATAATAAGTATAATAAAATTACGAAAGTTCCGCTTCTAGGTCCTACATATGAGTCATTGCTAACGCAAAGCAGTGCACTAATTCGTGCTTAAATCTGCAGAATTGGCGAGAAATTAGTCCCGTGTCGTAGAGAATACTAGTCTCTCGCCAACGCTGTACAAGGGAACTTCTGTCAGCCATCTTTTTCATCTCTGCACAGGGAGGACGATTCATTGGCCCATGCCGCAAAAGAGAAAGCCGATCTGTTAGGCTCTCTTTTTGCATCCAACTTGACTCTCAGTGACGGGAGGAACACACTGCTGACCATTCTGCAGTGTGAGTGCTCAGTGCGCAAAGCACTCCTCTCTCTGAATGTTAACAAGTCGGGTAAACCTGATGAAGTTCTTCATATTGTGCTAAAGACATGTCCTACTAGGCGTAGGGGTAGTCCCGAACTCATGGAGATAGCTTTAGTGTACCCGATACCTGAAAATAGCGACAGTTGAGCTACAGACCTATTACCTCCTTGTTCTCCAAAATCATGGAAACCATTATAAACTTCCAGCCGATTATGTACCTTGAGGTCCACCAGCTGATTAGTAACCGCCATTACTGATTTCGAAGCGGTCACTCAGCTGGTGATCTTCTAGTGTACCTGACTCCCAAGATGATGGATGCAGTAGAGTCCAAGAGGAAGACCTTGGCCATTAGTTTTGACATATCAAAGGCCTTCGATCAAGTTTGGCACAAAGTGCTTCTTTCGAAGCTTCCTTCCCATTTGGTTCCCAAAAAATTCTAGCAAGCCCATTTATAGTAGGGTTCCACAAGGCTGCATGCTAACACCTCCACTGTTTATGTTGAATATCAATTATATGTTGCAAACCAGTAACATTAATTGGTATACGGATGACAGCACAGGTGCTGTATTTTACATCGGCCGTACCAATGTTTCTGGGAACAAACTTGTGCCTGAAGTAAAATCTTTGTTAAATAAAGTCTTGGATTGGTCTGTCAAGATACAGGTTTGCTTGTTCACCGCTTAAAAGAACCCGTTTGTTGTATCCCTTCAATTTCAGGGCTTTTTCATTCTCGGCGTCCATTTATCGAATGAGTTCCCCGGTCACTTGGAAAGGAAGGCAGAATTGGCTTCTAAAAAGCTTTGCGTGCTCAACAGAGCGTATTTCATGCCGGCCTGTAACTTTACAAGACGCGGCTTTGGCCTCACATGGAATACTGTTCTCATCTCCAGGCTGTGACACCTCTTTGCCAGCTTTTTCCACTTGATCACATCCAGCAAAAAGCGGCTCGAATATTTGATTATCAAGTTCAAGATTCACTGGAGCTGCGAAGAGAATTTGAGGAATTATTTGGAGTAATTCCTCAAATTCTATCAACGCACATCGTGACAAAACTCACGATACCATCCCCACCATTTGGATGCTTGGGGTCTATTACTATGCGATTTACTTGGAGTTTCTTTCCTTGCCACAACTACTTTGTGCAATTGTTTACAACCGGTAGTTTTTCCGAACCAATATGACTTAGGGACTTTCAAGAAACGAGCTAACTACTCTTTAAAATGCCAGCCTTCAATTCCCCTGATGTTGTGAATGCTCGTGCGTGGCGGTTGACACTTACCATCAGGCGAACCGCATGCACGTTTTTCCTCTCTTCTATGTATAAAAAAGTTTATAGTTCGTTAAATAATTCTAAGTAATTAGCGTTACAATGGACTTGTGAATTATTTTTATTTTTATAAAACCGAAGGTCTCTGACGATATTTGTAACTTGTGGAGGTACTTTTAATTTTAATTTAGAAGGCTGTTTTGTTTCAGGAAAGTGATTTTGAATCACGAAATTGAATATTTTTTTATTAATAAAAATTGATGTTTAATAAACAAATACTAGTGCTTTTTCCTTTTTAAACCTAAAATCCGCATTGAATTATTAGGGGCCAAACCTAACTTTAATTTTTTCTCTGGTAAAAATATCACAGACAGTCAATCATGAAGTGGTAAGTAACTTGTGCCAGATCATATAAATGTTCTTTCTATTATATAGGTATTTTTTCCACGCTCAAATTCTTCAAAAATGTCTGATTATGAATTTTTTTCGGGTTTTACTTCAAGAGTCGGTTGTCGGTAGGTAGATTTTTCCCGTTCGTAATTTTTTTATTTTTTTTTACTAAGCGACACTAACTTCGGAAATGATAAGCAAATCGGGAACTTACTTAAAGTAGGTAATAAAGTGTCGAAACAGCTTTTTAAACATTTAAGAATCATTCCAATAGGGTAAATAGTACAATTAATATGAATTTTTTTTTCAAAATTTCAAACTTTAATCAGCTCTCCTGTAAAGTTGCCTATATGTCGCTTGGTAATTTTTTCCTTTCCACCGTCGATATGTATATACATATATATATTGAGATAAGAGACATATCGTTTTATTTCACCCGAGGCCGTGTATCTTAGACGCTTCGCGCAGTAACTACGTAATAAGCAGATAATATTTTAAATTCCATCATTCTTATGTCGAAATTTATTTAGCTTAAATGCTAATAAAATAATGGAAGCAACAAAAACTCTGACAACACGCATAGATCATTAACTGTCAATATCCCAGTAATAGGACTAGGTACGTCTTAAAATTATTGTATTGTAAGCAGTACCGGAAATCCGCAAAATTAGAAGTTATTTTAGGCGTCTGGAAGTGGGTGAAAACTAAAGAATAACATTCTTTTACATTCACACATAATATGTATGTTCATATTTAATATAATCTAATAATATAAAGGATGTAAAAATAATATATTAGACATTATTATTCTATGTTCCATTTCTTTTCATTAAATAAATTTTATTCGATAGTTTTCACCTCTTCATCTGACCGTTAACAGTTTACTGCTAAACCTCTTCTTTAATAGAGAGAAATCATTTTATTAATATGTAATTTTTTGAATAGTATACGTAAACATTTCTTGAATTATAAAAGTACCTGTGTCAAGCACAATAACTGTATATAACATTCTTCAAGACGTTACATAGAAAAACACAAATGTCAAAATTAAATTCAGACACGCAAAGTTTAAACTTCCTTAGCGATCAGTGACAGTCTGATCTGATGTTGAAGGATTGATTCTTCAGTAAATTATTGAATAATAATAGTCCAATTAAAATTTCATTTTCCGGAGTAATGGGCAAGAGGGACATAATAGCCCTTCCCCATTTTTATAAAGGAAATTAAATAGAAGTTTCGCGAAGCAATCAACAAGTTCAAATAGGTGAACGTAATTTACTTAACTCGTTACTGTATTATGTTGATCGTGGAAATAAATAAAATCCTACAATAGCTAAATTTTCTTCGATATAATTATAAACATCTTCAGTAGTAGTAGTAGTTTTTTTGATTTTACTTATTTAGTGGGAACTGTAAATTCGCGCGTGGAATGTTAAAATGTGTAAATGTTAGTGCAGCAGTTATTTTTCTAAAACGCCCTCTCTTAATATCAGTATTCTTCATCAATTCAAAATATGAAAAATATCAGTCATAATCATTGGCACTACTCAAAGGATATAGTCATTGGCAGTGTCAAGAATAGATTTTGGACAAAAAAATAAAGTATAGTGATTGACATATATGCCAATGATATTGTAGTGAAACAAAGTAAAGTATAGTCATTGGCACAACTAAGAAAACTGATGCTTCTATTTCACAACGATAAAGTAACGTTTGATATGCTTCAATGACGTAAATTGATAAAAATAAACAGAAACTTGCATATAAACTTAAATAATTACAAAAAATCACATTTTTGTCTCAAAATCTAGCCAAAAATCCTTAACTATTTTGTTAAATTTTAACGGATTTGTCCACACACATTTTTAAAATAGCCCTTATAGGAAAATAGTTGACGCTTTAAATATAAATGTGTATTGTTAGTATAAGTAATTATATATCTTAGCAATATCTGTGTTGCTGTGATATATATAAAAAGGAAAACATTCTTAATCAAATTAAAATAGCAAAGTGCCAATCATTGAAGGAGTGCCAACATTAGAACTGTTTACCCTACTACCTTCTATTAAAAGTGATAAGAACTTTTTGGCATATTCCATTAACATTGCCTTTCAAGACGTCACCTTTTACGACGACCTCCATTAAGTAGTAGGACTCCATTTTGTGTAGGTGTCCCTCATTGTAAGACCATCCTCTTAGTTAAGCTGCTATTTTACGCTGGTACTCTGTGAGAGCGTGGTCCTTCCCCGGTCGAGACGACCCATTTGTGCTACAACCATAATATAGCTGCAGCATGACTCTACCACGTATAAAATGTGTAAGGTTTGTAATAAAAAAGTAAATTCTGAAATGTGCAAAATAAAAAATTTGTAGCCATTTTTTAAATTAAATTTTAGGATTCACACATGGCGACCCCATATGCGTAAATGGTTTTACCATAACATGCCACTGAGCGGTAGCAATCTCAAACTGTGATCATCTATTCACCTGCCAAGTGTGATGATTAAGGCAAATTTTCCCTTCAATGGGACATGCCCACGGTCTGGTGATTCACATCATCAACAGCTTATATAACGATGATCACGATGACGATGATGATGATGATAATGCATGTCAGTTGGAATATTCTTAAAAAGTCTTATTTCAAGTAATTGAAAAAAAAGATTAATAAAGATTAAATTTATGTCGTGAGTTTCCATTCTAGTTTATATTTAATTATTTTCACGCGATCATTTATTAAAAGCTTGTGACCACCCGACCGCGGTTAGCCCTAATGATACTTAGATAGTACATCTATAATAAATTATTGTATTTTGTTAAACACCTCGCGACATTTTACTTTGAAACGGAAATTGAAAATAAAAGGTATTTCTATTTAAACGCTCCTATATCCCTTATTTATTTAAGTGTTACCGGCGTGTCTGAAATAGAAAAGCAACAGAAGCAATGTACACGCCCCTAGCTGCCCCAACAAACATTGACGGGACTAGGGCCCATGAGTAATCCCATCGACGGGCAGCAGAGGGACGGGGCCCAACGGCCTGGTGGAAGAATTTCCTATAATACTAAGCTATATGGGAGAAGGCTAGGGAAATATAGTACTTACCTGTTTCCGACTCTTAGATCGCCCCAAGGCTCGGTCAGGCCCTAAGTGGGTGTGAGGTGCATGGCAAGTAGTGTTTAGTGATGTGTAAATATCTGAGACCTGGACCAGCTTAGGCGACCAGCAGCGGCCGAGTTCCAGGCTGCCCCACAATGCTGCATTGCTCTAGCAGGTTCCACCGCTGGACCATTTCTTGCTTCATTGTCACTATTTCAGTCTATTAGCTTCTTGTACATTTAACTAATTTAAACTCGCCTAATTCCACATTCATCGTAGAATCGAACACGTTATACCCGACACAGTAAGGACCGTAGTTCAAAATTCGACATTCAATGTCCCGGATTCACTTATCACAAAATTATAAATAGGGAACTAACGCGATCTCTTAATGAGTCACACGGTTCAGCGTTAAACAGAACTAAGTTCCTTCATTCGACACCAAAACACCACGTCGCGAAAAGAATTCAAAATACCCCTCGTTGACACGTAAACTAACAAATCTTTTTTGTGTTGGTTACACAAAAAAGGGCACTTAACGCGACGGCACATTTATAATGATTTCCAGACAATCAACCGGGAGACACTCTCGACCAAGGAATGCGCGGTTCGAATCCTAGACCGTATATCTACTCGGCGCGCGTGCACAATTCCGCATCATTCAAATAAATTAAACATTGCAAAATTCACATATCCACGGAGCGAAGTAACACGCACTAAATCTAACTATCTGGACCCTATACGGTCGCGTGAACTTCGGCCGCGATAACCTAGATACGCGGCTTCACCGCATCGCGTCCAGCGAATTACTCTACTTCGCCCACGCATCGAGCCACTGCAAGCCGCACACGGCCGCCCCACCTGGCGGCGTTTTTTTTTCACCTTCACACCATCGGGTGACGCGCCAGCTCGAACGCAATTAAATGGTGTTCAAAAATGACCAAATTTGGGCACAAACAAGCAATATGAATTTAAAATAATGAACTGCATTTGGTAAAGCGCTTAATGTATTTTTTATCAATAAATATCTGAACAACATTTAGCACATTTGTAATAATAAAAAATAAAATGAATGCAAAAATGAATGAAATGCAAAAAAGAAATGCTTAGAGCACCATTCCACTTGTATCATAAAATTATTTAAAATATTTAATATAAACGATTACTAATGATTATTGTTTTTTTTTTTATAGGAGAGGGGGCAAACGAGCATGCGTCTCACCTGATGGTAAATGACTACCGCCGCCCATGAACAACTGCAATACGAGGGAGGGAATTGCTGATGCGTTGCCGGCCTTTTAAAAAGAAGTACGCTCTTTTCTGGAAGGTCCTTAAGTCGTATCGGTCCGGAAAAATCGCTGATGGTAATCGATTCCACAAGGAAGTCGTGCGAGGAAGAAAATATCTTCTAAATCGCACAGTGGTGGACCGCCAATCATCCAGATGGTGTGGATGGTATCGGAAGTTCTGCCGCGATGTGCGTTCGTGAAATTTGGCGGCTGGGATTAATCCGAAAAATTCCTCACAGCACTCCCCATGGTAGATGCGAAAGAAAATGCAAAGGGATGCAACATCTCTTCGCAGTGCCAATGAATCGAGCCGATCGGAGAGGGCTCGGTCGTCGACGATTCGAGCCGCTCTGCGCTGGATGCGGTCAAGTGGAAGGAGCTGGCACTGGGGAGCCCCTGCCCAGAGATGGGAACAGTATTACATGTGAGGCCGAACCTGCGCCAAAATTGTTGATTTATAAACACCATAAAATGCCCACATTTAAAATTGTATTGTCCTAATTTCATCACCATCGTCATCATTACAGCCCTTCACAAGTCCACTGCTGAACATAGGCCACCCCCATGGAATGCCACAAATCACGGTCCTGAGCCACCTGCATCCATCGACTTCCTGCATATCTTACCAGGTCGTCACTCTATCTAGTGGGGGGACGCCCAACACTTCGCCTACTGGTACGAGGCTGCCACTCGAGAACCTTTTTTCCCCACCGGTTGTCGGTTCATCGAGCTATATGGCCGGCCCATTGCCACTTCAGCTTACTAATCCGTTGGGCTATGTCGGTTACTCTGGTTCTACTGCGGATGTCCTCTTTTCTGAGCTTATCGCGCAGAGATAGCCCTTTCCATAGCTCGCTGAGCGACCTTGAGCTTTCTCATCCGACCAGCAGTGAAGGACCACGTCTCGGTTCCGTATGTCATCACTGGCAACACGCACTGGTTGTACAGTCTCGTTTTCAAGTTTTGAGGTATACCGGACGAGAAGATGTGTCGTAGTTTCCCGAACGCTGCCCAGCCGAGTTGAATCCGTCGATTGACCTCTCGGTTGAAGTTGGACTTACCTAGTCGGACTATTTGTCCCAGGTAAACATACTCGTCAACAACTTCGAGCTTAGTGCTCCCAACAACTAGCGGCATAGGTGTGACATGGACGTTAAACATGATCTTTGCTTTGTCCATGTTCATCTTAAGACCTATCCGTTGGGAATCACTATTGAGGTCATTGAGCATAGTGCTTAGGTCCTCCAGCGATTCTGCCATAAGGACTATATCGTCGGCAAATCGAAGGTGAGTGATGTACTTGCCATTGATGTTGATACCGTATCCTTTCCAGTCCAGAAGCTTAAAAACGCAGCGGTGAAGAGTTTCGTGGATATGACGTCACCCTGTCTTACACCTTTCTGCAATTGGATAGGTTTCGTACTCTGGATACTATCGTAGCCCTACTGTACAAGCACTTTAGCACTTCGATATACCGACAGTCAACTTGGCACCGCTGAAGGGACTGCAGCACCTCCCAAATTTCGACGGATTCAAAGGCTTTCTCATAGTCCACATACGCCAGACATAGTGGCAAATTGTACTCTCTACTGATTTCTGTACAATTTGCCGAAGAGTATGTATGTGGTCTATGGTGTTAAAGCCTTTTCGAAAACCGGCTTGTTCGGGAGGCTAGAAGTCGTCAATTCTGCGCGCAAGACGATTTGTAATGACTCTCGAAAACAGCACGTAGACGCGGCTCAGAAGGGAAATCGGTCTGTAGTTCTTCAAGAGAGCGTTGTCACCTTTCTTGAAGAACAAGACCACCGCACTTCTGCTCCACGCCTCCAGTGTAATGCCACCATGGAGGACGGAATTAAAGAGCTTCTGGAGGACTTCAAGTACCGGTTTTCCACCCGCTTTCAGAAGCTCCGCTGTAATTCCATCCTTGCCTGGGGCCTTGCTGTTTTTCAGGTGCTGGAGAGCCATTCTAATCTCGCTCAGACTGACGTCCGGGATATCATCGGAATAATGTCCTAATTTAGTTTCTACAAATTGTGTTCTCTCATACTATATTTTTTTTATTTGTTAATGTGTATAATTTCCGCGACAATTTCTCAAGTTTTTCATATTTTTATTTCATAAAAGCTGAGTCAGGAAAATATTGTTAAATGCTTACAAACTAAAAAATCAAAAACAAATGTGAGAAAAGAGTAAATAACTACGGGAATTAAAGTAAATTTAAAATGTTGCTGAGGTTGAATCCGAATTCTAAAACATCGACATATGCATCAAAATTTCTTAAAAAAAATTTACTCCCATACAAGGGATCTTGGAGCCTTTTCACGTAAATAATTGTATATTTACCAACGCTTAGACCCAGAACAATTATTATAAGTACTTGTTCCGAGCGGAAGTGCTCGTTACAGTCCACAGCTGGACTTGGCCCTCTCCAGTAATAGGCAGAATTTACTAATTAAATATTAATTGATAGAATCAGGCGTTACTTTGCGGAAATCCATTATAATGGGATTGTTATAAACTGATTTGCCTAATTCCGCGTAAAGAAAGAAAGAAAATGATGTGTCCTGCCCAGTTTTAAGGGGACCTCCCATCCTCCCTCAATCGCGCGCACTATACCCGTCGCCGTTACTCCCAGCACTACCACCCTCAGGACCACCACACTAGGCACGACACACCACTCTTGAAAATACGACACGTGTTTCGCCTCTACACGAGGCATCCTCAGGTGAAGTAGACTCACAGATAGATAGATTTATAGATAGATAGATAGATTTATAGATAGATAGATAGATACACGCGAAGCTAATAAAAGCGTGATAACATTACTAGTGTTAAAAGAAATACCTTATGAAATAAATCAAAGTTTAACCGAGCAGATAGTGACCTAACGACGAAATTTTTAGCGGATATTATCGGATAGAATTTATTGATTGTTGATATTCTATTTTTTTTATTATATGTTGTAGTAAATAAAATCGTAACGCGGCTTAAAAAAAACGAGCCCAAAGTTTCTTACCAGCTCTCGATTAAGGAGGTTTCGTTTTTGCGAATAATCATAGATTTTACATCAGAGCACACAGTTCACCTAAAGGTAAGTGGATACTGTGGCCTAAGATATTTATCTTTGATTAAGAATCAAAAAAGTGCGTATAGATGATTAATTGCAGAGCACTTGCATTTTTTTTAAAACGTTACCCCCACACTAGGATTTTCTCCTGTATCGTGGAGGCAGTTTACATACACAAATTTCACAAGGACAAACATCCAGACCCGGAACAATTATTTGTAGGCCATACAAATACTTGTTCCGTGCGGGATTCGAACCCGCGACCCCCAGCGCAGCAAGTCATTGCTAAGCCACTGCGCCACGGAGCCGTCTATGCATTGAAAGCGAGTACGCAGTGTGCGTAAAATATTATGGATATTAGACAACAATCAACAAGTAATGAGCTTTCTGCATGAATTTAACTGAGTATACAGAAATACAGAACTGATTAATCTAGTACCTACAGTGAAAATATTATCTGGATCTGATTAAAACTCATAAAGTTACCGCGATTTTAGTGGAGCGGTTTCTACAAACTCATTTAAAATGACGTGATTATTCACTTCAGTCCTACTCGCGGCCAGCCACAGCCCGCTGTTCGGTATCTTAATCTTTTAATAATCGAAACATTTCATACAAAATTCATTTAGTAAGTAAGTACATGTTTACTACCTATAAAATGAAATAAGTATCATACTGATAATTATGTTAAATGATACCTACACTTAAGTTTAGTACTGCACATTGTGCGCAGTAATTAGCAATCTAATGAATAAAGTGATTTAAAGTTTATTGTTTCTTTATTACGCAATACACAATTATATAAATGCACATATTAGTTACGCTTAGCGCAAGGAAAAATGCAACCGTCTAGTTTATCCCAGAAAGTGAAGGAACCCCCAAGCGCAGGTACTTGCTGTTATTGCCCACACATTAAAAAACAAACTTTATAAATCTTAAATATAAGGCCATGTTGGTCAGATATAACTAACTTTTTATGTGTTGTAAATAAGAAACACATTTAGATAACAAGTAAATAAATTTTGTAGGAAAAATTAGGCAGGCACTTGCTTCATTCAACGACTCGACGATATAATTTCGCTAATTTTGTAAAGCTGTAAATGTATTTTTATTTCTGACATTTTTATATCGTGTGATTTTTCATAAGAAGGCTTTTTAAGTATAGAGTAAAATTTCAAAATTGCAACACTTATTATAAATTTTAAAACAATTATTGACTATTAAAAGTCTGAACAAAATCACACCTTGTTTATGTCTTAAAATGCACTTTAAAGCCAACTTGTTTTGTGAACAACAGCAACCCCAAGGGAATTGAAGCGATTGCCTACTTTTTAAAAGAAGCAGACTCTTATCTGATGATGATGATGAATGCGATAAAATTTTAGCATATTTTTATAGAAATTGCATTATGATTTAAAATGTTTATATTGAAGTTATTTTTACAAACATGACACACATTTATAAACGAATTCATTACTCAAAATAACTACTAACACAGATAGTTATAAGGCAACGATTAAATATTTATCATAATTTCTATGCTAATCTCGAAATATATTCTACAGGTATTGTGTAAATAAAGACGATTTATGTATTTACGATACTTGTACGTAGGAGAGATATTTATTTCGTAGAGTCAATCGTAATTCTCAGACAGCCACGTACATGGGAAATTGTTATGACATAAATTGGATATAAAATTCGTTCTTAGACCGGTTAACGCTTCTCAATGAAAGGCGGATTTTCACAACGATCTAATCTATTTGCAAGCGTCCAGTCTAAACATAAATTTAAATATATAAAAGCACTTAATTAAACAGAAATAAAAAAGACATTACCATAATAATGGTAGTAACATTTAACCATGGTATTTGGTTAAAGAATGGGATTGAAAATGGCGTCCCCTCTATTCACCTCTTGCTCGCACACTGTCGCTATCTATACTCACACCTGCCGGTAAAGCTAATGACTGCCATATATATGCCATAGTCTATAACTTCATACCAATTTGTCATTGGAATCAATGATAACAAATTCCCATAAACTACAAGAAAACAATTTTGCTAATTTGTGACCTACGACGCGTTGTAAGAGGTATTTTCATAATCATTGTTGATTTTTTTTGTTAATATTTTTGAACAAAATATTTATAATGTTTTTAATTTTCATTTGTCTGACTGTCCGAGCTAATCTTGGCTGAACTGATTGTAATAAAACTTCACTAATTCGTATTCGAATTGCGAATTCCTACATGCGCGGAGCCAGCTACGGCACTGAAGCTGAGCTTCTTCTCCCTCGTTGCCAGCTTCATAGATTTCTAGGGCTAGTCCCCCAAAGACTTATCTTCAGACCGACTGCGTTTTTTCGCCTTCGGAACTGGGGAAGGTTTGGGTAGAGGAATTTCGTCCCAAGGGCTTCTGATAGAGAGTGAGGGGGTCTCTTCGGCTCCTATCTCAGCTGCTAGCTACTGCTTTGGTACCTCTTGCGTGGTGCCTCACTAACCTTATAAGGCCTGGTGAACTTTTCCTTTTCCCCTCCCTGGTTCGTTTCCGACTGTGGTTCGGCTGCAGACGTCCCCTCCACGTCTCGGTTCGTCCCAGGTTGGGGCGTAGGGTTGCAGGGTGTTGGTGAGGCTAAAAGCGCCTCTTTCAGACCTACAGTCAGTTCCAGTAAAGGAGGGCTAATTTTTTTCCAAATGTAGATCTTCGTCCATTTTGGTCACACGATTACATAGGGACAAATTCGGTCACCCCGGCAGAGCCACGTGTGCTGGGGGAAGGGCTAAAAATACTTCCCGAATCGCCCTGGTCTCGGGTAGGCACCGTTTGTGACTGGACTCCTCCCCAGCCACGCATCCATCGGCACAGTACGCTTAAAACCTTGGTTTGGGTTAAGATAGGAAAAAAAGGGGTGGGATAAAAAGAAAAGAAAATGAGGATCGTCTGAGTGTTTTTGTTCTGTCAGTTTCCTATTGAACCAGACCAAATAACAGGCGACAACCACGTGAAGTAAGAACTCCTCTTACTTGCCCTGGTGATCAACACGACCTGCGCTCTCCCCAGAGCCATTCGCCAAACTGCTCGCCAGACAGGATAGCAGAATAGATATTAATCTAGTCCTACTGATAATGTAAAAATGTGAGAATTAGGAGTAGACTCACCCCCGCCCTGATTTCGTGCTTACTTCAATAGCTAATTGAATTCTCAAGCTAAAACTAGCAAAACATTTTGGAAAATTTTAAAGGAAAGTATTCACCCCGATTTAGTTGAGCCCTCAAAAGATAATTCCTTGCCTCCCCATTTCAATGCCCAAATAAAATCAGTGATAGAATTTGAATATCCCAGACATCGTAGTTTAATATATAATTTTTTGAACGCAATAAATTCAATACAGAAGCATTTAATTTCGCTCCCGTGGGACCAATAGATTTTTCTAATTATATAATATGTCCATAAAATTGAATTACATTGGACACGATGGAATTAGCAGAAATATGATCTTATTCTCATTTCTTTGCTCTCTGGATACAAACACGACTATTGTTAATAAATTAATTATTAGTCCTCCTAATAAATGGAATTGGAGCAAGTACTGAGCCCTGAGGGACACCAGCTTTGATGGGGCGCTGAGAAGATAGCGTTCGAATCACAGTTCGTGCGTTTAGAATCACAGTTGCCTCTTTCCACGTAGTGGGAAAAAAACTAAGGGTGAAGCAGGCGTTGAAGATAATAGATAAAAGGGTTAACACCTGCCCAGGAAAGTGCTTTAGGGCTTGGTTGGAGATGCCATCCACGCCCGGAGCCTTTTTGGGCTTAAATCCTTTGATGAGGGATGAAATCTCATCATTGGACACAGAGATAGGTTCGGAGGCTGTAGGAGGTGAGTTCCGGCGGCGGACCTCATCCTCCACTGCCTGGACGTGTGAGGGGTCGACGGGCTGAGAGCTAGGAGAGCATTGTGCGGCAATGCTGTCTGCAAAGCACTCAACCTTTTCCTCGTCCTCGAAGGCAACCGTACCGTCGGGACGGGAGAGAGGGGCAGTGTGGATAATAGCGTCTATGCCAATAGCTCTTGCCATCTGATAGTACGCTGTGTGAGAGGGAGAGATATTCTCCATGAGCTTGCTCTTTTTGGGGTCTCGAAATTCAGAGAGGCGGAAACGGAGTTCTCGTTGAAGACGATTGGCCGTGTGCCTATATTCGGGGGTGGGATATTTTACTGCTCTCAGGAAAGCAGAAGTTTTGGCTTTTAATAGGTTGCTAATATGTAGGGGATCACGCTGTCGATTTTTTCGGAACTGTCTAAGTCCGACGATAGGGAGATAGGGGAGTTCTGTGAGTCCAGAGCTTTAGCTAGGGACTCCTTGAAGCCCTTCCAATTAGTGAAGGTTTTCGTAGAGGGTGTTGAGGGGGGTGGCTGATTGCCAAGAATAAGGGAGACCGGTCGGTGGTCGGATCCTAGATCATCTAGTGTCTCGATTGCCCTGAGGTTGAGGGAAACACTTTTGAGTAGTGCAAAATCTAGCACATCGGGAGCGTAGTCGGTGACATCGGGATAGTGAATAGCACCGAGGGGGCTGTGGACGGTAAGGTCAAGAGACTGCGTGATATCGAGCAGTATCCTGCCGCTACGGGAGGTAGTACGGCATGTCCATTCAGTATGCTTCGAGTTAAAATCTCCAAACATAATGACTGAATTGCCTAAAGATAAAGTAGCCTCAAAATCTTTTTGAGGGGAAGGGTTCCAGAAGGGATGTAACAGGATGCTATGAAGATGGACTGATGTCCAGTCGTAGCTAGCCTGCAAACCGTGGCTTCCATGTTGTTAAGCTGCGGAGTAGAAATGGGTGAGCAGTGAAGTGTCTTCTTGTAATAAATGGCCGTACCGCCGCCTCTGCGGTCTGGTGTCATTACGAAAAAGAGAAAAGTTTTTAATGGAAAGGCCTTTAGTGTCCTTAGTTTTAAGATTAGTTTTCTGTAGGAGGAGGAAATCGGCTTCGCGATCTCGAAGAAAGAGCTTCAGTTCTGGGAGATTATTTCGCAAACCGCGAATGTTAAAGGATACAAGCGATAAACCCTTAGGTTTGATACGACCGTGAGATTTTGGCAGAGCAGATTGCTCTGTCATTATATCGTTACGTTAACTAAGCTAACTTAACTTACAACGAATATAGAAGATTGTTAAACTCTACAAGAGCGAGGAGACGGTCCTGAGGGGACCAAGCAGCGCGCAATTTGCGTGCTAGAATCGCGATCTGCCCGATATCGATGTTCCTTATAGCGGCGTAAACCGTGTTAAGGTCATCAACCATCGAGGGCTAGGATTGTTGGGGGGTGGAGGTTGTCCGCTGTGGGTCGGCCTTTTTGGGGCCCCAAGGAGAGACTGGAGGCTGCATAGGCTGTGAGAAGCCCGGAGGGGGCCGAAGAGGGCCCTGAGAGGGCCTAGTGGGCCCTGAGAGGGTCGAGAGAGGCCCTGAAGGGGCTGAAAGAAGCCCTGGAGGGGCTGAGACAAGCCCTGATGGGGCATTCTTGGATAGAGCGCCGGGAATGATCGGTCACTGACCGGCGGTGGAGCTTGCCTAATGGGGCGAGGATGAGGTGCGCAAGGGGCAGCCTCTGTAATTTGCCGTGTGGCCTGTTTGTTTACACAGGATGCACGCGGTTGGGGATTCGGCGTCTTTGGGCCGAGGACACTCTTTAGTGTTGTGGGGTTCAAGGCACTTAACGCACCTAGGTGAGGCGGAGGAGTTGGCCGCCGCATGGCCATATAGTTGGCAGCGGTGGTACTGCGCCAGAAACCCGCGCCTATGTGGGGGCTCAACCCTCACTCTCGACAGGCCACACACTTTGCGTACCTGCCGGAAGATGGCTTTTGCCTCCGGCACGTTAGAAAGAATGACAAGGGCAAGCGAGAACCTCTGGCCCGTTCTGCAATGCATTTTGTGCACGGCTTCTACGGGGAATCCTTGGGACTTAAGGTCCTCGAGGATTTCCTAGTTGGAGAATTCGAAAGGGACGCCGCGGATGACGGCCCTGACTTTACGCTCTTCCGGAAGAGCGTATGTGTGGTAAGAGACTCGTTCGGCTGTGAATAGTCTGGTGAGCCGACGGAAGCCATCGATCGATTGGGGGATGATTTTAATAGCCTCCCCGAGGTTGATTGCGTGGTCATACTTTATACCTGCGTAGTATTAGGTTTTAGATAATTCGGTGAATTTTGCCTTGTCTCTTAGGAAGACAGGGTCAGGACTTGCTTCTTGGCAAGGACTGGAGCACAGCGAGAGGCTGGCTTGGTCGGAGCGGGGATGTCTAGTGACATAAGTGGGGCCGAGGCAGCGGCGGGGGCTGCGGGGGCAGAGGCGGCAGCGGGAGCTGTGGAGGTTGAAGGAGCGGCAAGGGCCGCTGAGGCAGGGGGGGGGGGTTCGCGGCGCTTTTTACGTCGCGCTTTGACGTAACCGTTGTATAGGAAGAATCACCGGAACCGTCGGAGTTAGAGGACTCTTATGTCCTGGTGCTAGACTTAGTGGCGGGCCTCTTCCGGGAGGCCGATATAGAGGACCCAGAGTCAGAGTAGGAGCACTCCATCTGCAGTTCCAAAGGGGCGAACGAGTTTTGGGATTCTAAGTGGGCCGCGATAACGGGCGGCGGTTGGCTTTCCTGGCAGGCAGGAGTGGCCAAAATGGCCAGGGCTGCGGCGAGAGCCTGCGGATCATCCATCCTATTGATGGCGGCGAGAAGTGAACCTTTGAGGTCTTGGGTGGACATGGTGATTACTGGGACTGGGACTGGGGACGACGTTCTATACTAAACAGTAAGGACGAGGTACACTGCTCTGAAAAGAGCAGAGACGTTTTATTCCAAGGCAGTAAGGAGGGCATCACCGTTCTCAAAAGAAAGGGACGTTCTTATTCAAGGAGTAAGTGCCCCTGCTCTCAAAAGAGCAGGGCCTTGCTATGAAAAGAGCAAGTAACTCCCTATAAACAGTATACACGTATACGTTATGCAATAAATCAATAACAAAAACAAAAATAAAAAATAATTACCAATAAAAATAACAGAAAACTTAACAAGCACAATCCAACAGTCAAACCTCCCCGTCCGAAGACAGGGGGGGCAAGAACTGAATTTAGCGATAAAAGACTCACCCGGCGTTGACGCTGTACAGCGCGAGCAGGACAGCGGAGGCGCGAGAGCGAGAGAGCACTACCGTACGGGGACGGAAGCGCGGACTACCTGGACACAACCTCTCGAGAGCGGTGCCACAGGCGGAATGAGGTACTACTCTAGCTATACCAGTATATTAACTGTAGCTCAGCCCTACAATAACTACGCACACACAAAGCCTTTGTGAACAGGCCGGTATTCTTGTAGGAGTATCCTTTTGATGGAGTTTTGGGGGTGTAGTTTAGCTATCTCCATGTAATATCAAGCTTAGAAGCAAATATGTTTAAAAACAGATTTATTATACAAAATAACATACATATACATGAATATTTTTGAAAGAGTAGCCTAATGTTAAGCTTAAGTTCAAATATATAAATAATGATATAACATTATTGCAGTTTTTGAAAATATAAGTAAATAAGGCTTTTTCTTTTATTTGAAATTACCCTAAATTGAATGTGATTTATGGACAACAACGTTTTTGCCTACCGATCGACCCTTACGAATGTGAGCGTGCGCAGTATAATCACCTAAAATAATGCATAACCACCCATTTTGAATTTAAAAGATAAAAAGGACAAAATGTTGGAGATTATTCCTTATTAAGTTTTCTTAACCTATATTATTTATTCATCTTGCCTATATTACTAATATATTGCAAGATAACCCTGTATATATAGTTAAATAGAATAAATAATTTATGTCTAAAATTTTTATTTTAGCTATTAAAATTAGTAACAAATAATGTTCAACAAATAAGCAAAAAAAATGTAAGTAGAACAGGCTTATTTCTTTTAAAATTAATCCCATGTACCAGTTTACACAGAAATATAGTTGAAATTATTGTTACGTCTATTTAAAATATTAATTTAAAAAAGCAGAATGCGACGTTTGGTGGCAGCTAAGAGGAATCCATCACCCCATTTCTTGCCGTGAGTTTCATAAGAGGCGACTGGAGAAATGCCAAAAAAATCTCATCAGATAATGTCATGGTCCTCCCTCCAGATCGAATTACGGCCACGCCGGCCGGCCTCAATGGCATCTAGCTATCTGCACAGGACAAGATTATAGTGCCGGAGTGTATTCGCAAACACAGGTGAACTGTCTATTCTTTGACTGTCATAGTCCGATGGTATGGAAACCCGACACGACCGAAGAGAGATCAGGCGCAGTATCAAAGATGCTTTCCGAGCCACGGGGCTGAAACTCCACAAGCATCCTGGCTACGGACTGCTACTGAGAGTTGCTGGACAGCAAAACCCAATAACAGATTTAGGCCTGACCTGGAATTTGAACATGTGACCGCATTTTCAATCTCCTTTGCAACCACTACACCAACGAGGCAGTCATGATTTATACATTTTATAACCATCTCGTTTACGTCAGAAATAAAATACCTAAACCGGCGACGAGTGTCGACCGGCAACAGCTTCAAAGATACAAGAATTATAAATACTGCGATCGTCAATCCGCCTGCCAATAGTGACGACTAGAAAATTCAATATATCGCTTGATACAAGTTACGAGTATAAATTTCTTGTCGTTTATTCACTGTCCGATAAATTTGTCGTAACGTGACACGATCTTGATGTTGATGGTTAATCAATCTATTTCATATATCACTTATGTATATATTTACTTACTAATCGAGATAAATTTTTAATATAGCCATTATGTTTTTATGTTAAAGTTAAAGTTACAGCTTATACACGTCCCACTGCTAGGCACAGGCCTCCTCTCATTTCTGAGAGGGTTTTAAGGCAAGGAAATGTCACGATACGTTTGGCAGACTTCACATGTCTTCAATATATTTTTGTTATTTCTCAGAAAATAAATTTTTCTCACAATGTTTTCCTTCAATCGGCTTGTAGTAAATCAGCACTTAAAATTACAATCAACAATTTCATTGGTGCCGGCGGGGATCGAACCCGGGTTGCTCGCGTACTGTGAGCGCACTTAGGCCAGGGCTCAGGAGCTACCACGGATTTTTCGCGTATAACTGATTATTGATTTGCGTACTTTTATGACACTAAAGTCCGCTATTCAAGCGTGACGATTAAGACAAATCAGCCGCTTTGTCTCAAATCTAAAATAATCAAACGGAATAAGGCCATGCCCATTCATTCAGCGATGGGCTTTTACGGACTGACGAAAAAGTAGGAGTGTAAGTGATCTCGAAAGAGTTTGATAAAATTGGTGATTTCTGAAATATTTTTTGCTGCTGTAAAGACTATCCTGTACATTATATAGTACTACAAATGTAAATCCAAACTTGCCCTTAGGTATACGGAGTTCTGCTTGTGCAATAAGAACTAAGGTAGACAAGGGTGCTTGGCGGAAATACGAGAACGATACGAAATGTTTCTTTTTTGCTCAAATAATTTTAAACTGCGATAATGTAGCAAATTAAAAAAATATATTTAAAATATTAATTACTTACACATATATCGACCGTGTAGGGGCGCTATAAGAATGCCCACTACCCCATATCGTCCCATGGGTGTCGTAAGAGGGAGGGAAACAAACCAAGAAATATGCAGCAGCGTTTTGCTAATGACTTAAAAAAACCTGCGTCTGCCAAGTGTGGCAACTTTGGCAAGTATCTGAACATAGGCCTCTCCCAATCAAAAGGAGAGGAATACGTGCAGCAGTGAACTTTTGTTTGCCTGTAACGGTAAATATAAATTAAGTACTAATCTAGTAATTGATGAATAACAAAATTAACTTCAATGCCATTTTTAATTGAAATATTCAGTCCATGTCTAATGACATAATTTTGAGACTTAATTAGTGTCACAGTAGTACGAATAATCGAGTGAGCAGAAATGAGACCCGGTAGACGATGCTTTAAATCAATATTAAAATAAAATTTATATTGTGGCTTTTATCACGAGTCTACAAAGCACGGTCCCGAGCCACCTGCATCTATCGACTTCCTGCATCTTTTGCCAGGTTGTCACTCCATCTAGTAATAGTAATAATAATAATTTAAAAAAAAATCTCATGTTCGGTCTGAGTCACCCTCGGCATACTTAGGTGGACTCGGACCAAACTGAACGCTGTGACATTACCATTCCTTAGGACGACCTTCCTTTGGACCTGGCTCACGAGTTGACCGACATGTGGGCTGGTTTGCCGACCGTAATTATTCCTGTGGTCATTTCTGCGAACGGGCTAATCCCGGTCAGCCTCTCAGGACATCTGAGGTCTCTCCTTGATACCACACGCATCATCCGCCGGTTTCTTTCCGTTTCGTCCTAACCCTCGCCCGTTTGGTGTCCCCTGCCGAGGGCTTCCATCAGGTTGGGTTTTTGGATAAGTGAATTATATTAATGTGCTTCATAAATCAGTCATGATCAACATTGCGAGATAAAACAACGTCTTATTTTTAATACTCTCTTATTTTTTTAATTTATTTTTTAATCGTAGGCTTTCCTAGAGTACAAATCTTGGGAAAGACTTTTATATCGCAGCGTTTCAATTTGATTGTTTTTAACTTTATGTCATACCAGTATCTGTACATTCCCTCTTCTTAGTAATGTTAAAAGCATTACTAGTATTTTATTTTAAAAAAAAGAGACGAAACGATACATGTACATACGAGTATTTATTTAATACGTGTCTTTCGATACGAAGTACATTTAATATCAATAAAAAGCACTCGATTCAAAGAAAGTAAGCATGGCGCGCTCTCTGTGTCATAAGTGTATTCTTTCTAAACATGTAAAAGTATTAGCTGGACATGGGCCTCTTACATTATAGGGAGGACTAAATTTAATATTGACTGACGTTTGCACAGATATAGCAACACTACAATAGGAACTAATACTAACAATAGGAAGTCATGAGAATTTTCAGGCATTATACGACGCCATACCCACGGGAAGAAATGGAGAGACAGATTTTCTTACACCGTCGCCACATAGCGTTATCTGTGTATATCGAACGTAAAGCAAAACAGTATAGTCTAATCTACAATTTGGCGGAAGACAATGCAGCCATTTATTAATTTCATAAAATAAAATATTTAATTACTAAATAATTTTAAATTGTGCTTTATATTATCTAATGACTCACTTGGATACAAACGAGCTGGGTTCTTCCGCCAAGTAGAATTCCTGCCCACACCATGACTGTCCCGCCTTGGTATGAGTGGACCTCCTGAGGGTGCCGTAGACGGCTAACTCTCCCGGAGTTCTCCGAACGGGTATTCTTCGTGAATCCAGATGAAACCCAAACCAGGACTAATCGGTGATCAGCACCAAAGACCATTGTTCGCTACTCCATGGTAATTGCTCCCTAGCACACGAAAGCCGCGGACCGCGATTGCCAAGTCACAATGCAGGAACACGTAGCAGTCTTCGAGCACGAAGACCAACTTTATGCAACCTCTTTCGCACGGTTTGGTCGCTTACCAGCAGCTGGTGGTCCTCCTGGAGCCTTTGTAGTAGTTGCATCGCTGCTGTCTCTGCGAAGTAACACCACTTCTACCCGTGTGGCGTTCAGCCACATCTCCAGTGCTGCGATAACGTGACCACAACCTCGATTTCACGTTTCGGCTGGTGTGTAGGGCTTCAGCAACGCGCCATTTTCTTACATGCCAACGGCTCGTAACAATTCATTTCGACTAAAATGACGAGGTGATATGACTTATAAAGCTCTCACGGCACGTAAAATTGAAAAAGAAAAACAATCTAGTCACTTTTCATTACATAATTAATATCAGTTTTAATTTAATAATAATGTTAATTTTCCTTGACGTAATGAATTACTAACAATGTTGCTGCCATTTTTTGTTTTTTAATTTGTTTTTTTTTTATTTACATTTGAAAATAGAATAAAAGAGGTTTCAATCTGTACATAAACTTTTTTGGAAACTAAAAAGATTTTAAACTATAAAGTCTTAAATAATTTTGGATTAAGGTATCCCTAGATTATGCTGATGTATGTATATGTATACACAATAATATATAGGTATACATGATTAAATTACGAAAATATTGCGATTAAATATTAAAAAACAATTCCAAAACACCACTAAAACTGTACACTAATTTTTTACGTGTACTTCAATGTAAACATTACTTTTATAAAAATGCTGGTCATGTTAAATGTCTTAATATTTTTTCATAGAATAAGGGCGACAAACAAGCATTCAGTCCACCTGAAGGTGTGTGCTAAGCAAACAGTCAGCAACAGTGTCAGCAAACAAAGTGCATGTGTTGCGGTCACAATTTTCGGGAAAAAATAAAATTAGATCAGTGAAAGCGGGCGTTGGAACTGCAGGTGTCAAAAATAACGTCAGACATAGTATTTCCTTATAAATCATTCCGAACTTTTTTTCTTTCATCCGACTGCATATCGCGGTATGTAAAAAATTGTACCACCGCGACACGTAACAGCCCTATTTCCTCAGGCAAACATTCGCAGTGACTGAAAAATTACTTTAGAGTGTTTCTGCCTGAAACTCCAGTGATGCTATTTACTGATCAAAGTTGGTAATAGTTTTAAGTTCAAATTCCTTTCTCCTAATATAAAATCAACGTAAAACCTTTGCACATTTATTCAAAAATAATAGAAATTTAATTAGAATACAAATTAGATATTTTCGGTTTTTTTTTTATTTAAGCCTTATCCGAGAGGAATTTTAAAATTACCCTTATTACTAAATCAATAAAACAGTACAATTTTACACAACAGAATATTTTTATTCAATATAGATTCCAACATAATGCTTTAAATAAACAGTCTGATTAAGACAATATATTCTGTCGTTTCAGTGTATAGTTGTGATAATAATCAGACTTTCAATAACCAAGCTATGAGAAATCTGCGAATTAACTTCTACTGCAGTAGCTTATGATTAATACTCGTATTGTTAGTTTAGTTTATGAAGCCACTCGTGAGGGGAGGCTCTACACTTCGTCCGCTGGTATGAGGCCGCCACTCGTATCTATTATATACTTATGTAATGTGAAACTTAGGTGAAGCCGTTACCCGAACACTGAACCGCACAACATATTCGTTACATTAAAAATTATTAATGCCGCTTCAAAGGAAATTTAATAATTTTAATTCATTTATCGTTGATGACTTATTACGAAATTGTACACAACTTTGGCATAATAGAATGTCATGGGCATACGCTATCAGTGACCGCAGCCGAAGCGGTTTTAACAGCTTTATATATACTTTTTCAACAAAGTGAAAATTGGTTTTGAGAGGAATTGAAAATTTAATACAATTTTATAAATCTTTTACTGGGTCACAAATTTTGACAACAAAGTGAGAAAGGTCCACCTGGTGGTAAGGAACCCATGAACACCCATCCTAAACTAAAAATAAAAATACATGTGAATGCAATTAGCATAATTAGCACATTCACGCAAATTTAATTTAGCATTTCCCATGTGAATGCGTACGATGAATGATATTCACATTTCACAGAATTTCGCTACTCTTAAAGAAAGTTCGCAAGCTTAAAATTATTGCGAATGCTAATTAATCCAATAACTTAACTTACCATGCGAAGCAAAGCAACATAGTTCTGTTAGAAATATCTCCTCCTTACTGTAATTTAGCTATATAGGACAAAAAAACTACTTCCATAGCTTATGTTAGTGAATACGACTAAAGGAAAAATATGTATTGGAATATTAGTGGAATATTAATGGAAAAATTGTATGTAGAAACTTGAAATTTTCACAGAATGTGTATTGGCTAATTGCATTGCTGCTATAACAACATATAATAAAAATAAAATAAAATAAAATATTACAGGATCCCTAAATCAATTTTCTTGTATAATGGTCATAGAAGCAACGTGATTTTTTCTGTATTGATATGTTTTGTTTACAGACTGTTGCGAAACCTGCATTAACGCGCAATAAGATGATGCTGTGTGTATGGTGGGATTGGAAGCGTATCGTATATCATGAGCTTTTACTGCCTGGTAAAACCATCGATTCTGATCTCTACTGCCAACAAATAATGAGACTCAAGCAAGAAATAGAAAAAAAAACGGCCGGCATTGATCATCAGAAAAGGATTGGTCTTTCATCATGATAACGCCATACCACAAGATTAGGTTTCTGTTTGAGACTTTCAATACACACAAACATTCCTAAAAATCTAGTATTTGCTTAAGTACTTAAAACTGGTTTAAAACTTTTAATCATTAATTTATTTTGTTGCTTGTGTTCTTTAAAAGAAAGCTTTCTGGAGCTTTTACTATTTCAGTTTATAATATATTGTTTCGCATGTTCTAAATAATTAAGAATATTATTTTTATTTCCATTATAAATGCGATGACTAAATTCATGTTGCTTTAAATTTCTGGTATTGAATATTTCTAATAAAACTACATGTCGCATTTTTTTTTCATCAAAAATCCCAAAATTTCTACAGCAACGCTATTGAAACAAAAATTTCTTGAATTTGTATATAAAATACGAATCAACTTTTTCTCCGAACTTAGTATAAGTAAAAGTGTAACAAAATAGTACTCAATAGCTTATGATTCTGCCCGTGAGCATGAATAACTTTATTATAGAATCATCTTCGAAATTTTCAATCTATACGTGGTAGAGCCATACTGCAGCTATATTACTGGTATAGTTGTAGCACGAATAGGTCGGCTCGACTGGGGAAGGCCCACGCTCTCACAGAATATCAGTGTAAAATAGCAGTTAAACGCTGCTGTTTTTCGTATGGTGAGTGTAGAGACCCTGAGACCCTTTTTACTGGAAACGAGGCATTTCATCTTAGTCCTCAGGGGTTGTAACGCATCTGCATTTTGATTCTTAACCGAAGATAGATGTAGATGTCTGAGAGCCACAGCAACCACTTACAATCAGATGGACTGTGTGCTCGTTTGTCACCCTGATCCTATAAAAAAATCTTAAAATCAGTTATTCCATACATAATTTCGTACAAACTTGTTCAAAATGTATGGAAGACCTGATTTTTTTTGCGATTTCGAAGATAGATCTGTGAAATAATTTATGAATATTAGTCAGATATTTATATATAAAAATTAAACTGATAAAAATGAGGCCTTATCATTTATATGACATTTATTCAGAGGAAAAACCTATACATAATATACAAAAATATATTGATACATTCGCTATTAATAAACTATTCATTTTTAAGTATTTCTGGTCTACATTCATAACTATGAACTTAACTACTATGTATGGCTTAAAATAAATTTTCCCGTTATTCGGGTAATGGTCAAACTACTGGCATATACAATTTTTACGCACACTAGCATCCTTGCAATTGTACACACTACAATATTGAGATGCCGCATTCACGGAGCTGTCATTTTTAGGTAGTGCGGTATCTAGTCAGAGAGCGCGATGACCTATTAATAATCTAAGAATTTAACCTTATGCACACTTTCCACAACAATTTTCAGCAGTTACTACTGTCATAATTTATTCAAGACGGGGAAAAGGGAAAATGAACTCGACGCGGATTATAAATTTTCAATTCGGTTCGGTGGCGAGCTTCTGGTTCTACTGCGGATATCCTCATTTTAAACTTTATCACGCAGATAAACTTTGAGCATAAACCTCTTCATGGTTTTAAGTGACCTTAATAGCTTAAGGTCACTTAAAACCATGAAGAGGTTCGTGGTCTTTCATCTCTGGCCGTATGAGGTAGCCCTCATACGGCCAGAGATGAAGGACCACGACTTAGATCCACGTGTTATCACTGAACATAAAACACATTGGTTGTACACCCTTGTTTACAAGTTTTGATGAGCCCAGAGAGTTGGCTCCGTCAATTGACTTCTCAGTCGAAGTTGGACTTACCTCGTCAGAAAATTTGTCTATTTTAACATATTCCTTAACAACTTCGAGCATAGTATTCTCAACAACTACCTACATAGGTGTGACATGGACCTTGCAAATAATCTTTGTCTTGTCTATGTTCATTTTAAGACCTATCCGTTGGGAAACTTTATTGAGGTTACGACGTATTAGGAGATCTAAAGAATCTGTCCTCAATGAGGGCAGAGTCCTTTAGCAATTGTGCTATAATGACAATATCATCGGCAAATCGAAGTTGAGTAATGCTTTCACCATTGATACTGATACCGTACCGTTTCCAGCCCTGAAGCTAAATATGTTTATCAATGCAGCGATGTACACTTTCGGGGATATAACGTCACCTATCTTACATTTTTATGCAATTGGGTATATCCCAGAGTTGAATTAGGCTTTTGACTACAAATATATACTATACTTTATTTAAAAATAAAATAATACATTAATATGAAAACGAACTTAATTTTTGGCCAATAATAAAACGCTGAAGAAGATATCAATAATCAAAATTTAAGTCGAGTTTTTAAATTCTTGAAAAATTTATTGGGATAAACTTACCTACATAGAATATGACATTAACTATAACTATAACCTACTTTATAAAATACTTTACGACGTTCTGGACCAAACGCATAAAATTAACGCAAAGTTAAATGTACGTTGACTTACCAGAGGCGATATAATTTCGTGTAAAAATTTTAGATTTTTCATCCAAAATATTCAAATACAAAAACTAGCTACAAAACATTATTAACTAAATACAAAAATATTTAAAAAATTAAAACGTATTATTACCGTTGAGACAATATTGTCGTTGAAACATGATCTGGAGAATATGGTGGATGAAGAAGAGTCTCTAGCTTTAACTTTACTAATTTTGCCAAGTCTGATGAGCAGTATGTAGTTGGCCATAGTCATAGAGAGTAACTAATAGTAGACCACCAAACTTTCGCCATAAGCTTCTTCTGGCTTTTTGCGTTTCGGGCACTGATTGTCTTGGGCACTTCTGGATCTAACCACTGTCATCAAAGATGGCGAATGTCGTATAGGATCCACTTCTTAACACTGTGCTACGCTGTATGCACAAGCATATTATTGCACCTGAAACGTCGGGGATTGAAAAAACTAGTAATGCCATCAAAAACATAACTTTAAAAAAAAACCAAGTCTCGCAACTCAGTTCTTTTACCGTAAAAAGTTGTGAGAATACCAAGTCGGTTAATTTATTCAGTCCCTACTTAAGGGTCCTTCTGTCTTAAGTTGTTACGTTATTAGCTAACCTAACAACATCAATCAATATTACCATATCAATATTAAAAATCTTTTATGTTTTAAATACATAGATTGACTTGACTTTTTTTTAAATTTTGATTTTAATTTTACCACTAGTGTTTCTTCGCATCTTTTGGAAACGTGTTTCCAGCTGCAGCATTTTTATACCACGAGGGAAGGAACCGTACGTCATAGAAATATCCTGGGATGTTAGTGCTGTTAGCCTCTTGGCTTTTATAGTTTGATCTGACCCAGGGTGTTAGGTCGCGAGCTTTTGTCAGGTCGCAAGCTACCTTACGTCATAGTTGTTCGAGTTCGATAGTATCTAATACTCGTATTTTCGGTTGTATCATGGACCGAACTTGATTTGGAATAGATTTCCTCGTGGGAAGGATATATGTCATAGCTGCGTTTGGCTGGAGGGTTGGCAATCGCTGTTTTTTTTAGTTGTTATTAGGAAGATACTGCAGCCCGTTTCTAGTTCATTTCGCTGTATAACCTCCTACGTAGCACCCAGGAGACGATATGAGGCAGCGGGTATTCTTACATCGCCACGATCACGGTTTTTTATGGACATCGCGATTAAATGGTAAATGAAATTATAGCAGATGCAAACTGTTTTATATTTAAGTAGGTAATATGGACAATCATACGAGTTTACGATTCTCTGATGGTAGTTTTATTGTGTGAATTTTACATTAGCCTCGCGTTTAACCCATTGTTTAAGATCCGAGCAGCATGTTGTACTCTCCCATTTATTCTTATTACTTAGCTTTATTGACAAGCACACTATACTTTTGCGTCATTACTTAACACAATATAGTTATATTTTTCTTTAATCGTTGGCTCTGCTAAAATAAACAAACATATTCATCATCATTAGCAGTCATTTAAGACCACAGCTGGACAAAGACAAACAAAACTAAAATGGATTTAACAATTGGAAATAATATATTACTAACCATTTCCCTTGTAAAATAATTAAAAAATATTTCATCAAAATATAAACCGCGTACAGACTAACACATATTATTATACTAACTTCCATTGCCATGGCTTTTAAGTTGGACAATTGCGGTATATTTTTTATATTTTTCGAAACGGTTTCGCCTTAAATACCTAAAAACTTTATTGTTTTGTTTATGTTCAAACGGAATCATAATAATGAACATAATTTTATATCGCTCTTGTTCAATAAAACGTTTTTAACCATTTTAAACTGTTTTTCCCATTTTTGGCCCCGCAATACGAAACAAAAACAATACACATCCAGTCCAGATAGGTGTATGGATTATTATAAATTTACAGTAATTTATTTTAAGTACTGTGACTGATATACATTATTCTGTGTGTACATTACGATTTAGTAGTGTGTGATAGAGAAAACATGGTTGATTCAGGCAAGTATTATAAGTTCATGATGGAAAATTTGGTTTTTACCTATATATGACATTTATTTCAGATGTGAATACAATTACCAGTTTACCCGACAGTCAACCATTCTTTACTGAAATAAAGAAGAAGGAAATGACAACAGGTAAATGAAGTAATTTATATTATGTGCTAGTTTAATGTTGTGCTAAAGTATCAACTAAAGTAACTCTTTCCAACTTACGGAATAATAATTATTGTTCTCTAAACAAAACTGTACATAAGTATAATTCATTATTATTTGTTTGAGCTTGTAATCGAGAATCGGGTGCATTGCGTAAATGCTTTAAAACATTCAAAATTTAACAAAACATCTTTAACAATCATATAAATATAGCTTGTTCAAACACTAATGAAACATTTAGGTAAACCTTATAATTTGATTTCAGGGTCAAAACAAACTGTTCTGCAAAACAACAACACATAAGAATCTCAAGAGCAAAACTATGAGTGTGTTATTACTCGTATATGCAATAACATTAGAAGGATTTCAGGAATGAACATTACGGAAAACTTATATCTTCAGAATTACAATTCGTAGAACCATGCATGCGCACTTACGTGTATGTAGAAATATTGAAATTAATACGCAGAAACAAATATGGACATGGCTCTTGACGATATGGAAATAAAGTAAATGTTACATTATCGAAAAATTGTGCTAAATAATAAATGTCTTGTATCTTTTTTTAAATGTCAATAAAATATCATGGTTTATTATAAATACTATTATTTCATACTAGCAACAAAATTGTTAACTGATTTTGTGCATCTGTTGGTTGTCCTCTTTGACGTTCCCTATATCGCCTTTCAAAGAAAGTATCTATTTTGATTCGTGATGTGTGTTTTTTTTTTATAGGAGAGGGGGCAAACGAGCATGCGGCTCACCTGATGGTAAGTGACTACCGCCGCCCATGAACAACCGCAACACCAGGGGAATTGCAGATGCGTTGCCGGCCTTTTAAAAAGGAGTAGGCTCTTTTCTTGAAGGTCCCTAAGTCGTATCGGTCCGGAAAAATCGCTGGTGGTAAACTATTCCACAAGGAAGTTGTGCGAGGAAGAAAACATCTTCTAAATCGCACAGTGGTGGACCGCCAATCATCCAGATGGTGTGGATGGTATCGGGAGTTCTGCCGCGATGTGCGTTCGTGAAATTTGGCGGCTGGGATTAATCCGAACAATTTCTCAGAGCACTCCCCATGGTAAATGCGAAAGAAAATGCTAAGAGATGCAACATCTCTTCGCAGTGCCAATGAGTCGAGTCGATCGGAAAGGACTCGGTCGTCGACGATTCGAGCCGCTCTGCGCTGGATGCGGTCAAGTGGAAGGAGCTGACACTGGGGAGCCCCAGCCCAGAGATGGGAACAGTATTCCATGTGAGGCCGAACCTGCGCCTTGTAAAGTTGCAGGCGTTGAGCCGGCATGAAATACTGTCCCGCTCTACTGAGGACGCCAAGCTTTTTAGAGGCCAATTTGGCCTTCTCTTCCAAGTGACCACGAAACTGCACGTTACTCGATATGTCTACGCCGAGGATTCCAATACTGGCTGAGGCAACAAGGGGAGTACCTTGAAACTGAGGAGATACGACAAAGGGGTTCTTTTTAGCGGTAAACGCGCAAACTTGTGTCTTCTGAGGATTAAACTGGACTAGATTTAGTCGCCCCCAATCCGAGACTTTGTCCAGCAAAGACTCGACTTCAGACACAAGTTTGTTCCGGTACTCGGTGACGTTTTCCCGAGAATTATTGGCACGGCCGGTGTATAGAGCATCACCAGTGCTGTCATCCGCATAGCAATGAATGCTACCGGCTTGCAACATATCATTGATATGCAGAAGAAACAGCGTTGGTGATAGCACGCAGCCTTGTGGAACACCAGCGTTAATAGGCTTGTAGTCGGAGCATGCACCGTCTACAACGACCTTGATGCTCCGATCTGCAAGAAAGCTGGTGATCCAATTGCATAATTTCTCGGGAAGCCCATAGGAAGGGAGCTTCGAAAGAAGCGCTTTGTGCCAAACCCGATCGAAGGCCTTCGCAATGTCCAAACTAACGGCCAATGCCTCCCCCTTGGACTCTACTGCCTCCGCCCATCTATGAGTTAAGTAGACCAGAAGATCACCAGCTGATCGACCCCGACGAAAACCGTACTGGTGGTCACTAATCAGCTGGTGATCCTCAAGGTACCGCATGAGGTGGCAGTTTATAACGGATTCCATTATTTTGGAGAACAAGGGGGTTATGGCGATAGGCCTGTAGTTGGACGGGTCTGAGCGGTCGCCTTTTTTAGGGATCGGGTAGACAAAAGCTGTCTTCCATGATTTCGGGACTACGCCTAGGGAGTAGGAGTACCGAAAAAGACGCGTTAGAACCGGTGCCAACTCCGGAGCACACGTCCTCAGCACAATTGGGGGGATTCCGTCAGGCCCACTCGACTTGTGGATGTCAAGGGAGAGCAGTGCTCTGCGAACCGAGCGCTGTGAGAACCGCACATCCGGCATGGAGCACTCATACCGCGGGCTGGTCGGCGGTGTGTTCCCCCCGTCATCAACAGTCGAGTTGGACGCAAAAAGGACGCCTAAAAGGTCGGCCTTCTCTTTTGCGTCATGGGCCAGTGAGTCGTCCTCCCTGTGCAGAGATGGTAGTGATGGCTGACAGAAATTCCCTTGGACAGCCTTGGCGAGAGACCAGAATGCACGGGTTCCCGAAGGAAGGCGACCTAGTTTCTCGCCAATTCTGCCTATGTGCTCTGACTTTGCCTTGGCAATAACTCTTTTGAAGGACGTGGAGGCGACGTAATATCTTTTTAAGTATGCTGGTGTTTACATCCCGAGTCGCCGAAGCCGCAGCCCAGGCTTGATAACACTCCTGTTTACTGCGTAAAGCAGTCTTACAGGAGCGACCAAACCAAGGCTGAGATCTGCCTCCGATGCGTACCACAGATGATGGAATAAATATTTCCATTCCCTGTAGCACCACATCAGTGACAGAGTCAGCAACAGCGCTGGGATCATCCGGCGAGAAGCAAACCCGCCCCCATGGGTAGGAAGCAAAGAAAGACCGCATTCCGTCCCAATCCGCCGACCTGTAATGCCAAACATGGCGGCAACCTGCAGAACGCAACCGCGAGGGGAGCGTGAGTGGCACCACACTCCGGATCAGACAATGGTCCGAAGAGCCAAGAGGCGCATCGACGGAAACCTGATATCCGTCCGGATGAGAGGTCAGCAGAAGGTCCAACAGGGAAGGTGTATGATCCTCAACATCTGGAATTCGCGTAGGCGATGTAACCAGTTGTGTCAGACCATATGCCAAGGCAAAGTCATAAACAGATCTCCCCGCATGATCGGTTAAACGTGAACCGAGCCATTCTGCGTGGTGGGCGTTAAAATCGCCAAGGATCACGATCTCTGCGGATGGGACCTGTTGTAGCAAGGAATCTGTAGCCATTTGGACGTGGTCAATGAGTCGGTCTGTTTCGGCATTACCGCCATGGGACCTATAGAGGCACCCGTAGACGCGCGGATGGTCGTCGCTGTCTACGCGTAGCCAAAGGATGGACAGGTCCGAACCTTCAAGACTGCCGAGGCTTCGAGAACAGATGTCCTCTCTGACATACACGCAAACTCCAGCCCGACGCACAAAAGAGTGCTCCAATTTGTACCCCGGGTAGGAGAGATACGAAGTATCAGCCGGAGAGGACACCTGCGTCTCGGTCAGAAAGAGCAAGGCCGGCTTCGCCGTCTCAAGATGGTAGTGGACGGCGTTTAGGTTCGAGTGAAGTCCCCTGATGTTGCAGAAATTCACGGATAGCGTGGCAGGGGTCGCCTTGGTCTTGTTGCTCAGTTTGCCCCGAGCAGTTATTCTGTTGAGCGGAATTTTGCCCCCCCCCCCCCAGAATACGCGGGGCAGCCTGAGCACCCACGCTCAGGAGTGGAATAGCATGGTCGTGGATGCTCAGCGAGGGATTCTCCAGGGGTACTGGTACCCTCCTGGGGTAGTTTTTGACGTAATTCCGCTACCATGTTGATTGTGGGGGGGGGGGGGGGGAAATTGGGCCTCCGGTCACCTGCACTCACCAGACGAAACGCGGAAGCAGAGCTTCCACTTCACGCCGGTATTCTGTGAGGTCGTGGTACTAACCCGGCTCGAGCCGGCCCATACGTGCAACAGCAAAAACTGCTGCGTGGCTCTACCACCGTTAAATTAGTATCTTTGGTATCTTTGGATCTTCCTAGATTTGCTTGGTTTGGATCATTTTCATTTTCTAACTGTCCCTCAAATCGCAACTGTAAGTTTTTTAATCGTTTGTATGTATAAATCAAATATTTACGAGCTCTTTCATTCTGTTCATCTGTAAGTATCGAATTGACTCGAGGATCTAAATAAACAGCAGAGAGATAAAAATATGTATTTTGTAAAAAGATTTATCTCTCTCTCCATATATATACATATCACCAAAAACACTGCAAAGGCACAGGTAATTTGTTCTAACCCTGTTACACATTTTATCCACGCAATATAAAAATCTCCAAACATTAATTTTTCCACTTGCAACCGTTTGTATAATATTCTGCAGGTTTTGAGAGACTGCAAGCTGATTTAAATTTTTGTCCATGATTCACCATCAATTAAAGTTAGATGATGATTACAGAAGCCTTTTAAGCTTATTATTCTATCTAACATTTCGACAGTAGAGTCCCATCGAGTTGGACAATCTTGGACTGCCTGAAGAAATAGGTTTCGCTTTAACTCCAGTTTAGGTGTACGAAGAGTTCTCACTGCATAATGACATAAATCTAAAAGAGGTTCAAGCTCCTTGCAGGCATCTCTTACTGCAAGCTGCAAAGCTTGTGCAGCGCAACGTGCGGCTGTCACCATTGATTGTGCTACACTTTCTATTTCGAATATAATAGTTTCCACCAGGTCACAAGCTTCCTGGTCGTCTTCCTGAATAACATCAATTGCTTATTCTTCAGTGTCCTCAGTGCTGTTTAAATCCTCAATGGAATTTTGTATTTCTTCTTCAATTTGACGAGACATTGCCAGCATATTAGCTCCGTTGTCCGAGATGATGGAGTAAAGTTGCTGAGATTCAATTCCATAACGGCTTAAAATCATTAACACTGTGTCTTTCAGAAATGTCGGTGTACTTCGTTCGTGTAGCTCCATAACACATAAGTCGTGGATAATACATATTTGTACGGTATATAGATACACGTACGTTTATTTACACAGAGTCAGACCCTCGGCGTACGCTTATGTATATGTAAACGTGCACACGCGCTCACGCGCAGACTCTCACACATATATAATACTAGCTGTGGCCCGCGGTTTCACCCGCGTATTATTTAAGCAATTACTTATTTATTAATAGATTTATAGTACTTCAGTATAGACAATTTTTAGTAACCTTTTAATTTGGTATTAAAATATATTGGTTTTCACCGCATGGGGAAAACAGCATTCACTTAAATCTATTCTCACGTGCTTGTCCCTGTGCTTTTATTTATAGTGACTGCAGACGGTACTTTTATGGGAAATTGTATTCTTTTAAAACTAAATGGTAAATCTGTAGGTATCATAGCAATTCGAGGTAATGGTACCGTTTGCCCAACTGCTGGCCCAGTCAAAACTATAGCAACTATGATATTATTTCTAAGAAATTTAACTTGAAGCCTAGTTCCGTTACATAGACTTGATGACCGCAGGTTTCGAAATAAATTAATGGGAGTGACACATTTTGAACTAAGCCGCGCGAAATGACAGCTCGCTTATATAGGCGTTCACTGCTGGTTTCTTACGGATCTCATCGGGCGGCTAGGGTTTATCCGAGCAGAGTGTTTATTATATTAATTTTTCATTATCTCTTAAACTATGCGTCCAAATAACGTGCTATGAAAACCAAAGTTTATCTTCATAAAATTGTCTTGATGATGAAGTTACTTTCGTTCGAAAGGATTAATATGCCATGCCTAATAATAACGCTCATAAATCATTTTTTAATTTTCAATAATTTTGTCACAAAATATCTTATTGTGGCTTATGTATAAGAAATCGGCATATGGTAGCACGGACTTATTTTTAGGCGGGCCAAAGACCAATATTTTTGTAGAACATTGTATTTATGTAATACTAAACGTTACGCCAGCGCACGCGTACAAAGCAGTTAGAGAGCGCCTTTTCTTCCGACTTGCTTAACAAAAATCAATATTTAAGGCTAGCTGAATAATATAGCTGAATTCCAGATAGCCTATACTATTTCCCATAAATCTGACTATTATATACAAAAAGAATTTTTCAAATTGGACTGGTAGTTCCAGAGATTAGCGCGTTTAACAAACAAAAAAAAACAAAGAAACTCTTCCGCTTTATTACCATCACATCATCATCATCATTACAGCCCTTTACAAGTCCACCGCTGAACATAGGCCTCCCCCAAAGAATGCCACAAAGCACGGTCCTGAGCCACCTGCATCCATCGACTTCCTGCATGTCTCCCTAGGTCGTCACTCCATCTCGTGGAGGTCGCCCTACACTTCGCCTACCGGTACGAGGCTGCCACTCAAGAACCTTTCTTCCCCATCGGTTGTCGGTTCTTCGAGCTATATGGCCGGCCCACTGTCACTTCAGCTTACTAATCCGTTGGGCTATGGCGGTCACTCTGGTTCTACTGCGGATATACTCATTTCTAAGTTTATCACGCAGAGAAACCCCGAGCATAGCTCTCTCCATAGCTTGCTGAGTGACCTTGAGCTTCCTCATACGGCCAGCAGTAAAGGACCACGTCTCAGATCCGTAAGTCATCACTGGCAACACGCACTGGTTGAACAGTCTAGTTTTCAAGTTTTGAGGTATGTCTAACGAGAAGATGTGTCGTAGTTTCCCGAACGCTGCCCAGCCGAGTTGAATCCGTCGATTGACCTCTCGGTCGAAGTTGGACTTACCTACTCGGACTATTTGTCCCAGATAAACATACTCGTCAACAACTTCGAGCTTAGTGCTCCTAACAACTACCGGCATAAGTGTGACATGGACGTTAAACGTGATTTTTGTTTTGTCCATGTTCATCTTAAGACCTACCCGTTGGGAGACACTATTGAGGTCATTGAGCATAGTGCTTAGGTCCTCCAGCAATTTTGCCATAAGGACTATATCGTCGGCAAATCGAAGGTGAGTGATGTACTCGCCATTGATGTTAATACCGCATCCTTTCCAGTCCAGTAGCATGAAAACGTCTTCCAATGCAGCGGTGAAGAGTTTCGGGGAAATAACGTCACCCTGTCTTACACCTCTCTGCAATTGGTTAGGTTTCGTACTCTGATTCTGTACTCGGATAGCCATCGTAGCCCTACTGTACAAACACTTCAGCATTTCGATATACCGACAGTCAACTTGGCACCGCTGAAATGACTGCAGTACCGCCCAAATTTCGACGGAGTCAAAGACTTTCTCATAGTCCACATACGCAAGGCAAAGTGGCAGATTATACTCCTCTGTCTTCTGTACAATCTGCCGCAGGGTATGTATGTGGTCCACGATACTAAAGGATTTTCGGAAATCGGCTTGTTGGGGAGGCCGGAAGTCGTCAAGTCTGCGTGCGAGATGATTCGTAATGAGTCTCGTAAACAGCACGTAGATGCGGCTTAGAAGGTTAAACGGTCTGTAGTTCTTCAAGAAAGCATTGTCATCTTTCTTGAAGAACAAGACCACCGCACTTCTGCTCTACGCCTCCGGAGTAGTGCCACCATGGAGGGCTGAATTAAAGAGCTTCTGAAGGACTTCAAGTACCGGTTTTCCACTTGCTTTCATAAGCTCCGCTGTAATTCATTCCTCGCATGGGGACTAGCTGTTTTTATGGTGCTGGAGAGCCATTCTAATCTCGCTCAGACTGACGTCCGGGATATCTGCGGAATAGTGTCGGATAAGACTCGCTCTTGGATCGTTACTCACACTTGCGTGTGGCTCCAACGATGACGTGTACAACTGCCCATAGAACCTCAAAATCTCAGGTGTCCCGGAAACGATGCTGCCACACTCAACCTTCAGCTTTGACAGTTGGCTCTTTCTGGCAGACAGATCTCTGGCAAAGACTTTAGAGTCTTGGTTCCGCTCGATTGCTTCTTCAATACAAGCTGTATTGAAATTGCGCAAGTCCCGCCGCATGCATTTGGAGATCTGTCTGTTTAGTTGCCTGTATGCTGTCAAATCTGTTGAAGAATGTAGCTTCATCTCCCGTCTACCAGCCATGAGATTAAGAGTGTGATTGGAGAGTTTTTGTGTTCTTTTGCGGCGGGTTTTGCAGAACTTAGCTCCGCCCGCATGGACAGTTTCTACGAGCTTGTTATTCATATCGTCCAGTTCAGTCTTCTAGGCACTGAAAACGGTTTTGTTACTCGAGCTGAAAGGTTTCGGGACTTTGGAACAGAGGACGAGGGGGACGGATCGTTGACTTCATTAGACGAGACCTCTCCAACTTAACGTTTAAGTTCAGTGTGCCTCTAACCATTCGGTGATCGTTACCAATTTTCATCCTCGCGATCACGGAGACATAACTGAACAGTTGTCGTCTAGTCGTCATAATGAAGTCAATCTCATTTTTTGTCGAACCGTCGGGGCTCGACCAGGTCCACTTCCTGTGGGGTCGCTTCTGGAAGAATGAGTTCATCATAAAGATTCCCTCTTTCTCCATGAAGTCCGCCAGATGCTGGCCCCTTGCGTTCCGTTGCCCTATTCCAAATTTCCCTACTTTCAGCTCACCGTTCTCTCTTGTGCCCAGTTTTGCATTGAAGTCTCCCATTAACACTGTATAGTGGGTAGTAGTGTAGTTGTACCACTTCTGGACCACCTGAGTCAGAAGCGGTTCAACGACGTTCGTCGACACACGATCCTAAAAAAAAAAAGTTTTGGCATGCTCTGATCACGAATCTGCGGTCCATTTTTGCGTAGGATGCACGGTTCCGGAGATGTGCAGATCAATTAGCTAATATCTAATTGATATCCGGTAAGGGCCTCCACCGTCATTAGCGTCCCATTGTTCCTATTTCTATTGTTCTATTGTTCATTAATCACCTTCATTGCAACGTGTGCGTCGACTATATCAGTGCTATTGTATTATACTTCTTTGTTCCTAATTATACAACGCTAATCTGAATCATCAATAAAACACATTACATAATTTTGTTACAATTTTTATTTATAAAATACAAAATCTTATTACTTATTATCTATAAAATAGGAGCGAAATATCTCATCCACTAAAATATCGTTGTACAATGTGTTCCTTGTAAATATACTCGTAAAACTATGTATTGAACATCCCTGAAACTTATATAGCAAATACATTAAGCAATATTCGCCACAAACTGAAGTCCACTCATTCTGAATCCTATCAACATTCCAGTTCCATCTTTTACAATTCCTTTTTAAAAACTCTAGATGATATCGTACAGGTGATCGTCCATATGAATCAAAATATTGACCGACGTCATTCGTATCGATATATAAAGCTACCCAATGTGACCCTGGTTTATCATCTGTATCCAAATTGCATATTATATACGTTGGTACGTGGGTATACATAGGCAGTCTATTAGCTGCATAAACATTATTTTCTAGACTGGGGTGAATCTTTTTCAGATGTTGTTGTACATCTAGTGTATCCATGATATTACTGCTATTAGTAGATTATTACAGTACCAATCTACTCAATGAATAACATAGGAATGGTCAATTATAGTGATTTCTAAATATTAAATTGCATTTTTGTGTTATACAAATCGTACTTGAGTCATTGATCACCAAACAAAACACAATACGAAGAAATGTTGAGATAGGCAACGGAAATGTGAGATAAACTGGTTGATGCATAAAGTAATTATCAACTCATTACGGAAATACTTTAGATTAGAATTTTTACGTACTGGTGGTATATAAGACCAACAGACGCAGTCATCGAGTTAGTGTATGGTCGTTTGACTGCAGTGGATCTATCAATAGTACATTTGTGTTACTTCAATGCACCAAAGGCTATGGATGTAAGTGTTTATTCTATTGACTAAATTACTTTTTTTCTGTTATTTTCATGCGTGTGTATTATTTTATTTAAATATTGTGTATGTATATGATTAAGCCGTGGTAACTCAGATGGTTAGCGCTAGCTGTAAATTTCACAGTACGCGACCCGGGTTCGATCCCCACCAGCACCAATTAAATTGTTAATCGCAATTTTAAGTGCTTATTACCACGTGCTTGGTGGTGAAGGAAAACATCGTGAGGAAACCTGCATGTCTGAGAAAATTTCGAAGGCATGTGAAGTTCGCCAACACACATTGAGGCAGCGCGGCGGACATTTCCTTGCCCTAAAACCCTCTCAGAAATGAGAGGAGGCCTATGTTCAGCAGTGGACTTTAATAGGCTGTAACTTTAACTTTTTTAACTTTTATGATTAAGTGTTAACAAATTGATATTAACATGATAACTGTGTTGTTGCAGAAATCATTGAGCTTCGATGAAAATACCTATAAACAGTATTACTACTCGCCACTCTCCCCTCAAGAAGAGAGTGATGACCTCGTCATTAATAATAACACATGCGATGGTGGAAAAAGAAAATCGCAATCGATTGATCATTTTTTTGAAGCTGAATAAAAAATAAAAAAAGAGGAAGCTGTTATCATCAACCGTAGCACGAGCCGCTAGAGATGGTGTATCATACATTTCTACTAATTCTGACGACGGAGACCAAGCGATGCATCTCATCAAAATTGAAATGTACGATATGAAGAAGCTATCCAAGATTCCAACTACTGATCATTTGAAACATGCTTCCACGAGAATTAAATATTACGTAAAGACTAATAAGGATAGCATCTACGACAACACAAACGCCCTCGTATACAATATAACAAAGACAATAGCAGAAAGTGAAAAAGTTAAAAAATACTTTTTTAACAATGACAGTCATTAGCTGATCATTAGTGAATGTGATTCTGTTTACTTCAATTACTTCTGTGTACTCATTACATTCTATGTCATTAGCTGATCATTAGTGAATGTGATTCTGTTTACTTCAATTACTTCTGTGTACTCATTACATTTATAATCCTTTGCTAGACTATAAATATCGAACATTATTTGAAATTTTGGTATCAGTTGGTCTACGAACACTGAACTGTTACTTACTCTGCTATCTATTTTCTTCTTTACTATAAGGATGGAAAACTTCAGTGAAGTGTGCACCAGTGCTTTTTTCTCCACAATCATGGAAGAGAATACGGAACTATTCAATAGCGAATTAAATCAGGAGTTGTCTAAAGTTTGTGAAGAAATGGAGAGGGGTCAACTGTTCGATTCGTCATACGATGATGAGTTGTATCATCACTGTGCGATGGTTGAAACACAGTTTAAGTATGTAAAATAAACATTCATTTCGATCATAATTTACATATTGTCTTATACAGTTTTTAATAAATTTAAACATTTTAGCAGTCAACCACTACAACTTGGAAGAGGAACGAAGCGAACGTGCAGCAAAGAATCCAAGATCATCAAAAAACCAACAACGGAAGCAGAAGCGCATACCTCTGCAGGGAACAGTATCAGTAACGATGATCAAGTGGAATGTCCAACGTGCCATATATTTATCAAGAAACGGTATTTAGCTAATCATTTTAAAAGTAATGTTCATAAAAATAATCTTTTAAATTCACATAATTCTTTATCAAACGTTAGTGTTATTGAATCTGCTTTTGGAAATAGGATTTTAACTTATAAAATCAAGAGTAGAGTAGATCGTTCGACATGGGTAAATTTTGAAACTCCTGAACTATTTTTAAATTCTATTAAAGATGATATTTTATTTTTATTACAAGAGTGTATTCATCAACACATAATTTTTAAGGTAAACTTCATATTGCATGCTGATTTTGTTCAACAAACTAAAGATATTCATGATACGTTCGATTTTCAAACGCTTAACTATATTATTTGTCAAGGAGATGACTTAAATATTTTTCTTTCATCTTTAAATGATACAATTACTACTAAAATTAGTGCTTTCAAAAAAAAAGATAGTGGATGGAGTCTAAAAAACATAAAATCTATAGACATGAATGTTAATAAATTTAACACCCTATGCGGTACTTCATACATAGATCTTCCTCGTGACATAAAATTAAAAAAGGCTGTTATAAATGTAAAAAACAAGGATTATTTTTGTTGTAAATGGGCGTTACTCTCGGCGTTATATCCCGTAAACAAACACACCGATCGGGTATCATCGTACGTTAAACATGCAAATAAACTTAAATTTGATGGTATTTCCTTTCCGGTTAAAATTTCTGACATAGCAAAAGTAGAGAAATTAAATGATATTAGTATTAATGTTTTTGGATTAGAATATAATAAAGAAAAACGATGTAATTCTATAGTAGGTCCATTATTTTTAACAAAGTGTCGTAAAGATAGACATATCAATTTATTATTTTTTTCCAAGGATATAAAAAATCATTATTGCTATATAAAAAATTTATCGCGGTTAGTTAGTAAACAAATTTCAAAAGACGGTCACATCATGTACATTTGTGAAGCATGTCTACTTCGTTTTCCATCTCAGGAAAGGTTAAATAACCATGAACAATACGATTGTGCCCACATTTGTACAGTATTACCAAACAGTGAAAGTTTAAAAAAAAAGAATTGGTTTGGTCAACCTATTTCAAATGATAAAATTAAATTTGATAGTTATGAAAAAAAGTTAAAGATACCATTCGTAGTTTATGCTGATTTTGAAGCATTTTTAAAACCAATAGAATCATGTTCTAACGATCCTTCCAAACCTTTCACTCGTAATATTCAGAAACATGAAGTACATAGTTTTGGATATTATATAAAATGTTCATATGATGGTAAATTATCAAAATATGTAACATATTGCGGACCCAACTGTGCACAAGTGTTTATGGAAAGTTTATTTAACAATCTAAAAGAAATAAATAGACTTCAAAATTATCCACCACTTCCGCTAACAAATGAAGACAAAAACCTTCAAATGCAACCATTTGTCATATTTGTGAAACTGAGTTGGCAAAACATTTTTTTGATTTTGTTTGGTACACTGGTAGTTTTATAGGTGTTGCTCATGAATCATGTCGTTCGAAGATCAGAACACCTCGTTATATACCAATATTTTTACACAACCTTAGTCACTATGATGCTCATTTTATTGTTCACGCGTTAAACTTTTGTGATGGTGAAGTCGAAGTTATCCCTCAAAATAAAGAAAAATATATATCCTTTTCCAAAAAATTAAAAGTGAATAACCACGAAATTATATTGAGATTCTTAGATTCATTTAAGTTTTTATCGTGTAAATTAGAAGAATTGGCCAAAAATCTCAGTAATGATCAATTTCAAGAATTACGTAGAAATTACCCTAATGATGAAGATTTCTTTCGTTTAAAACGGAAAGGTGTTTATCCATATGAACTTATGACTAATTATGATAGTTTAAGCCTAACATCGCTCCCTGAACAAAAATGTTTTTATAGTTCACTCACAGATTCACATATTTCAAATGATGATTACAATCATGCTAAAGATGTTTGGGAACATTTTGGGTGTTGTAATATGCTAGATTATTCAAACCTGTATTTAAAAACAGACGTTTTACTTTTATCCGATGTATTTGAAAACTTTAGAAAGTTATGTATTAATACATATGATTTAGACCCTGTCCATTATTACACAGCATCCGGTTTAAGTTGGGATGCAATGTTAAAATATACAAAAATAGAATTAGAACTTTTAACAGATTATGAGAAAATTGCATTTATTAGATCAGGCATCAGAGGTGGTGTATCTCAATGTAGTAATCGTTATGCTAGAGCTAATAACAAATACATTTCAGATTATGATACAGGGAAGCCAAATTCATATATCACATATTTTGATGCCAACAATTTATATGGTTGGGCTATGTCTCAATATCTTCCTACTGGTGGATTCGAATGGGTAAATCCAAATACAGAATTTAATGTGTCTAAGACATCAGACTTCGGTTTTATTTTAGAAGTTGATTTGGAATATCCAGATGAACTTCATGATTTACATTCGGACTTTCCTTTATGTCCAGAAAACATTTGTGTAGGCAATATTAATGAGAATAAACTAGTCCCAAATTTAAATAATAAAGATAAATATGTAATTCATTACAGAAATTTAAAGCAGTGCATAGAAATGGGGGTTAAATTAACTAAAATTCATAGAGTTTTAAAATTTAAACAGTCTCCCTGGTTGAAGATGTACATAGATCTAAACACAAAATTAAGAACTATAGCAAAATCAGATTTCGAAAAAGATTTTTATAAATTAATGAATAATTCAGTCTTCGGTAAGACTATGGAGAATATTGAAAAAAGGGTTAACATAAAATTAGTTACACACTGGGAGAACCAGGGTAAAGCTTTAGGTGCTCAAGATCTAATCGCTAAACCACAATTTCATATCCTTTCAATATTTTCGGAAAACCTAGTTGCGGTTCAGTTGCGAAAAACGAAGTTAATATATAACAAAACAATTTATTTAGGGTTTTGCATTTTAGATATTTCAAAAACATTAATGTATGATTTTCATTATAACTATATGATTAAAAAGTTTAGTAAAATCAAATTATTGTATACAGATACAGATAGTTTAATATATCATATATTTACAAATGATTTTTACACTGATATAAAACCTGACCTTTCATCATACTTTGATTCCTCAGATTATGATACAAATAATATTTTTGAATATCCAAAATTAAATAAAAAGAAATTAGGTTTTTTTAAAGATGAAAATAATGGTAAAATCATGAAAGAATTTGTGGGTTTACGATCCAAAATGTACGCTTTTAACTTAGAGAATAAGACTATAGCCAAGGCAAAAGGGGTAAATAAATGTATCACTAAAAAGATGACAATGAATAGTTATAAGTCTTCTCTATTTAATAAAAAAGTGCAATATTATAGTATGCTTAGATTTAAATCAATTAAACACACAATTTTCACACAAAAATTAAATAAGATAGGTTTATCATATAATGACACAAAGAGACATATTTTAGATAATAATATTGAAACATTAGCTTGGGGTCATTATAAACTGCGTTAAGTGTTGATAGTTTTTAATTTTATGTCTGCGTTTAAGAAAAATTTATATTGATTGTAAAATTATGATAATACTATAATATGACGTAGTTTATTTACATATTTAATCATTGTTTTATTGTAAATAATTTAAGTTAATTGTTGTTTCTATTTATTTGAGGTTGAGTTAATTGTAAAATTATGATGTACTAATTGTGTTAGAAATAGTATACAGATAATTCTGTTTTATATAATTTTTGGAATATATATTAATTGTTTACACCAACACTTTCATTTTTTATTTCACCCCTTTGAACTTTAGACGTGTGTTATGTTTCACTTTATCCATCCGTTCACTGCTATTGTGGCAGGACCAAGCGGGTGTGGGAAGTCAAATTTTGTAACAAATTTCATAAAATCAGTTACAGAAATATGTAATTGTGATTTTAATCAGATCACATGGTGCTTTGATGAAATGCAACCATTATATAATTTACCAAATGTTAACTATCATCAAGGAATTCCAAATCTTAATATGTTTGATGGTGAAAACCCACATCTTGTTATTATTGATGATCTAATGAGAGAGTCCGATGGAAGAATTGTGGATATATTTACAAAAGGTAGTCATCACAGGAATCTTAGTGTATTTTATCTAACACAAAATTTATTTCATCAGGGTAAAGGACAAAGAGACATATCTTTAAACTCAAGTTATATAATATATTTTAAAAACCCTCGAGATAAAACTCAAATAAGATATTTAGCAAGACAAGTATCACCAGATAACCCAAAATTCATTGAAGATGCCTACAGGGATGCAACTCTAGAGGCGCATGGATATTTAATGGTAGATTTAAAACAGAATACCAATGATTTTTGTCGTATCAAGACAAATGTCTTTCCATTTAATGGTTTCTGTACAGTCTACGTCCCCACAAAAGAGTTTAAATACACCAAGAATCAAACAATTGAAATCATTGCTAAATGATGCATCGTCGACTCACAACGTATAAACATTTGCTAACCGCTTTGCATACGCTTAAACCAAAATATCAAAGAGCATTACTTAAAACGTGTGTTGAAGAAGAAATTAACTGTATTTGTGAGTGTATTCATAACGTTTTACAAGGAAAAGTACCTCTTAAAGATCAGGATAAACAAAAATTGAATAAACATAAAAACATACTCCGTAAACTAGTACGTAAGTGTAAACATAAACTAAGAAAAAATATAATTATACAAAAAGGAGGGGCTTTCTTACCAACACTGCAAAGATACCTTCATTTTACCGAAGAGGATCGTCAACCACTCAAATTACCAATTTATTCTGATACATCTAATGAAGATTCAAATGAGTCAAAAATTGGTTTTAAAAATAAAGATAGAGATCTAAAAACTTCAGTTGATATTGAATCTTTGCTGGAGGAGAATCGATCCATTAAAAGTAAAAAAAATGATGAAAATCCACTTTACACACCAGCTCAAATACTCAGTTTAATACCAAAAACTTATCATAAAAAAGGGCAGTTATTATTAAACTTAGTTGAAACAAGTAAAAGTAAAATACATTGGGATAATGAAGGTACAGTCATAATTGATAGTGAAATAATTCCTGGAAGTAATATTGTTGATTTAATAAATGATTCACTAAGACCCCTAAAAAGAAGTGATCCGGTAGGGTGGGTTAGATTTGCTGAAGCATTAAAAGATATTAAAGTACCACTTACTTATATTGGAAATCCAAGGAAATGTGAGTTTATTAACCAACTTCAAGCAAAAGATCTGAACAAACCATCTGAGATTGAAGTTCAAGAGTTTTCTACACCGGGCAGTAGAGATAAAAAGTCTACAACTAAAATACGTAAAGGACTTGAGTGGGAAAAATGAACCCCGTACTAGAAGAAATTAACAGGATTTATTATGATCCATCTAATCCCGCTGGTTTTGGTAGTATTGATAAATTATCAAAAGCCATGAAGGGTAAAATGAATAAAAAGCAAGTAAAGGAATGGTTAAAATCACAAGAAACATACACATTACATAAACCCATTCGAAAAAAATTCCCGCGTAATAGGTACATTCTATCAAATATTAATGAACTGTGGCAAGCTGATTTAAGTGATATGCGAACTTATTCTCAATATAATGATGGTTTCAAGTATATACTTTGTGTTATTGATGTATTTAGTAAATATGCTTTTGCAAGACCAATGAAAAAGATAAACTCAGGAACAACTAAAGAATGTTTTGAAAGTATATTTACTGAAAGTAATTTAACACCTACTCACATACAATCCGATAAAGGTACAGAATTTGTTTCAAAAGATGTACAAAAATACTTTAAATCCAAAAAGATTAATTACTATACCACTAACAATCCTGACATTAAGGCCAGTATTGTTGAACGATTTCAAAGAACACTAAAAATGAAAATGTGGCGTTATTTCACTCATAATAATACTTATAGATATATAGATGTTTTACAAGATTTAATATACTCTTATAATCACAGCTTTCACTCTAGTATTAAGATGTGCCCATGTGATGTAAATTCTAACAATATTATGACAGTTTGGACTAATCTTTATGATAGACGGTCAAAAAAACTTTCTTTAGAAAATCCTAAACCAAATTTCAATGTGGGTGATTATGTTCGAATAACTAAATATAAACATGTATTACAAAAAGGATATGAATCAAATCGGAGTGATGAAATATTTATTATATCTTCAATAATTGATAGATCTCCATGGTTTGTTTATATAATAACAGATTTACAAAATGAACCAATAATTGGTACTTTTTATGAAAGAGAATTACAGAAAATCACTTACAACCCCACCTCACAACATAAAATAGATAAAATAATTGACACTCGTTATTCAGGTAACAGAAAAGAAGTATTAGTGAAGTGGAAAGGTTATCCAGATAAATTTAACAGTTGGATTTTAGCTTCTAGTTTAAAAGAAATATGAATAAAGAAAGTTTCTATTTAACTTTGCCCAGCAATAGTTCAATGGAATACTTTCCTGATAACAAGACCACAAATTTTTCAACGAAATTACCAAAAGCTATAAAATTAGAAGGTGAATGGTCGGTTGGAGTTGTCGAGTTTCAATATCCATGTACCATGTTTACTGTTCAAGACCCTGAAAATGTTATATACATTACAAAATCTATGTTAATGCCTAATGAAGATGAACCATCCACAGTGTACTACAAAAAACATATTCCAGCTACCAACTATGATAACGATGAGCATATTTTAAGAGTGTTAAATGGTATCGGAGAGAACTTGAAATTTCGCTATGATGAAATAACAAAATTTGTGTCTATTTCGGTATTGGATAAAAATATAACATCTGTAACATTATCACCCAAATTAAGTTTACAGCTAGGTTATGAACCAAATAAAAATCTCCTAGAGAGAAATTTTGGAAAGTGTCCTGCTAATTTACACTTAGGGTTACCATCTCAACTATTTCTATATTGCGACATTATCGATCCTCAGATTGTGGGTGATGTTATGACTCCTTTATTAAGAGTCATTTCATTAGATCCTACAAAATACATTTATGGTGCAAATAAAATGCACGTTTTCTCTCAACCTCACTACTTACCTGTTATGCGAAGAGAGTTCGATACGCTGGAAATAGTTATAAGATCGAGTACAGGACAAAAAATACCATTCCAGTTTGGAACCGTGTGTATTAAACTACATTTCCGAAAATTATAATAATGAATTCTCTTCGTGATCATCATAAATGTCCATATGAAAATTATTATACACATCAAGCTGGATCAGGAGTTGAAGTAATTTATAAGGGTTCACCATATCAACGCGGTCATGGTATTGGGAGCTTCTTAGGGGGGTTATTCAGATCAGTTTTACCTTTACTTTCAAGTGGTGCTCGAGTGATTGGTAAGGAGGCATTAAGCGCTGGAGTAGGACTTTTATCGGATATGGTTCAAGCCCGTCCTATGGAAGCCTCAATAAAAGATCGTCTAAAGCAAGTTAGTACGAATTTAAAACGAAAGGTTGATGAGAAAATTGATCAATTTAACATGACTGGATCTGGGTATAAAACTAAAAGAAAACGATTGACATCGTTCATTCCACCATTAACTGCTAAAGTGAAAGCTGCGAAAAAACTTTGTCTAAAACCAAAAAATATCAAAGATATATTTTCAAACTAAATATGTCTTTCCTTCATAATCATTCTTGCGAGTGCGTTAAGTCAGAATTGGATTTGTTTGCACTACCGTCTACACAAACTAGCATTGAAAATGGATTGTGGATTCATTATAAACCAATTTCATCTCTTGGTGATGATGGACCTATCGAGTTTCAAGTTCCTGGGACCGGCGATGACTACATAGATTTGTCTCATACATTACTCCACATAAAGGCAAAAGTATTAAATCAAGATTCAACTAACTTGGTATCTACTACAATAGTAGCACCTGTAAATAATTGGCTGCATTCACTTTTTAGTCAACTTGATGTTTATTTAAACCAAAAACTTGTATCACCACCTAATAATACCTATGCATATCGAGCATACATGGAAACCCTTTTAAACTATGCCCCTGCTGCTAAACAATCTCATCTTACTTGTAGTCTTTGGTATGAGGATACAGCAGGAAAAATGGATTCTACAGATGGTAAAAACATAGGATTTGTTAAAAGACAGGAATTGATTAGTGAAAGTAAGGAAATAGAAATGATTGGTCATCTTCACGGTGACATTTTTAACCAAGATAAATTTTTAATTAATGGTGTTGAAATGAGTGTTAAATTGGTTCGATCAAGAGAGAGTTTTAATTTAATTGTTGGGTCAAACGATGTAAAGTTTAAAGTTTGCATTACGGACGCAACTCTTATTGTTCGACGAGCACGAATTAATCCAAGTGTATTACTCGCACATCAAAAAGTTTTAGCTTCTACCACTGCTAAATATCCTATTACTCGAGCTGAAGTAAAAGTTTTAACAATTCCTTCGGGTGTTCAAGGAAAAACTCTTGATAATATATTTTTAGGACAGGTACCGAAAAGATGTATAATTGGATTTGTGAACAATTCTGCATTTAATGGTTCCCTTACTAAAAATCCATTTAACTTTGAAAACTATGGTATTGATTCTTTCAGCTTATATATTGATGGTCAACAAATACCTTCAAAAGCTTTGCAACCATCTTTTAATAATAGCATATTTACATCAGCATATCATACTCTATTCTCGGGAACTGGTATTCACTTTCTTAATGAAGGAAATGGAATCTCTTGTGAACAGTATGGCAAAGGTTACTGTCTATTAGCATTTAACTTAACTCCTTATTTATCAGCTAACTCATCAACTCATTGGAATCTCATAAAGCATGGTAGTGTAAGAATAGAAGTACGATTTGATTCCTCATTAATACAAACAATTAACTGTATAGTTTATGCTGAGTTTGATAATATTATTGAGATAGATAAAAACAGAAATGTTACTGTAGACTATAGTAGTTAAGGTTATAATATGTGTTGTGTGTTAGATTTTATGTGTTATGTGTAATGCATTTTGTGTGTATGTAACTATGTGAAACGTTATAAAATTAAATAAAACAAATTGTATGCAATATATTTTTTTTTATTTCTTTATAAATCTTCTATTTAATCTAATACAAAACACTGTTCGAGTTGAAATTTTACATAAGCACACTGACTAAACCACTGAACATGCTGCTGCCAAGGATCATCATCATCTTCCCAATCTTTTAAACCACCACCACAATGGAAACACTTGGTCCCGTCTGCATGGCCAGTATAAAAGAAACCAGCTTCTGCAAGACCTTCAGGTTTCTGTCGCATAACGAGAGGCCAGTTTTCGAAACTAAGCAAACGGCTAGATTTGAACTGAAGAATGGATATTCAGCTCTTGAGTACTGCATACTCTTCTCGTTTTCTTCTCCACTCAGTGTTGTAGTTTTGTTATTCAATGATGTGTTTTGTACACGTATGCCACACTCATCTCTTCCTTCCGCTCTTGTCTTCCTGTAATTGAAGTAAACAGAATCACATTCACTAATGATCAGCTAATGACTGTCATTGTTAAAAAAGTATTTTTTAACTTTTTCACTTTCTGCTATTGTCTTTGTTATATTGTATACGAGGGCGTTTGTGTTGTCGTAGATGCTATCCTTATTAGTCTTTACGTAATATTTAATTCTCGTGGAAGCATGTTTCCAATGATCAGTAGTTGGAATCTTGGATAGCTTCTTCATATCGTACATTTCAATTTTGATGAGATGCATCGCTTGGTCTCCGTCGTCAGAATTAGTAGAAATCTATGATACACCATCTCTAGCGGCTCGTGCTACGGTTGATGATAACAGCTTCCTCTTTTTTATTTTTTATTCAGCTTCAAAAAAAATGATCAATCGATTGCGATTTTCTTTTTCCACCATCGCATGTGTTATTATTAATGACGAGGTCATCACTCTCTTCTTGAGGGGAGAGTGGCGAGTAGTAATACTGTTTATAGGTATTTTCATCGAAGCTCAATGATTTCTGCAACAACACAGTTATCATGTTAATATCAATTTGTTAACACTTAATCATAAAAGTTAAAAAAGTTAAAGTTACAGCCTATTAAAGTCCACTGCTGAACATAGGCCTCCTCTCATTTCTGAGAGGGTTTTAGGGCAAGGAAATGTCCGCCGCGCTGCCTCAATGTGAGTTGGCGAACTTCACATGCCTTCGAAATTTTCTCAGACATGTAGGTTTCCTCACGATGTTTTCCTTCACCACCAAGCACGTGGTAATAAGCACTTAAAATTGCGATTAACAATTTAATTGGTGCTGGTGGGGATCGAACCCCGGTCGCGTACTGTGAAATTTACAGCTAGCGCTAACCATCTGAGATACAGTTGTGTAACTGAGTTTAAATAAAATAATACACACGTGCATTGAAGTAACACAAATGTACTATTGATAGATCCACTGCAGTCAAACGACCATACACTAACTCGATGACTGCGTCTGTTGGTCTTATATACCACCAGTACGTAAAAATTCTAATCTAAAGTATTTCCGTAATGAGTTGATAATTACTTTATGCATCAACCAGAGTATCTCACATTTCCGTTGCCTATCTCAACATTTCTTCGTATTGTGTTTTGTTTGGTGATCAATGACTCAAGTACGATTTGTATAACACAAAAATGCAATTTAATATTTAGAAATCACTATAATTGACCATTCCTATGTTATTCATTGAGTAGATTGGTACTGTAATAATCTACTAATAGCAGTAATATCATGGATACACTAGATGTACAACAACATCTGAAAAAGATTCACCCCAGTCTAGAAAATAATGTTTATGCAGCTAATAGACTGCCTATGTATACCCACGTACCAACGTATATAATATGCAATTTGGATACAGATGATAAACCAGGGTCACATTGGGTAGCTTTATATATCGATACGAATGACGTCGGTCAATATTTTGATTCATATGGACGATCACCTGTACGATATCATCTAGAGTTTTTAAAAAGGAATTGTAAAAGATGGAACTGGAATGTTGATAGGATTCAGAATGAGTGGACTTCAGTTTGTGGCGAATATTGCTTAATGTATTTGCTATATAAGTTTCAGGGATGTTCAATACATAGTTTTACGAGTATATTTACAAGGAACACATTGTACAACGATATTTTAGTGGATGAGATATTTCGCTCCTATTTTATAGATAATAAGTAATAAGATTTTGTATTTTATAAATAAAAATTGTAACAAAATTATGTAATGTGTTTTATTGATGATTCAGGTTAGCGTTGTATAATTAGGAACAAAGAAGTATAATACAATAGCACTGATATAGTCGACGCACACGTTGCAATGAAGGTGATTAATGAACAATAGAACAATACAAATAGGAACAATGGGACGCTAATGACGGTGGAGGCCCTTACCGGATATCAATTAGATATTAGCTAATTGATCTGCACATCTCCGGAACCTTTTTTTTTTTTTTTTTTAGGATCGAGTGTCGACGAACGTCGTTGAACCGCTTCTGACTCAGGTGGTCCAGAAGTGGTACAACTACACTACTGTGGGTTGTGGAGGAATGAATGGCTCTCTAGAGATATCCTCATATATTTCCTCCACCTCCTCTTCGGGATGTGCCGAGTTTGGTGCGTAAACCTGTATGACCTTAATCGCACGGATGGGCCGGAAATGAGGCATTCCATCTTAGTCCACTTACCATTAGGTGGGCTGTGTGCTCGTTTGGCACCCTTATCCTATAAAAAAAAAAGAATACCTTTTGGTGATTCTGAGTATAAGGTACGCAACTCTCGTCGATACACTCTCAATCTTTACAACGTTATTAACGAGAGACTTGTGGACGATAAATCTGACACCTCCTTGGGACAGACGGTCGCACTCCCGGTGATAGAACAAGTTGCCAGATTCGAGGATTACCGTGTCCTCCCCCTCTCTTCGGACCTCGGATAATCCTATAATATGCCAGCGTAACTTGTCTATCTCTTCTTCCAGCTACACGATCTTCTCGTCAGTCCCCAGGGTGCGTGCATTGTATTGTATGTTGCCAGGTCGAGTCGTCTTAGGTGGCAACCGAACTTCCACCGGAGATTCGCACCTCCTGCCCCGCCGTTACCAAGGTTGCCATCGTAGCCAGGAATAGCGGGGCCGCTGTGGACTGGGGGCCATCTCTTTGTTGCTCTTATCATTGGGGGGTATTTGCCATAGTTGCCAAGCTTAGCGAGCGGGTTGGCAACCGCAGTTTCTTTTTATTGTACTTTTGCTGTTATCAGGAAGATGCTACTGCCCAACTCCTGCCTGTTTCCTTTTGTCGCCTTTTACGACACCCACGGGAAGATATTGGGTAGTGGCTATGCTTAACCGCCACTACACGGCAGTGCAGGCACCGCTTTATTATATTAGTTTAGATACGCAAACATGTACAGGCCCACATGCACGCACACCCACACTCATACACACCGTGAGTGGCATGCACGCCCCCGCATATATTTGGTTAGCTTACTAGCATTATAAAATGTTCTTCATTCTACTGTGTAACTAAAATATTTTTATGCCAAGTTTCATCAAAATGCATTCCGCCAAATCAACGTAAGGCAGAATAAGTACTATTGCATTTAATAGTAGTATTAATCAAGCTTTCTCATCAAGAACGTAAACTTAGCTGAGCTCGCACACTAGCGCCAAAAATGACAAAAAATATAACAAGCAGCTAGTTAACGGAGACAATAATTCCAATTTCCTCTCTCAAATGTCTCAATTCTGATGGTATTTTTACATTATGTACCGAAAATTTGAAATATTATGGTTTTATCAATTTTCGATAATTTCGTTTTTAGTGCTCCTATAAACATATGGTTATAGTGGCTCTAAAAACGCTAGCATATGGTTATAACTATATGGTTATAGTGGCACAAAAACGATAGCACAAAAATACTTCATTCATGAATGAGATATTTTGAAAGTTGGTATTATTGTAGGCGTTAACGGTCTTAACCACAAACTAATAGGAAGTACTTATAGAATAATTAAGCTATGGAATTTTGTATTAAGTTTTCTTTTATTTAGCTGTATTTTTAACTGCACTTAGGTAATATAATTTTTTTTAATCAAAACAAGTATATATTTGTTCCGTAAATTTAAACTTTACATTTTATATAAAAACTCCAGCATTATCTTTTCAGTCATTCATTATTATCTGAAATCAATAAAATTAACGATGCCCATACCCAATGTAAATAAACTAATGTGCTTTTGACCCTCATGTAGACTAAAGTTTACAATCCATAACAACACATCTAGGTACATTAAAAATACTTACACGTATTTCTTGCCGACATCCTTCCAACTGACATTTAGTTTTTCGAGATTCATCGCTATAAATTCGCGTAGTTTATATTTTCTTTGCTATAAGTGTAATAAGAATAAATAATATTTTTCCTTGTACGTCCCATTTTCGATGCCGCTCCAGTCACAATACAATTCACAAAAAATCAATCGGTCCGTTAGCACCAAGTGCATCGGAATATTCGAAATTCGGTTCAAAAAAAAATTATGTATTTGCCGACATGTAAAAAAAATTATTTCAGAAATTTAAACAAATTAACTAAATTATTGGTATAATTATTTAACACTCCAAAACCAAGTTATTCATTGGAATGTTTTCGTTCCCTTTTCTACTTATTTAAATATGTGACGGCACATACTTTATTGCACGTGCGGCGGCGTCGGTGTAGCTAGACAGAATTCTTGTAAATAACACGTGCTCCGCACACCTGCACCATTGCACCTGCGGTGGCGCCCGTTTAGCTTGTATAAAACGGACGGAGCTGCCGCCGTTAGGACAGTCTTAGTTACTAGTTTATCCTCGACTCGTTGGATAATTAATTCGTGTAAACGTATTAATTATTATTCCTAACTACAAAATCAGTCTCTGTGCTAAACTCAATTACGCTTTCTACATCAGAAGTGGGATAAAGTCCCCATTTTTGCCCACATACAATCTTCGAGGATTATTACATTTGTGAAAGACTATAATGCATTCTGCATTAATGATTCTGTTTTTATGTTAAATACCGTTGTGGCGGGTGGAAGGAAAAGGGGAGATCTCCCGCCGGGCAAGGTGTTCTGCCCGGGTAGCGGCCAACGCTCCTGTTGGTAGTTCGGAGCTATTCTATATATGCTGCTTTAATTTCGGGACTTTGATAGCGCGATTTAGGCTTCGATGTGTTTCGCTTGTGGCGCGACGACAGCGCCGCCACATCACCCCCCTGCTCAGACCGGAGGTCGATAGTGCAGTCCGATTGCCGGTGCGTCCTTAAATGCCGGTGGGGAATGCATGCGGTGTGCGTAAGGGCAAGTGACGCCGGTGCGAATGATATGCCGGTGTGTAATGGATGCCGTACTACGCACTTGCAAGTGATGCCGGTGAGAACGATGAGCCGGAGCAAGTGCCAGGGATTGCCTTGTAGTCTGCGGTGAGTCGAGAAGAAGGCAAGTAATCTGCGAGAGTGCCGTGAAGCAGAGGCGAGCAGTAAGGCTCAGAGCCGTGCCGAACACTGTAGCGCAGAGAGTAGCTTAAAGGAACAGGAAGCATTATTATTCCAGTGCTGCGATGAACCTATGTTAAGCTAGATGGCTTGCAGAATGTGAAGACTGCAGACAATGTCTGTTCGGGAGCGAATGAATGGGGTACTTAAGGATGGTGAAGGTTTGAAGGTGTAATTTCCGAAGGTTATTGGTTGCGTGTTCAGATCACATCGGGGTCACAAATGTGGGTTGCGTAGGTAAAATAAAAAGTTACTCACAGTCTTTTGGTATTTACTCCGAATTACAACGCAACACTATATACATACAGAAGGAGTATAGCACAAGCACAGACAGTTTGCAGGAAAGTATAGAGTACAGAGAAGAAGCAGAGAAAGTTCACAATAATAATTTAACAATAAAAACAATAATACGTAAGCGAGCAATTCTAAAGCGGTTAGCATCGAGCGACATGCACTTCGCGTCAGGAGCAGGTTCCGACTGGCGGGAGGTCCGTAAGACTCGGACGATGCGCATGAGTCGAACGAGGTGGCGAAAACAAAAGAATCGTCTCGGAATGTTTGTTTCCATTTGCGATATACGTCACGACGGCGCGCCGGCTGAGTGTAATAATGTATTGTGTGTTAATATAAAATTAATGTATAAATACATATACATAATATTTTATATAAATATTATAGACATAAATTGAATACTGTTTAATATTAATAAATAAATATAATAGTATGATACTAAATAATAAATGTTATAAATACATAATTTTATAAATGTAGGAGAATAGCCTACACCGTAATGAAATTTGCTGTCCTACTTACGATATTTTTGTATCATTAAAGTGTAGAGAAAAGATAAAGTGAAATGATTAAGCAAATTTTTTTTTAATTTGTTAGATTTGTATTAAAAGTACCCGCAAATATTTTCATTATTTCTTATCTCTAAATATGTTAACTAATGTCAAAAGAAATTTTCGACGCTTTCTAATTAACTTGTTCAAGTTTTTTTTGTAATTTGATAGTTCACGTGAAACATGATTATCATTTGCTATATTTTAAAGTTCAAAACGTTTAAGGGTTGTACTACAATAAAGGATTAACATTAACACGCTATGAATTGAAAATAATAAGCGACATTTTTGTGTTCTAATGTGTTGATCTGTGTTGCAGTTTGCTCCGAATTTTGTGTCGTTGACAAGATTGGGGTTTGATGTCGAGGGATACGTAGAAGTCTCTACAACAATGATCAATGAGGAAGACGTTGTGATGGCTAATCAAACATGGTCAGATACGGCCGAGCGCTGGTTAGATTGAGCCTACATCGCTACAGTCGGCTGCTTATCGGCTGATCTTACAGCAGGGCAATTCAAGCGGCCGCCGAAAAAATGGTGCTTTGGCGCTGTAAATGGACGGCTTTCGTAGATTTTGCGCAGTTTCCTCCTTTGCTTCGAAATATGTTGTGGTATCTGTCTCTGCACATAAGTTTCCATTTTTTTGCAATGTTTCCAAATGTCATACAGTTGCCGTTTCTTAAGAGAATGCGTGATGAATTTTGGAAGCTCGGAATTCCATGGTTCGCAATACATTTATTTCGGTTTCTTTTAATTTTGCAAAGCAGTGCGACGATTCGCTAGCGCTAGTACGGCGCGACGGCTTGCTGGCGCGAATGTGGCACAAACGCAGCAGAACGAAAAGCTGTAGTGCGTTTGCCTGGAGGTAACCACATCGGCGCGTTCCAGACTTAAATGAAGTCTGGGATGATCGACCGTTGTAATATTTAACAAGAGTTAATATCTGTTCGCAGGTGGTGATAACTGATAGACCGTATGCTGTTCACTGTCAACCACACGAGGACGTGCAACAGTCAGAGGTAGCCGTGTCTGTGCATCTGGAAAATACTAGAGACGTTGCAACACTCTAGCGAAGTAATTATTCTAGTGCAGGAAAGGAACATGAAGTTGCAGGGCAGCTGGTTTGTGCTGCACTGGGATATGTGTCGTGTTGCTGTTGGTTTACATACTTAGGTGTTATCGTGTCAGTACGTCCCTCACGATACACTTTTGTGTGATTGTGACGGGGACATGTTTGCGGTATGGTTGGTCTGTAACTGTTCTATACTGAATTGAAAAAAAAGAGAGAAAAAAAAATGTGGTTCTTACTATCATTGCAGGGCGTTTGCCGGTCCAATGATATAGCTACAGGGAATAGTGATTCCGGACTAGCATAAATAGTACTGAAAAAAAAGAGATTAAGAAAAAAGAATAGTTCTTACTATCATTGCAGGGCTTTGTGCCAGTCCAGTGATATAGCTATAGGGAATAGTGATTCCGGACTAGCGAAAACAGTACTTGAAACAAAAAAGAGAAAATAGAAAAAGCTACAGACTAATCATTCCGATCTAACATAAAGATGATTAAAGTTTTGTAGGGCTTACTGCCGGAACAAAACTGACTGTCACCCGAGTCTGAAGGGTCAATATAGACCGGACCAGACGCTGTTTTGTCAGGAGAATCGAACGATGTTTTTCTGTCTACAGATAACTAAGATTGTGATGGAGCGCGTGCGAGGACGCACGCATGTCAGTATGGCCGTGACGGCACGTGCACCATTGCACGTGCGGCGGCGTCGGTGTAGCTAGACAGAATTCTTGTAAATAACACGTGCTCCGCACACCTGCACCATTGCACCTGCGGTGGCGCCCGTTTAGCTTTTATAAAACGGACGGAGCTGCCGCCGTTAGGACAGTCTTGGCTCTGACGTGGAACGGTGCGTTTGTCGTATTCCGTTGCTAGTTTATCCTCGACTCGTTGGATAATTAATTCGTTTCAACGAATTAATTATTACCCCTAACTATAAAATCAGTCTCTGTAGTAAACTCAATTACGCTTTCTACATATACATAAATTGACCACTGAACGTAGACTTGAACGTAGATATCTCCCGTAGTAGAAAGAATTCGTCAAGCTTTTATGACAATTACTGTGCTTGGTAGGTAGATTGACGATCTCATTACTAGTCGTCTTGCTTCTTTGAATCTGCCCCTATATACGAGGTGGGTATCTTATATACCTAATTGGTACCTAAGTGTCGCCCGCCGCCCATGAAAAACTGCAACACCAGAGAAATCGTAGTTGCGTTACCGGCCTTTTAAAAAAGTGGCTCTTTTCTTGAAGGTTCTTAAGTCGTATCGGTCCGGAAAAATCGCTGTTGTTAGTCGATTCCACAAGAAAGCCTCACGAGGAATTTCTTGTAAATCGCACAGTGGTGGACCGCCAATCACCCCCATGGTATGGTTGGTATCGCGAGTTATGTCGCGATGTGCGATGGTGAAATTGAGCAGCTGGAATTAGTCTGAAAAATTCCTCAGAGCACTCCCAAGAGCAATTACGCAAAGAGATGCAACATCTCTTAGCAGTGCCAGTGAGTCAAGCTGATCAGAAAGAGCTCGATCGCCGACCATTCGAACCGCTCTGCGCTGGGTGCGATCAAATGAAAGGTGCTGGCACTGGGGAGCCCCGGCCCAGAGAATAGTATTCCATGTGAGGCCGAACCTGAAGACTACGAAAATTTGTTACATAGTGTGTTATATTGCATAATACATTGCACTAATGTGGACGGTAAATTCTTTCATTTCGTACTTCGTTGCGTAAGTCTGTACGCGGCATTAAAAGTGATCACACATTTTCTCAGCACCGTACGCACAACACGCGCCGTAAGCGTCGCATTTAGCGATGGGCTCGCACATCGCACGTACGCGCCGTCGCACTATACGCTAATATTTAGTATTGCCAACAACTTTTGCAGTATTTTCTAACCACTAGTGTAAAACGGTACAGCGACATAGATTAAGCTTTGAAAAAAAATGTAATAGCCTGCTTATTGGCACTGTTGTAAACATCAAATAATGACCTCACAGTCAAGCAATCAAATAATGACCTCACAGTCAAGTTATGTGCCAGGATTAATTGATAGTAAAGTGTGAAATCACTGAATAGATTCTTTATTCGAAACAGCTAGTCGGGCTGTGAAACTATGAACTATGAAAATTATTAAACAAATCTTTCTGCACTCTCCGTACTAACGGGATACCCTTTTGTTTTCGTTGGTTAACTTCAAATGGAACATTATCACTGAGAGAGAGTGTTTGCATGTTTGCCTTGCTTCCGCTGCAGAGCACAGGTTTACTTTATTATTTAGAATTTTGAAACATAAATCACTGACTTTATGCACGAAAGCAAGGAAAGCGGGCAATGTAACGCTAGAAATCCTCCATATTTTATAGGTAAAACTAGTTTGTGTCGAGGCTGATAATTTAGACTTTTTTATAAAGCTATTTTAAGATGGTGATAATGTCAAGTTTTTTAAAACATCAAGAGTACGTATGTATATCTATGTACAAAAGACAATTAAAAATAAGTAAAAGCAATGTGGGGGTTTAAGATATAAGAGATTAAATTTTCTGTTTGAAACATGTTTAATACTACTATAAGTAACAAAATTAAATCTAAACCCAAACACACCACTGCAAGACTTCAAGATACTGTAAGCTCGTTCTGCGTAGATGGAAACAATAAAAAAATAATATTCAAAAACGAACTGACGTCAAACATCTCAGTTAACCATGGGTTGCTGTAAAGCATCCGAAACGTCAGGAATTAAGAAAAGTAAATTAAACGTCATAATATCCGTAAAAATAGTTTTATTCAATGTGCAGTGTTGGCGTAAATATAAGATATCATTAGGTTTAACACTATCTAAAGAAAAAATGCGATTTAAAAGGACAGTTATTTTTCCTGGAGAATTATGTTTAAAAGTTTGAACGTTACTGTCTCTGTTATAACTAGACAAATTACTGGAATATAAATTATGTTAATTAATAATAAAATCAATGCTTAGTATAATTAATAATAAAATCAATGCTTAGTGACGAAAAGTAAATTACGAGTATGTTCGAATAAGATCAAAATATTTTGTGATCAAATTGCAATTCAGCAAAAATCCTTGAATGATTTACGCGACAAACTCAACCAGCGTAAACAAAAAGGGGAATCAGATTCTATAAAAAAATATCGTGAATGTGTTGTTCCTTAAATTTATGACTAATATACCAACAGTGAAAATAATATTCCAATATACTCACTATCAATGGCTATTCTTTATTCTTTTAAGAAAAAACTCAGGAAAGGGTCGCCAAAACTAAAATGCTTTTTCCTCTAAAAACAAATGGATAAAATAAATAATATAAGAGTTTAAAAAAACTTAAACTTAATTAATATGTTGATCATGAGATGTGATGACCCTGATAGTTATTTAGTTTTATCCTAGTGACCCTGATCAGTATACAAGGATAAAGTTATTAAATTTTGAAAGCAATCGGCTGTTTACAAGTTGGTGACGATTACATTGAATAATTCCGTAACATTGGTAAATAGATAGATAGATAGGTAGATAGATTTATAGATAGATAGATACACGCGAAGCTAATAAAAGCGTATTAACATCACTGGTGTTAAAAGAAATGCCTTATGGCATAAATTAAAGTCTAACCGAGCAGATATTGATCTAAAGACGGTATTTGAAGCCGGTAATATCGTGTAGAATATATTGATTGTTGATGTTCTATTTTTTTATTATATGTTATAGTAAATAAAATCGTAACGCGGCTTTCAAAAACGAGCCCTAAGTTTCTTGCCAGTTTCTGATTAAAGAGGCTTCGTTTTTGCGAACAATAATAGATTTAGACGTCCATGAGAGTTTTGACTTTGACCTTGTGTTGAAAACCTGTCTTGAAAGCATAAGATAAACGAAATAAATCTTTCATCTATACAACGAATGTAAGAAATGTTTGTAGCAGCCTAAGTAAATGTAAACTCTAAATAATGACTTTACAAACATTAGAATAAAAGCAAGTTGTGTCCAACCAAACTTCTTGATAGATTTTTACTTATTATTAAAACAAATATTATGTGTATATAAATATCTAACTATTCTAATTCCTGTCAGACTAAACGAATATTCTTTCTCGCATTAATCTTACTAGTGATTTATACAAACATAAAAATGCCATAAATAGCTGTTATATAATAATTATCCAAGTTCTACAGATGAGCTATCATAATCATCATCATTCATCATTACAGCCCTTCACAAGTCCACTGCTGACCAAAGGCCACCCCCACATGATGACTAAAATAAAAGTTTCAAACGAGCACACTGTCCAACTTATGATAAGTGGATACTGTGGCCTAAGACATTCATCTTCGGATAAGAATCAAAAAAGTGCGTATAAACGATTAATTGCAGAACACTTACATTGAAAGCGAGTACGCAGTGTGCGTAAAACATTATGGGTATTAGACAACAATCAACAAATAATGAGCTTTCTGCATGAATTTAACTGAGTATGTAGAAATATCATCATTATCATCATTACAGCCCTTCACAAGTCCACTGCTGAACATAGGACTCCCCCAAGGAATGCCACAAAGCACGATCCTGAGCCACCGGCATCCATCGAATTCCTGCATATCTTACCAGGTCGTCACTCCATCTCGTGGGGAGGCGCCCTCCACTTTGCCTACCGGTACGAGGTTGCTACTCAAGAACCTTTCTTCCCCATCGGTTGTCGGTTCTTCGAGCTATATGGCCGGCGCACTGCCACTTCAGCTTACTAATCCGTTGGGCTATCTCGGTTTCTCTGGTTCTACTGCGGATATATTCATTTCTAAGTTTATCACGCAGAGAAACCCCAAGCATAGCCCTCTCCATAGCTCGCTGAGCGACCTTTAGCTTCCTCATACGGCCAGCAGTGAAGGACCACGTCTCAGATCCGTAAGTCATTATTGTAGCGTTATTTAGACTTAATATATTTATAGAAAACTATTTATTTTATCTTATCAATATTTCTATTTCTATAAAATGTCTAAATTTTTCGGGAAAAAACTCCTGGTATTACTCTATATTTGTTCGTGATGTTTTATTACAATCAGTTCAGCCAAGATTAGATCGGACAATCAGATAAACGAAAATTAAAAACATTATAAAAATATTGTACAAAATATATAAACACAAAATGGATGATGATAATACTATAATAATGTTCGTTGTATACTTTACAAATTAAAACATGCGTACATTAGAATTTACATACATAAATATAGAATAATTAATAGAATCAGGCCTTACTTTGCAGAAATCCATTGGCCGCGGCAGGAAGAGCTGTTTTTGGCTCGCCGCGCACTTAGCGGTCAGCCACCGCAAAGTCTACTACACCTGAACACGTGTCGTATTGTCGTCAGTGTTGTATCTTTCCTAGTTCAGTGGTGTTGGGAGTAGTGGTGCTGGGATTAGTGGTGACGGGGATAGTGCGCGCAACTGAAGGAGAGCGGGAGGTGCTCTTCAAACTAGATAAGACAAATCATGTTATTTTATCTAGCAGATGTACGCAAAGTAATTTTTACTATCTTTAATAAATATAGAACTTAGGCAACGAAGAAAAATGTATGTAAAAATGTTTTATATGACCCATCTCTAAAATAAACAAATATTCCAGTATCCTCTTTTTACGAGATATACAAAGAGAAAGCCGCTTTTGTGTTTCTTTCAGCTTCGAAACACGACCAGCAATTAATAAACTTGTTTGCATTATACACAATCATACATAATATATTTCTGCTGAACCGCTCTGGCAATCGTACATTTATTTAATTTATTTACTACTTATATTTATTATTAATACACAACACTTTTTTTAATTAAAGCCTCTTTACATCGTCGCTTATTCAAGTACCATAAGTACTTTATGATTTATATGTATATGTATGTTAAAACATATATAAACTCTCAAGCCTGTAACCCAGAGGGGTAAGCAGAGACTACGGGGTTCCATTTGACACACATCGCATACAATACATGGTCGTCGGCTAAGGGTACTGTCAGCATACATTAACGCAAGGGTAACACAGCATTGTAAATTGCCATGTACCTTTTTGACACATTCTGACTTCCTATAACAGATTAAAGAGCCCTATTCACTCCGTCTCTTGCAATCATCTTCGTTCTATATCTTTGTACTCTCTACTATTCCTGTCAAACATGCAGATTTTTATCCGATTTCAAAAGTACAAAAAAGATGGATTGTGTTATTCCTTTCTTTAATTTGAATTTTATTTTTATAACAGCTGCTTATTATTCTTTTAGTAATAAAGGGGATAATGTAGAGCTCTTGAAATATATGTATACTTTAAACGGTAGGAATATAGAACTGTAAATTTTAATAAGCGAAAATTAGCGAAAAAAAATAGCGAATTAAAAGATCATCAGTGAATATGATGGTGGAAAAATGTATTCCATGATTTCTCTCTCTCTGTCTCTCTCTCTCTCTTTATCTTTGATAAACATGCAATACTTAAAACAATTATTGACTGCCGTGGATCACCACTAAGAATCTCGAAAATGATAATGGATGAGCGTAATATGGCTATGTATATCGAAAATCCGGATCAGACAAACATAGAACTCAAAAGTCTAGACTTTTGAGTTAGACTTTTGAGTTCCTTGTAATATTTTTTAACATTTTCTTGTAATATTTCTAAAATGTTTATCCTTAATTTTGTTTTTTTTTTTTTAATTATATACGGCAGCTATGCAGACCAGTATCACTGCGACCTAAAAGATCTATTGTGATCGCTGCTATGTCTACAGTTCACTGCTAAGCCTTGCGTCCTCAATGAATAAAAGGAGTTGCTTAGCTCTGTGAGTAATTTCACTTCTTCTGGGCGAAGTACATAGTTTCCCAGGTGAGTGTTGCGTTTACGCATTAAGGGTTCTCAACTTGTCAGGATGTGTAAGGCGTTTCCTCCTCTAGGGAACAAAACCGGCACATCCTTGACTTGCTTAGTCCCAGCATGAACATGTGCTTTTTAAGAAAACAATGTCCAGTCGGGGCTCTTACCAGAATGCCCAATTTATTTTTACCTAATCCCAGGGCTTCCAAAGCGAATTTACGATCGAAAGCCCGGATTAAGGTTTTAGAATGTTTTAAGCCTAGTGTAACACACCAGATATTAAGTGATTTTATGTGGTAAAGAGTTTCCAGGTTCAATTGGGCGAGGCTTTTTGAGATTCCACAAAATAGCTCAGGTCCAAATCTTTGAGCCCTCCCGTGCGAGCTAGTCGGCAGTTTCATTGCCTACAATACCCGTGTGACAAGGAACCCATCTTAAAACGATCTTGTTGTTACCTCCCAGGGCCTTTAGACCGTTTATCGCAGTCTCCAACTAGCTTCGAGTTCATCAAGTTTGATCTCAGAGCTAGCAGTGCTGCTTGACTATCAGAGTTAATATAGATTATATAGTTAACGTAGTGTTTTTGCAGATTGACTTCCGCACACTGAAGTATGGCAAAAATTTCTGTCTGAAAGATAGAGTCGTCTTTTGGTTGGCCTTATTACATGAGACAGTGGAGGCGTAGGTAAGAATCAGCATCACTATACTACTGTACCGCCATAGAATCATACTGGGACGCAAGCCGCAGTTATTCCCGACCATGCAACTGCACGTACCTAAAGCAATTTTAGCCTTATGACATACATTGCTAAAATGAGAGTTCCACGTTAGTTTTTGGTCGATTGTTACGCCCAAGTACTTAACTTCAATGAAGAATGGTACTTCTTTACCATTAAGTTTTGGTGTGACTAATTTGTCCAACCGTCTCTTTTTGGTAAAGGGTATTATAATAGTTTTATCACCAAACTAGTAAACTGTTATCCCTTGCACTGTGTTTAGGGCACTTTGTATGATTAATGATAAATTACTTTGGCAAAAGCCCCTCGCAATGATCACAAGGTCATCAGCATAACCCAGTGTTTCAATGCTAAGATCTGCCATCTTGTACAATAATTTTCAACTGCAAGAGTCCAAAGAGAGCCCCGTGTATTGGCGGGTAAGAATACCCACTACCCCATATCTTCCCGTGGGTGTCGTAAGAGGCGACAGAGGGAAACTCAGGTAGAAGATGGGCAGCAGCATTTTTTTGATAACAGTAAAACAAAAAGAACTGCGGTTGCCAACCCGCTCGCCAAGCGTGGCAACTATGGCAATATACCCCCGATGAATAAAGTTACGAAGAGACGGCCTCCAGTCCCGGCGGCCCCGCTATTCCTAGCTACGGTGGCGACAATGGTAACGGTGGGGCAGAGGGTGCTAAGAATTTCCGGTGGAGGTTCAGTTGCCACCTAAGAAGACTCGACATGGCAACTTATAACGCACGCATCCTAAAGACTGACGAGAATATCCTGAATCTGGAAGAAGGAATAGACAAGTTGCGCTTGAATATTATAGGATAATCCTAGGTCCGAAGAGAGGGGGGAGGATCTATTGTCCATAAGTCTCTCGTTAACAAAGTTGTAAATATTGGGAGTGTGTCGGCGAGCTTTACGCACATTATACTGAAAAATACCAAACGGTATTAACTGATGGTTATACAGGTTTACGCCCCAACCTCGGCACACCCCGATGAGGAGGTGGAGGAAATGTATGAGGATAACTCTAGAGCCACGCATTCCTCCAGAACCCTTAATAAGGTGTTAATGGGAGACTTCAACGCAAAACTAGGTAACTAGGTACAAGAGAGAGCAGTGAGCTGAAAGTAGGGTAATTCGGAAAAGAGGCCAACAGCCGGCTGACTTCATGGAGAAAAAGGGACTCTTTATTATAAACTCTTTCTTCCAGAAGCGGCCCCACAGGAAGTGGCCGTGGACCAGCCCCGACGGTTTGACAAAAAATGAAATTGACTTCATTATGACGACTAGACGACAACTGTACAGTGATGTTTCAGTGGTCGCGAGGGTAAAAACTGGTAGCGATCACCGAATGGTTAGAGGCACACTGAACCTAAACGTTAAGTTGGAGAGGTGTCGTGTAATGAAGTAAACCCTCCATCCCCCTTGAGCTCTATTCCAAAGTCCCGAAACCTTTCAGCTCGCGTTACAAAACCTTTTTCAGTTTCTAGAAGATTGCAATGCAGTGGACGATATGAATTACGAGCTCGTGGAAACTGTTCATGCGGTCTGAGCTAAGTTTTGCAAGACCCGCCGCACAAGAACACAAAAACTCTCCGATCACACTCTTTATCTCATGGCTGTTAGACGGGAAATGAAGCTGCAGTCTTTAGTAGATACAGGCAACTGAATAGACAGATCTCCAGTTGCATGGGGCGGAACTTACGCGACTTTAATACAGCTCGTATTGAAGAAGCGATCGAGCGGACCCAGGGCTCCAAAGTCTATGCTAGAAATATGTCTGTCAGAATGAGCCAACTGTTGAAGCTGAAAACCTAGTGTGGCAGTGTCGACTCCGAGACACCTGAGATTTTGCGTGTGATTGAGAGGTTCTATCAAGAAGATTCAAGTGTGAGTAACAATCCAAGAGCAAGTCTTATCCGACACTATTCCAATGATACTCTGAACGTCAGTCTGAACGAGATTAGAATGGCTTTCCAGCACCTTAAAAACGGCAAGGCTCCAGTCGAGGATGGAATTACAGGGGAGCTTCTTAAAACAGGTGGAAAACCGGTACTTGTAGTCGTTCAGAAGCTCTTTAATTCCGTCCTCCATGGTGGCACTAAACCGATGGAGTGGAGCAGAAGTGCGGTGGTTTTGTTCTTTAAGAAAGGCGACCATGCTCTCATGAAGAATTACAGACCGATTTCGCTTCTGAGCCGCGTCTACGTGCTGTTTTCGAAAGTCATTATGAATCATCTCGCATGCAGGCTCGACAACTTTCAGTCTGCCGAACAAGCCGGTTTCCGAAAAGGTGTTATCACTATAGACCACATATATACCCTTCGGCAAATTGTACACAAGTCCGAGGATTACAATTTGCCACTATGTCTGGCGTATGTGGACTATGAGAAAGCCTTTGATTCTGTCGAAATTTGGGCAGTGCTACAGTTCCTCCAGCGGTGCCAAGTTGACTGTCGGTATATCGAAGTGTTGAAGTGTTTGTACAGTAGGGCTACGATGGCTATCCGAGTACAGAACGAAAGTACGAAACCTGTCTTACACTACTGCAGAGTAGTGTAAGACAGGTTGATGTTATATCCCAGAAACTCTTCACCGCTGCATTCAAAGACGTTTTCAAGCTACTGGACTGGAAAGGTTACGGTATTAACATCAATGGCAAGTACATCAATCACCTTCAATTTGGCGACGACATAGTCCTTATGGCAGAATCGCTGGAGGACCTAGGCATTATGCTCAATGCTCAATGACCTCAATAGTGTCTTCCAACTGATAGGTCTTAAGATGAACAAGGACAAAACAAAGATCATGTATAACGTCCATGTCACATCTATGCCGGTAGGTGTTGGGAGCACGAAGCTCGAAGTTGTTGACGAGTATGTTTACCTGGGACAAATAGTCCGACTAGGTAAGTCCAACTTCAACCGAAAGGTCAATCTACGGATTCATCTCGGCTGGGCAGCGTTCGGGAAATTACGGCACATCTTCTCGTTGGGTATACCTAAAAACTTGAAAACTAGACTGTACAAGCAGTACGTATTGCCAGTGATGGCTTATGGATCTGAAACGTGGTCCTTCACTGCTGGCCGTATGAGGAAGCTCAAGGTCGCTCAGCGAGCTATGGATAGGGCTATGCTCGGAGTTTCTCTGCGTGATAAACTTAGAAATGAGGATATCCGCAGTAGAACCAGAGTGACCGACATAGCGCAACGGATTAGTAAGCTGAAGTGGCAATGGGACGGCTATATAGCTCGAAGAACCAACAACCGATGGGGAAAAAGGTCCTCGAGTGACGGCCTCGTCCCGGGGAACGAAATGTATGGCGTCCCCCCCCCCGCCTGTGAAGTGAAGGCATGTGTTCCGTAAAAAAAAAGTTTAAGCCAGTAAAGTGAGATAATGCGAGAGAACGCTTGTTGATTTTATGTGTTTTTTTTATGATTGTCGAATCATTTTACACAACAATTATTTATTAAGTAACAAAGTTTTTTATTAACCAACTTCAAAAAGAAAGACAATCTCAATTAAAGTGCATGTTTTTTTGTAGGTATGTTACCGATTTTAATGATACTTTTTTTATAAATACGTTATACTTCAAGAATAGTTCCACGAAATTTGGAGAGAAAATTCCTTACACTTTAAGGTGCAAAAATAGGGGAAGAAGATTTTAACTTAACTATTTAAGCGACGAAAGGGTCAAAAATAGACTTTAATAAAAAGCTGAGCTCAAAGTGCCAAAAAGAATAAAATAATTCTACATAATGGCTTCAGAAGTCTCTACTTCTGAAACCATTATGTAGAATTTTTATGTAGAATTTTTCAAGGTTATATCTAAAAATATTATTTATTTTTTAAAGAAATTTAAAAACATTTTTAGTTAAAAGTCAGCTCAAAATGACCAACCCGACGTAAGTGAAGATTATATAATATTGGATTAAGGCTTTCGCGTCAATAACAATCACTCGTTAAATATTTCATTTATAAATACTAGCTCTGGGCCGCTGTGTAATCTACTACTCACATCATACCCGTGGGAATTTCCTGAAATCCCATCTTAGGGCACGTCTCGGATATTCAAGGAATGTGTCCTCTAGATTTCAAATCTCTGGTTTAGGTTGTGCTATGTCTGTCAGTTAGTTATTCGGTTACGGTAGAGATCGACTAATTAAAAACTGCACACGCCTCCTGTGTATTTTTTATTATAATTTGTCACATTTACCGTATAATCTTTTATAAATACTAAATCAGCGCGCCCTTATTTGTGTTTTAATAGATCTTATTATTTTTATTATATTTGACAAGATAAAAGTGATGAAATCTACAAAACTACAATGGAGGCGCGTTCAGTTTTAAATTAGACAATGTTATATGTTTTGCTCGTATTGTATTTGTATTTTATATTTGTATTTAATTGGTCGTGTAAAAAAAGAATTATTAAATCGTCGATTCTCCAATAAAACGCATTTTATACATTTTAGCATTACTTAATATACTACTAACTACTACTAACTACTACTACTACTACTACTATACTACTAACTACTTCTATAGTTGTGCCCACTAATGCGGTATGCATACAACTGACTAATGACAAAACAACGGACGTGCTAAAAACCAAAAGGCTCCGTCCAAGCCTATTAATTTGTCGTTTGTTAACGTTTATGCTGCTAATGTCAAACACATAACGTTTATGGTGCTAATGTCAAACACATAATGTCTTTAGTGAAACAGTCGCTGGTAGAGATTGTCGCCAAGGAATTTTAAAATGTTGCCAACAGTTATTACTGACAGAATGATTGAATAATCTGTGAATTCTCGGTGATTTCAATGTTCCATTTTTTACATAGTCTGTACGTCTGTGCCTTTGGTTTTGGGCTGAGGTTTTTGGTGGAAGCTTGACCGGCGCGGCGGCGGATTGCTGCTCCTATATTCATGTTTAAATAATAGTTTGAAGCGGATTTTGACATCTAAATGTGGTGCGATTTTGTATATTAAATGTCTGCGCATGTGAACTATTAGTGGAAACGATGAAACAAATGCTCTAATGGTGATGTGACTCTCTAGATACAGTGTCTGTCTGCTTAGGCGAGATAGTATCGCAAACTGTCTGCTGGCTCAAGTGAACGTCAAAATCTCAAATTTAAAATTAATTTCATGTATTAGTACTTGTTTAACATGTTCATCTTATGGTGGTAATGGTCTTGGACTATTCCGCGACGATAAATTCTGTATAATCAGAGGCTACCAACTGCGCAAAATTTATTAATACATCATTGATTCACCCGTCCTAACCTATATGTGGCGTATTAACGCTTATTGTGATCTTACACAAATATACACATACACAATAGTTAAAAGGCGCCCTAGGCCCTGCGGCTTCACGTGAATATAATAAGATACGAGTATAATTTGATATAAAAGAGGTGATACATGGAAGTATATGATTTTGTATAAGCTGTAACATGACTTAATATCATAAAAATGAAAAGAATATAAACATTTTACATCGAACATGAATAGCGCATTCACGCTAATATATAAACACTTATTCATCGCGGCTTTCCCTCGCCCATTGTAATATGAAAAGCCGTCGAATCAATCATAACACATTTACACCTATAATCAATAATTTCTACGTTGCTCGAATATTCTGAAGATACTATTCAAAACCTTTGCTCAAGATTAGTCTCAATAAATATAAAGAATATTTTCCGACTTCGTTATCGTTGTTATCTTCTGTTTTTGTATATACTTATTTTTGTTTGGATACGTGTTAGTAAAATATGTTTCGCATACTTTCAATTATTCAGATCTAGAGCTTCATCCGTCAGCCAGCAGGAGGCATTTGGAGAAAAGTTTAAATATTCTCATTCTCCCTTAAACCCCTGATTGCATATACGCATCTACGTGTATAACGCAAGGTTAAAAACGTCCTATCGTTTATATTAAACAGCACTTTAGTATTTGTTTGGATCTTAACTTTATTCATTTTTTCTTACTATTGATATTTACTCACTCAAATAAAAGTTAATTACTTTAGTTACTTTTATTTTATATTTCTATTAAAGAAATTACAGTCACATTTAAGAACCCTGCCAATAATATATGGTACCCGCAACGTAACAGTTTCCTAGTAGTAATGCCGAGCCGACATCACTTGGTTGTCACCAATGAGGACATAACCACAACGTGTTGTTAATTTAGACTTGTTTAGGTTTGTTATTTCTTCTTGTTCTTGTTCACGTATTAATATAATCAAAAGTACACAATTCAAGAATTGATTATATCTTTATTAAAAGTATATATTATTTTATTGTATCTCATTTATAAATGTTGTAAAATGCGATATAATTTAAGACTATTTCGTAAATATAAAAAAGCCTAGTTAAAATGTAAACCTGTTTCAAGTGGATCCTTTATTTTCCTCGTACTCGCTTATTCTATAGGTACAAAAGCCCAATTTTCGCGAATAATCCAAAACACCTACTGCATAAGGTTAGTATTGAATGATGATATGAAGTTGGACAGTAGTAAAAGTTTTAGGCTAATATTTCGTACACAAGCTTAACGTGAATCAATACTAATTAGGCTTTTAAAAACCTACTTCAAAACAAGAAAAAGAAAATTCGAAGTTAGGTACCAAAATTAAAATGAACAAAACCATGAAAACTGGTTATTTATTAAAGCTTTACATCATGAGTGTTACATTGTAATCCTTGTCCCACTCGACCGGCTCAACTCAGCCACAGTAAACATAAATATCTAAAGCCGAAAGTAACTCAACTCCTGATGGTCCGTGTCGATTGAGTTTTGGCAATTTCTACAATATTTTCTGCTGGTATCAAAATTATCCTGTACATTATATAGTACTAACAAATGTAAATCCAAACTTGCCCTTAGTTATACGGTGTACTGCTTGTGCAATAAGAACGAAGGTAGACAAGGGTGCTTGTCGGAAATACGGGAACGATACGAAATGTTTCTTTTTTGCTCAAATAATTTTAAACTGCGGTAATGTAGCAAATTAAAGAAATATTTATTTTTCCAAACTATAAACATACCAGGAGATAGGCAGCAGCGTTTTCTTAATAACTTAAAAAAGCCTGCGGTTACCTACACGTCTGCCAAGCGTGGCAACTTTGGCAAGTATCTGAACATAGGCCTCTCCAAATCAACGGGAGAGGAATACGTGCAGCAGTGGACTTTTGTTTGCCTGTAATGGTAACGGTAAATTAAGTGCTAATAATGTATAAATGTTGAATAATAAAATTAACTTTAATGCCATTTTAAAGTGAAATATTTATTATTTAATCTACAATTTTGCGGAAGACAGTGCAGCCACTTTTTAATTCCATAAAATAAAATATATAATTACCAAATAATTTCAAATTGTGCTTTATTTTATCTAATGACTCACCAAAATCCTCGGATACAAACGAGCTGGGTTTGTCTGCCAAGTCGAATTCCTGCCCACACCATGATTGTATGAGCAGACCTCCTGAGGGTGCTAATTCTCCCGGAGTTCTCCAAACGCGTAACCTTCGTGAATCCGGATGTTTGGTCGCTTACCAGCAGCTGGTGATCTTCCTGGAGCCTTTGTAGTAGTAGCATCGCTGCTGTCTCTGCGTAGTAGCACCCTAACCAGTACTGCGATAACGTGACTACATCCTCGATATCACGTTTAGGCTGGTGTGTAGGGCTTCAGCAACGCACCGTTTTCTTACATGCCCACGGCTCGTAAAATTTCATCTCGACTCAAATGACGACGTGACATGACTCTTAAAACTCACACGGCACGTTAAATTAAAAATGAAAAGCAATCTAATACCTTTTCATTAATTAATGTCAGTTCTAATTTAATAATAATTTTAATTTCCTATGACGTAACAAATTACTAACAATTTTGCTGCCGTATTTTGTTTTTTATTTTGTTTTTATTTTATTTTAATTTAAAAATAGAACAAAAGAGGTTTCAATATGTATATAAACTTTTTAAGTATAGAAAATAAAAAGATTTTAAACTATAAAGTCGTAAACAATTTAGGATTAAGGTATTTCTAGATTATGTTGATATGTGTATATGTATGCACAATATATACTAATTATGTATAGTTACGAAAATATTGCGATTAAATTAATATTAAAAAACAATTCCAAAACACCCCACAAACTGTCCACTTTAATTTAATTTTTTTACATGTTTTTTACATTTAAACATTACTTTCAAAAAAATGCTGGTAATGTCTTGATATTTTTCATATAATGGCAAACGAACACACAGTCTACCTGATGTGTGTCAAGTGGATGCTGTGGCCCATAGACAACTAGATTTATCTTCGATTAAGAATCAAAATGCAAATGCGCACCTCTGAAGACTATTTGGGAATATTTGAATATTCTTTATTAAAGGGTCTCCGTTTCTCTATACTTACCATACAAAACACAGCAGTATTAAGCTGCTATTTTACTCTGGTATTCATAATTACAGACCTTCATAGTTACACTGCTGAACACAGGCCTGAACCTAATTTTTTTTGACACTTTCAGATTGAGACTAGGAGGATTTGGCTCTGGGCAGAACTAAGTCGGTCTCGTCTTTAATTGTAGGAGTCCAAGATTCTTTATGGGTTACTGCACCATGTTTGTTAGTTAGGAATGTGAAAGAAGAATGCAGCAAATAAAGTGCACATGTTGCGGAAACAATTTTCGAGAAAAAATAAAATTAGATCAGCGAAAACGGGCGTAGGAACTGCAGATGTCAAAAAAATAAAATATAAAAATATTTATATGATACGTCAGACGTTTCATTTCCTTAAAACTCATTCCGAACCTTTTTCCTTTCCTCCGACTCGATATCGTGGTATGTAAAAAATTGTACCAACGCGACACCTAACAGCATTATTTCCTCGGCTAAAAATTACCTTATAGTGATTCTGCCTGAAACTCTAGTGATGCTATTTACTGTTCGAAACTGGTAACAGTTTCTAGTTCGAATTCCTTCCTCCTGATATAAAATCAACGGAAAACCTTTAAACACTTATTCTAAAAATAATAGAAATTATATTAGAATATAAATTAGATGTTCCATTCCATTTTTTTTTAATTCAAGCCTTAGCCGAGAGAAATTTTAAAATAAACCTTACTACAAAATCAATAAATCAATACAATTTTAGACAACAGAATATTTTTATTCGATAAAGATCTAACATAATGTTTTAAGTAAACAGTCTGATTGAGACAGAATATATTCTGTCGTTTCGGTGTATAGTTTTGATAATAATCAGACTTTCAATAACCAAGCTGATGAGAAAGATGCGAATTATTTTCTACTGCAGTGGCTAATGTTAAAAATTGTTAGTTTAGTTTATGAAGCCAGACGTAAATAAAAGATATTGACTTTTTGTCATGATTAATTATGTGTATCAATAGTGTGTACTACTCGTATATCTGCTTATGGTAATGTGTATATTTAACATATAATTCTTATCAGATTTATTCAAATTCAAGTATGAAATTTATTTATTTGTGAATATAGGTAATGAGACAGAATAGATCTTTAAAAAATGATATTCGCTGCATTCAACCCTTATGTATACAATTATTATCGTCATCATTACAGCCCTTCACAAGTCCACTGCTGAACATAGGCCTCCCCCAAGGAATGCCACAAAGCACAGTCCTAATCCACCTGCATTCATCGACTTCCTACATGTCTTACCAGGTCGTCACTCCATCTCGTGGCGGGTCGCCCTACACTTCGCCTACCGGTACGAGGCTGCCACTCGAGAACCTTTTTTCCCCATAGGTTGTCGATTTTTCGAGCTATATGGCCGGCCCACGGCCACTTGAGCTTACTAATCCGTTGGGCTATATCGGTTACTCTGGTTCTACTGCGGATATCCTCATTTCTAAGTTTATCACGCAGAGCAACCCCGAGAATAGCCCTCTCCATAGCTTGCTGAGCGACCTTAAGCTTCCTCATACGGCCAGCAGTGAACGACCACGTCTGAGATCCGTAAGTCATCACTGGCAACACGCACTGGTTGTACAATTACGTTTTAAGGTTTTGAGGTATGTCTAACGAGAAGATTTGTCGTAGTTTCCCGAACGCTGCCCAGCCGAGTTGAATCCGTCGATTGACCTCTCGGTCGAAGTTGGACTTACCTAGTCGGACTATTTGTCCCAGGTAAACATACTCGTCAACAACTTCGAGCTTAGTGCTCCCAACAACTACCGGCATAGGTGTGACATGGACGTTAAACTCAGAAGGGAAATCGGTCTGTAGTTCTTCAAGAGTGCGTTGTTGCCTTTCTTGAAGAACAAGAGCAGAAGTGCGGTGGTCGCACTTCTGCTCCATGCCTCCGGATTAGTGCCACCATGGAGGACAGAATTAAAGAGCTTCTGAAGGACTTCAAGTACCGGTTTTTCACCCGCTTTCAAAAGCTCCGCTGTAACTCCATCTTCAGCTGGGGCCCTGCCGCTTTTAAGGTGCTGGAGAGCCATTCTAATCTCGCTCAAACTGACGTCCCAGAAATCTTCGCAATAGTGTTAGATTAGACTCGTTCCTGGATCGTTACTCACACTTGCGTGTGGCTCCTACGATGACGTATACAGCTGCCCTAAGAACCTCTGAATCTCACTCAAAATCTCAGGTGTTCCTGAAACGATGGAGCCACACTTGGTCTTCAGCTTTGACAGTTGGCTTTTTCTGGCAGACAGATCTCTGGCAAAGACTTTGGGGCCTTGGTTCCGCTCGATCGTTTCTTCAATACAAGCTGTATTGAAGTTGCGTAAGTTCCGTCGCATGCATTTGGAGATCTGTCTATTCAGTTGCCTGTATGTTGTCAAATTTTTTGAAGACTGTAGCTTCATGTCAAGTTTAATAACCATGAGATTAAGAAGAGTAAGATTGGAGAGTTTTTGTGTTCTTCTGCGGCGGGACTTGCAGAAATTAGCTCCGACCGCATGGACAGTTTCCACGAGCTTGTCATTCATATCGCACACTTCTTTGCAGTCTTCTCGGCACTGAAAACAGTTTTGTACCTCGAGCTGAAAGGTTTCGGGACTTCGGAATAGAGCACGAGGGTGACGGAGCGTTGACTTCATTAGACGAGACCTGTCCAACTTAACGTTTAGGTTCAGTGTGCCTATAACCATTCGGTGATCGCCCTCAACCAGTTTTCACCCTCGCGATCACGGAGACATCACTGAACAGTTGTCGTCTGGTCTTCATAATGAAGTCAAGCTCATTTTCCGTCAGGGCTCGACCAGGTCCACTTCATCAAAGAGTTCATCATAAAGAGTGCCTTTTCGGCTATGAAGTCGGACAGCTGCTGGCCCCTTGGGTTCCGTTGCCCTATTCCAAATTTCCCTACTTTCAGCTCACCGTTCTCTCTTGTGCGTAGTTTTGCATTGAAGTCTCCCATTAACACCGTTAGTGGGTTTTGGAGGAATGCATAGCTCTACAAATATCCTCATACATTTCCTTAACCTCCTCATCGGGATGTGCCGAGGTTGGTGCGTATACCTGTATGACCTTCAGCGAATACCGTTTGGTGATTCTGAGTATAAGGTACGCAACCCTCGTCGACACACTCTTAATCTTTACAACGTTGTTAACGAGAGACTTGTGGACGATAAATCCGACACCTCCTTGGGACAGATGGTCGCCCTCCCGGTGTTAGAGCAAGTTGCCGGATTCGAGGATTACCGTGTCCTCCCCTCTCTTCGGATCTCGGATAATCCTATAATATGACAGAGTAATTTGTCTATCTCTTCTTCCAGCTAGACGATCTTCTCGTCAGTCCTCAGGGTGCGTGCGTTGTATGTTGCCAGGTCGAGTCGTCTTAGGTGGCAACCGAACCTCCACCGGAGATTCTTAGCACCCCCTGCCCCGCTGTTACCATGGTCGCCACCGTAGCCAGAAATAGCGGGGCCGCCGGGGACTGGGGGCCGTCTCTTTGTTTCTCCTATCATGGGGGAGTATTTGCCATAGTTGCCACGCTTGGTGAGCGGGTTGGCAACCGCAGTTTCTTTATTGTAATGTTGCTGTTATCAGGAAGATGCTGCTGCCCATCTCCTGCCTGTTTCACAAGCATGCAAACATGTACACAGTTCGTAGCGTACTACTGATCGCAGCGATCGCAGCGATCCGTTCTTGAATTGCTGACCAAGGCGTACTGATCTACTAGCACGGCGGCCTTACCGGTGCTGGCTGGCGTTCTCCCTGCTGAGGTTATCCGTGCTTGTAAGATGGGTATAGCACGTTTGACCGCGCCCAAAGAGGAGTTGAGCAGACGGAAGCGCGATATCTGGACTGAGGTGATCGGCGCCTAGCAGGATAGATGGAGCTTGCGTCGATTTTTCCCGGACGTGGCGTTGAGACTCAGGAATATCTGGGTCTCACCAGACTACCAAACTTCTCAGATTCTCACCAGACATGGATTCTTTCGGAAGAGACTGAGCGGCATGAAACTGTTTGAAATTAGTATGTGTGAGTGCGGTATGGCAGAGGAGGTTGTTTACCATGTTCTATGGGAATGTCTTCTTTATGACGACTTAAGAGTGAAAATGATGGATGGACTATTTCGTCCGGTTCAGAGACCAGTTTTCTACTCGGATCTCGACAGCGATTTGGTGAACTACGGACTGTTGCGCGAGTTTGCGCATAGGTGGCACGATCGCAGCACAAGGCTGGTAGGAGGGCCCAACGACGTAGGTGTCAGTGTGTCGTCAGCCCCAGAAGGGAGAGAATGACGTTAAAGTGGGACAAGGAATAGATTAAATATTTGTAGGGAGTCAAGAAAGTGTGCGCGGGAAAGAGCCACGTGCAAGTACTATGACCTGAGAGTCGGTGGGGCCATGGGTGGTGGTGTGTTGTCGCCTCTTACGTACGAGTACTGGACTGCGCCAGCATGAGCGACCATCGCCTCACTATTTTCAAAATTGAAAGGGAGCACCATGCGAAACTCGCGGGGCTGGTGGAAGTGCCTGCCCGTTCTCAGGACCGGGGAGTTAACTGGCGCTATTTTCACGGTACAATTCACGTAAGAATGGGTAATGTGGAAGTTCAACAGCCGGCTGACTGGCACTGCGCGCAGTTCACGGAGATCGTCGTTCGATCGAGGACGTGCTGGGGAGTGTGCGCCCGGGTCGGGACGGCGGCTATGAATGGTCGACGCCTGAACTTGATAGGATAAGGAAGAAAGTGTGTAATGCGAGAAGGGAGTGGCATAAGACCAGAAAAAGGGAGGCAGCCCTGAGGAATTAGCTGTGGAACGATTCCATAGTGTGACATACCGACAGATGATGGGGGACACGCAGCTGGCCCATTTTTGAAAAATAGCCAATACTGGTAGCACCGTACCTTGGGGTCGTGCTTACCAAGTGGAGAGTGGGAAGTACCGTCCTCCAAGCAACATTATAAACGTGGTTAAATATGCGGAGAGGCATTTAGGTGTGTCAAAAGACACAGAATACCACGGGCGGGTACGCCTCATGGCCGCTCTCGCGCCATCTGGATCGGTTGCTGCTCCCCTTACCATTGAGTGTCTGGAGGGCATAGTTAGGGCTTTGCCCAACACTGCTCCGGGATTGGACAGAATTAGCGCAAAATTTGTTAAAAATGTGTAGAAAGCTGCACCCAAGGAATTCCGGTGGGTGTATGCCAAATGCATGGAAGAGGGGGCTTTCCCCGAAGTATGGAAGAATAGATGGCTGATAGTTATTCCGAAAGGTAATGACAGGCTACTGACGGATCCCAAGGCGTACCGCCCGATAACGCTCCTCCCCATGTTTGGAAAACTGCTGGAGCGCGTTTTGTTACGATATGCCCCGAGCTTGGTGAGGGGTATATCGGATTACCAGCACGGATTTTCTCTAGGTTGGTCCACAGTAACGGCACTGCAAGACGTGTTTAGTACTGCGCGCGAATCGTAGCGCAAGTATGTACAGGCCTTCTTTTTAGATATATCGGGGGCATTTGATAATGCCTGGTGGCCGATGATACTGCTCAAGACCAAGCAAGGTTGGATTCCACCTAATATCTTCCGTATATTGGTGAATTATTTCACCAACAGACGAGGGGGCATATTCGTAGGTGAGTGTTGAGTGGAAATGCTCGACCATGGGCTGCCCGCAGTGATCGGTCCTTGGACCAACCTTGTGAAATTTATTGCTGGACGATTTGTTGAGGCTCCCATTCCCTCTTGGTACGAAAATGCTGGCGTACGCAGATGATGTTACACTCCTGATAGAGGCGAATTCTAGAGCAGAAATCTACACTGGAGCTATCTATCTTTGTGGGGGGGGGGGGGGAACCGGTTATCGTTCTCCTCCGCGAAGTCATGTACTATGACCATTAAAGGTAAGTTCCAGCGACCACCTGTTATCAGAATGGGGATGGAGTCGATAAAATGCGTAACATCGACTAAGGTATTGGGTGTCACGTTAGACATGAGTCTATTTTTCATTCAGCATCCCAAGGAAATGGGAGAGAGGGCTGGGAAATGCTTTGGGAAGATGTTGTGGGTGTTGGCGTCTTCTTGGGGCGTTCGCTACCCGGCCCTTCGTTTTCTGTATAAGGGAACATATGTTCCAGTAGTGACTTATGTTGCGTCCGTTTGGGTTGACCGGGTGGGGAATAATACAGTGCGCACGGCACTGCTTAGAACGCAAAGATCCTCACTAGAGTTGCTGACAAAGGGCTACAGGACGACAAGTACTGCGGCGCTTCCGGTGTTAGCCGGCGTCCTTCCGGCTGACCTGGAGGTCATACGTGCTGGTAGGACTTACCGGGTGCGTAGGAATGCAGATAATGGAGAGTTAAGCAGACACAAGCGCGAAATTTGGGCTGAAGTTGTAAATGCATGGCAGGAACGGTGGACGAATGAGACGAATGGCAGAGAATTATTCCGCTTTTTCCCGGACGTGGCGATGCGACTCAATGCAAATTGGGTCGTGCCGGACTACCAAGTTTCACAGATGCTCAGTAGGCACGGATGTTTCAGAAAGAGATTGTATGATATGAAATTGGCTGAATTGGGTATGTGCGAGTGCGGTGAGACCTACGAGGACAGGCACCATGTCCTGTGGGAGTGTGAATTGTATGATAACCTGCGATGTAAGATGATGGATGGAATTATACGCGAAAGGGAAGGTCCGGTGTACTACCCGGAACCCGTGGACGGCGGGGTGAACTTTGGCCGGCTGCGCGAGTTTGCGCATGGATGGCACGCAAGAAGGACGGCTATGGAGTCAACGAACATGCAAGTAACCGAATACCAACCCGGAACCGAAGCTGTGGTGTGTATGTCCAGCCCAGAAAGAGAGAGTGACTATTCGCGACAAGGATAAGATTAAATTACTTGTAGAGAGTCAAGAAAGTGCACGCGGGAAAGAGCCCAGAGCAAGTACCGCGTGCATCTCTCGAGATTCGGCCCGTATAACCGTGAGGTTGGTGGAGCCATGGGAAGGTGGAGGGTTGTCGCCTCTTACGACCGCACGGGAAGATATAGGGTAGTGGATATTATTAACCGCCACTACACGGCAAATATTATAGTCACAATTATATCTATTCCATTTCCACAATTAAATTATTTCATTATATTATTTATATTTTAATTATATAAGAATGTTCAACAATGATGTAGATATTAATTACATTTTTTTATAGGATCGGGTGACAAACGAGCACACAGTCCACCTAATGGTAAGTGGTTACTGTGACCCATGGACATCTACATCTATCCTCAATAAAGACTCAAGATGCAGATGCGTTGTCACCCGTGAGGACTAAGATGGAATGCATCTTTGCCAGTAAAAAGGGTTTCCGGTTCTCTACACTCACCATACGAAACACAGCAGCGTTAAGCTGCTATTTTACGCTGATTTTCTGTGAGAGCGTGGTCCTTCCCCGTTCGAGCCGACCCATTCGTGCTACAACCATAATATAGCTGCAGCATGGCTCTACCACGTAGAAAAGGAATAGGATATTTACAATAATATATACTTAGTCTTATCTAATGTCAAAAAATTATATTTTATGCAATGTCATTATAATATACCTACTGATGCGTCGCTTAAACATTTTTCAAATAGAAATGTTTTAACTTCTTTTTTGAATGTATGATTATTTTCCATTTCATGAAACATAGATGGATCTTTATTGTAGATTTTAGATAATATACCGAAAACGCTTTTTTTTAAATATATACTTACGTGATGTGAAACTTAGGTAAACACTGGACCACACAACATATTCGTTAAATTAAAAATTATTAATGCTACTTCAAAGGAAATTTGATAATTTTTAATTCATTTATCGTTGATGACTTATTCCGAAATTGTACACAACTTTGGCAAATAGGATGTTATGGACATGCGATATCAGTGACCACAGCCGAAGCTGTTTTCACAGCTTAATATATTATACTTTGCACATTCAACAAACTGAAAATTGATTTTGACAGGAATTGAAGTTTAAATACAGTTTAATAAATCTTTATTTATATTCGGAAGCAACTTAAATCTTTTACGGGACACAAATTTTGACAACAAAGTGAGAAAAGTCCAACTGTAGGAAAGGGGATGCTATATACCCATGAACACTAATCCTAAACTAAAAATAAAAATGCATGTGAATACGATTAGCAAAATTAGCAAATTCACGCAAATTTTATTTAGCATTTCCCATGTGAATGTGGAGGAGTGCGCACAAACGCAGCTACGACGCGCTAAAGTACGATGAATGATATTCACATTTTACAGAATTTCGCTACTCTTAATGAAAATTCGCAAGGTTAAAATTAATGTGAATTTTAAATAATCCAATAACGTAACTTACCATACAAAGTAAAGCAACATGTTTTTGTTAGAAATATCTCCTCCCTACTATAATTTAACTATATAGGACAAACAAACTACTGCCATAGCTTGTGTTAGTGAATACGATTAATGGAAAAAAACCTATTCAGGGTTTCCATTGCATTGCATTATGATCTGGAAATTTTGATCTCAATAGCCGGAGCTGTATACGACCGGGGACTAAATTATGTAATGAAGAATTGAAAACTATTGTCGAAGCGTAAACATTTCAAACTACGTTACAGTTAAAGCTATCACTTAATTTTTTTTTAATTTTTATCGAATTGGGAAATTAAAAATCTCCGAAAGTAGGGTACTGTATGAACTTACTGTTTGCTTTTTTGTTTTATTGACTAGAATAGAATAGAATATTTTTTGTGCAATATTTTTACTTTAATACTGGTTTGGAAAAAAACCTCTGTCCTGGGATGAACCAGCAAGAAACCAAGCGGGACTCTTTTCTAAAGTAAATCATACAATATGAAAAGTTGTATAAACTATTTACAAAATGTATTTTAGAAACAGCTGGGAAGCGCCCACCTCATTCTCAGAGGTTATTATCAACCGTGTATTTATTTATATTATAATAACTCTTTTTATACAGTTTTTTTTTCTTTTTAGAAGTAAGTTATGTAAGTAAGACTATATACTTGTTTGTCACCCTTATCGGAATGTGTAGGGACATATATTTTATTAAGGGTGACAAACACAATTCTAACGACAAATGAGCACACAGTCCACCTGATGGTAGGTAGATGATGTGGCTCATAGACACCTACATCTATTCTCGATTATATGAAACTAAAAATGAAAAAATATTTATTTCTTTAAAAATATCATACATAATATATGAGTTAAGTATTAAATGGTAATTTTATTGGAAAGGCCCTAATAGCAATGTGATAAAGTAAAAGGAAGGAAAGAATAGAGCACTCATAGAGCTGAGCTTGCAAGCTATAAATTACATGAAGTAGGTACATTAACTGTGACCGGACGAGGGACGTCCTTATGGGCATCTTTCTTTCCGAGAAAATAATCACTTTTTACTTCAAAGCTGTTTTCACGACCCATCTGTTGGCACGTTTTGTTTCTAAATTTAATTTACTCTGATAAAATTCCCCTAGCATTAATAAATTTTTACTCCAGTATCATGTCTTTGAAAACATTTTCCAACAAAATATATAGCTAAATATTTGACAACACGGTGGCACTCTCTCGTCATTACACTACGTAACGTTCTTAAAAAACATAAACACTTACGCCAGTCAACCAGAGGGGTGACTGGCGTAAGTGGTAGGCAGAGACTATGGACTTTCATTTGGCACGATCCTGACACACCTCTTTCGCTTCCTCCACATCCATATACCTACGCATACATGCTCATCGGTTAAAGTTACTCTTGATTTGACCCATTTTCAATATATCGCCAATTTGGTCAATATACTTTCGCCTAGGGCGTCCCTTCCCGACTCTGCCGTTCAATTCTGCAACATAAATTTGTTTTGTCACTCTTTTCTCATTCATTCTTTCTACATGACCAAACCACCGAAGCATTCCTTTCTTAATCCTGGTCACAACATCATCTTGTAAACCAAACCCTTCTCTTATCACACAATTTCTCACTCTGTCATTCAGATTCATCCCTAACACTTACCTACTCCTTAATGACCGCATTTCTACAGCATTTATTCTACTCTCGTGCTTGTTCTGCCACACCCAACTTTCACTACCATACATTAAATTAGGGACTAACACAGCATTGTGAATTGCCATACGTGCCTTTTTGGACAAATTCTGACTTCACACAATAGGGTGTAGAGCCCCGTTCACTCTATTTCCTGCATTCACTCGTCGTTCTATATCCTTATCATGTCTACCATCCCTGCTAAATACACATCCCAAATACACAAACTCATCTGATTGCTCGACCAACTCCCCTTCTATTCTTATTTCAGATATCGTTTTACTTTTTTCTCTTTCAAAAACCATAACTTTCGACTTACTTGCGTTCACTTTCATTCCCTTTTCTTTTAATGTCCTGTTCATTAATGTAACCGTTATTTGCAACTCGGCCGCTGACGACGCAAGTATGACTTGATCATCGGTGTACAAAAGGCATTTGACGGTTAACTCACCCATTCTTAAACCACATTCATCTACTTTCAAATTTTCCAAACAACTGTCCATAAATAGGTTGAACAGCCACGGGGAAGCCACACTTCTCCAAGTCCACGAACGCACAAAACAACTTTTTGGTTTTTGAACAAAAACTTCTCCGCGATCATGCGCATGGGAAAGACCTGATCTGTACATCCCATTCCCTTTCTAAATCCCGCTTGCACATCCCAAATTTTTCCAATAGTTTCTTTCATAACTCTTTCAATTACTACCTTAGCATACAGTTTTCCCACAATGCTAAGAAGGCTGAAGCCATGGTAGTTTTTACAGTCCTGTTGTGATCCTTTTTCTTTATATATTGGGACTATTATGACTTTACACCAGTCTACCGTTACCCGCTTAAGTTCTCAACATAAGTTAAACAAGGTGTACAGCAGGTCTGCCACAACTACTTCTCCAGCCCTTAGTATTTCGAGAGATACTCTATCATATCCGGCTGCCTTACCTGCTTTCATACTTTTCATTGCTTTCATTATTTCATCTATACTTATGTTTCTATCTATTTCCTCTTCTTTCGGAATTTCTATTTCATTTAATTCAAACGTCTCGTCACTCATAAACACGCTTAAAAAGTATTCCTTCCATCTCCTTAGACTCAAAATTTTGTCATTCAGGATACAGCCATTCTGGTCTCGTATAGCATTCATTCTAGGCTGTTTTGAATGTACCCTGGCAGTTCTTACGAGTTTCCAGAACATTTTAAAGTTTGCCTGGAAGTTATCCGGTATCCTTCTATCATTCTTATCCGTTCTTTCTTGCTTTTTTTTTCAACCACTTCTTTTACTCTCTTATTTAGATGTCTAAAGACTGCCTTTTTTCTTTCAATCTCATCATTCATACCGCTAGAATTACTAGCCTTGGTTGCTAGTAAATCTAGCCATGCTTTCTTCTTTGCTTCAACGTCCATCCGTACCTCATCATCCCACCATAACGTGTTATTTTTCCTTTCATTCGTTTCTTACTTACACCACATACTTCGGTAGCTGCATCCACCAAACCTTTCTTGACATTATACCACACAGTCTCCAAGTCTAAATCATTCATACACAATTCAGCCATACCACTTATATTTTCTCTCAATCTACATTTGAACTTCTCTTTCACACCTTCATCTTGTAACTTCTCTGTTCTTATACGCTGTAACACAATGGTAGACACAGATGTCCGATGCCTCCAACGTCTGAAAAGACCATTAATTCGACATAAGACCAAGTAATGGTCCGTCCCTAGGTTAGACCCCCGGTAAACTCTTGTATCAACCACCACGCTCCTCATTCTTTCATCAACAATTATGAAATCTATTATGCTTCTATTATCACCTCTTTCCCATGTATACGTGTAAATCTTCTTATGACGAAAGAAAGTGTTCGTCACAAAAAGATTCTTTTCCACACATACGGTGAGGTTTCACCATTCTCATTAATACTTTCATCACCATACGTTCCCAATATCCTTTCATAACCAAGCCTTCTCACCCCAACCCTCCTATTAAAATCTCCTAATCTCACAATATTTTCATTACACTTGCATTTCATTAGCACCATCCTTACCAACTCCCTTCTTAATACGATAACTCCGTTCTTAATACGAGTATAATGACAGAATTCATATATTCTGGATTATCAACCCATGTTTATGCCGTGATTCGATAACACAAGAGAATCCACTATGCCATATAATATATCATAAAAGCGATAGAAGAAAATGAAACAGTAGATGGGCAGCAGCATCTTCAAAGTCACATATGGCAATTTATAATGCTATGTTAGTTCCCACCCTTATGTATGCTAGTGAAAATCGAGTGTAGCAAAAGTAAAACAGCAGAATAAATACCGTAGAAATGCGGTACCACTACCGTCGATACCACTAACAGGCGCACGTACTAATTCAAATCTATACATATAATAAAAATATAAATAGCAGACGTCTGTACATTTTATATTTTTGTTATAAAAGTGATCGAGAGATACTAAAAATAAGTAATTAAATACATTTTTACCGTTTTTAGAATTGTCTGTCTGTCTGTCTGTTTGTTTGTTAACGTATCACATATAAATTACTAATTTATATCATGAGAATCATTAAGAAAATTATAAAGTGTATCTTCGGTTTACATTTAGTCTTTATTTCATTAAAATCAGTTCATTCCATCAAAAGTAATGATAAATATTCAGAAGTATCGGTACGAGGTATATGTACGAATTTGTTCAATGGTAGCGTTGATTAAGTCATCAAGTGCATTTTAAACTAATATCATATTATAAATCATAATCAAATGATGTTAAATGATGTTCTATAATGATATAATTATATCTAAAACGCAGTAAACAAAAGTATTAAAGAAAAAGAACGTAATAAGTATAAACAAAAATATATTAATCTTATTATCTAAGTCTAAAGTACAATAGTTAACCAATATCATCGATAGATGGCGATGTTGTAAAAATTTAATACAAAAAGGCAGGTTGTGGTTTTTTCCTGTAGATGAGTTTTCATATTTGCTGCTAATCTTTATATTAATCGTTGCCCTACTGCGTGTTGACAAACTCAATTATTCTTTACCGCCGAGTAATCAAATTGGTAAATAAAATTTTAAAAGAGCTATTAAGAATTTCGTTGATTTCAGCTAGGATCAAACTTTCTTTTTTGTTTACTATGCACTCACTGATTTATAAGTGTTTTTATGTTTTATATAATGTATCAATTGCGTCAATTAATCTCTTTTATTTTTAGAATTGATGTTAACAGCGCCAACTCTCTTTAAATCTATACATATACAATAATAAACATGGTGATAACATGTTGTGTCTGTTTATGTACATTGTATAGTAGGTATGTTTGTGACGAAAATCATTATGGAGACTGAAAGTCATTAAATAAGTACATTTTTATATCTTTTAGAATTGTCTGTCTGTCGGTCTGTCGATCTATCTGTTTGATTATGAACGCATAACATTTTGAGTAAACACCTTTTTGCAAAGAAGTCGTGTCGTGAAGCGACAATTAAGAACAAAAAGAATCTAACCTAAGAGCAACAAAACAACAAAAATACAACAAAACAAATAATATATTTAAGATTCAAAAGATATTTACAATTTTATATAACAAAAATGGAGTATGAAGATGAGGATGGATGATGTGATTTACAAATTATTTAAAAAAGGTAATAATAAAAAAAAGGAGATTAGTGTCGAAGCTGAGTCTGAAGATCCAAAGTGTGCTCTCAGCGCCTGGAACGAGCACGCACGGCGTAGGTGAGAAGGCGTGGGCGTCTCTAGGCGACGACCTCAGGTGAATGCGGTGATTGCAGGATCCGGTGATTTCAGGCCAGACAGGGGCTTGCAGGATCCTCAGCGACTTCAGACAGCACAGAGGCCTGCAGGATCCGATGACTGCAGGCGGGACAGAGGTTTGCAGGTTCCGGTGACTTCAGGCGGAACAGAGGTTTGCAGGTTCCGGCGACTCCAGGTAGAGCAGAGACTTGTAGGATCCCGGCGACTTCAGGCAGAGCAACGGTTTGTAGGATCTGGCGACTTCAGGTAGAGCAGAGGTTCGTAGAGTCCAGTGGCTTCAGGCAGGACAGAGGCTTGCAGGATCCCGGGGCAGTGCGGCCCCGGGATAAGGCCTTTAGGAGATGCTTCCAATTCGAGAACTGAAGCGAGACTGAATTTCTTCACCGATTGTTCGGCTTTTATACCTTTCTAGAGAGAACGGAAAAATTATTTAAATTAAACGCAAATTATTTGTAAATGGTCAAGAGAAAAGAGTATTTATGTGGAATTATCGAAATAGAAACAACAGACCGGTAGCAAATTTGAATATAATTGCCATAGAGACCAAATAAACAACAATGTCAAAACATGTCAAATTTTGGTTTTAGGCTTGTAATAAAAAAACGGCAAGATTTAAGTGAAAAATGAGATATTATTGATATAGGAAAAAAGGTAGCGCAACTGCACGCACAAAGCCCGAAATTGCAGAGTTACGGAAAACTAAATAAAAGATCGAAAAAAGGTAGACTCCATTGACACCAATTTAAAAGTGCTGATAATGTGAAAATACGAAGTAGAAATGATTTGTTATTGTGTTCTTATGGTTTAAAATCGTTACAGGATCCTATGGAAATAAAGGTGATGTAAAATATCCAGTTTTGAGGTGAATGCAGAAAATCGAAACAGAATGGAAAAATGAATTTAAAATAATGTAAAATGATAAGTAAGTAGCATAACACTTACTTATCATTTTACATTATTTTTTCCCCCCGACCCTGGAAAATTTTTGACTCAGCAAAAATTTTGATATATACATTCTAAAATAAACCATAAAAACAGCTTTGCAGAAACAGACATCACCAGGCAAAATCAGATATACTATCTCTTACATTCATCATCTGCCATTCAGGTAAGGGTGGAGTTCACATTCAATGACTACCACTCTAAAAGTGTGTTTTCGAAAGGACATTCAGGCTTATTTAAGGAGTTGTCATCCGCTCCTGCGTGGAAAAAAAATTATTAAGGGAGTAGTCAACCGCTCCCAAGTGAAGATAAAGATAAAGAAATACCTCAAGTAAGCTTTAGTCGCTATGACTTAAGTAAAGATTAAGAACGGCCAGAGCGGTAGGGCTCAAAGCCAGAGATCAGCAACATCACCAACGAGATGTGTCTGAAATAAAAATAAAAAGTGACGATTAACCAACGAAAGTTCGAGGTCCTAAAGCAAGATGTGTTGAAGAACACTGGATCATCAAACAAACAAACAAATTAAAAGAAATAAAAATAATAAGGTGAGAATGATGGTGATATTTATACATATATACAAATTAACAGTTAATAAAAGTTAAGAAAATTTATGATTTTACATCTTTGATGTGCCACTTGCCTCTAACTCCATTAGGGTCTTCAAGCACATAAACTAGTGGTGACAGTTTAGCTATGACTTTGCACTTGATGTACTTAGGGGCAAGTTTAGCATTAAAGTATGCGCCGGCATTGCTTAAAACATGGTTTTTACGCCAAACAGTATCTCCCACATTAAATTCTTTAAAAGCCCGGCGAAGGTCATAGCGAGCGCTATTTTTAGCGTGCGCTATGTGAAGTTTAGTTTGAACTTTGTGAAAGATAGATGAGAGGAGACCAGCATTAGACGCGTAAATATCACGAGGCATAAATATCAATTCCTCGAGGTTCTGAGTTGGAGTATAGAAGGAACCACAAGGTATTGTTTCCCTACCAAAGACTAAAAAGTTTGGAGTAAAGCCAGTATCTACATTTGTAGTGCTGTTCATTGCGTACTGAATCTTAGTAAGATGGTTGTCCCAGGATTGATGATCGTCTCCTACTAGAGATGCTAGAGCTGTAATAATTGTACTATTAAACTTCTCCGTAGGATTAACCTGAGGACAATATAAAGCTGTGTGAAAAATAAAAGGAACGTTATAAGAATTTAAGAATGAGTGGAATTCTCGCGACTGAAATTGAACAGCATTGTCCATTATAATAGTTTGGGATGAACTAGAAAAACTGAATTTTCCAAAACATTAATAATATTAGCTGAAGTAGCACGTTTAAGGGAAAAAATCATAGTATATTTAGTAAAATTGCAGTTAATTACTAGAATATACTGATTTCGTCTTCGAGTCATAGGCAATGGACCCATAAGATCTAAGGATATAGTTTGAAAAGGTCTGGAGCAAAGTTTAGGTTTACCCATAAGACCATAGGGAGAATGATTAGGGTGTTTGTAGGTTAAGCAGGTTTCACAAGTTGAGATTAAATTGGCAATGTCCTTAAACATACCAGGCCAATAGTATTTTAAAGATATTTTCTTGAATGTCTTGAAGATACCAAGATGGAGTTCTGAAGGGGAACCATGGTTAACTTCAATAATTGCATGTCTATCTTGAGGTAGTGGAACTTCTTTCCAAATAAAGTCATCGTTTAGACGATCGGGAGAATGGATGCAGCGGTAAAGTTTGTTATCCCTGATAGTGTAGTTGGGATATGCGTCTGGGTTGTTGGAGCATCCGAGAAAAATCTTGTTGTAGTGCTCAAGTTTACGATCAGGTGGTTCTTCAATCGTAATAGGATGTACGCCTTGAGGTGAAATTTCTCGTGTATCAGGACGTTCTTGATTCTTATGTCTTGATAATAAATCTGGAACAACGTTATCCTTTCCTTTTTTATGTTTCAGGACAAAGTTAAAGCATGATAAGCGTAAAGTCCAGCGAGCAAGTCTTCCTGATGGATTCGATAAGTTCTGAAACCATTTAAGTGCAGCATGGTCAGTATATATTGTAAATTCTTTACCATTGTCTAGGTAACATCGCCAATGTTCTAACGCAGTTATTACAGCCAATGTTTCTCTTTCAGTAGTTGAGTAGTTCTGTTGATTTTCGTTTAGTGCTTTACTCATGTAAGCAATCACGACTTCTTTGTCATCTTGATGTTGAGTAAGCATTGCTCCTATGCCATAGTTTGATGCTTCACAATGTACAGAGAGGGGTAGTTCGAAGTTAGGGCAAGCAAGGACAGGAGCAGTTACCAAAGCTTCTTTAAGTTTCTGGAAAGCAGCTGCAGCTTGTGAATTCCAAAGAAATTAAGGAGCGTTCTTCCCGGAACAGGTTAGTTGATTGAGTGGAGAGGCAATAGTGCTAAAGTTTGGAATGAATTTTCTGAACCAGCTGCAGGTGCCTATGAATCTTCGCACTTCTTTTCTACAAGTAGGTACAGGATATTCTAATATAGCTTTTATTTTATCTGGATCAGCACGTAGACCGTACTCGTCCACTAGAAAACCAAGGTATTTCAGTTCTTTCCTGAAGAATTGACTCTTCTCAAAGTTAATAGTCAGATTAGCATATGAAAGTTTTTCATGAACTTTCATGAGGAGTGATATGTGTTCATCAAAAGTCTCGCTAATGATAACGATGTCGTCCAGATAGCAAAATACCTTGTTCTCAAATTCAGGGGTAAAAAGCATATCCATTAATCTTTGTAGAGTTGCAGGTGAGTTAGAAAGACCAAAAGGCATTACCTTGAATCTAAACATACCTCTTCCAGGTACATAAAATGCAGTTTTATCTTTATCAGCAGGATTCAAGGGAATCTCCCAAAATGCTTTCACAATGTCGATGCTTGATAAATATTTGGCATTCCTCAAGTTGTCCAAAATTTCGCTTATTAGTGGCAGACTATAAGCATCACGACGTGTAACTGAGTTAAGCTTCCTGCTGTCTACGCAGAAACGCCATTCACCATTCTTCTTCGGAGTGATGAGAACTGGAGATAACCAAGGACTTTCGCATTGTTCAATGACGTTCCATCGCAGCATCTTGTCAACTTCATTAATTAACGCCTTTTGTTTTTCAGGAGACAGTCTGTAACATCTTTGTTTGATTGGAAGAGAATTACCAGTGTCAATCTTGTGGGTGATTAAGTGTGTGCTTCCCAGGATACCTTTTTCTTCAAAAGAAATTGTCTTGAAGCGTTGGATGATGTCATTAGCGATGTTCTTTTGATTAGGAGTTAAATGCTCATAAGGTAAAACTTTAGTATCTTTAGTTTCGATAGCAGAGCATTTAGATTCTGTAAAGTTAAGAGAAGATAAAACACTAGGTAAAAGATTAAATTTTTTCCAAAAGTCAATACCTAGTATTAGTAGCGAAGGAAATATTTCTAGGAAAACGTAAGCTTTAATTAAATGAGTTTGATTATTGAAATGAACAGGTAAGTCAAAATAGCCCAAGGAATTAACTTTTTGATTATTAGCAGTAGAGACAGTAATAAGATCTGACTTGAAAAGTTTGCAGCCCAGTTTAAGAATTTCCAAATGAGAATTATTACCCAGAATAGTTACCGAACTGCCAGAATCTAGTAAACCAGATAAAGTTAAGTTATAAATTTTGACATTAACGAATGGACGATTAAGATCTTGTTCCTTGGAGTAGAGTGTATAAGAGATTTTGTAATAAGAAAAGAAGTTTTGAATTGTTTTAATCCAATTAGTCCAATCGTCATTATCAAAGTTTAAGTTACTTTTCAAGTCAGCAGTTAGTTTTTTGAACTAGTATTAGGTTTGGGAGAACAAGTAGGGCAATCTGTAGTTTTAAAACCTTTAAGACCACATTTGAAACAAATCACGAATCGTGGTTGAGTACAAGTGTTCAAAGAATGACCTTGTTTACGACAGCGAACACAAAAGGACCTTTGTTGAGGAGCTTTAGTTTGAGAGAGACTATTAACTTGTCTAGAAGGGTATTTGTAGGATGGAGTGAATTTATTCATAAAGGGAGGAGATGGTCGTGAGTTATTAGAAGAATTTGGAGAGTCAACTGAATTTGAAGAGAAATGCTTGTTGTGGAATTCAGAAATAAGGGGACTTTGTTGTACATTTGGTTCTTTAAATTGTTTGTCTCTGTCTAGGAATGTTTCATAGTTTTGGCAAGTAGCCAGAAGAGAGTCGATAGAGTCAATGTCTTTTAGAGCTACGAAGACTGTATAACATGGGCGAATATTCCTCAAAATAATCTCCAATTGTTCTATTTCAGAAAGTTTCTTCGAAAGACGAGAAAACATTCCAGACATGATGGAAATATAGATGACAATAGATTCATCACGACCTTGAGTTCGATTCCTAATCGCTTCTAAAAGTTTATGATCATAATCAAAACCACCAAAGTCTTTGATTAATAAGGAAGAAAGTTCGTTCCAAGTTAAGTTTGGATTCTGATTATATTTAAATCTGAACCAATGAAGAGCGTTGTCAGTGAAAATTTCGAACGCTTGTGAAATTAACAAGTCTTTGGACAAGCCACGAGCTAAGCAGTATTCTTCAAGTTTTTGAAGAAAGGATCTTGAACAGCTTTTACCATTGAAGGTGTGTCTTTTCAGATCTTTGAAGATGTTGGTTGGAGAAAAAGATTGAGGTGGTGGTGGAGGATACTGGGTATGGACCTGAATAGAAGTTTGAGAAACAAGAGGGAATTCCGTGACAGTCGGATCAACAGGAGGGTCAAGTGATGGAGGGTCATTTTCAGTTGGAGCTGGAGTCAAGGATTCAAATTGTTTAGTTATATCGTCATATTTCATCTTCAAAGTATCGAAAATAGCTTTAAAGTCTGGATATAAGTCAGTATCTATTCGTTCCAATCTGTAAAAGACATGATTAATAAAAGTTTCTATTAGTCGCAAGTATTTGGTTTCACCTTGTAAACTTATCTTCACGCACAATCCCTGACGGGGTAGCCAGAGAGAACAGATCGCCAAGTGTCACGATCCTTACATATCTCTTTCGCTTCTTTCAGATTCATTATCTTCTTCATACATGCACGTCTAGGTATCCGAGTACTCTTGACCCTACCCTCTTCGAGCAATTTGCTCACATGGTCTTCGAAAGTTAGTCTCGGTCTACCTCGACACCTTTTAATATTAACTTTCGCGCTATATATTTTCTTCACCATTCGGTCTTCACTCATTCGCTCAACGTGCCCAAACCACCGAAGCACGCCCTTATCAATTTTTGTGATAATGTCATCTTTCAAACCTGCCATATTGCGAATCTCTTCGTTTCGCTTTCGGTCGGCCATAGTAACGCCGCACATTTTACGAAGAGATCGCATCTCCACTGCATTCAACTTACTTTTATGCTTCTTCTGGCATACCCAGGTTTCGCTGCCATATAACAAAGTCGGTACCAACACTGCGTTATGTATTGCAAGGCGTGCACTCTTCGCTACGCCTTGCCTTTTGACTAACGCAGTCAGGGCACCATTGACTTTGTTCCCGGCAGCGACACGCCTGTCCACATCTAAATCACATCTTCCATCCCGGCTAAAAGCACTCCCCAAGTATACAATTTCATTTACCTGTTCTAGACATTCCTGATTTACCCATATTTCACACTTCGTTCTCTCTTCGTCCCTTTCAAATACCAGAACCTTAGTTTTATTAGCATTCAAACGGAGACCTTTAATTTCACATTCCTCTTTCATACACGTGACTAATGCCTGCAGTTCTGCCTCTGATGGTGCAATAAGCACTGCATCATCAACATACAGCAGACAATTTACTTTTATGTCACCCAATTTCACACCCAAACAGCTTTTGTAAACAGCTGTCGAGATACAGTATGAACAGCCAGGAAGACATGACACAACCCTGTTTTACGCCCGTTTGGACGCTAAACATGAGTGACAGGTCATGCCCTACCCGCACACAGGCTTTACAGTCACAGTAAAGAGACTGCACAGCCCTTAGCAATCGGCCATCCACACCATACCCCGGCAACAGTTCCCACATTTTCTTCCTTACAACCTTATCAAATGCTTTCTCAAGATCCACAAAAGCACAGAAAATCTTCTGGTTAGCAGCCAGAAGCTTTTCCGTGATCATACGGAGAGAAAACATTTGATCCGTGCATCCTCTTCCAGGTCTAAATCCGCATTGTGCCTCCCATAGAAATCTTTCCGATTTCTCTTGCATCCTACGTGTCAAAACCTTCGAGTAAACTTTACTTGCTAAACTGGTCAAGCTGATCACCTTGTAAAAGTTCTTTAATTTTACAGTCCAAGTAGGTCAAAGTAGAATCAATTTGAGACAAGTCTTCCTCAATCGGAATTGGAGAAGTCAGAATATCTTCAGGGTGAGAATTCGCAACTAAACGTAAAACCTGTTTTTTTAGAAGTAAAACAGTATTAGCTGGTTCCTCATATCTAATCTTCACTTCGTATTCGAATTCGGCCTTGTTAAGGAATTCGTACTTAATAACCCTTTTCAATGTTATAATTATGTGTAAAGTAAAGTTTAAGAAATAAAAATTTAATTAAAAATTATACCTCTTTAAGTTATCTAGAATAAAAATATTAGAGTGATGAATGTAAGTGAAGTGTTAAATGTAGGTCTAAATATAATCCAGATAAGTTGAAACACTAGATGAAGTGTTGTTTTAGAATTTGGAAGGTATGAAAAGGATGAATAAATAAAGAGTTAAGAACGAAAGAGGAAGCAATTAAATCAAAAGGAATGGACAAGGCGCAGTAAAGGTGAAGAAAAGAGAAAGAGAACTTTTAAGTTGGGCGCCAAAATGTCGTGAAGCGACAATTAAGAACAAAAAGAATCTAACCTAAGAGCAACAAAACAACAAAAATACAACAAAACAAATAATATATTTAAGATTCAAAAGATATTTACAATTTTATATAACAAAAATGGAGTATGAAGATGAGGATGGATGATGTGATTTACAAATTATTTAAAAAAAGGTAATAATAAAAAAAAGGAGATTAGTGTCGAAGCTGAGTCTGAAGATCCAAAGTGTGCTCTCAGCGCCTGGAACGAGCACGCACGGCGTAGGTGAGAAGGCGTGGGCGTCTCTAGGCGACGACCTCAGGTGAATGCGGTGATTGCAGGATCCGGCGATTTCAGGCCAGACAGGGGCTTGCAGGATCCTCAGCGACTTCAGACAGCACAGAGGCCTGCAGGATCCGATGACTGCAGGCGGGACAGAGGTTTGCAGGTTCCGGTGACTTCAGGCGGAACAGAGGTTTGCAGGTTCCGGCGACTCCAGGTAGAGCAGAGACTTGTAGGATCCCGGCGACTTCAGGCAGAGCAACGGTTTGTAGGATCCGGCGACTTCAGGTAGAGCAGAGGTTCGTAGAGTCCAGTGGCTTCAGGCAGGACAGAGGCTTGCAGGATCCCGGGGCAGTGCGGCCCCGGGATAAGGCCTTTAGGAGATGCTTCCAATTCGAGAACTGAAGCGAGACTGAATTTCTTCACCGATTGTTCGGCTTTTATACCTTTCTAGAGAGAACGGAAAAATTATTTAAATTAAACGCAAATTATTTGTAAATGGTCAAGAGAAAAGAGTATTTATGTGGAATTATCGAAATAGAAACAACAGACCGGTAGCAAATTTGAATATAATTGCCATAGAGACCAAATAAACAACAATGTCAAAACATGTCAAATTTTGGTTTTAGGCTTGTAATAAAAAAACGGCAAGATTTAAGTGAAAAATGAGATATTATTTATATAGGAAAAAAGGTAGCGCAGCTGCACGCACAAAGCCCGAAATTGCAGAGTTACGGAAAACTAAATAAAAGATCGAAAAAAGGTAGACTCCATTGACACCAATTTAAAAGTGCTGATAATGTGAAAATACGAAGTAGAAATGATTTGTTATTGTGTTCTTATGGTTTAAAATCGTTACAGGATCCTATGGAAATAAAGGTGATGTAAAATATCCAGTTTTGAGGTGAATGCAGAAAATCGAAACAGAATGGACAAATGAATTTAAAATAATGTAAAATGATAAGTAAGTAGCATAACACTACAGTCGTTAAGAAAATAATAAAGCGTATATTCGAGTTCATTTTTAATCTTTGTTTTATTAAAATTGGTTAATTCTCTCGAAAGTTACGATTATTATTCTGAAATCTAGGTTCAAATCTGTTTAAAGGCGCCATAAAACTCAGAAATAGTAATAAAAAGATTCGTGTGTAAAAAAAACGTTCTATTATAATATACTTAAAACACAGTAAACAAAAAATATAGTTTCCTTAAATTAAAAAAGGATGTTTTCTCACAAAGAACTTATTAGATCGCGTTGTATAAATGACAAATTTTTCTGAATTGCGGTGGCGCCCCTTTTTCCTAAAGGGGGTCGCGTCCGATTCGGCAGGAAGGCCATAATGGCCAACGCCAGTCCCACAGGTGGTGTATAGTGGGTAGGCACTTCTTCAAAGTGAGTCCCACATTTTTTTTATAGGAGAGGGGGCAAACGAGCATGCGGCTCACCTGATGGTAAGTGACTACCGCCGCCCATGAACAACCGCAACACCAGGGGAATTGCAGATGCGTTGCCGGCCTTTTAAAAAGGAGTAGGCTCTTTTCTTGAAGGTCCCTAAGTCGTATCGGTCCGGAAAAATCGCTGGTGGTAAACTATTCCACAAGGAAGTTGTGCGAGGAAGAAAACATCTTCTAAATCGCACAGTGGTGGACCGCCAATCATCCAGATGGTGTGGATGGTATCGGGAGTTCTGCCGCGATGTGCGTTCGTGAAATTTGGCGGCTGGGATTAATCCGAACAATTCCTCAGAGCACTCCCCATGGTAAATGCGAAAGAAAATGCTAAGAGATGCAACATCTCTTCGCAGTGCCAATGAGTCGAGCCGATCGGAAAGGACTCGGTCGTCGACGATTCGAGCCGCTCTGCGCTGGATGCGGTCAAGTGGAAGAAGCTGGCACTGGGGAGCCCCAGCCCAGAGATGGGAACAGTATTCCATGTGAGGCCGAACCTGCGCCTTGTAAAGTTGCAGGCGTTGAGCCGGCATGAAATACTGTCCCGCTCTGCTGAGCACGCCAAGCTTTTTAGAGGCCAATTTGGCCTTTTCTTCCAAGTGACCACGAAACTGCACGCTACTCGATATGTCGACGCCAAGGATTCCGATACTGGCTGAGGCAACAAGGGGAGTACAAGTTTGTTCCGGTACTCGGTGACGTTTTCCCGAGAAATATTGGCACGGCCGGTGTATAGAGCATCACCAGTGCTGTCATCCGCATAGCAATGAATGCTACCGGCTTGCAACATATCATTGATATGCAGGAGAAACAGCGTTGGTGATAGCACGCAGCCTTGTGGAACACCAGCGTTAATAGGCTTGTAGTCGGAGCATGCACCGTCTACAACGACCTTGATGCTCCGATCTGCAAGAAAGCTGGTGATCCAATTGCATAATTTTTCGGGAAGCCCATAGGAAGGGAGCTTCGAAAGAAGCGCTTTGTGCCAAACCCGATCGAAGGCCTTCGCAATGTCCAAACTAACGGCCAATGCCTCCCCCTTGGACTCTACTGCCAACGCCCATCTATGAGTTAAGTAGACCAGAAGATCACCAGCTGATCGACCCTGACGAAAACCGTACTGGCGGTCACTAATCAGCTGGTGATCCTCAAGGTACCGCATGAGGTGGCAGTTTACAACGGATTCCATTATTTTGGAGAACAAGGGGGTTATGGCGATAGGCCTGTAGTTGGACGGGTCTGAGCGGTCGCCTTTTTTATGGGATCGGGTGGACAAAAGCTGTCTTCCATGATTTCGGGACTACGCCTAGGGAGTAGGAGTACCGGAAAAGACGCGTTAGAACCGGTGCCAACTCCGGAGCACACGTCCTCAGCACAATTGGGGGGATTCCGTCAGGCCCACTCGACTTGTGGATGTCAAGGGAGAGGAGTGCTCTGCGAACCGAGCGCTGTGAGAACCGCACATTCGGCATGGAGCACTCACACCGCGGGATGGTCGGCGGTGTGTTCCCCCCGTCATCAACAGTCGAGTTGGACGCAAAAAGGGAGCCTAAAAGGTCGGCCTTCTCTTTTGCGTCGTGGGCCAGTGAGTCGTCCTCCCTGTGCAGAGATGGTAGTGATGGCTTACAGAAATTCCCTTGGACAGCCTTGGCGAGAGACCAGAATGCACGGATTCCCGAAGGAAGGCGTACTAGTTTCTCGCCAATTCTGCCTATGTGCTCTGACTTTGCCTTGGCAATAACTCTTTTGAAGGACCTGGAGGCGAAGTTATACTTCTTTTTGAGCGTGCTGGTGTTTACATCCCGAGTCACCGAAGCCGCAGCCCAGGCTTGATAACACTCCTGCTTACTGCGTAATGCAGTCTTACAGGAGCGACCAAACCAAGGCTGAGATCTGCCTCCGATGGGTACCACAGATGATGGAATAAATAGTTCCATTCCCTGTAGCACCACATCAGTATTCCACATAACTACGCTGCCGGATGCCGTGGTATGCTATGAGCATTCACCACCTCCCTCCCCCGCTTCCAGAGGGTAGCCTCGCTTTGGGCGCAAAAGAAAAAAAGAGAATTGCGGTGTTAGAAAAGAAACACGCCCACCCAAGCTATGCAACGAAACTCGATTAAAAACTAACAAAATTGCAACAAAATGTCCTGATATTGTTTTTATACCCAGAATCCCTCTAATCCCAAATAACTTTCCTTTCAGTTTTAAGCGTGTTCAGTTCCCAGTCTGCATGTGATATGCGACGACCGTAAATAAAGCGCAAGCTCAAACTTTACGCGTTCCAGGAGTAGACCTCAGTACTAACTGTTTTGCACATGGCCAACTTTATGTTGCTTTTTCTCGCGTTATCCTATAACCGATTTATGTACCTACGCCCCGGCTGTCTACTTCTAACGTCGTTTACACAGAAGCTCTATCATAAACGACTTAGAACTTTGAGGATAACGATTTATTTTGTTACCACTTATTGATACAGTAATGATATAAATCGTTTAATACTCTCTTAACTAAACGTCAAATTCTTTAAGTAAAACCTATATACGCGAGCTACGCCGCAGGCACAGCTAGTTATATAAATATTAAGTTAACGATAAACAAGTACACTAACATAAAAACGCCAATAATAAAAAATATTAGCGAAGCCATTAACCATCGCCGTGTTCTAAACTTTCAGCCAATAACTGCCGAAAACAAAAATATATTTCCCAACTTTTATGCCAGTAAGTTTGATAGAAAACATCGAAAACAATACAAACACTGATCACAAGTCAGTCACAATAAAGCGACTCTAATATAATTACCTACTTTTCTTTATTTTAGCCCACAAAAGATTATTGTGCGGGGGAGGTTGTTTTTATCAGCATGATTTTATTTAAACCACATATAAATATACGTTTAAATAAAACGACGACATGTGAAGTCCGCCAACACGCATTTGGTAAACTTTTCTTTGGACTAAAACCTCTCAGAAATGAGAGAAGGCCTGTGGCCAGGAGTCGAACGTAAATATTATTTGTATAATCCCTTATTTTATTTATATTTAAGCCTTTAGTATTGCTATTTCAAATTTTAATGGAAATTCCTTTTACATTTTAAGTAACAGTAAACGTGAAGGCACGCATATTTCTTTCTAACCGTTACTCAAAAGAAATGGATTATCAGATTAAACGAAGATCCGTTCTAATTTTACTATATAGAGTTTTTAATGAATTTTTAATATCATATGTGAGTATGGTAATTATAGGTTTTAGATAATCCGCGGCGAAATATTTACTACCTCACATTAACCCGTAGTTGTCAGAAAATAGTAGATAAGCAGCAATATTTTCCTAATAATAAATCAAAATAATAATAACTGCGGATGGCAATCCGCCTACACAGCGTAGCCACTATGACAAATATCTCACCTATGTGGCATTCTATGGGATAGGCCTATATTCAGCAGTTGATAGGCTGTAATAATGATGTTTTGTATGATGATGATAATAGTAATTATTTTGTATTTTTTTCTTTTCATTCCATCTTAGGCCTTAGGGGTGACAACGTATATATATATATATATATATATATTGATTATATGTTTTCTATATTTTGATTCTTAACTGAGGATAGATGTGGATGTCTATAGGCTATATAAACCACTTACTACTAGGTGGATAGTGTGCTCTTATGTCACCCTCATTCTATAAAAAAGACATCGGTTTTAATCGATAATCATACAGCTAACTATAATAATGAAACCAAACGGTAAACGTCAAAACGAAGCCGACCGTGATTCCCATCAGAGTCACATAATAACAAAGCTTGGCAAAGGCTAAAATATACAAAAGCTACAAATTTAATGATACTCGTTACGGTAGCACAGTTGCTAGTCGTTAGACTGCTCCAAGAGAGACTTGACCGCTTTTATTTGCTTATCTTGCTTCCATAATGCCCGGTTTGCAGCACTTGTTCATCGTATCAGTCCTGTGGCAAAATATGTTGTCGTATCGATTTGTTCAGCCACCAAAAACGACGATAAATCGTTTGGTATAGTCGTATGTATATATATATATATCTTGATCCTTAATAGCAGCACTGTTGACAATACATGAAATGCTAGTTGTAATTTTTTTTCATCTTTAGAAAATTGTACTTTGTTTTCTCCCTTCCTAAATTTATGACAAATGGCATATCAGTAAACTTTAATTCTTATAGCTTAGATTTTTTTATAATTACACATCTCAATGCACTTTTCCATATGTCGTAATCTCCTTCACAGCATTTTAAAAATAAATAGAAATATTTGGCCTCTGGTAAGTATACATTCAGCGAACTCTAGAACTCTATTATTCTCTAAAATTGCCTGCATCCTTGTTCTAATTGTCATCTTGCTCCAGTCTAATTTCGATAAAAGATTAGAGAAGACAAATGTTCTACTCTGTGGATTTAATTATGAATTTTTTTTTACTTTATTTTATTTTAAGTGTTTTAAGTTAACAAAATCACATTTTTATTTTTATCTATAACGTTGTTCGCATACTTTAAAGGGAAATTAAGCCCGTTAATACCACGTAACAACGATATTACAAAATATAATAAAAGTTAAGACCTCTATAAGGCTAAAATACAGAACTGTAATAACACTGATATTTTGGACAGGCTTCATTTCAATAATAATATATTAATATATTAACTTTGGCCTCTCAGTATATTTACGAAAATTTAATGTATGTTCACAAAAACAAAGATAGTTTTAGTAAAAGAAGTGATATACATTCTGTAAACACTAGGAACAAACACAAGCTAGTGATACCAGTTTCTCGACTCCACAGAGTCAGTAATTCATTCTTGGGGCAATGTATACGCTATTACAACAAGGTCCCGGAAAGTGTACAGGTTCTCTCTATTACCAAGTTTAAATGTTTTATTAAGCTGAAACTGTATAAAAAGGGTTATTATAGTATAAATGAATACATGGTTGATAATAACCCCTGGGAATGAGGTGATCGCTTCCAAGCAGTTTCTAAAATAAATTTTGTAAATAGTTCGTAATCATTTATATTGTAAAATTTATTTAAAAAAAAAGTCCCGCTGGGTTTCTTGCTGGTTCTTCCCAGGACAGAGGGTTTTTTCGAACCAGTGGTAAAGTAAAAAATGACTTTCAATAAGAATTACACATGTAATGTATATTGAATAAAAAAATATTCTATTCTATTCTATTCTATTCTATTCTATTCTATTCTATTCTATTCTATTCAAATTAAAAACAACAATGAATTTGTTAGCATTTGTATTTGAAGGAGAGCGGTATATTGCTAAAATAATGTTATTATATGTCTCTATTTATAAACATTGAGGCGTGTTCTAACTTTTTTTTTTTACCTTAGCATTTATAGTATTTTTGATATACACTACTAACCCATCACTCTGGTTAAGACGGGTTGTAGCAAAATGTGTATAGTTAGTAATAAATGGAATTGTTTTGTGGAGCCTTAGTCGGCATTCAGCCAAAATCAAAATATCAGGTTTAAATTTTAAACAATATAGTATATATATGTCAAAATTTTTCACTGTCAAAAGCTACGTATATTTATATTATTTTATTTTGTTATTTGGAGGCCAATTCTGGCTTACAAATTTCAACAAAAAGATCAGAAAATATATAAGAGAGTTGTTATAATAATAATTTTTTGATTTCAGACATAATACTAATTAATAAAGAAAAATATTTCTGCTGCGCCGTTGACAACTGTCAAAGCGTAACAACTATACATACAATGTTTATCAATATGGAATAAATCCAGGGAAGTAATGTAATAATATTTCATTTATAGAGTAAAGTGCTTTTATTTAGGCCGTAAATGATTGTTTCAGGGAAAGATGCGGGGTACAGCACATTTCAAGTTAATATGAATATGTAATATAAAGACTTTTGAGTGTTGTAGAGATCTGTTTAGATTTTTTAATGAATATCTCTGCTCCTCTACATTCACAGCCGGATTTCCTACAGTGTCAAAATTGTGCTGACGGTAGGCTGTTTAAAGGTAAAAGGGGATTAAATATACATATTAAACGATGCCATAGTAAAAGTATTTCGGCTTCACAGCCTGCCGTAGAAATTCATAACTTTATTAGCAATTCCTCTAATGACACAAATGTTTCCCTTTTTTCGGAGCAAATTTACAATTATTATCGTAATGTACCAGTGGTTAAAAGAATTCCTAGGAGTGCGAGGATGCAGCTTGCTAAAGCATTGTCATGCACTATTCAAAATTGTTTCGCTAATAGTGAAAATAGTTGGCAAAAATTATTTACTTTCGCGTATTCTCATTTTCATTTTGATAAAACAATAAATAAATCAATTACGTCTCAACTAAAAGAGACATCTTTTCAAAATTTAGATTACTCAATGAATACTCATTTATCTCGACCACGTCCTAAATTTGATTTAAAAAAAGTAGTTGAGTCGAAAGTAATGGATGGCGACTTAAAAAATGCATCCCGTATTTTATTCTCAGACGACATCCTGGCTCCTCGTAATGTCGAAACTCTTGAAAGCCTTCGTCAAAAGCATCCTTCGGTCAAACCGTCTCAGGGTTTACCGCTGCCTCCCAAGACATCTATGCAACCTTTACAAATTTCGGAAAAAGACACTTTAGAAGCAATTATGTCATTTTCGAATGGCTCTGCTGGCGGCATTGACGGAATTACGCCTCAACATCTTAAAGATCTTGTAAGCGCTTCTGCCGGTGACGCCGGCGGAGTACTTCTTAAAGACATTACAAAATTATGTAACTTTATGCTTTCTGGTAATGTTAATCCAAATTTCATTCCATTCTTATATGGGGCAAGATTATGTGCCTTCAAAAAAAAGGATAACGGTATCCGTCCTATTGCCGTTGGTTCCACATTTCGACGCTTAACTTCAAAATTAGCTTGCAGGTACATAATCTCTAACCTTAAGACCAAATTTCAGCCTACTCAACTAGGCTTTGGCACTAGAGGTGGCTGTGAGGCGGCGGTACATTCAGTGCGTACATTTTTAACAAACTCTGATGCAGATGTTCTTGTGAAGGTTGACCTAAGGAATGCTTTTAACTCTATCGATAGGGTAACCTTGCTGAAAGAAGTGGCTAACAATACCCCCGAAATTTATCATTACGTTTGGCAATGTTATAGTCAAAATACTAACTTGTTTTACGTAAACCATGTTATCGATTCTGCTGTTGGTGTTCAGCAGGGTGACCCTCTGGGTCCTGCACTTTTCAGTTTGGGAATTCAACCCTTTATTTCAAATTTGAAATCCAAGCTGAATGTCTGGTATCTAGACGACGGTACACTGGGAGGTAGAGCAGATGACGTCCTCAGCGATCTTACTCATATTTTTCGAAATTTTAAAAATATTGGCCTTGAACCAAATAGCAATAAATGTGAAATATTTTTTTCCAATAATTTATCTACTTCTCATAGAGACACTTTAATTCAAAATTTTAATAATATTTGTCCAGGAATAAAAACTGTCAATACGGAATCACTTTACCTGCTAGGTGCCCCGTTGTTTTTCGATAGTATTAAACCTGTTTTAAAAACAAAATTTGATCAGTTTTTAAACCACGTTGATAAATTGTATAAATTAAACCCCCACATAGCTCTTACTATTTTAAAATATTGTCTTCTTGTACCTAGATTTACATACTTACTCCGCTCGAGTCCAGTCTGGAAATGTTCGGATATTTTACTAGATATTGATAATAATCTTAAAATTGCTATAGAAAAAATTCTAAATTTAACTTTAAATACAACAGCCTGGACTCAAGCTACTTTACCTATAAAATTTGGTGGCATTGGTGTGAGAAATCTTTCTAGCGTTGCATTGCCTGCTTTCCTTGCTTCCGTGCATAGTGTCAGTGACTTATGTAACATAATTTTAAATAATAAAGTAGACCTATGCTTTGCTACGGAGGCAGGGCAGACATGGCAAACGCTCTGTCCTGGTGAAAATATTCCACTGGAAGTTAACCAACAAAAACAGTGGGATATTCCGTTGGTACAGGGCGTGCAGAAGGATTTGTTTCATAATTTCCATAGTGACCAAGATAAGGCACGCCTTCTAGCTGTTTCGACTAAGGAATCTAGTCACTGGTTACACGCTTTACCATCAAGTAATCTCGGCACATTACTTGATAGGGAAAGCTTGCGTATTGCCGTAGGAATCCGACTAGGAGCAGCGATTTGTCAACCCCATCAATGCCCCTGTGGTAACAGCGTCGACAAGTTTGGGCTCCACGGACTTTCATGTAAGAAAAGCGCTGGTAGGTTTTCACGACACAGTTCTTTGAACGATGTCATCCGAAGGGCTCTTGCCTCTATAAATGTTCCCTCGGTTTTAGAGCCTTGTGGAATATTTAGAGACGATGGCAAGAGACCCGACGGTATGACATTGGTCCCTTGGGAGAGAGGTAAAGCCCTAGTGTGGGATGCTACTTGCGTAGACACTCTGGCGGCCTCTCATCTCAGGGGTACCTCGTTTAAAGCCGGGGCGGCATCAGAGGCAGCTGAACTGAGTAAGTGGCGCAAATATGAGTCTCTGAGAGATGACTACATATTTGTGCCATTTGCTGTAGAGACTATCGGTCCGTGGGGTCCACGTGCGGTGAAGTTCCTAAAGGAACTCCATCCGCGGCTGGTCGTTACTGCTGGTGATAAGAGGGCTGGTTCTTTCCTCGCTCAAAGGCTAAGTATAGCCATTCAGCGGGGAAACGCAGCCAGCGTTCTTGGCACGATACCGCGGGGAGTAGGACTATATGATAATTAAGTTTCTAGTTTTAGTTTTTCTTTTTTATTATCGTAGTTTTTAATATTGTTTATATTGTATTATTTAGTCTTTCTTAGATTGAAATAATATTTCAAAATATAAATTTAGATTTGGTGATATAGTGTTAAATTTAGATCATCTATGTTACTATACACTTCTTATATTTTGAGATATTATAGTTAAATCATTATTTTTCACAGTAATGTAATTTGAAAGGTCTTCAATATCGCACTCAATAACGCTTCCAATTTCGATGTCATCCAATTCCGTACAGGTAATTAGAGAATTGTCCACTTTAAAAATAGTTACATTAGTTGTCGTCTACATGTACACATTATATTATGTAGAATAGGTATATACCTATTCTACATAATATAATGTATACATTTACAGATAAAAAGATACGTTCTAATCCAAACATATATATTGCTCTTCTTGATTAAAATTTTTAATTTTACAAGTGAGTTGTATAATAATGATAGTAGGTATTATATATAATAAATATTTGTGAAGGTGAAAGTGATGAGGTTTTAATAAGTGTAAGTGTAAACTGTGTGTAAGGGTGTATAAGTTATGTGTAATATATATGAATATTAAAGATTATTGAATTTAATACATTTCTTAGAATAAACTTACGCAGTAAAATAAATATAGAACAAGGTAAAGTAATTTCATTATTTAGGAGAAATTGCGCGTTCTGATCTAGTCAGACGGTCTGCAGTAACTGGTGAACCTGGGCTTTGTTCTTGATGGTTATTATTTGCGAAGCCTCATCCTTACGAACATAAACTTTTCCATAGGCAGTCCAACTAAATTTTATAATTTTTGATTTGACAAGATATCGTGCCAGGAAGTGTAATCGTGTGCCTTTTGCAGTTAGATGATCGTTTATGTATATAGGAGTGTCTTCAGTCTTCCGAAAACCAAGATATTTTGCACACAGTTTTGTTTTGTGCCCGTAATTAACAAAATTTGTCAATTTTAATATGTTACTTTTTAGCAATGTTGACGAAGTCTTTACCATAATAGGAGTATTGCGGATATCTTCTCTTTTACTACGGATACGATATATATCTCTTATATCTGCTTGGGTAAAGTTACTCTCAATACTTTTGGATAAACACATCACCATGTCTATTAAGTTCTCCTTAGATTATGAAATTATAGAAAATGTTTCTCCGGGTCGGTAGTATCAATGGGCGTTCCTCAGGGCTCGATTCTTGGCCCATTCTTGTTCTTAATCTATATTAATGACTTACCTTATCTTGTAGGGGACAATCACGATATAGTATTATTTGCTGACGATACCTCTTTAATTTTCAAACTGAAACGGCAGTCAATTAAATATGACGATGTAAATAATACTCTATCGATACTAGTAACATTGGTTTAACGCCAACAATTTGTTCTTAAACGGCAATAAGACAAAATGTATTAAATTTACAATACCTAATGTAAAACATTCGAAAACCAATGTGCTCTTAAATGGGGAGGAGTTGAGTCTTGTGGATACCACTGTTTTTCTCGGTATTACTATTGACGCGAAACTTCAATGGGGCCCCCATATATCTAAATTAACAAGCAGAATTAGTTCTGCAGCATAAGCTGTAAGAAAGATTAGAAGTCTCACAGATGTTGAGACAGCTAGGTTAGTGTATTTTAGTTACTTCCATAGCGTAATGTCTTATGGAATTTTGCTATGGCGTAATGCGACTGATATTGAAGCTATATTTGTTTTGCAAAAGAGAGCCGTACGGGCGATTTATAATCTAAATTGTAAAGAGTCCCTTAGAGTTAAATTTAAAGAAATAAACATATTAACTTTGACATCGCAATATATTTATGAAAATGCAATGTATGTACATAAAAACATAAATAGCTTTAATAAGAATAAGGATGTTCATACCTTAAACACTAGGAACAAACATAAGCTTGTAATGCCACTTACTAGACTCCACAGAATTAGTAATTCATTTATGGGGCAATGTATACGCTTTTACAACAGAATCCCAGAACATGTTCAAAGTTTGTCAATAAACAAGTTTAAAAGTTTTATTAAAGAAAAACTGTACAAAAAGGGTTATTATAATATCAAGGAATACATGAATGAAAATAAGCCCTGGGAATAAGGTGATCGCCACCATGCTGGTTCTATGAAAATTCATTTAAAATTGTATAAACAAAATTATTGTTAAGTGAAATTATGTTTAAAAAAAAAGTCCCGCTGGGTTTCTTGCTGGTTCTTCCCAGGACAGAGGTATTTTCCGAACCAGTGGTAAATAAAATAATGACTTTCAATAAGTATTATATAATAATCCATATTGAATAAAAATCATTCTATTCTATTCTATTCTATTCATTCACTTTATTAGGAATATTTTTCATTACAAAATTCATCTTAAAGCTTCCCATTTGCATATCCTCAATTTTATCCTCTGGTATCGTTATATATTTCCTGTCTTCTCTTATTTGGTTTTCCTAACATTCAATTTTTCGTCTAAACTCTTCATTTTGTGCAGTAAGAAATGTAATGGAGTATTATGTATTTAGGTTTGTTTGTTGTATATTTTTAATGTAGGTGTGATTTTTTTCAGTTCTTGTTCTTGCGGGACAAGTAAAGTAGCTATCATTTTCTTAGATCCATCCTTGAAATTATTTAATTCTATTGAAATATCATCTTCTCCACGGTGTTTGCTACGCGTCGATACAAATTTAGGTGGCGTAACGGCGGTGACACAAATCAGCTTGAGAAACGGATTTATCCATATTGCAGTTTGGTATAAGACCTCAAATTTTGTCCGGTATAAGTAGATCATGAAAGTAAATATCAATTATATAGTGTGTGTAGGCGCATTTATTTTTGTCGAAGCTTATCCTATTAAATCAACACACAATAAAAATACGCATTACAAAAAAAAATGTTTTCGATGTGACGAGTTTATACTCACACCGATAGGCAAACAACGAACAAAGGTACCTTTAGTGGGATGAATTATTGTGAAATAATTACCAATCAAGTACAGGGAGGAGGAGATTGTCAATTGACTTAAACACACTGATCTATTAGAGTACCAGGACTAACGATGATATTTATTAAGTTCACTGATTACCCTAGTATAGTTCAGTTATGGATTATGTCTTCGTTGTAAATTTGTAAAGCAAATGTGATGTTGTACCAGGGCCACAGAAGTGTTGTATTCTTCATCGCTTCTTTATACAGAGAATGCGATATTGATAAAACTCACGGAAGCAGGGGTACCAGGGCCGCAGAACTGTTGAGTTCTTTGACGTTTTTTGTCTTGTAAAATTAGTCTCCTATTATTTTCAAATGATTTATTTGTTGAATTAACTTAATAATAAAATAACACTAATTTTAAGTCACGTCTACAGACGTTACTTTAAATTGAAATTACAATGACCGAGGCAGACAAAAAAGAGAGACAATTGCGATTCGTATTCATTATAACAATAAAATTTGGAAAAATCGTCATTTTGATGTTTTGGTCTTTGTTTTAATTTTCATGTTTGTTCAATTTGTTAACTGAATTACTGAAAACGACGCGGCGGTGTAACGAAGCAATTTTAGTTATTTGAGAAGGTTTAAGATAGATTTTATACAAAAATAAATTAAGAAATAAAAAACTTATAAACACGACGGTGGCTGTCTTTAGCGTCATTATCCGGGGAGAAAACAGAGGAATACGTTTGTATGGACTAAACGTTGCCCGGAATACCTCCTCGGTAACGCAGAGACGAAGCATCTCTTTGCGGTGGTGCCCGCCGCGATTTCCGCTGTCGAGTGGTACAATTATACAAATAATTGTTTTGAGGATGAATTTTTGTACACAAGGATTAGAGGTGAAACACGTGTCGGATTATCGGCGGTGGTGGGTCTTTCTTAGTGAAATGTTGTTGAGATTAGTGGTGACGGTAATAATGCATGCAATTAAGGGTGGGCGAAAGGTGCTCCTCAAACTAGGTAAGACATTTAATGTGTACACTGATCTTAGCTTATTATTTTAAACATCTTTAATGTAAGCAGTTTGTTACTTCAGTTTTATTAAAAAAATATAAAACATTAAAATTTACGACAAATTAAATGATTATACTGGATACTCAGCCGTACACACGCTGCATAGCTATAGCGTCATAAAGTAATTACTGCTAGTACGTTAAGGTACCATGATACTGCTCAAAATAGCAAAGACAGTAGAACAGAAAGAATATTTTTATTCAATATAAACCTCAAAACATAAATAAGCAAGCTATAGAGCGCGCGATAGCGTACAGTAAGCACAGGTATGAACAGTCTCTAAATTACAAGGGCGACCTTATAATTACTCACCTACTTAATATTTACTAAATACTTACGTAATTAAATTAATAACTTAAGTACAATAACTCATAGGCGCCAATCGTGGCGCATCATTATTCAACCGCTTCATCTATGTGTCTTAGCTTGTATCTATAGAACTTAGCGTAATGGGTAGTGGGCTTATATAGCTCTATAGCTTGCTTATGTATAGTTTAAGGTATAGACTATACATAGGACCTTTTTGTCATCATCAGCCGTAAAAGTCTACTACTGGATATACAGTCTGAGTATTTTGAATATAGCGTATACGGGATCGTTATTTCTACCATTTCCCTAAACCACATCTTTTTTATTTTCTATTCAGATTTATTTCAGTCTTTATTTAAATTTCCTAGCATAAAATATGCTTCCCTAACCATAAAACTAAAATGATTAAAACGACTCTGTTAAATGCTTGGTTATATTCCTAAAGTTATATCCGATAAATGTGCATGTGACATAAATATGCAAATGTAAGAAAATAACACAGCACAGGCGTCACAGCATCCACTTAATTTGGTGTTCATCTTTACTGTTATCCCCACTTAGATTAAAAATCTAAGGTATTTGATGTTTTGAAACTATTAAATAGTATTAACATTAATTAATAATGTTTTTATTATAAGTCGATTAAAAAATCAAAAATTAATAATGTTAGCAATTACTCTAAATTGCTATCATTATTAATTTTTATATTTAAAAATTATTGCATATATTTAAAAATTATCAAACCTTAAATGTCAACACTGCTGAAGGATATAAGCATCTGAAGTATAAAGCGTTTGGTATTGCAGTCACCAATTAAAATGCCAAACCTAGCGATTATAATCAGAACATTCAATTTGAGAACTGCCTTTTTGTACATAATATAGATTTACTTACACTTCTTTAGAAAACACTTTATATTCGTATTCAGTGTTTAATTTACATTATTTAATGGGCTAAAATATTCAAAAGCATATATTTTCATAACGAGAAAACCTCGACAAAACTCATATACTTTAATAACGAATGCTTTTTCGCAATAAAGAGTCACAAAGGCGGCTACGAAGGCTATATTTCTAAATTTACTTGCAGACTTTCTGTGTCTACTAAATTCGTACATCATACCTTGCATATCTTGAATAAAGTAGATTTGAACGCAGAGAATGTGACTTTGTATTATTAAAGCTGGAGAATTCGGGTCGCTGGATGAAATGCACTGACACTGCTCGGTTGTTTCAATTCCATTCTATCAAGTCGAGTCGAGCTCGAGCTTTAGTGTAGAGGCGGGAGAACAAGGGAAAGCTCGCTTATACGAAGCCGCTCCCGAGCTGAAACCGCGAAATTATTTTGTAACATCTAGCGTCGAAATAACCGCTTAGGAAAATTACACAGAGGAAAAAATAAAAAATACGCGATTATTTTCCCCTTTTTTTTTCTTTGATTAAATAACAATTTTACTGCAATAAGACTTAAAGTGCATGAAATCAGATCAAATTGGTAAGTCTAAAGCGAAATGCGATTTTCAATGTTATAAATAACTTCAGTATTCACGGCAATACGCGTTAATATAATTGTTCTTAATAGATATAACAATATCCAGGCTTTTTAATCAGTTTAAATATTTTTATTTATTAATTCCAAAAGTATCTTGTTAAACAAGTACAGGAATAAAATTCTACGTGAAAAACTTTTTATGTAATATTTAATCTTTTTACGCCAATATATTATTATATGTAACGGAGACTGTCCGTTACATATAATAATAAGACGGGAAATGCATTTTTATTTCAATAGATTTGTATATAGGTTTATTATTAATATTGGACATAATAATTAGTTTTAACATATATTATTATGCTTACATATTGATAGCGCCGTTCCTATACTTAGAAATTAATTATATTTCATGATATTAATAGAGCAAAACTTCGCTTAACCTACTTTAGAAAGGAGAAGGAACTTTTCCTCCACCACATGTGCAATACAAATGCATTCAAGTGCGATACCTCTTCTAGTTCAGTTAGTTCACTGAAAGATGTAAAGTAGTTGCTCATACACTAATAATTAGTAATATTATATATATTATGTCCAATATAAATTTTATTATCGCGATAGAAATAATAGTTCCTTAGTAATTTTGATTATGGCTCTTATCAGGTCTTGATCAGGTCAATGATTTAATTCAGCTTCTAATCTTTTTAATTCACTTGTTCGTTATCGCTTATTTTACGTACGTATTGTATTGCTAGTATCCAAATTTATATTTTATTTCATTACTGGCCAACAAAAAATCTCTTCTTAACAAATTTAAAAGCTAATAGACAGTGGTGATTTAAGCTAATTAACTCTTTATGATAATGATGTCCTTCAGACCGAATTAGGTTGAGATGACCCATTTCGTATGCTGGCTAACGCTGTCAACTGCACTAAAGGCATTAAAGTGCTTCACACTGATGTGTACAAAGGCGTTCTTACCCACCTGTAACCTATATAATGCTGTTTCCATTAAATTGGATCATCACAATACAAATAAATCTGTTAAGCAACAATTTATGTTTTGCCCAAATATTGGCTTTGGCTCTTCAAATTAAAATTCAGCACTGTAATTGTATAAATCTGATAAGAACCATTATCAGCGGTATACGTCGTATCGTTATTTATTATGATAACATTCTGAGTTAAATAGAAATGTTAAATAAAAAAATATGTGTGCAATTCACACGATGTAGAAGTGAAACCTTCAGAAATTTACGAACAAAATTGCTTTGGAATAGCGTAAAAACTATTTCGTTGTATATATATATAAAGTCATATTAGCGAATAAAAATTGATTGACTCTAAAGATGGTACGTAAAATAGGCGCTAGATTGCCTAAACATGACTATATTAATAAAAATCTGTAAGTTATGAAATCGTGGATTGTTATGAATGGATTAGTTAAGATAATTTTATTCACTATGGTTAATTACATTTTTTTTACTAAATTTGTCACTTTTAAACCGTTTTATTTTAACAGTTAAAAGTTATATTAATCATTTATAAAGCACCGCACAAAGAGGAGACGGGGATAACAGGAAATTATATATTGTATTCTATCTCATTCTCTCGCTATCTAAATCCTATATCCTAACTAATGCAATATAGGGCGATCCTATATTGGATAGATGTGAACACAAATGCAGGTGATTCTGACCTCAACTATTCGTGCGATATACTAAGTTGATCTACAGTCAGATTCTGGAATTTCAGTAATATTTTTAAAACTATTCAGGTCGTCTTACGAAAATACGAAATAATAGCCCCTGATTAAAACATTTTTATATTTATTTTGTGTATTATGAGTTTAAAAATATCCGAGTACTACAACTATAAAAGCAAAAACAATCATATAGTTAAGGGGTGGGATTTCTACAGAAAACAGACACATAATTACCCATGTGTGTTAGAATAACTTGTCACAAAGTAGTAAGAGAATTTGATTTGTTCGGCTCAAGGTTAAATAATAGGTATGACCCAATTTAATTTTTCTATTTTCGGCTAATATCGGTTGTTGGCCTTATGCAAGTCACCACAAACTTGAGAGTATAACTTATTTTTAGTTAAGTTGAGGTAAACTATCATTACTACGCTAGTATGGTCTAAGTCTATGGTCATTACATAGTGATCAGACACTGAAAAATCGACGCTTGAGTAATCAAGATTGATATCACTATTACCAAACGAAAAACAAATTGTATGAGCTTTGAATGATTCAATAATATAATAATTCTATTATAAATCGCTTATTTCATTAAAGTAGCAAGGCACCCCAGTAACATAACAGTTTTGTATAACGTTCAAAAGCCAGATATATTCCTGGCTGTATGGCATTTCGATATATCCCGCGGTAATCATTTACCTTGAAAAGAACTGTTACCTCGTATACCATCCTAATATTGTTTTTTTTAATTATGTCGAAAGGAGGTTGGTAGGACTAACGTGATCTTCACTCAATAGAAACATTTTAAAATGATACGTTTATCTTCATAGTATATTTAGATGGAACACAATGACACGATTGAGAACAACGGATTCTTTAGCAATGCTTGATCAACTGAGCACCAATGTAGCCACCACCACCACGACCACAACAGCCGCTACTAGCGTTGGGTCGGTCGCCAAGTCCAGCGCAAACGGAAACAAAAGACCAACCATCATCATTTATCCGACTGGTGAGTCTCATTTTACTCATATATTTTAGTAAGTAGTAGTATATGTGATGCAAAAAATAAAATATATATGAAATACTTAAAATAACGTAAAAAATTAAATAATAATATTCAATATAAAAAATCTATCGTAAACGTATAAAAACTGCGGTTGCCAACTCGCCTGCCAAGAGGCCTGTGGCAATCCACGGAGAGCCCTATGTTCAGCAGTGGATTAACATAGATTGTAATGGATGAATGGACCTAAAGAGGTGTGAAAATGAATTAGTTAAGGTTCGTAAGAATCTTCTTTTTAAATTATACACCAAAAATTACAAACATAGTTCCTTTTATCCTGCTTGTATCAAATCCCATAAGACATAATATTAGTTGGAATAACACCACAGTGCTGAGGAAAACCTTTTAGACATGCTCATTCTCTCAAATCATAAAGAATTAATTAAAGGCTAAAAGTTTTTATTTTTAAGCGAGTTACGTCTAATATAAAAATAAATAAAAAAAAACTCTTTATAAACAGGCCTTTATGAGCGTTGCTATTGCCGGAATCCGGGGCTATCATCAGAGCAGCTCCATGACACCATATTATTTAATTGTCATGGCAGTTACTGTCAGCTCAGTTCGCAACAGCTTCAAAAATGATTACTAATTTAAAAAAGAAAGCGTATCGAATTAAAGCTTTTTAAAATACAATGGTTGTATTTTTCCTAGTCTAAAGAGAGAGGCCAGTGTTGAGCCAATAGAATATATATTTAATACCTAAGAAAATTAACAGCATGCTTTGGGTATTTTTTGTGATCTTTCCAAGGGTTAATCAGGAAACTGTAACATTACGCTGTAAAAAATATTGCTTCTAAATTTAGGTAAGTACAATAACGAACAGTAAATTATCAATCTCTTTAAATGTTTACATTAAAAAATAATATGTATGTTTGTCAACTTGCACCGAAAAGATAAAGCGTGTTTGACGTAAAATAAAATATCTCCATCAAATATACTCTCCGAATTACGATTAAGACATAATAAGCATTTAACTACAAATCTTTATTAATGACTATCACCGTAATTTCTGTTTTAGTTTCGCCGGAATCAATAGTCATCCCGATTGTTTCCTGTATATTTGGATTTCCATTGCTGGCGTTAACAGTTATTTGTTGCCTTAGACGAAGGGCAAAATTAGCCAGGTAATATTTTAAACATGCTGTTATTTTAAATCTTCTACGTAAACTTATTTGAGAATTATTTGATAACAAAAACGTACGCATAATGTTATTCATGTATGATTTTATTTCCGGTAACAGAAAATCAGAAAATCAGGTAAACCATACAATTCTCTATTAGGTTGTTATATTTCTTCTGAATTAGTTGTTTAATTTATTCCTTTCAAAGATTATTGGCCATGAATTGTACGGATGATTCGTCTTAACCTCAGACCACGATCTCATATAATACCAACGTTAACTGACGGTAGGCTGATTCATATGGTAAGTTATGAGAACTGGAAATTCTTTTCACTGGTAATAAGGCATCCCCTCTCAGTCATCCATAGTATCTGACTGTAGAACCCTAGTCAAGTGGAGATATATCATAATATGGACTTTGGAAAATTTAATCCACAATAGCTTCTTTTTTTTTTGATAGGTTATTATGAATAAAGGAATGAAACAATAACTTTATAATAGGTGGTTAATATCTTGAGGTATATCTTTGCCTGTATATCAAGGTCGTTATAGATTGGCTTGGTTGCTCTAATTCGGGAATAATTGCCATATATAGCTACGAATTTCCATATAAGCTCAAACAAAATTCGTAAGCTATCATTTCGTCACATACTCGTATTTTACCCTAGTGCAAGATCCTTTCTATCGCTTTAACTTAACAAACGTTCAAAGTTTAATTCCCTCCAACTGCAGGCTTAACAACTTTTGTCTTCTACCTTTGACATATTGAGCACTCTCCAAATTCTCTTTCCTTTAAAAATGCTCATTTTATTTCGTATAATTTTTTATATTACTTGCTTTCTGCCTCCTAACTGTATTAGTTATATTATATAAAATATGAAAAATAAGTACGTAATGCACTGACCATTTAAAAACCATGATATTTGTAGAGAGCGAGCAAGACGTCGTAACTGCGAATTAGATCGTGGAGAATTATCAGTGGTGCGACTGTCGCCGATGAAGAGCCGAGTACGTGCCGTGAGTCTAGTGCGCTCTCCTCGACCATTACCAACTCTTGAGCTCGACACCGTACTAGAAGAGCGTTCCGACCCTGAACAGACTACATTTTCTCAAGTAAATGAAATAATAATAGATTTTTTTATTAGATATATTGTTTCAAATTATCAGCAGCGTCATATTGCGAGACACACTGCGATCATAAATACCTGCCGCCGGCGATGAAGCCCATGTACAGCAGTAGACTAATAAAGGACTTAATGAAGAAGAAGAAATGTAGAAGACATTAACTATGATCATATTATTATTAGTAAGTAGTCAGTTTCAGTCTATTTACGAGTACGTCTTAGTGATGGGATCAGGCGTCCTCGTATAAGCATGAGTATTTTTATGTTACACGATATAATTGTCAATTGTAAGCCGATTATGTTGTTTCTTTTTTTATTAAATTATTTTATAGATTAGAAGTAGTCACACATAAATTTGAAAAATAATTTCCACCCGTAATTACATTTGAAGGGTGGCAAATTAGGGGATTGAAGTATTCAATGTAACTATTTAGAACATATTGAGATTTTTATATTCTCCTAAGTCCACTCAAAACAGTAAAAAATAACTTTTAATAAAGCATATTACAAAAATCTAAATAGAAAATAATTTCACTGTCTTAACACCGCTCAGGGGATGTGGAATTATTTTATTATATTTAGTTCTTTGAAGAGTCAGCTTTTACATTTTATTAAAAGTTATTTTGTTTTACAGGGAGTATTATTAAGCAGTATTTTACTTTTACATGGTAAGTGAAAGTAGTAACTAATGAAACGCTTCATTTAATGGAATTTCACAAGTCACGTATTTATTTTATTTTATTTTATCATATTGGAAAACTTACAACTAAAACATCAACTACTACATAGTTTTCTCTTTCTTTTTTTGTATTTATTTCTTCTTCTGGGTTGTCTGGAAGAGATTGCTAAGTAGCAATAAGACCGCCCTTTGTATTTCCCTCAATAGTTGTTATTTTTATTTTTGATGTTGTTATCTTTTCTTGGTTTACAGTAAAGAGTATTGTATTGTATTGTTTTGTACTACATTAAAAATTAAAGAAAAAGACCAAGTACGAGTTCTTACAGATATTATTAAAACAGTAAACATTTATCATATTGATAAAAATATGAGGTTTTATATTTAAGTCTTATTACATTGACGCACAGGGAACAAGCTACATGAACATATTTATAAACAGATAAATATTTTTTTTTATAGAATAAGGGTGACAAACGAGCACACAGTCCACCTGATGGTAAGTGGTTGCTGTGCTCCATAGACATCTACATCTATCTTCGTTTGCGAATTAAAATGCAGGCTAAGGTTAAATGCCTCTTTTCCTGTAAAAAGGGTCTCCGGTTCTCTACACTCACCATACGAAACACAGTAGCATTAAGCTGCTATTTTACGCTGGTATTCTGTGAGAGCGTGGTCCTTCCCCGGTCGAGCCGACCCATTCGTGCTACAACTATACTACTAATATAGCTGCAGCATGGCTCTACCACGTTTATAGATAGAAAATTGTAAAAGTAGTGATAGGTTACTAGCCCAACGCTCTCACAATCACAAACCCAATATCCCATTACATAGTAATATTTTACGAGATGCTATGCAAGTAGCTCAGGTAGCACATTCTTTTTGAAACATAAACATGAGAACTATAAGTCCCACACTGACATGGGACAGGTTACACCCTAGATATTATTTTCAGGTGGACATTACACCGGACCGAGAAGTGGGTACGATATTATTCAGTGCAATAGGTGCAGTAGGAACGGCGGCAGCGGCGGCGGCGGCTTGCGCTCGCGACAGCTAGCGGCGAGACTCGGCGCAGCTCGGCGCACGCTCGCCGCTTTGGGCCGCGCTCACCAGCCAGCCACTCGACGAGGACGATGCTGAAGACCCATCCTACGACAGCTAACAAGAACTAGACGATCGCTCCGTCGCCGACATCGGCAAACGCATGCAGATGTTCTTGGACATTCCACTAAGATTTTAGTTTGTCGTCATGTCAAGTCAGTGTCAGGGCATACGAAGTTTACCTTTATTTCCGAAAAAAATGTGACTCTTGTGGACTTAGTGAGTGAAGCCTGTATACGTCAATTTTAATGCCTGGTGTAAGGCTTTGCTATTTATGTCGTACAAATTTATGTAACACGGATATTATTTTAGTTTAAGCGTTTTTAAAATACGTCCCAAGCAAACGTTTTCAAAAAAATGTTTGAAAATTACGGTAGTCTTTACGTGTCGTGTACTTTTGACATATCTTTGCACACGTTGCTATTTCAAATACTTGCAGGGAATTGGTTGTAATTAAACCAAAATATATTGAATTAAAAAAAATATTAAACTAAATAAGTAGACTTCTGCGACCAAATTATTTTACTCGCTTAAGTGTTAACAACCTTAATTTGAAACAAGAAATCGAATTTACCGCGAGACATCGGTTATTTAAAAAAATCTTAGTTAATTTGTGGTTGGGTAAAAATGCCTATCACCTATGATACTAATAAATAATTATTACAATGTTTTACATAAACATAATGAAATCTGTAGTAAGCTGATAAAGTTTGTAAATAAATTATATTTATTTAGGAACATTTGTAGATTACTAGAAATTGCAAAATCGGGTAGGCTTGCGTTGTAGTCCTTCAATTTTAATTAAGGTGTTGACTAAGTACCAAGCACCAGCTCCATCAATTTGAATAAAACATTATAATGACCTAACTTGAATGTATACTCAGTTATCCGAAGCAACTTTGTAACATTTGTAACTATGTAACTAAAGGTCAAAGTGTATAATTATGTAGTATATAATTCTGTATTATAAGTGATCACATATCACATTCTAGATGGATTCTTGTCGGAATTACTTCAAATATGTCATGCTAGTAAGACACGTAGTGCTTAAAGTCCAGATTATAAATTCATTTAGCGATCTGGCAATATTTTTAGGGACATGATAATAGCCTGTTATCATAATTATGATAGTGCGCCTAAACTAAAAACATTTGCTTTCGTTGCTTTAAGCGTTGCATGAAACGCTATAATCAGTCTCTGTCTTGAGGGAAAACAAGGTAATGTATTTAAAACTGACTAAACCAACATCATCATCATTACAGCCCTTCACAAGTCCACTGCTGAACATAGGCCTCCCCCAAAGAATGCCACAAAGCACGGTCCTGAGCCACCTGCCTTCCTGCATGTCTTACCAGGTCGTCACTCCATTTCGTGGGGGGACGCCCTACACTTCGCCTACCGGTACGAGGCTGCCACTCGAGAACCTTTCTTCCCCATCGGTTGTCTGGAGATATCTTCGGAATAGTGTCGGATGAGACTCGCTCTTGGATCGTTACTCACACTTGCGTGTGGCTCCAACGATGACGTGTACAGCTGCCCATAGAACCTCTCAATCTCACTCAAAATCTCAGGTGTCCCGGAAACGATGCTGCCACACTCTGTCTTCAGCTTTGACAGGTGGCTCTTTCTGGCAGACAGATCTCTGGCAAAGACTTTGGAACCTTGGTTCCGCTCGATCGCTTCTTCAATACGAGCTGTATTGAAGTTGCGTAAGTCCCGCCGCATGCATTTGGAGATCTGTCTGTTCAGATGCCTGTATGCTATCAAGTCTGTTGAAGAATGTAGCTTCATCTCCCGTCTAACAGCCATGAGATTAAGAGCGTGATCGGTGAGTTTTTGTGTTCTTCTGCGGCGGGTCTTGCAGAACTTAGCTCCGACCGCATGGACAGTTTCCACGAGCTTGTCATTCATATCGTCCACTTCATTGCAGTCTTCTAGGCACTGAAAACGGTTTTGTAACTCGAGCTGAAAGGTTTCGGGACTTTGGAACAGAGCACGAGGGGGACGGAGTGTTGACTTCATTAGACGAGACCTCTCCAACTTAACGTTTAGGTTCAGTGTGCCTCTAACCATTCGGTGATCGCTACCAGTTTTCACCCTCGCGATCACGGAGACATCACTGAACAGTTGTCGTCTGGTCGTCATAATGAAGTCAATCTCATTTTTTGTCGAACCGTCGGGGCTCGACCAGGTCCACTTCCTGTGGGGCCGCTTCTGGAAGAAAGAGTTCATCATAAAGAGTCCCTCTTTCTCCATGAAGTCGGCCAGCTGCTGGCCCCTTGGGTTCCGTTGCCCCATTCCAAATTTCCCCACTTTCAGCTCACCGTTCTCTCTTGTGCCTAGTTTTGCATTGAAGTCTCCCATTAACACCGTATATTGGGTTTTGGAGGAATGCATGGCTCTAGAGATATCCTCATACATTTCCTCCACCTCCTCATCGGGGTGTGCCGAGGTTGGTGCGTAAACCTGTATGACCTTCAGCGAATACCGTTTGGTGATTCTGAGTATAAGGTACGCAACCCTCGTCGTCGTTGTTAACGAGAGACTTGTGGACGATAAATCCGACACCTCCTTGGGACAGATGGTCGCCCTCCCGGTGATAGAGCAAGTTGCCGGATTCGAGGATTACCGTGTCCTCCCCCTCTCTTCGGACTTCGGATAATCCTATAATATGCCAGCGCAACTTGTCTATCTCTTCTTCCAGTTCCACAATCTTCTCGTCAGTCGTCAGGGTGCGTGCGTTGTACGTTGCCAGGTCGAGTCGTCTAAGGTGTCAACCGAACCTCCACCGGAGATTCTTAGCACCCCCTGCCCCGCCGTTACCATGGTTGCCACCGTAGCCAGGAATAGCGGGGCCGCCGGGGACTGGGGGCCGTCTCTTTGTTACATTCATAGGGGGGGTATTTGCCATAGTTGCCACGCTTGGCGAGCGGGTTGGCAACCGCAGTTTTTTATTGTAATTTTGGCTATTATCAGGAAGATGCTGCTGCCCATCTCCTGCCTGTTTCCCTTTGTCGCCTTTTACGACACCCACGAGAGGATATGGGGTAGTGGATATTCTTGACCGCCACTACACGGCAAACCAACATTCAATGAAAGTTAAATGTTTAGGTTTTTTTTTTAATTACACATTTAACGTGGATTTCAAGATGCATATAAAATACCGTCATTTTCACAATATATAATCGTACCTACAAAATAAATTTATATAAATACTGATCTGTTTTAGGCGTACTTTTTGAGAGGATATCTGGTTTGCGTGAAGTTTAGAGAATATATTTTAACGACCTTTTGCTGTCGTGGTGTACCCGAGCGACCTAGACAGGCAACCGAGAGAGACAACTGTAGCACTGACTGATTACCTATGGAAAATTTACATAATCATTATTCCGTATTACCCTATGTCCCCTTTCAAAACTGGACTGTTTTTTTTTTGTTTCAAGAAAAATATAAGAATATTATGCAATTACTATAAGGCTCTACCTATAGATAAAAAATGCACTCTAAATGAGTGAATGAGGAGGATGTGTGATGACTTCTTAAAATAAATAAGGGTGCTATTCGTTGGTTTGCCATTATTATAAAAAAAATCCTTGGTATCTTGAGATCTGAATAGGTTTATCATCAATTTGAATCTTTTAATTAACGAAGTTTGATAGTTTACGTATATATCTTTCATTGGAACCCGATTTCAAGATGAAATTTTGCCTTTTATGCTTTAAAACTCAACTATCTCAAGATCATCTAAGTTGAAACGCGTCGTTATCATGGCGCAAATATGTATTGAAATAACACTTTTTAATTTTAATTTCGATACATAATATTTAAAATAAATAATTAAACTTCCTAAACTTTTAATTACATCAAAATAAAATAAGAAATATGGTGCATAAATAGGTTTGCTTCAATTTTACTGCTGTTTATTACATTTCATAAAGCGTCTGCCAGTGTAGCGAGACCTGCTTTAATTGTCACGTTTGGCAGACATTGACGACCGCCGTACCAGACGTCGCATGAATAACTCCTAGTTGTTAATTCGAAGGTTACATTATGACCCGAAAATGGATATAAGAGCAAGTCGGCTTACTTTAAAGGAATTAATTTACTCTTTTTTGAATCGATAATGGTTAATTAATCCTACATAGGTTTAGATTATTAGTTTTTATTTATTTATTTATTCGCCTTAAATTTTGTAATTTAAGCGACAGACCCGAGTTAACCATCGCCAGTACCACTAAGACGGTTAATTGCAATTTGACAACAGTATATCTAGTAAGAAAACCGTCAGAACTGAACATTTTAAAATATTTCAAGGTGCAAATAAGGGAAATACTAAAAATTAAATTAAACAGTAACTACGTGAGATATATAAACCTGATTCTTACTGTCAGGGCCAAATGTTATTGTTACTTTTGTTTACAAGTGTCCGATAATGAACCGGAATGAATGATGAATCCGGCCTAACTGTTACATGGCTGAGTAATATATTATATGCTTTGAGAGGGTGTGCAATCAATAAGGGCACCTTAAGGTAAGCCTTAAGGCGTCTTACAATTTACGAGTAGTTGTGGCCCCTTTTCTCCTTAGGGGCGTTTGGGTTCGTATTTCATACCATTCTTCCTGAATAAAACTAAACAAGAAACTATTTTTTTACTATTTGCACTGTTGTGTTCTAGGTAAGAGAATGAGAGAGAGAGAGAGAGAGAGAGAGAGAGAGAGAGAGTGTGGGTCTCTGGGTGGTCTTTGGGTCTTCTTGTATGGCTTAAATGTCAAATATCTATAGCTTTGTAATTTGTCGTCTCGTTTGTCAATATAATATTTTAATTTAAAAATGTAATTATTCTAAAATAATAAAAAATAAAGAAGCTACCACTCTAGAACCTTTTCCCCCACAGTAGCTCGGTAGATATTTAGCCGGCCCATCATTAACCAGTCTAAGATGAACTTACGAGTATAATGCGTTATAACATTTACGGTTACATCTTAAAAGCTATTGCTGAAATTAATTAATGTTCTATTGGTTTCAAATAATACTTATCTGTTTTTGGATTTATATTAATGTAAACAGTAATATTAAGCTATAAATAAACCACTTTAAACTAAAAATGAGGATTTATTTTTAATAAGCATAGCCCTTGCTCTTGAATTTTTTTTAAGTTTATCAACCATATATTATATTATTACCCCTTATCGCCTCTTATGACACCCACGAGACAATATGGGGCAGCGGATATTCTTACACCACCACAAATTGTTTATTTATATTTACCTAATAATAAATAATGAAAAGAGAAATCTTAAACCACTTTAAATGCCGTTAATTGAACCAGAACTTAACCTACTTTTAGTTGAAGTGGGTTTTGTAAAAGGGATTCTACCTTCAACTTTTTTAATAGCAGTACATTTTCGTTCGTTTCGCTCGTTTTTGCAGTGCTAAAATTGCTACTGAATTATTACGAAGTACGAAGTTCACCTTATTCGATGGACTTTTCTCTTTTTTCGTTATTGCCAATGTTCAATTTACGATTACAAAACGAATAAAAATCATGATTATTTTTTAATTAAATACATTAAGATATTCATAAATGGTTCATTGTATATATAACTACTTATACTTTTATTATAAACAAAAAATAAATTTTATAGTATAATGAATATTTCATCAAGTTTCACAAGGCTACTCACCATAGTACTCCCCAAAGCAACGTGACACAAACCACGATCCTTTTCTTTTACATGGGAAAATGCCTACGCATACTTGCCTCGCGGGGCAAGGACGGGTTATGTCGGACTCGCGCTGACTAAAACCCATGGTGTTCCACTTTTGCCGCATATTGGCATGGCCTCGGGAACGCTTTCACACACATCCGCTGCCCTACTAGTGCCGGAAGTGACCGAGGAAGGAATACGCTCTCGTAGATACGAGGCATTCTATCTTAGACTGCAGGGGTGACAACGAATCTGTATAACGATTCTTAATCGAGGATAAATGTAAATGTCTGTGAAGTATTCACTTACCATCAGGTGAACTCTGTACTCATTTTTCACCCTTATTCAATATAAAAAAATTCCATCATCGTCTGCATTCACTACTACCGGGACTTCAAAAAAAGGAGGAAGTTAGCAATTATACTGTATTATTTTTTATGAATGTTCCCTCAGAACTTTTTTTAGGTGAACCAATTTTGATGATACTTTTTTTTATTTGAAAGCTGGTGCTTCTCATGTTGATCAATAGCTAACTAGTAGTTTTTGAGTTATCCTTAATAATGAGTATTTAATTGACCTCGACTCATTTTCACATCATCAATGCAGATGATGTGAAAATGAGAACCATTTTATTTATATTGAAGTCGGTTGTACAAAATTTTAAATTTTAATGTTACCACTAGTGTTTCTTTGCCTCTTGTGGAAACGTGTTTCTAGCTGCAGTATTTGTATACCATGAGGAAAGGAGCCGTACGTCATAGCAATATTCCAGGATGTTAGTGCTTTTAGCCTCTTCGCTTTTATAGTTTGATCTGACCCAGAGTGTAAGGTTGCAAGCTTTTGTTCGGTCGGAAGCTACCTTATGTCATAGTTATTCGAGATCGATAGCATCTAATATTTTTGGTTGTATGATGGACCGAACTCAATCTGACATAGATTTCCTCATCGGGAGGATATATGCCATAGCTGCGTTTGGCTGGAAGGTTGGCAATCGCAGTTTTTTTTTAGTTGTTGTTAGGAAGATACTGTAGCCCGTCTCCTGGTTCATTTCCATTTGTAACCTCTTACGTCACCCAGGAGACAATATGAGGCAGCGGGTATTCTTACATCGCCATGATCACGGTTTTTTATGTACATCGCGATTAAATGGTAAATGAAATTATAGCAGATACAAAATAGTTTATATTTAAGTAGGTAATACGGATAATCATATACGATACTCTGATGGTAGTTTTATTGTGTGAATTTTACATTAGCCTCGCGTTTAACCTATTATTTAAGATCCGAGCAGCATGTTGTACTCTCCCATTTATTCTTATACCTATATTAGCTTTATTGATAAACTCACTATACTTTTGCGTCATTGCTTAACAAAATTTAAGTATATTTTTCTTTAGTCGTTGGCTCTGCTAAAATTAACAAACATATTCATCATCATTAGCAGTCATTTAAGACCACAGATGGACAAAGACAAACAAAACTAAAATGGATTTAACAATTGGAAAGAATTTATTACTAATCATTTTCCTTGCTAAATAAATATAAAATATGTCACCAAAATACTAACTAACAACTAACTACAAATAATAACTAACTTCCATTTCCATGGCTTTTAAGGTGGACTTGCCAATCGTTTCGTAAGGTTACTCCCGAAAATTTTAATACTCGTAGTTTTAAAAGGAAATCAAGTGGATTCATATCGGTCCGGAAAAATCGCTATTATTAGTCGATTTCACAAAGAAGCCGTGTGAGGAAGAAAATTTTTGTAAATCCCACAGTGGTGGACCGCCAATCATCCAGATGGATGGTATCGCGAGTTTTGTCGCGATGTTCGATGGTGAAATTGAGAGGCTGGAATTAGTCCGAAAAATTCCTCAGAGCACTACCCGTGGTAGATGCGATAAAATACGCAAAGAGATGCAACATCTCTACGCAGTGCCAGTGAATCAAGCAGACCAGAAAGAGCTCATTCAAACCGCTCTGCGCTGGGTGCGATCAAATGAAAGGTGCTGGGGAGCCTCGGCCCAGAGATGGTAATAGTATTCCATGTGAGGCCGAACCTGAAGACTATGAAAATTTGTTGCATAGTGTGTTACATTGCATGATACATTGCACTAATGTAGTCGGCAAATTCTTTCATTTCGTATTACGTTGCGTAAAGCTGTACGCGGCATTAAAGGTGATCACACATTTTCTCAGCACCATACGCGCAGCACGCGCCGTAAGCGTCGCATTTAGCGATGAACTCGCACATCGCACGTAGGTACGCGCCGTACGCACTATACGCTAATATTTAGTATTGCCAACAACTTTTGCAGTATTTTCTAACCACTAGTGTAAAACGGTACAGTAACATTGATTAAGCTTTGGAAAAAATGTTATAGCCTGCTTATTGGCACTGATTGTAAACATCAAATAATGACCTCACAGTCAAGTTATGTACCGGAATTAATTAATGGTAAAGTGTGAAATCAGTGACTAGAGTCTTTATTCGAAACAGCTAGTCGGGCCTGACCTCGGTCACTATGGAAATTATTAAACAAATCTTTCTGCACTCTCCGTACTAACGGGATAGCCTTTTGTTTTTATTGGTTAACTTCAAATGAAACATTATCACTGGGACAGAGTGTTTGCATTTTTGCCTTGCTTCCGCTGCAAAGTACAGGTCTACTTTATTATTTAGAATTTTGTAACATAAATCACTGACTTTATGCACGAAAGCAAGGAAAGCGGGCAACGTAACGCTTGAAATCCTCCATATTTTATAGGTAAAACTAGCTTGAGTCGAGTTTGATAATTTAGATTTTTTTTAAAGCTATTTTAAGATGATAATAATGTCAAGTCTTTTAAAATATCAAGAGTAAAGATGTATATCTACGTACAAGAAAACAATATTAAAAATATGTAAAAGCAATGTGGGGATTTGAGATATAAGAGATCGAATTTTCTTTTTGAAACATACTACTATAATTAAAAAAATTAAATCCAAACCCAAGCATACCACTGCAAGACTTCAAGATACTATAAGCTCATTCTGCCTAGATCGAAACAAAAAAAATAATATTCAAAAACTGAAGGTAGCCGGGCTAACTGTGACATCGGGACGTCAAACATCTGAGTTAACCATGGGTTGCTGTAAAGCACCCGAAACGTCAGGAATTAAAATAAGTAAATTAAACGTAATAATAGCCGTAAAAATAGTTTTATTCAATGTGTAGTGTTCGCGTAAATATAAGAAATCATTAGGTTTAATACTATCTAAAAAAACGGGCACATATCATGTGTAGCGATTTAAAGGGACAGTTATTTTTCCTGGAGGATTATGTTTAAAATTGTGAACGATACTATCTCTGTTACAACTAGACAAATTACTGGAATATAAATAATGAGGTACTTATGTATAAAACATGATATAAATAATAAAGACTGACTTGATGTCAGACCTTCTGACCCTACACTGATACCGAATCAGAAACACTAATATACTTTATAAAATTTTTTTATCACAAAAAATAGCTAAAATATATACACAGCATACGTAACACTCTGTAACCATTGCAGTCGATAGACACCTGTGGTAAACTCACCTTTGAAGATAAAAATTTATTTCTCTCACAGTCTGTAATTTTCTGGCTTCCTGACTCTTCGTATCAATAACTGTGACACTAAATGTACGGCGATGCTTTTTAGCAGACTTCAAAAAGGAAAAGGTTTTCAATTGGTGTCCATATTTTTTTTGTATGTATGTTATACGATTGTGAACCAATTTTGATGATCTTTTTTTATTCAATAGGTTATAATTGAAGGGTGGGAGAAAAAAAATTCCACCCTTGAGGTAGCAAATAAATAACTTTTTTCAGCAATTTGAAGTGGGTTTTTACTTTTTGTTAAAAGTTATGATTATTTGCGGCGTAATACAATCTTCAGTAATCATTATTTTCTTCCCGTAGGTGTTAGTATGACCATTTGATTTACGCCAAACAAAATATTTTTGGTGCGATCGTTAATTCGCGAACCAAAAATAGTACTTTTGCGGAATGATGTAGAAACATATATACTAACTTACCCGTCTGCGTAGTGAGTATGGATCAATCTGTAATTGAATATTGTAAATACTTATAGTAATGAAGCGTCAGTAGCCCAATGGCAGGACTACTATCGTGAACCACTTCTAACTCAAGCACTTTAAGCTTACCAGAAGTGGTTAAAGGGTATATTAGTAATGTTTAATAGCGTTACTAGTATTTTTTCCAAAAAAAAATGAACCATCTGCAGCATTAAGTTATTACTATATTTACTATATTAGCAATACAATCAACATAAAAATATTTTTTTTAAATATGAAAAGTTGTGTTCATTATAACGAGCAGTGTACAGCATTCGTTACATTTTAACAAACGTATATAAAAAAAAGACAAGGTGTATTAAAATAAACATCATTTATAAGGGATAAATAAACGAGGCCTAAAATAATATATACAACAGTTTCGTTAAGAATTCGTGACTGCTTTCAGGATAAATTTATTAAAATTTCATAAAATTGATATTAATTGATACGGGATATGTTGATATACGGGGACTTTTTCGGTTGAAAACATATATACTCACACTCATAGAGACGGGCTTTCCTTTTTAGCTCTTTATATGCAAAGACATTTAATAATATACCTATATATTTAAATTTCTTTGTTTATATGGCACGATCCTGACACACCTCTCGCTTCTTTTACATCCATATATCTACGCATACATGCTTGTCGGTTAAGTTAAGGATACTTTTAATTGTCTCTTAAGTGATTGGTTAAAGTGACTCCGAAGATAATTTTCTACGTAATATAAAATAATTCATAATCGCCTAAGCTCCTAAGCTAAAGTCTGTATACTTAGTACTATTATTTATTTATTACCTTTACACAGTATAAAAATCAAGCTTATGCTATATGAAATTCAGATGAACATCAAGCACCGGAGATACACCACGTCTCTATCTAGAATGCGTGCTCGTGAACCTCAATCTATTTACGTAACGAAGCACGAAATGGCAATTGCAATACTAAGTAGGTATATAAGATGTTGGTATGTATGTTAACTATCAGGTGACCTAAATCGTGACTGAATTCTTACGCCAACCAAAACTTAAAGTAAATATAATTCACAGTGTATATTTTTTATAGTATGAGCCTTTTAACACTAACGTAATTCTTATCAAGCACATCTAGGTTTTGAAGTATAATAAACGAAAGTCAAGCCATCATCATTATCATTACAGCAAAAAGCCAACACGCACTGGAACATAATATAGTCTTCTGATACACGTAGATTTGCATGCGGACGATTGTCCCCTTAATCCTTCTGAGATCTCGAATAGGACCCACGCCAATTGGGTTGTTTGAAATTAAGTACTATAATATAAATTAAAAAGTTATAAGAATTACAAAAAACTATAAAAGAGAAACTTTGAATCATGGTACGGTAAACAATGCGATTACATTGGAAATAGCGTTGTTACTAAAGAGGAATTTGCACTTACTGCGCTTCGGACATTTTACTTTAACCACGGGGAGTGCTATACCGACCGGTTACTCCGAACAATTTCTTCAAGCTGCTAAACTCAGCCATTCCACAATGCGACAGACCACTAACGAGCGTTTTACTGAGAATTTTCTACCACACACGACTACATTGTGGCATTTACCGCCGCAATCAGTTTTTACCGGACCGACATGTCATAAGGATATTCAAGCCAAAAAGCCTGACTACTACTGTTGCAGACGTTTATCGTAACCGTGAACAATTACCACCAGGTGAGCCATATGCTCGTTTGCCTCTGATTATACAATCAAACCTTACCAGCACGCGCTGTATCCTGCCTCAAAACATAGGGTATCAGCTCTGCTGTTGCAGCAATTTTACGACAACGATTTTTTAAAACTTTCGTCGTTGGTTTCTTTCTCTCCTTTGCCGTCCCTCTCTCTTCTCTCTCTCTCTCTCTTTTCTCCATTTTCATCTCCCTTTACATTTCTCTCCCTCTGAATAATACATCGGAAAAAATCACAAAAAGCAAAATAAAGTGTGAAATGTATAAAGTAAAATCACTACATAGACGGTTAAAACTGATATTCATGCTCATGGCGAAATTTCCGCTAGGTAAAAACCGATAAATTCAGGATATTGTATTTCTCAGTGAAATATGTGTTAGGGTATATCACAACAATAATTTGCCGTGATCCATGATCAGCTAATTGATTTTGCGGTAAATATTAATTGCATATTATGTTATCTAATATAATGTAAATAATTGTTTCGTCCACAATACTAATTATCCACGTATTTCAAATGAATGTAATTTTTTTAAGGACTATGAAAGACCCTTGAGCTTATAAAACATGAAATATACTCATGTCGAAGAAATTCGCTAATACTCGCTGGAACAACATATTAGATCGCCCAAAAATGCCTCCAGGCCATTTCCCAAAACCATTACATGTATGTTATTACTCTTTGCTTCAGCTGTTTCTACTCGTGAACATCGCTTTCGACGCAAAATTGCCAGCGACATACTTAATGTAAAAAAAAATTATACAACTTTAGTTAATATTAAATTAAAGTTGTCATTTTCACAGAATCTGTATTTCTGTTGCCGCTATAACAAAAAATAATAAAATAAAAATAAATTTAATTTTAAAAGGGCTCCCGTACTAGAAACGTGTATTACGATGGTACGGAACCCTTCATGAGTGAGTCCGAATCACACTTGGCCGGCTCTATATTTATTTATTGACATATCATTAAAAACAATGTTTATTACCATATTAAAAAACGAATTCCCCGCAGTATAGTGATAAGAACGGATAGAGTTCTTTAGTAGCTTCACTTCGAACCCTACGAACCGATAGTCTCTACAGCAAATGATACAAAAATATTTTGTGATCTCTCAAAATCTCATATTTGTGCCACTAACTTAGTACAGTCGCCTCTTAGCCCTGAGCCATAAGAGGTTGCCAAAGTGTTTATACACGCAGCATTCTACACTTTTGCCTTACCTTACTCCTAAAGGACCAAAGTCATACCGTCGGGTCTCTTGTCATCGTCTCTAAATATTTGTTACATAAATCAATGATACTATGCACGGTAGCAAGGTAAGCGGCGAATGCAATGCAAGAAAGATTTCTTACTCTGATACCTCCAAATTAGATAAAGTAGGTAGATATTATATTTAAAAATTAGGTTTTTTTTGAACTTCTTAACTGTAAATAGTTTTTATTCAATTAATGTGTTTCTTAATGTTACATTCCAAATCATAATCGTATAAAATTATTAAATCGCTTATTGTGTTTATTTTGTAATGCTTTCTTTATCTAAGTGAATGATATTAATGTAAACATACAGATGTGTTATGTTACGTAAACTATAATTTAATATAAATATTTACATGCCAATACTAATAGAATTCATTGATGACAAAAATTAATAAAAGAGATCGTAATGATTTTGTTCTCAATATATATAAGATAAGATATTAAGATAAGCGTGACAAACGAGCACACAGTCCACCTGATGGTAAGTGGTTGCTGCGGCCCATAGACATCTACATCTATCCTCTATTACAAATCAAAATGTAGATGCGTTGTCACCCGTGAGGACTAAGATGGAATGCCTCATTTCCAGTAAAAGGGGCCTCCGGCCACCTGCACTCACCAAGCGAAACGCAGAGGTAAACCTCTACTTCACGCTGGTTTTCTGTGAGGTCGTGGTACCACCCCGGTTCGAGCCGGCCCATCCGTGCGACAGCAAAAGCTGCCGCGTGGCTCTACCACTGTTAAGCAGATAATATTTTAAATTCCATCATTCTTATGTTCAAATTTATTTAGCTTAAATGCTAATAAAATAATGGAATCAACAAAAACTTCGACAACACGCATAGATCATGAACTGTCAATATCCCAGTAATGGGACTAGGTCAGTCTTAAAATTATTGTATAATAAGCGGTACCGGAAGTCCGCAAAATTAGTTTATTTAGGCGTCTGGAAGTGGGTGAAAACTAAAGTATAACATTATTTTACATTCACACATAATATGTATGTTCATATTTAATATAATCTAATAATATATAGGATGTAAAAATAATATATTAGACATTATTATTCTATGTTCCATTTCTTTTCATTAAATAAATTTTATTCGAGAGTTTTAACCTCTTCATCTGCCCGTTAACAGTTTACTGCTAAACCTCTTCTTTAATAGAGAGAAAACATTTTATTAATATGTAATTTTTTGAATAGTATACGTAAACATTTCTTGAATTATAAAAGTACCTGTGTCAAGCACAATAACTGTATATAACATTCTTCAAGACGTTACATAGAAAAACACAAATGTCAAAATTAAATTCAGACACGCAAAGTTTAAACTTCCTTAGCGATCAGTGACAGTCTGATCTGATGTTGAAGGATTGATTCTTCAGTAAATTATTGAATAATAATAGTCCAATTAAAATTTCATTTTCCGGAGTAATGGGCAAGAGGGACATAATAGCCCTTCCCCATTTTTATAAAGGAAATTAAATAGAAGTTTCGCGAAGCAATCAACAAGTTCAAATAGGTGAACGTAATTTACTTAAATCGTTACTGTATTATGTTGATCGTGGAAATAAATAAAATCCTACAATAGCTAAATTTTCTTCGATATAATTATAAACATCTTCAGTAGTAGTAGTAGTTTTTTTGATTTTACTTATTCAGTGGGAACTGTAAATTCGCGCGTGGAATGTTAAAATGTGTAAATGTTAGTGCAGCAGTTATTTTTCTAAAACGCCCTCTCTTAATATCAGTATTCTTCATCAATTCAAAATATGAAAAATATCAGTCATAATCATTGGCACTACTCAAAGGATATAGTCATTGGCAATATCAAGAATAGATTTTGGACAAAAAAAAAAGAAAGTATAGTGATTGACATATATGCCAATGATTATGTAGTAAACAAAGTAAAGTATAGTCATTGGCACAACTAAGAAAACTGGTGCTTCTATTTCACAACGATAAAGTAACGTTTGATATGCTTCAATGACGTAAATTGATAAATATAAACAGAAACTTGCATATAAACTTAAATAATCACAAAAAATCACATTTTTGTCTCAAAATCTAGCCAAAAAACCTTAACTATTTTGTTAAATTTTAACGGATTTGTCCACACACATTTTTAAAATAGCCCTTATAGGAAAATAGTTGACGCTTTAAATATAAATGTGTATTGTTAGTATAAGTAATTATACGAGTATATCTTAGCAATATCTGTGTAGCTGTGATATAGAAAAAGGAAAACATTTTTATTATACAAATTAAAATAGCAAAGTGCCAATCATTGAAGGAGTGCCAACATTAGAACTGTTTACCCTACTACCTTCTATTAGAAGTCATAACAACTTTTTGGCATATTCCATTAACATTGCCTTTCAAGACGTCACCTTTTACGGCGACCTCCATTAAGTAGTAGGACTCCATTTTGTGTAGGTGCCCCTCATTGTAAGACCATCCTCTTAGTTAAGCTGATATTTTACGCCGGTACTCTGTGAGAGCGTGGTCCTTCCCCGGTCGAGACGACCCATTTGTGCTACAACCATAATATAGCTGCAGCATGACTCTACCACGTATAAAATGTGTAAGGTTTGTAATAAAAAAGTAAATTCTGAAATGTGCAAAAAAAAAAAATTTGTAGCCATTTTTTAAATTAAATTTTAGGATTCACACATGGCGACCCCATATGCGTAAATGGTTTTACCATAACATGCCACTGAGCGGTAGCAATCTCAAACTGTGATCATCTATTCACCTGCCAAGTGTGATGATTAAGGCAAATTTTCCCTTCAATGGGACAGGCCCACGATCTGGTGATTCACATTATCAACAGCTTATATAACGATGATCATGATGACGATGATGATGATGATAATGCATGTCAGTTGGAACATTCTTAAAAAGTCTTATTTCAAGTAATTGAAAAAAAAGACAAATAAAGATTAAATTTATGTCGTGAGTTTCCATTCTAGTTTATATTTAATTATTTTCACGCGATCATTTATTAAAAGCTTGTGACCCACCCGACCGCGGTTAGCCCTAATGATACTTAGAGAGTACATCTATAATAAAATATTGTACTTTGTTAAACACCTCGTGACATTTTACTTTGAAACGGAAATTGAAAATAAAAGGTATTTCTATTTAAACGCTCCTATATCCCTTATTTATTTAAGTGTTACCGGCGTGTCTGAAATAGAAAAGCAACAGAAGCAATGTACACGCCCCTAGCTGCCCCAACAAAGATTGACGGGACTAGGGCCCATGAGTAATCCCATCGACGGGCAGCAGAGGGACGGGGCCCAACGGCCTGGCGGAAGAATTTCCTATAATACTAAGCTATATGGGAGAAGGCTAGGGAAATATAGTACTTACCTGTTTCCGACTCTTAGATCGCCCCAAGGCTCGGTCAGGCCGTTAGTGGGTGTAAGGTGCATGGCAAGTAGTGCCTAGTGATGTGTAAATATCTGAGACCTGGACCAGCTTAGGTGACCAGCAGCGGCCGAGTTCCAGGCTGCCCCACAATGCTGCATTGCTCTAGCAGGCTCCACCGCTGGACCATTTCTTTCCTCATTGTAACTATTTCCGTCTATTAGCTTCTTGTACATTTAACTAACTTAAACTCGCCTAATTCCACATTCATCGTAGAATCGAACACGTTATACCCGACACAGTAAGGACAGTAGTTCAAAATTCGACATTCAATGTCCCGGATTCACTTATCACAAAATTATAAATAGGGAACTAACGCGATCTCTTAATGAGTCACACGGTTCAGCGTTAAACAGAACTAAGCTCCTTCATTCGACACCAAAACACCACGTCGCGAAAAGACACTTTACAGATGAATGTTGGGAGGTGATGGAGTCGTGTTGGGCTTCTGAGCCATCACAAAGGGCTCTTCTTGGCGATGTACAACCTAAACTCGAAAAAATCCTAGAACAGGCATTAAAGGACCAGGAAAATGAACTCTGTGACACTAGGAACAAAGTCTGTAATGTCTCGGACGATGAAAGTCTCGATATGACTGGAATTCACAGAAACGACACGTAGGGGTTTAGTGAAGCAAAATTGAGCTTTATACTGTATAGCATAAGGATTGTGATCTCTACAAGCACTTCAGCACTTCGATATATCGACAGTCAACTTGTACCGCTGAAGGGACTGCAGCACCGCCCAAATTTCGACGAAATCAAAGGCTTTCTCATAGTCCACATACGCCAGACATAGTGGCAAATTGTACTCCTCTGACTTCTGTACAATTTGCCGAATGGTATGTATGTGGTCTATGGTACTAAAGCCTTTTCGGCAACCGGCTTGTTCGGGAAGCTGGAAGTCGTCAAGTCTGCGCGCAAGACGATTCGTAATGACTCTCGAAAACAGCACGTAGACGCGGCTTAGAAGGGAAATCGGTCTGTAGTTCTTCAAGAAAACGTTGTCGCATTTCTTGAAGAAGAAGACCACCGCACATCTGCTCCACGCCTCCGGTGTAATGCCACCATGGAGGACGGAATTAAAGAGCTTCTGGAGGACTTCAAGTACCGGTTTTCCACCCGCTTTCAGAAGCTACGCTGTAATTCCATACTCGCCTGGGGCCTTGCTGTTTTTAAGGTGCTGGAGAGCCATTCTAATCTCACTCAGACTGACGTCCGGGATATCATCGGAATAATGTCCTAATTTAGTTTCTGCAAATTGTGCTCTCTCATACTATATTGTTTTTATTTGTTAATCAACAAGTTACAACTTACATCTTATAATAAAGCAAACACATAGATCTTACCACCTCACTATAACGTTACCTACATATTTAAGTATGTATTTTTGTTTTTAAAAAAAAAAATATTATAAGATTGTGTATGCTTCCCATATGGTGCGTCTATAATGTATAATTTCTGCGACAATTTCTCAAGTTTTTCATATTTTTATTTCATAAAAGTTGAGTCAGGAAAATATTGTTACATGCTTACAAATTAAAAAATCAAAAACAAATGTGAGAAAAGAGTAAGTAACTACGGGAATTAAAGTAAATTTAAAATGTTGCTGAGGTTGAATCCGAATTCTAATACATCGGCATATGCATCAAAATTTCTTAAAAAAAATTTACTCCCATACAAGGGATCTTGGAGCCTTTTCACGTAAATAATTGTATATTTACCAACGCTTAGACCCAGAACAATTATTATAAGTACTTGTTCCGAGCGGAAGTGGCTGGACTTGGCCCTCTCCTGTAATAGGCAGAATTTACTAATTAAATATTAATTGATAGAATCAGGCGTTACTTTGCGGAAATCCATTATAATGGGATTGTTATAAACTGATTTGCCTAATTCCGCGTAAAGAAAGAAAGAAAATGATGTGTCCTGCCCAGTTTTAAGGGGACCTCCCATCCTCCCTCAATCGCGCGCACTATACCCGTCGCCGTTACTCCCAGCACTACCACCCTCAGCACCACCACACTAGGCACGACACACCACTCTTGAAAATACGACACGTGTTTCGCCTCTACACGAGGCATCCTCAGGTGAAGTAGACTCACAGATAGATAGATTTATAGATAGATAGATAGATTTATAGATAGATAGATACACGTAAAGCTAATAAAAGCGTGATAACATTACTAGTGTTAAAAGAAATACCTTATGAAATAAATCAAAGTTTAACCGAGCAGATAGTGACCTAACGACGAAATTTTTAGCGGATATTATCGGATAGAATTTATTGATTGTTGATATTCTATTTTTTCTATTATATGTTGTAGTAAATAAAATCGTAACGCGGCTTAAAAAAAACGAGCCCAAAGTTTCTTACCAGTTCTCGATTAAGGAGGTTTCGTTTTTGCGAATAATCATAGATTTCACATCAGAGCACTCAGTTCACCTAAAGGTAAGTGGATACTGTGGCCTAAGATATTTATCTTTGATTAAGAATCAAAAAAGTGCGTATAGATGATTAATTGCAGAGCACTTGCATTTTTTTTAAAACGTTACCCCCACACTAGGATTTTCTCCTGTATCGTGGAGGCAGTTTACATACACAAATTTCACAAGGACAAACATCCAGACCCGGAACAATTATTTGTAGACCATACAAATACTTGTTCCGTGCGGGATTCGAACCCGCGACCCCCAGTGCAGCAAGTCATTGCTAAGCCACTGCGCCACGGAGCCGTCTATGCATTGAAAGCGAGTACGCAGTGTGCGTAAAATATTATGGATATTAGACAACAATCAACAAGTAATGAGCTTTCTGCATGAATTTAACTGAGTATACAGAAATACAGAACTGATTAATCTAGTACCTACAGTGAAAATATTATCTGGATCTGATTAAAACTCATAAAGCTGCCGCGATTTTAGTGGAGCGGTTTCTACAAACTCATTTAAAATGACGTGATTATTCACTTCAGTCCTACTCGCGGCCAGCCACAGCCCGCTGTTCGGTATCTTAATCTTTTAATAATCGAAACATTTCATACAAAATTCATTTAGTAAGTAAGTACATGTTTACTACCTATAAAATGAAATAAGTATCATACTGATAATTATGTTAAATGATACCTACACTTAAGATTAGTACTGCACATTGTGCGCAGTAATTAGCATTCTAATGAATAAAGTGATTTCAAGTTTATTGTTTCTTTATTACGCAATACACAATTATATAAATGCACATATTAGTTACGCTTAGCGCAAGGAAAATGCAACCGTCTAGTTTACCCGAGGATGTGAAGGAAGCCCCAAGCGCAGGTACATACTGTTATTGCCCACACATTAAAAAACGAACTTTATTAATCTTAAATATAAGGCCCTGGTGGTCAGATATAACTAACTTTTGCATGTGTCGCAAATAAGAAACACATTTAGATGACAAGTAAATATATTTTGTAGGAAAAATTAGGCAGACATTTGCTTCATTCAACGACTCGACGACATAATTTCGCTAATTTTGTAAAGCAGTGAATGTATTTTTATTTCTGACATTTTTTATATCGTGTGATTTATCATAAGAAGGCTTTAATAGGTATAGACTAAAATTTCAAAATTGCAACACTTATTATAAATTTTAAAAGATTTGTTGTCTATTAAAAGCATGAACAAAATCACACCTTGTTCATGTCTTAAAATGCACTTTAAAGCCAACTTTATGTGAACAACAGGAACCCCAAGGCAATTGCAGGGATTGTCTACTTTTTAAAAGAAGCAGGCTCTTTTCTGATGATGATGATGAATGCGAAAACATTTTTAGCACATTTTTATAGAAATTGCATTATGATTTAAACTGTTTATATTAACGTCATTGTTACAAACATGGCACACATTTATAAACGAATTCATAACTCAAAATAACTACTAACACAGATAGTAATAAAGCTACGATTAAATATTTATCATCATTTCTATGCTAATCTCGAAATATTTTCTACAGTTACTATGTAAATAAAGACGATTTATACGTTTACAATACTTGTACGTAGGAGAGATATTTATTTCGTAGAGTCAATCGTAATTCTCAGACAGCCACGTACATGGGTAATTGTTATGACATAAATTGGATATAAAATTCGTTCTTAGACCGGTTAACGCTTCTCAATGAAAGGCGGATTTTCACAACGATCTAATCTATTTGCAAGCGTCCAGTCTAAACATAAATTTAAATATATAAAAGCACTTAATTAAACAGAAATAAAAAAGACATTACCATAATAATGGTAGTAACATTTAACCATGGTATTTGGTTAAAGAATGGGATTGAAAATGGCGTCCCCTCTATTCACCTCTTGCTCGCACACTGTCGCTATCTACGAGTATACTCACACCTGCCGGTAAAGCTAAAGACTGCCATATATATGCCATAGTCTATAACTTCATACCAATTTGTCATTGGAATCAATGATAACAAATTCCCATAAACTACAAAAAAACAATTTTGCTAATTTGTGACCTACGACGCGTTGTAAGAGGTATTTTCATAATCATTGTTATTTTTTTTTTGTTAATATTTTTTAAACAAAATATTTATAATGTTTTTAATTTTCATTTGTCTGACTGTCCGAGGTAATCTTGGCTGAACTGATTGTAATAAAACTTCACTAACAAATAGACAGTAATACCAGGAGTTATCTAGACTAAATTTCTTCCGAATTATTTAGAGATTTTATTAAAATAGAAATATTGATAAGATAAAATAAATGGTTTTGTATAATTATGTTAAGTTTAAATAAAGCCACATTAAAAGATCCAATCCAGGCGAAGCAATGGTCGCTAATTATAAATTTTATTTTAAAATTAAAATACCTACTTGGGTATTTAATTATTTTCAAATATTTTCCCATTAATAGAAAATTTTCAATTAAACAAATAATATAACGATGTAAAGATTTACCGTTATTAGCGGGTTTTCGCGATATGTACTGTGAATGTTGACGGTACGGGCTCGATGAGCCGCCATTTCTAATCCCATTATTTATCTATATATAAAAGGGAGAAATATTCCCAGTAGTGGCGACATTTATGTATGGTTACTTCCTCTATCAGTCCAGAAACAGTTTATTGCTAAATGCCACGCTCATCAGATACTGTATTAAATTAATTAATTTTTATACTGCATAGGTGATAAAACCCAGTGTGGACTGCTGTATTGGTTGGCTTGGCTTTTGATAGATTGATCAAATTTATTTAAATTACTTTGCTACTGACTCACGGATTCAAAACAATGCCTTTCTAGAAATTTATGCACAACAATAGTTGATAGTTTTCGGTTGTATATAGGTCGCCGCGGTCGAAATTGATCAGAAAAACATCATCACTAATATAAAATAATAATTACTAATCAATGATCAAATATGTGCCTGTAGTATCATATGTCTAGTCCAGCTCAAATTCGGCAGTAGATTACTTTGCTCTGGTAAGGAAATACAAGTAGAAAGAACATAGTAAAATGGACGATGATAATACTACAATAATATTCGTTGTATACTTTACAAATTTAAACATGCGTACATTAGAATTAACATACATGAATATAGAATAATTAATAGAATTAGGCATTACTTTGTGGAAATCCATTGGCAGCAACAGGAGCAGCTGTTTTTGGCTCGCCGCTCACTTAGCTGTCGGCCACCGCAGAGTCTAACTACACCTGAACACGTGTCGTATTATCGTCAGTGGTGTGTCTTTCCTAGTTTAAGGGTGTTGGGAGTAGTGGTGCTGGGATTTGTGGTGACAGGGATAGTCCACGCAATTGAGGGAGGGCGGGAGGTGCTCTTCAAACTAGGTAAGACACATCATTTTATTTTATCTAGCGGATGTACGCAAAGTAATTTTTACCATCATTTATAAATATAGAACTTAAGCAACGAAGAAAAACACAGTAGTAAGCAGCAAGTGGAATGATAGCTAATTAATCACTTACATTTTATAAAAAATAGTATAAATTGAAAACATTAGGAAACCTCCAAAATCAAATAGAAAAATAGGAGTGCCATTAATTTTTTTATATATTAAAAACTTTATTCTAAAACCTTAATTACTTACATAACTATGCATCAAATGAAACCACCAAGACCTACGTCTATAGTATTACAAGTTGTTATACGTAGTTGTTAATCGTACATACATACACACACAGACATCTTAGTATGATTAATGATAAAGTACTTTGCCAAAAGTCCCTTGCAATGATCACAAGGCTATCAGCATAACCCAGTGAGTCAATGCGAAGGTCTGTCACCTTGTACAATAATTGGCTAACCGCAAGAGTCCAAAGGAGGGGCGACAAAACACCACCTTGTGGACAGCCTCTTGTAGTTGCAATCTCAATCGAAGTTTGAAACAGCTTTAGTCTTGCCTTTCTGTTTGAGAGCATTGATTTCACATTTCGTAGATTTGCCTTTGCGGTAATCATGCTGGTTGTAGTGTATAGGTTTTTTAGCTAGAGCTACATCCCTAATATATCTATCTATAATCTTTTCCAATGTCTTAAGAAGAAAGGAAGAAAGGCTAATAGGTCTAAACGACTTTGGTAAAGCGTAGTGCTTTCTACCAGCCTTAGGTATAAATATAACTTTGACAATTGTCCATCGTTCTGGAATATATCCCCATGCAAAAGATGCTCTGATGATTTTCACCGGATAAGGAAGAAGGATACGATACCCTTCTGTGGATGGATGAGCATTATTCCTTTCTTCCCACTTGTCTTATATGGTTTAAAGGAATCAACAGCCCTCTGCACCAGGTTTGGTTTTATTATCTTTGCAGCCCTACACCAGTGAAGACTTTCCGGGAGGACCCTTGGGGTTAGCTATTTATAAGAGTGCGGGGGCAATCATCTTTTTCGTCTGCTTAGGACATGACGTCCTTTACCGGCGCTCTTAATACCCACCATACCTTATGTTATATGGGAAGGGAGGTGAGTGCTCCCACCTCCCTTCCCCTTACCCCTGGCCGGCACCAGCGGAGGCCCTTCGGAGCCTTCGGAGTTGTGGTGGTTCAGGCTCCATTGCAGCGACAGAGCCTCCCCTCTGTTATCCCACCCACAGTAATCATTTTAAAGCCTAGGACGACCATGCCGTCTACCGCCCGGAGAGCCTCCACCGATGGGTCGTCCAAAGAAAAGGTTACTAGCAACCGATTTTCCTCGTACCTACAACAGCAAAGCCGCCTCTTCTGGAGAGTCACCTTCGCTGCGGGGCAGAAAGGTACTGCCCAGTTGAGGCTTAGGCAGTTCGCTCTCGGGTATTATCGAGAGCCCTGCCTCCGGCCAGTTTTTCAATTTTCTGATCTCACCCTCAATCCAGTCCTGGCTTGCTTTATTCAGGTACGTTACCAGAATCCATCCTGGCTTGTGGGTGAAACCCGAAAATTTTGATCCTGTTTTGATTTGAGCGCTTCACAGGCTGTCTTAGCAATAGCCTTCGTTAGTGTCCGGTGGACCAGCCGCATCTGATCCACGCTCATAGTATTCGAATTGCGAATTCCTACATGCGCGGAGCCAGCTACGGCACTGAAGCTGAGCTTCTTCTCCCTCGTTGCCAGCTTCATAGATTTGTAGGGCTGGTCTTTGGGGGACTTATCTTCAGACCGACTGCGTTTTTTCGCCTTCGGAACTGGGGAAGGTTTGGGTAGAGGAATTTCGTCCCAAGGGCTTCTGACAGAGAGTGAGAGTCTCTTCAGCTCCTATCTCAGCTGCTAGCTACTGCTTCGGTACCTCTCCCGTGGTGCCTCACTAACCTTATAAGGCCTGGTGAACTTTTCCTTTTCCCCTCCCTGGTTCGTTTCCGACTGTGGTTCGGCTGCAGACGTCCCCTCCACGTCTCGGCTCGTCCCAGGTTGGGGCGTAGGGTTGCAGGGTGTTGGTGAGGCTAAAAGCGCCTCTTTCAGACCTACAGTCAGTTCCAGTAAAGGAGGGCTAATTTTTTTCCAAATGTAGATCTTCGTCCATTTTGGTCACACTAGATAGGGACAAATTCGGTCACCCCGGCAGAGCCCCGCGTGCTGGGGGATGGGCTAAAAATACTTCCCGAGTCGCCCTGGTCTCGGGTAGGCACCGTTTGCGACTGGACTCCTCCCCGGCCACGCATCCATCGGCACAGTACGCTTAAAACCTTGGTTTGGGTTAAGATAGGAAAAAAAGGGGTGGGATAAAAAGAAAAGAAAATGAGGATCGTCTGAGTGTTTTTGTTCTGTCAGTTTTCTATTGTACCAGATCAAATAACAGGCGACAACCACGTAAAGTAAGAACTCCTCTTACTTGCCCTGGTGATCAACACGACCTGCGCTCTCCCCAGAGCCATTCGCCAAACTGCTCGCCGGACAGGAGAGCAGAATAGATATTAATCTAGTCCTACTGATAATGTAAAAATGTGAGAATTAGGAATAGACTCACCCCCGCCCTGATTTCGTGCTTACTTCAATAGCTTATTTAATTCTCAAGCTAAAACTAGCAAAACATTTTGGAAAATTTTAAAGGAAAGTATTCACCCCGATTTAGTTGAGCCCTCAAAAGATAATTCCTTGCCTCCACATTTCAATGCCCAAATAAAATCAGTGATAGAATTTAAATATCCCAGACAACGTAGTTTCCAATGAAAATAATATATAAATTTTGAACGCAATAAATTCCATACAGAAGCATTTAATTTAGCTCCCGTGAGACCAATAGATTTTTCAAATCATATAATATGTCCATAAAAAATTGAATTCTATTGGACACGATGGAATTAGCAGAAATATGATCTTATTCTCATTTCTTTGCTCTCTGGATACAAACACGACTATTGTTAATAAATTAATTATTGGTCCTCCTAATAAATGGAATTGGAGCAAGTACTGAGCCCTGAGGGACACCAGCTTTGATGGGGCGCTGAGAAGATAGCGTGCCTTTGTGTCTAAATCGAAAGGTACGCTGCTTTAGATAAGAGGCCACGAGACGTACTAGACGATCGGGGAGACCTATTTTATATAATTTGTAGATAAAACCTTCATGCGAGACTCTATCAAAGGCTTTGGCTATGTCGAAAAAGACCGCGATGGTCTTATGACGACGAGGATAAAAACCGCTGAGGATATATTCCACAATACGGTGAACTTGTTGGGGACATGAGTGTTTCGCTCGGAAACCAAATTGATGGGGGATGACAAGAGGGTCACCGTCTTTGGGAAACAGATGGAGCCTCATGTGAGTGAGAATGACTCTTTCGAAGAGCTTGCCCATGGCCCTTAGTAGGCTAATAGGGCGATGACTGGAGTGGAGGTTGAGAGGCTTTCCTGGCTTGGGAATACCAATCACAGTTGCCTCTTTCCACGTAGTGGGAAAGTAGCTAAGGTTGAAGCAGGCGTTGAAGATAATAGATAAAAGGGTTAACACCTGCTCAGGAAAGTGTTTTAGGGCTTTGTTGGAGATGCCATCCACGCCCAGGGCCTTTTTGGGCTTAAGTTTATTTTTTTAATAGAAGAGGGGGCCAACGAGCATGCGGCTCACCTGATGGTAAGTGACTACCGCCGCTCATGAACAACTGCAACACCAGGGGAATTGCAGATGCGTTGCCGGCCTTTTAGAAAGGTGTAAGCTCTTTTCTTGAAGGTTCCTAAGTCGTATCGGTCCGGAAAATTCGCTGGTGGTAATTGATTCCACAAGGAAGTTGTGCGAGGGAGAAAACTTCTTCTAAATCGTACAGTGCTGGACCGCCAATCATCCAGATGGTATGGATGGTAACGCGAGTTTTGTCGCGATGTGCGATGGTTAAATTGAGCGGCTGGAAATAGTCCGAACAATTCCTGAGAGAACTCCCTGTGATAGATGTGATAAAATACGCAAAGAGATGCCACATCTCTACGTAGTGCCAGTGTATCGAGCCGATCAGAAAGAACTCGGTCGTCGACGATTCAAACCGCTCTGCGCTGGATGCGGTCAAGTGGAAGGAGCTGGCACTGGGGTGCCCCGGCCCAGAGATGAGAACAGTATTCCATGTGGGGCCGAACTTGCGATTTGTAAAGTTGCAAGCGATGTGCCGGCATGGAATACCGTCTCGCTCTGCTGAGCACGCCAAGCTTTTTAGAGGCCAATTTGGCCTTCCCTTCCAAGTGACCACGAAACTGCACACTATTCGATATGTCGACGCCAAGGATTCCCATACTAGCTGAGGCAGCAAGGGGAGTGCCTTGAAACTGAGGAGATACGACAAAGGGGTTCTTTTTAGCGGTAAACGCGCAAACTTGTGTCTTCTGGGGATTGAACTGGACTAGATTTAGTCGGCCCCAATCCGAGACTTTGTTAAGCAAAGTCTCGACTTCAGACACAAGTTTGTCCCGCTACTCAGCGACGTTTTCCCGAGAAATATTGGCACGGCCGGTATATAAGGCATCACCAGTGCTGTCGTCCGCATAACAATGAATGCTACCAGTTAGCAACATATCATTGATATGCAGGAGAAACAGCGTTGGTGATAGCACGCAGCCTTGTGGAACACCAGCGTTGAAAGGCTTGAAATCAGACCATGCATCGTCTACTACGATCTTGATACTCCGATCAGCAAGGAAACTGGTGCTCCATTTGCACAATTTTTCGGGAAGCCCATAGGAAGGAAGCTTCGAAAGAAGCGCTTTGTGCCAGACCCGATCGAAGGCCTTCGCTATGTCCAAACTAACGGCCAATGCCTCCCCCTTGGACTCTACTGCCTCCGCCCATCTATGAGTCAGATAGACTAAAAGATCACCAGCTGATCGACCTCGACGAAAACCTTACTGTTGGTCACTAATCAGCTGGTGATCCTCAAGGTACCTCATGAGCTGGCAGTTTATAATGGAATTATATTATTTTGGAGAACAAGGAGGTGATGGCAATAGGCCTGTAGTTGGACGGGTCTGAGCGGTCGCCTTTTTTTAGGGATCGAGTGGACCAAAGCTGTCTTCTATGAATTCGGGACTACGCCTTGGGAGTAGGAGTACCGGAAAAGACGCGTTAAAACCGGTGCCAACTCCGGAGCACACGTCTTCAGCACGATGGGAGGGACTCCATCGGGCCCACTCGACTTGCTGACGTCCAGGGAGAAGAGTGCTTTGCCAACCGAGCGCTGTGTAAACCGCACTTCCGGCATGGAGCACTCACATCGCGGAATGGTCGGCGGTGTGTTCCCCCCGTCATCTAGAGTCGAGTTGGACGCAAAAAGAGAGCTCAACAGATCGGCTTTCTCCTTTGCGGCATGGGCCAGTGAGTCGTCCTCCCTGTGCAGAGATGGAAGAGATGGCTGACAGAAGTTCCCTTGGACAGCCTTGGCGAGAGACCAGAATGCACGGGTTCCCGAAGGAAGGCGAACTAGCTTCTCGCCAATTCTGCCGATGTACTCAGACCTTGCCTTGGCAATGACGCTTTTGAAGGACCTGTAGGCGGAATTATACTTCTTTTTAAGTGCGCTGGTGTTTACATCCCGAGACGTTGATGCGTCAGCCCAGGCCCGGTAGCACTCCTGCTTATAGCGTGATGCTATTTTACAGGAGCGACCAAACCATGGCTGGGATCTGCCTCCGATGGGCACCACAGAGGATGGAATAAAAAGTTCCATACCCTTAAGCACCACATCAGTAACAGAATCGGCAACAACGCTGGGATCTTCCGGCGAGAAGCAAACCCGCCCCCAAGGGTAGGATGCAAAAAAAGACCGCATCCCGTCCCAATCAGCTGACCTATAGTGCCAAACACGGCGGCAAGCTGCAGATCGCGACTGCGATTGGAGCGTGAGTGGCACCGTACTCCGGATCAGACAATGATCCGAAGAGCCCAGAGGGGCATCGACGGAGACCTGATATCCGTCCGGATGAGAGGTCAGCAGAAGGTCCAACAGGGAAGGTACATGGTCTTCCACATCTGGGATCCGCGTAGGCGAAGTAACCAGTTGTGTTAGACCATATGCCAAAGCAAAGTCACAGACAGATCTACCCGCATGATCGGTTAAACGAGAACCAAGCCATTCAGCGTGGTAGGCGTTAAAATCACCGAGTATCACGATCTCTGCGGATGGGACCTGTTGTAGCACGGAGTCTGCAGCCATTTGGACGTGGTCGATGAGTCGGTCTGTGTCGGCATTACCGCTATGGGACCTATAGGGGCACCCGTAGACGCGGGGATGGTCGTCGCTGTCTACGCGCAGCCATAGGATGGACAGTTCCGTACCTTCAAGACTGCCGAGGCGTCGAAAACAGATGTCCTCTCTGACGTGTACGCAAACTCCAGCCCGGGGCACAAAGGAGTGTTCCAATTTATACCCCGGGTAGGAGAGATATGAAGTATCAGCCGGAGAGGACACCTGAGTCTTGGTTAAAAGAGCAAGGCCGGCTTCGCCGTCTCTAGATGTTAATGGACTGCGTTAAGGTTGGAATGAAGTCCCCTGATGTTGCAAAAATTCACGGATAGCGTGACAGGGGTCGCCTTGGTTGCATTGCTCCGCTTGCCCCGAGCAGCATTACTCGCGAGCGAAATTTTGCCCTCCCCCCCAGAATACGCGGGGCAGCCTGAGCACCCACGCTCTGGAGTGAAGTAGTTTGGTCGTGGATGCTCAGCGAGGGATTCTCCAGGGGTGCTGGTACCCTCCTGGGGTAGTCTCTTATTTAATTCCACTACCATGTTGATGAGGGGAGGGGGGATTGGGCCTCCGGCCACCTGTACTCACCAAGCGCAACGCAGAGGTAAACCTCTACTTCACGCTGGTATTCTGTGAGGTCGTGGTGGAGGAGCTGGCCCATCCGTGCGACAGCAAAAGCTACCGCTTAGCTCTACTACTGTTAAGTCCTTTGATGAGGGATGAAATCTCATCATTGGACACAGAGATAGGTTCGGAGGCTGTAGGGGGGTGAGTTCCGGCGGCGTACCTCATCCTCCACTACCTGGACGTGTGAGGGGTCAACGGGCTGAGAGCTAGGAGAGCATTATGCGGTAATGCTGTCTGCAAAGCACTCAGCCTTTTCCTCATCCTCGAAGGCAACCGTACCGTCGGGACGGGAGAGAGGGGGAGTGTGGATGATAGCGTCTATGCGGAGGGCTCTTGCCATCTGATAGTACGCTGTGTGAGAGGGAGAGATATTCTCCATGAGCTTGCTCTTTTCGAGGTCTCGAAATTCAGAGAGGCGGAAACGGAGTTCTCGTTGAAGACGATTGGCCGTGCGCCTATATTCGGGGGTGGGATATGTTGCTGCTCTCCGGAAAGCAGATTTTTTGGCTTTTAATAGGTTGCTAATATGTAGGGGATCGCGGTGTCGATTTTTTTGGAACTGTCTAAGTCCGACAATAGGGAGATAGGGGAGTCTTGTGAGTCCAGAGCTTTAGCTAGGGACTCCTTGAAGCCCTTCCAATTAGTGAAGGTTCTCGTAGAGGGTGTTGAGGGGGGTGGCTGATGGCCAAAAATGAGAGAATGAAATTTTTGAATGGAAAGGCCTTTAATGTCCTTAGTTTTGAGATTAGTTTCCTGTAAGAGGAGGAAATCGGCTTCGCGATCTCGAAGAACGAGCTTCAGTTCTGGGAGATTATTTCGCAAACCGCGAATGTTAAAGGATACAAGCGATAAACCCTTAGGTTTGATACGACCGTGAGATTTTGGCAGAGCAGATTGCTCTGTCATTATATAGTTAAGCTAACTAAGCTAACTTAACTTACAACGAACACAGAAGATTGTTATGCTCTACAAGAGCGAGGAGACGGTCCTGAGGAGACCGAGCAGCGCGCAATTTGCGTGCTAGAATCGCGATCTGCCCGATATCGATGTTCCTTATAGCGGCGTAAACCGTGTTAAGGTCATCAACTATGGAGGGCTAGGATTGTATTGGGGGGTGGAGGTTGTCCGCTGTGGGTCGGCCTTTTTGGGGCCCCAGGGAGAGATTGGAGGCTGCATAGGCTGTGAGAAGCCCGGAGGGGGCCGAAGAGGGCCCTGAGAGGACCTAGTGGGCCCTGAGAGGGTCGAGAGGGGCCCTGAAGGGGCTGAGAAAAGCCCTGGAGGGGCTGAGACAAGCCCTGATGGGGCATTCTTGGATAGAGCGCCGGGAATGATCGGTCACTGACCGGCGGTGGAGCTTGCCTAATGGGGCGAGGATGAGGTGCGCAAGGGGCAGCCTCTGTAATTTGCTGGGTGGCCTGTTTGTTTACACAGGATGCACGCGGGTGGGGATTCGGTGTCTTTGGGCCGAGGACACTCTTTAGTGTTGTGGGGTTCAAGGCACTTAACGCACCTGGGTGAGGCGGAGCAGTTGGCCGCCGCATAGCCATATAGTTGGCAGCGGTGGCACTGTGCCGGGAACCCGCGCCTATGTGGGGGTGTCAACCCTCACTCTCGACAGGCCACACACTTTGCGTACCTGCCGGAAGATGGCTTTTGCCTCCGGCACGTTAGAAAGGATGAGAAGGGCAAGCGAGAACCTCTGGCCCGTTCTGCAGTGCATTTTGTGCACGGCTTCTACGGGGAATCCTTGGAACTTAAGGTCCTCGAGGATTTCCTAGTTGGAGAATTCGAAAGGGACGCCGCGGATGACGGCCCTGACTTTACGCTCTTCCGGAAGAGCGTATGTGTGGTAAGAGACTCGTTCGGCTGTGAATAGTCTGGTGAGCCGATGGAAGTCATCGATTGATTGGGGGATGATTTTAATAGCCTCCCCGAGGTTGATTGCGTGGTCATACTTTATACCTGCGTTGTATTAGGTTTTGGATAATTCGGTGAATTTTGCCTTGTCTCTTAGGAAGACAGGGGGCAGGACTTGCTTCTTGGCAAGGACTGGAGCACAGCGACAGGCTGGCTTGGTCGGAGCGGGGATGGCTAGTGACATAAGTGGGGCCAAGGCAGCGGCAGGGGCTGCGGGGGCAGAGGCGGCAGCGGGAGCTGTGGAGGTTGAAGGAGCGGCAAGGGCCGCTGAGCCGGGGAGGGGGGGGGGGGGTTCGCGGCGCGTTTTACGCCGCGCTTTGACGTAACCGTTGTATAGGAAGAATCACCGGAACCGTCGGAGTTAGAGGACTCCGATGTCCTGGTGCTAGACTTAGTGGCGGGCCTCTTCCGGGAGGCCGATACAGAGGACCCAGAGTCGGAGTAGGAGCACTCCATATCCAGTTCCAAAGGGGCGAACAAGTTTTGGGATTCTAAGTGGGCCGCGATAACGGGCGGCGGTTGGCTTGCCTGACAGACAGGAGTGGCCAAAACGGCCAGGGCTGCGGCGTCATCATTCATCCTATTGATGGCGGCGAGAAGTGAACCTTTGAGGTCTTGGGTGGACATAGTGATTACTGGGACTGGGACTGGGAACGACGTTCTATACTAAACAGTAAGGGCGGGGGACACTGCTCTGAAAAGAGCAGGGACGTTTTATTCCAAGGCATTAAGGAGGGGATCACCATTCTCAAAAGAACGGGACGTTCTTATTCAAGGAGTAAGTGCTCTCAAAAGAGCAGGGCCTTGCTCTGAAAAGAGCAAATAACTCCCTATAAACAGTATACACGTACACGTTATACAATAAATCAATAAAAAAAAATAAAAATAATTAACAATAAAAATAACAGAAAACTTAACAAGCACAATCCAACAGTCAAACCTCCCCGCCCGAAGACAGGGGGGGCAAGAACTGAAGTTAGCGATAAGAGACTCACCCGGCGTCAGCGCTGTACAGCGCGAGCAGGACAGCGGAGGCGCGAGAGCGAGATAGCACTACCGTACGGGGACGGAAGCGCGGACTACCTGGACACAACCGCTCGAGAGCGGTGCCACAGGCGGAATGAGGTACTACTCTAGCTATACCAATATATTAACTGTAGCTCAGCCCTACAATAACTACGCACACACAAAGCCTTTATCAACAGGCCGATATTCTTGTAGGAGTATCCTTTTGATGGAGTTTTGGGGGTGTGGTTTAGCTATATCAATCTAATATCAAGCTTAGAAGCAAATATGTTTAAAAACAGATTTATTATACAAAATAACATACATATACATGGATATTTTTGAAAGAGTAACCAAATGTTAAGCTTAAGTTCAAATATATAAATAATGATATAACATTATTGCAGATTTTGAAAATACAAGTAAATAAGGCTTCTTCTTTTATTTGAAATTACCCTAAATTGAATGTGATTTATGGGCAACAACGTTTTTGCCTATCGATCGACCCTTACGACTGTGTGCGTGCGCAGTATAATCACCTAAAATAATGCATAACCACGCATTTTTAATTTAAAAGATAAAAAAGACAGAATGTTTGAGATAATTCTTAATTAATTTTTCTTAACCTATATTACTTATTCATCTTGCCTATATTACTAATATATTGCAAGATAACACTATATATATAGTTAAATAGAATAAATAGTTTATGTCTAAAATTTTTATTTTAGCTATTAAAATTAGTAACAAATAATGTTCAACAAACAAGCAAAAAAAATTTAAGTAGAACAGGCTTATTTCTTTTAAAATTAATCCCATGTACCAGTTTACACAGAAATCTAGTTGAAATTATTGTTACGTGTATTTAAAATATTAATTTAAAAAAGCAGAATGCGACGTTTGGTGGCAGCTAAGAGGAATCCATCACCCCATTTCTTGCCGTGAGTTTCATAAGAGGCGACTGGAGAAATGCCAAAAAACCTCATCAGACTTATTCATCTTGCCTATATTACTAATATATTGCAAGATAACACTGTATATATAGTTAAATAGAATAAATAGTTTATGTCTAAAATTTTTATTTTAGCTATTAAAATTAGTAACAAATAATGTTCAACAAACAAGCAAAAAAAATTTAAGTAGAACAGGCTTATTTCTTTTAAAATTAATCCCATGTACCAGTTTACACAGAAATCTAGTTGAAATTATTGTTACGTGTATTTAAAATATTAATTTAAAAAAGCAGAATGCGACGTTTGGTGGCAGCTAAGAGGAATCCATCACCCCATTTCTTGCCGTGAGTTTCATAAGAGGCGACTGGAGAAATGCCAAAAAACCTCATCAGATAATGTCATGGTCCTCCCTCCAGATCGAATTACGGCCACGCCGGCCAGCTTCAACGGCATCTAGCTATCTGCACAGGACAAGGTTATAGTGCCGGAGTGTATTTGCAAACACAGGTGAACTGTCTATTCTTTAACTGTCATAGTCCGATGGTATGGAAACCCGACACTACCGAAGAGAGGATCAAAGATGCTTTCCGAGTCACGGGGCAGAAACTCTACAAGCATCCTGACTCCGGACTGCTACTGAGAGTTGCTTGACAGCAAAACCCAATAACAGATTTAGGCCCGACCTGGAATTTGAACCTGTGACCGCATGTTCAGCAATCTCCTTTACAACCACTACACCAACGAGGCAGTCATTATATTATACATTTTATAACCATCTCGTTTACGTCAGAAATAAAATACCTAAACCGGCGACGAGTGTCGACCGGCAACAGCTTCAAAGATACAAGAATTATAAATACTGCGATTGTCAATCCGCCTGCCAATAGTAACGATTAGAATAATAAATTTCTTGTCGTTTATTCACTGTCGGATAAATTTGTCGTAACGTGACACAATCTTGATGTTGATGGTTAATCAATCTATTTCATATATCACTTATGTATATATTTACTTAATAATCGAGATACATTTTTAATATAGTCATTATGTTTTTGTGTTAAAGTTAAATTTACAGCTTATAAACGTCCCACTGCTAAAGGCAAAGAAATGTCACGATACGTCTTGGCAGACTTCACATGTCTTCAATATATTTTTGTTATTTTTCAGACATTTAATTTTTCTCACAATGTTTTCCTTCAATCGGCTTGTAGTTAATCAGCACTTAAAATTACAATCAACAATTTCATTGGTGCCGGCGGGGATCGAACCCGGGTTGCTCGCGTACTGTGACCGTGCTTAGGCCAGGGCTCAGGAGCTACCACGGATTTTTCGTGTATAATTAATTATTGATTTGCGTACTTTTATGACAATAAAGTCCGCCATTTAAGCGTGACGTTAAAGACAAATCCGCCGGGTTTGTCTCAAATCTAAAATAATCAAACGGAATAAGGCCATGCTCATTCATTCAGCGATGGGTTTTTACGGACTGACGAAAAAGTAGGAGTGTAAGTGATGTCGAAAGAGTTTGATAAAATTGGTTTATCATGAGCTTTTACTGCCTGATAAAACCATCGATTCTGATCTCTACTGCCAACAAATAATGAGACTCAAGCAAGAAATAGAAAAAAAAAACTGCCGGCATTGATCATCAGAAATGGATTGGTCTTTCATCATACACACAAACATTCCTAAAATTCCAGTATTTGCTTGAGTACTTAAAACTGGTTTAAAACTTTTAATCATTAATTTCTTTTGTTGCTTGTGTTCTTTAAAAAAAAAAGCTTTCTGGAGCTTTTACTATTTCAGTTTATAATATATTGTTTCGCATGTTCTAAATAATTAAGAATATTATTTTTATTTCCATTATAAATGCGATGACTAAATCCATGTTGCTTTAAATTTCTGGTATCGAATATATCTAATAAAACTACATGTCGCATTTTTTTCATCAAAAATCCCAAAATTTCAACAGCAACGCTGTTGAAACAAAAATGTCTTGAATTTGTATATAAAATATGAATCAACTTTTTCCCCGACCTAATAATTATACTAAGTAAAAGTGTAACAAAATAGTACTCAATAGCTTTATGATTCTGCCCGTAAATTTTATATAATATTTTCAATCTATACGGGGTAGAGCCATACTGCAGCTATATTACTGGTATAGTTGTAGCACGAATAGGTCGGCTCGACTGGGGAAAGCCCACGCTCTCACAGAATACCAGTGTAAAATAGCAGTTTAACGCTGCTGTGTTTCGAATGGTGAGTGTAGAGAACCGGAGACCCTTTTTACTGGAAACGAGGCATTCCATCTTAGTCCTCAGGGGTTGTAACGCATCTACATTTTGAATCTTAACCGAAGATAGATGTAGATGTCTGAGAGACACAGCAACCACTTACCATCAGATGGACTGTGTGCTCGTTTGTCACCCTGATCCTATAAAAAAATCTCAAAATCAGTTACTCCATACATAATTTCGTACAAACTTGTTCAAAATGTATGGAAGACCTGATTTTTCTTGCGATTTCGAAGATAGATCTGTGAAATAATTTATGAATATTAGTCATACATTTATTTATAAAAATTAGACTGATAACAATGAGGCCTTATCATTTATATGACATTTATTCAGAGGAAAAACCTATACATATTATACACAAATATATTGATACATTTGCTATTAATAAATTATTCATTTTTAAGTATTTCTGGTCTACATTCATAACTATGAACTTAACTACTAAGTATGGCTTAAAATAAATTTTCCCGTTATTCGGGTAGTGGTCAAACTACTGGCATATACAATTTTTCACGCACACTAGCATCCTTGCAATTGTACACACTACAATATTGAGATGCCGCATTCACGGAGCTGTCATTTTTAGGTAGTGCGGTATCTAGTCAGAGAGCGCGATGACCTATTAATAATCTAAGAATTTAACCTTATGCACACTTTCCAAAACAATTTTCAGCAGTTTCTACTGTCATAATTTATTCAAGACGGGGAAAAGGGAAAATGAACTCGACGCGGATTATAAATTTTCAATTCGGTTCGGTGGCGAGCTTCTGATTCTACTGCGGATATCCTCATTTCAAACTTTATCACGCAGATAAACTTTGAGCATAAACCTCTTCATGGTTTTAAGTGACCTTAAGCTACCTCATACGGCCAGAGATGAAGGACCACGACTTAGATCCACGTGTTATCACTGAACACAAAACGCATTGGTTGTACACCCTTGTTTACAAGTTTTGATGAGTATGTGACGAAATGTGTCTTAATATCTGGAACACTGCCCAGAGAGTTGGTTCCGTCAATTGACTTCTCAGTTGAAGTTGGACTTACCTCGTCAGAAAATTTGTCTATGTTAACATATTCATTAACAACTTCGAGCATAGTATTCTCAACAACTACCGACATAGGTGTGACATGGACCTTGCAAATAATCTTTGTCTTGTCTATGTTCAATTTAAGACCTATCCGTTGGGAAACTTTATTGAGGTTACGACCTATTAGGAGATCTAAAGAATCTGTCCTCAATGAGGGCAGAGTCCTTTAGCAATTGTGCTATAATGACAATATCATCGGCAAATCGAAGTTGAGTAATGCTTTCACCATTGATACTGATACCGTACCGTTTCCAGCCCTGAAGCTAAATATGTTTATCAATGCAGCGATGTACACTTTCGGGGATATAACGTTACCTATCTTACAGTTTTATGCAATTGGGTATATCCCAGAGTTGATTGGGGCTTTTGACTACAAATATATACTATACTTTATTTAAAAATAAAATTATACATAAATATGAAAACGAATTTAATTTTTGGCCAATAATAAAACGCTGAAAACCATATCAACGATCAAAATTTAAATCGAATTTTTAAATTCTTGAAAAATTTATTAGGATAAACTTACCTACATAGAATATGACATAAACTATAACTATAACCTACTTTATAAAATACTTTACGACGTTCTGGACCAAACGCATAAAATTAACGCAAAGTTAAATGTACGTTGACTTACCAGAGGCAATATAATTTCGTGTAAAAATTTTAGATTTTTTATCCAAAATATTCAAATACAAAAACCAGCTACAAAACATTATTAACTAAATACAAAAATATTTAAAAAATTAAAACGTATTATTATCGTTGAGACAATATTGTCGTTGAGACAAGATCTGGAGAATATGGTGGATGAAGAAGAGTCTCTAGCTTTAACTTTACTAATTTTGCCAAGTCTAATGAGCAGTATGTGGTTGGCCATAGTCATAGAGAGTAACTAGCAGTAGACCACCAAACTTTCGCCATAAGCTTCTTCTGGCTTTTTGCGTTTCGGGCACTGATTGTCTTGGGCACTTCTGGATCTAACCACTATCATCAAAGATGGCGAATGTCGTATAGGATCCACTTCATACCACTGTGCTACGCTGTATGCACAAGAATATTACTGCACCTGAATCGTCGGGGATTGAAAAAATAGTAATGCCATAAAAAACATAACTTGTAAATAAACCAAGTCTCGCAACTCAGTTCTTCTACCGTAAAAAGTTGTGAGATCCATGTAATACCTAGTCGGTTAATTTATTCAGTCCCTACTTAAGGGTCCTTCTGTCTTAAGTTATTACGTTATTAGCTAACCTAACAACATCAATCAATATTACCATATCAATATTAAAAATCTTTTATGTTTTAAATACATAGATTGACTTGATTTTTTTTTAAATTTTGATTTTAATTTTACCAATAGTGTTTCTTCGCATCTTTTGGAAACGTGTTTCCAGCTGCAGCATTTTTATACCACGAGGGAAGGAACCGTACGTCATAGAAATATTCTGGGATGTTAGTGCTGTTAGCCTCTTGGCTTTTATAGTTTGATCTGACCCAGGGTGTTAGATCGCGAGCTTTTGTCAGGTCGCAAGCTACCTTACGTCATAGTTGTTTGAGTTCGATAGTATCTAATATATTCGGTTGTATGATGGACCGAACTTAATCTGGAATAGATTTCCTCGTGGGAAGGATATATGTCATAGCTGAGTTTGGCTGGAGGGTTGGCAATCGCTGTTTTTTTTAGTTGTTATTAGGAAGATACTGCAGCCCGTCTTCTAGTTATTTCGCTGTATAACCTCCTACGTCACCCAGGAGACGACGGCAGCGGGTATTCTTACCACGATTATGGTTTTTTATGGACATCGCGATTAAATGGTAAATGAAATTATAGCAGATGCAAACTGTTTTATATTTAAGTAGGTAATATGGACAATCATACGAGTTTACGATTCTCTGATGGTAGTTTTATTGTGTGAATTTTACATTAGCCTCGCGTTTAACCCATTATTTAACATCCGAGCAGCATGTTGTACTCTCCCATTTATTCTTATTACTTAGCTTTATTGACAAGCACACTATACTTTTGCGTCATTACTTAACACAATATAGTTATATTTTTCTTTAATCGTTGGCTCTGCTAAAATGAACAAACATATTCATCATCATTAGCAGTCATTTAATACCACAGCTGGACAAAGACAAACAAAACTAAAATGGATTTAACAATTGGAAATAATTTATTACTAACCACTTCCCTTGCAAAATAATTATAAAATATGTCATCAAAATATAAACCGCGTACAGACTAACACATATTATTATACTAACTAACTTCCATTGCCATGCCTTTTAAGTTGGACAATTGCGGTATATTTTTTTCTTTCGGTTTCGCCTTAAATACCTAAAAACTTTATTGTTTTGTTTATGTTCAAACGGAATCATAATAATGAACGAAATTTTAAATCGTCATTGTTCAATAAAACGTTTTTAACCATTTTAAACTGTATACGAAACTAAAACAATACACATCCAGTCCAGATAGGTGTATGGATTATTATAAATTTACAGTAATTTAATTAAAGTACTGTGACTGATATACATTATTCTGTATGTACATTACGATTTAGTAGTGTGTGATAGAGAAAACATGGTTGATTCAGGCAAGTATTATGAGTTCATGATTAAAATTTGGTATTTACCTATATATGACATTTATTTCAAATGAGAATACCATTACCAGTTTACCCGACAGTCAACCATTCTTTACTGAAATAAAGAAGAAGGAAATGACAACAGGTAAATGAAGTAATTTATATTATGTGCTAGTTTAATGTTGCGCTAAAGTATCAACTAACGTTGTAACTCTTTCCAACTTACGGAATAATAATTATTGTTCTCTAAACAAAACTGTACATAAATACTATTCATTATTATTTGTTTGAGCGTGTAATCGAGAATCGGGTGCATTGCGTAAATGCTTTAAAACATTCAAAATTTAACAAAACATCTTTAACAATCATAATATAAATATAGCTTGTTCAAATACTAATGAAACATTTAAGTAAACCTTATAATTATGATTTCAGGGTCAAAACAAACTGTTCTGCAAAACAACAACACATAAGAATCTCAAGAGCAAAACTATGAGTGTGTTATATGGAATAACATTAGCAATCAGAAGGATTTCAGGAATGAACATTACGGAAAACTTAATATCTTCAGAATTACAATTCGTAGAACCATGCGTGCGCACTTACGTGTATGTAGAAATATTGAAATTAATACACAGAAACAAATATGGGCATGGCTCTTGACGATATGGAAATAAAGTAAATGTTACATTATCGAAAAATTGTGCTAAAAAATAAATGTCTTGTATTTTATTTATTTATTTATTAATCTTCACGCACAATCCCTGACGGGGTAGCCAGAGAGAACAGATCGCCAAGTGTCACGATCCTTACAAACCTCTTTCGCTTCTTTCAGATTCATTATCTTCTTCATGCATGCACGTCTAGGTATCCGAGTACTCTTGACCCTACCCTCTTCGAGCAATTTGCTTACATGGTCTTTGAAAGTTAGTCTCGGTCTACCTCGACACCTTTTAATATTAACTTTCGCGCTATATATTTTCTTCACAATTCGGTCTTCACTCATTCGCTCAACGTGCCCAAACCACCGAAGCACGCCCTTATCAATTTTTGTGATAAGGTCATCTTTCAAACCTGCCATATTGCGAATCTCTTCGTTTCGCTTTCGGTCGGCCATGGTAACGCCGCACATTTTACGAAGAGATCGCATCTCCACTGCATTCAACTTACTTTTATGCTTCTTCTGGCATACCCAGGTTTCGCTGCTATATAACAAAGTCGGTACCAACACTGCGTTATGTATTGCAAGGCGTGCACTCTTCGCTACGCCTTGCCTTTTGACTAACGCAGTCAGGGCACCATTGACTTTGTTCCCGGCAGCGACACGCCTGTCCACATCTAAATCACATCTTCCATCCCGGCTAAAAGCACTCCCCAAGTATACAATTTCATTAACCTGTTCTAGACATTCCTGATTTACCCATATTTCACACTTCGTTCTCTCTTCGTCCCTTTCAAATACCAGAACCTTAGTTTTATTAGCATTCAAACGGAGACCTTTAATTTCACATTCCTCTTTCATAGACGTGACTAATGCCTGCAGTTCTGCCTCTGATGGTGCAAAAAGCACTGCATCATCAGCATACAGCAGACAATTTACTTTTATGTCACCCAATTTCACACCCAAACAGCTATCTTTCAGCTTCTGTAAACAGCTGTCGAGATACAGTATGAACAGCCAGGAAGACATGACACAACCCTGCTTTACGCCCGTTTGGACGTTAAACATGGGTGACAGGTCATGTCCTACCCGCACACAGGCTTTACAGTCACAGTAAAGAGACTGTACAGCCCTTAGCAATCGACCATCCACACCATACCCCGGCAACAGTTCCCACATTTTCTTCCTTACAACCTTATCAAATGCTTTCTCAAGATCCACAAAAGCACAGAAAATCTTCTGGTTAACAGCCAGAAATGTCTTGTATCTTTTTTTAAATGTCAATAAAATATCATGGTTTGTTATAAAACTATTATTTCATATATTTTGTGCATCTGTTGGTTGTTCTCTTTAACGTTCCCTATATCACCTTTCAAAGAAAGTATCTATTTTGATTCGTGATGTGTGTGGCTTTGGATCTTCCTAGATTTGCTTGGTTTGGATCATTTTCATTTTCTAACTATACCTCAAATTGCAACTGTAAGTTTTCTAATCGTTTGTATGTATAAATCAAATGTTTACGAGCTCTTTCATTCTGTTCATCTGTAAGTATCGAATTGACTCGAGGATCCAAATAAACACCAGATAAAAATATGTTTTTTGTAAAAAGATTTATCTCTCTCTCCTTCATACATATCACCAAAAACACTGCAAAGGCACAGTTAATTTGTTCTAACTCTGTTACACATTTTATCAACGCAATATAAAAATCTCCAAACATCAATTTTTTCCCCTTGCAACCGTTTGTATAATATTCTGCACGGTTTGAGGTCCTGAAAGTTGGATGATGCTTTTTACAGAAGTCTTTTAAGCTTATTAATCTATCTAACATTTCGACGATAGAGTCCCATCGAGTTGGACAATCTAGGACTGCCTGAAGAAATAGGTTTCGCTTTAACTCCAGTGTTACATTAGGTGTACGAAGAGTTCTCACTGCATAACGACATAAATCTAAAAGAGGTTCAAGCTCCTTGTAGGCATCTCTTACTGCAAGCTGCAAAGTTTGTGCAGCGCAACGTACAGCTGTCACCATTGATTGTGCTACACTTTCTCTTTAGAATATAATAGTTTCCACCATGTCACAAACTTCCTGGTCGTCTTCCTGAATAACATAAATTGCTGATTCTTCAGTGTCCTCAGTGCTGTTTAAATCCTCAATGGAATTTTGTATTTCTTCTTCAATTTGACGAGACATTGCCAGCATATTAGCTCCGTTGTCCGAGGTGATGGAGTAAAATTTCTGAGATTCAATTCCATAACGGCTTAAAATCATTAACACTGTGTCTTTCAGAAATGTCGCTGTACTTCGTTCGTGTAGCTCCATAACACATAAGCTACGCAGCTGAAGTCTGTCTTCTAAAATGAACTGCAAATTTATTCCAAGAAATCTTCGTGATTCTACGGAAGCCACATCGATTTTAGACATACCAGTTTGTTTTTTAATTCTTCGTGGATCTTCTTTCGGATATCGTAAGCTTTTACCCTCAATGCATGATTTTACGAGGGCGGCACTGAAAATTTCGGGAATCAAGGAAGTGACAGAACATTACTATTTAAAAATGTATTTATTGCTTTTCGAAGTATTCTCCGCGAAATTTGACACATTTTTCCATACGATGGAAACAATCATTGAAGCAAACATTTCATTCGGAAGTTGGGGTCTCCAAAATGGCCATTTTGTAGGCGTCCACAGCTTCTTCAGGTGATGAAAATCTCTGTCCACGCAATTTATTCTTTATTTTAGGGAAAGTATAAAAATCATTAGGGCTTAGGTCGGGGTTGTACGGCGGATGGTCTAATAATTCTATGTTTTCTTGCTTTGAAAACTCTTTTGTTCTGTGTGCAGTGTGAGAACTCGCATTCTCATGATAGAGGGTGATGCGGCGGTTGCAGTTCTCTTTACGGAGTTCAGAAACGACCTGTGGCAAACAAATGCTAGCATACCATTTTGTATTAACCGTTCTTTGTCTCTCAAGAGGAATAGTAGTAACATGGCCGGTTTTGGAGACAAACGTGGCCACCATTTTTTTTGCAACACTTCGTGAACGAACCATTTTTGTTGGCTTTAACTCATTTTCGAACACCCAAACTCGTGACTGGTTTTATATTTCGGGTTCGTACGCATATATTCAGGATTCGTCACCTGATACAATGTTGTATTCAGCATTTGAGAATCCTGCGTGGAATCTTTCGAGAGTTCTGACGCACCAAGTAACGCGAGCTGCTTTTTGCTCTTCACAGAGCGAATGTGGTATCCATCGGGAAAACAACTTTTTTAAACCTAATTGTTCATGCAAGATTATTTGTGTTTGACTCATGCCAATTTCTAAAGTTGCCTGAATTTCGCGATATGTCACATGTCGAACTTCCTTAATCAGCTTACGCACAGCATCAATGTTTTCTTGGGTGACTGCAGTTTTTGGACGACCTTGACGGGGATCATCACTGAGCTTGACACGTCCACGTTGAAATTCAGCAAACCAGCGATAAATTGTGGTTTTGGATGGGGCTTCATCAGCAAATGCAGAAATCATCCGGTCAACACACTGTTTTTGTGTTAAACCACTTCGAAAGTCAAAATAAATCATCGCTCTTGAATTTTCTCGAGTCAATTCCATTTTCTCAACGACTAAACAAGTTTGACAAAACCTTGTGACAAGACCAAGAATCTTTTTTTAAATAAAGAAATGGTATTCGGCTTTAAAACCAAGGACTTTTAAAATAAAATAATTTAATATGACAGGAACAGTGGAAATATTCCATTCCCGATACTTTTAGTGCAGCCCTCGTATTTTAATTTTAATATAAGGTTTTAAGCTACAATTTGGTATCATCGCAATCAAATTTAGAAATGCCTCATCTTCTAATAAAGACAACGACCTGCCATGAATTGCTACTAAATTTATGCAGCATTTAAGAACTTCACTTTGTTCGGCAGGAGAGTTTACATCTTTGTCAGCAGAAGTTCTAGCTATGATTTTATTGCATTCAACACAATGCTACGTAAAAAAGTGCCGCGATAAATTTCCAGCGTGATGGCCCTGTAACAAATAGATTTTGTTCGTTGATAAGGTTTCAAAGCAATAAACTAATAACTAATAAATTAATCCAATAATCACACCAATTAACTTACTCGCACCCAACCCAAGCACCTTGTATATATGTACTTTGGGTACTACACAACTAATAAACAAACTTTAATAGTTTTTTTTCAATTGCTATACATACACTTATAATAAATACTTACATATTATTATACATATTTGAAAGGTATACAGATATACGTACGTTTATTTACACACACTCAGACCTTCGGCGTACGCGTATGTATATGTAAACGTGCACACGCGCTCACGCGCAGACTCTCACACATATATAATACTAGCTGTGGCCCGTGGTTTCACCCGCGTATTATTTAAGGAATTATTTATTAATAGATTTATAGTACTTCAGTATAGACAATTTTTAGTAACCTTTTAATTTGGTATTAAAATATATTGGTTTTCTCCGCATCCTGTTCTAGATAAGCCAACATATAACTGCCCATGGGGAAAACAGCATTCTGTGTGCTTTATTTATAGTGACTGCAAACGGTACTTTTATGGGAAATTGTATTCTTTTAAAACTAAATGGTAAATCTGTAGATATCATAGCAATTCAAGGTAATGGCACCGTTTGCCCAACTGATGGCCCAGTCAAAACTACAGCAACTATGATATTATTTCTAAGAAATTTAACTAGAAGCCTAGTTCCATTACATAGACTTGATGGCCGCAGGTTTCGAAATAAAGTAATGGGAGTGACACTTTTTGAACTAAACCGCGCGAAATGACAGCTCGCTTATATAGGCGTTCACTGCTGGTTTCTTAAGGATCTCATCGGGCGGCTAGGGTTTATCCGAGCAGAGAGTTTATTATATTAATTTTTCATTATCAAACTATGCGTCCAAGTAACGTGCTATAAAAACCAAAGTTTATCTTCATAAAATTGTCTTGATGATGAAGTAACTTTCGTTCGTAAGGATTAATATGCCATGCCTAATAATAACGCTCATAAATCACTTTATAATTTTCAATAATTTTTTGTCACAAAATATCTCATTGTGGCGTATGTATAAGAAATAGGCATATGGTAGTACGGACTTATTTTTAGGCGGGGCAAAATGTTTGTAGAACATTGTATTTATGTAATACTAAACGTTACGCCAGTGCACGCGGATAAAGCAGTTACAGAGCGCCTTTTCTTCCGACTTGCTTAACAAAAATCAATATTTAAGGCTAGCTGAGTAATATAGCTGAATTCCAGTGCCTATACTATTTCTCATGAATCTGGCTATTATATACAAAAAGAATTTTTCAAATCGGACTGGTAGTTCCAGAGAATAACGCGTTTAAACAAACAAAAAAAACAAAGAAACTCTTCCGCTTTATTACCATCACATCATCATCATCGTTACAGCCCTTCACAAGTCCACTGCTGAACATAGGCCTCCCCCAAGGAGTGCCACAAAGCACGGTCCTAAGCCACCTGCATCCATCAACTTCCTGCATGTCTCACCAGGTCATCACTCCATCTCGTGGGGGGTCGCCCTACACTTCGCCTACCGATACGAGGCCGCCACTCAAGAACCTTTCTTCCCCATCGGTTGTCGGTTCTTCGAGCTATATGGCCGGCCCACTGTCACTTCAGCTTACTAATCCGTTGGGCTATGGCGGTCACTCTGGTTCTACTGCGGATATACACATTTCTAAGTTTATCACGCAGAGAAACCCCGAGCATAGCTCTCTCCATAGCTTGCTGAGTGACCTTGAGCTTCCTCATACGGCCAGCAGTAAAGGACCACGTCTCAGATCCGTAAGTCATCACTGGCAACACGCACTGGTTGTACAGTCTAGTTTTCAAGTTTTGAGGTATGTCTAACGAGAAGATGTGTAGTAGTTTCACGAACGCTGCCCAGCCGAGTTGAATCCGTCGATTGACCTCTCGGTCGAAGTTGGACTTACCTAGTCGGACTATTTGTCCCAGGTAAACATACTCGTCAACAACTTCGAGCTTAGTGCTCCCAACAACTACCGGCATAGGTGTGACATGGATGTTAAACGTGATTTTTGTTTTGTCCTTGTTCATCTTAAGACCTACCCGTTGGGAGACACTATTGAGCACATTGAGCATAGTGCTAATGTCCTCCAGCAATTCTGCCATAAGGACTATATCGTCGGCAAATCGAAGGTGAGTGATGTACTCGCCATTGATGTTAATACCGCATCCTTTCCAGTCCAGTAGCATGAAAACGTCTTCCAATGCAGCGGTGAAGAGTTTCGGGGAAATAACGTCACCCTGTCTTACACCTCTCTGCAATTGGATAGGTTTCGTACTCTGATACTGTACTCGGATAGCCATCGTAGGTCTACTGTACAAACACTTCAGCACTTCGATATACCGACAGTCAACTTAGCACCGCTGAAAGGACTGTAGCACCGCCCAAATTTCGACGTAGTCAAAGGCTTTCTCATAGTTCACATACGCAAGGCAAAGTTGCAGATTATACTCCTCTGTCTTCTGTACAATCTGCCTCAGGATATGTATGTCGTCCATGGTACTAAAGCCTTTTCGGAAATCGGCTTGTTCGGGAGGCTGGAGTCGTCAAGTCTGCGTGTGAGACGATTCGTAATGAGTCTCGTAAACAGCATGTAGACGCGGCTCAGAAGGTTAATCGGTCTGTAGTTCTTCAAGAAAGCATTCTTGAAGAACAAGACCACCACACTTCTGCTCCACGCCTCCGGAGTAGTGCCACCATGGAGGACTGAATTAAAGAGCTTCTGAAGGATTTTAAGTACCGGTTTTCCAACGGCTTTCGAAAGCTCCGCTGTAATTCATTCCTCGCACGGGGACTTGCCTTTTTTATGGTGCTGCAGAGCCATTCTAATCTCGCTCAGACTGATGTCCGTGATATCTGCGGAATAGTGTCGGATAAGACTCGCTCTTGGATCGTTACTCACACTTGCGTGTGGCTCCAACGATGACGTGTACAGCTGCCCATATAACATCAAAATCTCAGGTGTCCCGGAAACGATACTGCCACAATCAGTCTTCAGCTTTGACAGTTGGCTCTTTCTGGCAGACAGATCTCTGGCAAAGACTTTAGAGCCTTGGTTCCGCTCGATTGCTTCTTCAATACAAGCTGTATTGAAGTTGCGCAAGGTCCGCCGCATGCATTTGGAGATCTGTCTGTTTAGTTGCCTGTATGCTGTCAAATCTGTTGAAGAATGTAGCTTCATCTCCCGTCTAACAGCCATGAGATTAAGAGTGTGATTGGAGAGTTTTTGTGTTCTTCTGCGGCGGGTCTTGCAGAACTTAGCTCCGCCCTCATGGACAGTTTCCACGAGCTTGTTATTCATATCGTCCACTTCAGTCTTCTAGGCACTGAAAACGGTTTTGTAACTCGAGCTGAAAGGTGTCTTTGGAACAGAGGACGAGGGGGACGAAGCGTTGACTTCATTAGACGAGACCTCCCCAACTTAACGTTTAAGTTCAGTGTGCCTCTAACCATTCGGTGATCGCTACCAGTATTCACCCTCGCGTTCACGGAGACATAACTGAACAGTTATCGTCTGGTCGTCATAATGAAGTCAATCTCATTTTTTGTCGAACCGTCGGGGCTCGACCAGGTCCACTTACTGTGGGGCCGTTTCTGGAAGAAAGTTTTCATCATAAAGATTCCTTCTGTCTCCATGAAGTACGCCAGCTGCTGGCCCCTTGGGTTCCGTTGCACTATTCCAAATTTCCCTACTTTCAGCTCACCGTTCTCTCTTGTGCCCAATTTTGCATTGAAGTCTTCCCTTAACACTGTATAGTGGCTTTTGGAGGAATGCATGGCTCTCTAGAGATATCCTCATATATTTCCTCCACCTCCTCATCGGATGTGCCGAGTTTGGTGCGTAAACCTGTATGACATTAATCGAATACCTTTTGGTTATTTTGAGTATAAAGTACTCAACCCTCGTCGATACATTCTCAATCTTTACAACGTTGTTAACGAGAGACTTGTGGACGATAAATCCGACACCTCGTTGGGACAGATGGTCGCCCTCAGGGTGAAAGAACAAGTTGCCAGATTTATTTTTCGAGGTTTACCGTGTCCTCCCCCTCTTTTCGGACCTCGGATAATCCTATAATATGCCAGCGTAACTTGTCTATCTCTTCTTCCAGCTACACGATCTTCTCGTCAGTCCTCAGGGTGCGTGCGTTGTATGGGGCCAGGTCGAGTCGTCTTAGGTGGCAACCGAACTTCCACCGGAGATTCGTACCCCCTGCCCCGCCGTTACCAAGGTTGCCATCGTAGCCAGGAATAGCGGGGCTGCTGGGGACTGGGGGCCGTCTCTTTGTTGCTCCAATAATTGGGGGGTATTTGCCATAGTTCCCACGCTTGGCGAGCGGGTTGGCAACCGCAGTTTCTTTTTATTGTACTTTTGCTGTTATCAGGAAGATGCTGCTGCTCATCTCCTGCCTGTTTCCTTTTGTCGCCTTTTGCGACACTCATGGGAAGATATTGGGTAGTGGCTATGCTTAACCGCCACTACACGGCAGTGCAGGCACCGCTTTATTATATTAGTATAGATACGCAAACATGTACACGCCCACATGCACGCACACCCACACACATACACACACCGTGAGGGACATGCACGCCCATGCATATATTTGGTTAGCTTACTAGCATTATAAAATGTTCTTCATTCTACTGTGTAACTAAAATATTTTAATGCCAAGTTTAATCAAAATCCATTCCGCCAAATCAACGTAAGGCAGAATAAGTACTATTGCATTTAATTGTAGTATTAATCAAGCTTTCCCACCAAGAACGTAAACTTTGCTGAGCTCGCACACTAGCGCCAAAAATGACAAAAAATATAACAACCAGCTAGGTAACGGAGACAATAATTCCAATTTCCTCTCTCAAATATCTCAATTCTGATGGTATTTTTACATTACGTACCGAACATTTGAAATATTATGGTTTTATCAATTTTCGATAATTTCGTTTTTAGTGCCCCTATAAACATATGGTTATAGTGGCTCTAAAAACGCTAGCATATGGTTATAACTATATGGTTATTGTTCGCGCCAAACGCTGTTGTTTGAATCGACGTCTAGGGGGCGCGCGGCTCGGTGCCATACCGGTTTGACAGTTGGATGTGTCTAGTGCACGCGAGTGCAAGTCAGTCGTCTCTCAGCTGTGCTTGGGATAGCACGCTGTAATTTTTTGTCGGGAACTCGGAATAATTAGGCGCGGCCAGTAAATATACGGTCTAGGATTTGTGACGCGCATTCCTGCTGGAGAGCTTCCCAGTGACTCATTGTGTCTGACTCAGAATCTGCATAAGTGCATTCGGCTAGTGCGGCCGTTGATATTCTAGAAATAACTGTTGCTACGCGAAACGGTAGTGACCTTTGATCCGGACACTCCGTGTGCGTTTTGTCCGTTAACCTTATACCCAACGAGAGTTAGTGGCTTCTGTATGTTAGTTAATCGTACGATAGAGTTAATTGACTGTCATCGTGACGAACGAGGAAAGTGACTGTGAACAACGCCGCGGAAGGTTCCCTCAATTTGGAGCAGTGTCGACGCCCGGGCTGCTGCCGACGGCCAAGGTCTAGGGTCAATCACCATCAGTCACACCCAGATACACATCACATCACATTATTTCCCTTGCACTACACAACCACATGCGACCTGACCGACTCCGAAGGGATCAGTCGCCTTGGATGTAGGTAAGTAAGCTCCGTCTAATATCCTCCCGGTCGACTGGCCGTAGTATAGAATGCTCCCCCATATTGTTTAGTTTAATTAGAGATTTTCCACTTTGGCCTGGAGGAGGCCCGACCTACGTCTGCTCGTCGAAACTCAGCTGAATGGGCCCCTGAGGATTTGACCTTTAAGGGAGCAGCCGTAGGCCGTAACAAACTGGTAGCAGAGCGTGGTTCCGGGTTCGATTCCCCGGTCGATCCCGATCATAGTGTTTGATAAAAGTTAAACAATTCTGGTGGCAATTCAGGGAGCGTTGGTTTGATTGGTTTAATGTGTATCTACAATCACGCCCGTCCGTAATACGTAAAAATATGTGTTTGTACGTAATAATAAAATTATTTTCCTTTGTTGCTTTGTTGCTTGCCTTTTTTTTTTGGTTAGTGGGTTGATTGAAAAGCCGCGCCCTAGGTTGCGGAAGCGGGAGTTTTTCTAGAGATATACGTCATGTAGGTACATGGTTATTTTTACGTAATCGGTTAATTATCGTTGTCGGATAGTTGTAGTGGATTACTTATCGAAGGGTCGATTTCCGAGCTAGGCATTTTTTGTTGATCGACCGTGATATGTATCTTCGTTTGTATTGTAATTTGTATTTGAACTAAAGAGTAGTAATTTGTATTTGCGCCATTTAACTTGATTTGATCGCACTAGTATTTGTTATTTGTTAATTTGATTTGTGTCTTTTCTTTTGTGCTAACTTGTATTTGGTTGATACGTAGTAATTCGTATTTGTGTAATTTCTATTCAACGCGATTTGATAGGAACTGCATTTATTAACTGTTAATTTTTTGTTGTATTTTTTATTTGTTATCTTTGCAATTGGTGCTCGAGCCGCGTCGTAATTTGTATTTAGTAGTGATGTCATCGCCCAACCTACTAATTCGTTGCCTGCGGACGGAGTTACACTGGGCCACAAGCGCCCATGCTTTGATAGGTCGACCGGATAGGGTCCATAACTTGATGAAGCGGTTCGAGCAGGTGGATGCTCGAAGGGCCGCAGTGGTGGAGGCTTACGCTGAGCTCGAGGATTCGGATGTGGAGAAGGGAGTCCTGGACTCCTGCTTCGCGGACTATGAGCAGTTCTTTTCGCTCACGGACGAGTTGATCGAGGCTGAAGGCAGGTATGCCGAGGTACTACTATAATTAACAAAATTAAATCTAAACCCAAACACACCACTGCAAGACTTCAAGATACTGTAAGCTCGTTCTGCGTAGATCGAAACAATAAAAAAATAATATTCAAAAACGAACTGACATCAAACATCTCAGTTAACCATGGGTTGCTATAAAGCACCCGAAACGTCAGGAATTAAGAAAAGCAAATTAAACGTAATAATATCCGTAAAAATAGTTTTATTCAATGTGCAGTGTTGGCGTACATATAAGAAATCATTGGGTTTAACACTATCTAAAGAAAAAATGGGGCACATATGTATAGCGATTTAAAAGGACAGTTATTTTTTCTGGAGAATTATGTTTAAAAGTTTGAACGTTACTATCTCTGTTACAACTAGACAAATTACTGGAATATAAATAATGAGGTATAAAACATGATACGAGTATAAATAATAAAGATTGACTTAACGCTTTTGTTTTGCTATAAAACTTCAATGATGGATGTCAGACCTACTGACCCTACACTGATACCGAATCAGAAACACTAATATACTTTATAAAAAAAATTATCACAAATAATTGCTAAAATATATACACAACATACGTAACACTCTGTCACCATTGCAGGTGTCCTGTGCTAAACTCACGTCTGAAGACAAAAATTTATTTCAGTCACAGTCTGTAATTTTCTGGCATCCTGACTCTTCGAATCAATAACTGTGACACTAAATGTACGGCAATGTTTTTAGCAGACTTCAAAAAGGAGAAGGTTCTCAATTCGAGTCCATATTTTTTTTGTATGTGTGTCACACGGTATCTTCACGAGGTATCTTCGCAGATTGTGAACCAATTTTGATGATCTTTTTTATTAAATAGGTTATATTTGAAGGGTGGCAGAAAATAATTCCCTCCATAAGGTAGCAAATAAATAACTTCTATTTCAGCAATTTGAAGTGAATTTTTACTTTTTGTTAAAGGTTAAAATTATTTGCGGCGTAATAAAATCTTAAATAATCATTATTTTCATCCCGTATAGGTGTCAGTATGACCATTTGCCTTACGCCAAACATAAAATAACCAGACCGGCACGGTGTCTGGAAGCAGGGAGAAGCGTCAATGGTGCGAGCGTATCTGGTTAATGCGATCGTTAATTCGCCCACCAAAAATACTTCTGCGGGGTGATGAAGAAACATATGTATATACTCACTTATGTGTCTGCGTAGTGAGTATGGACCAATCTGTAATTGAATATTGTAAATACTTAAAGTAATGAAGCGTCAATAGCCTAATGGCAGGACTACTATCGTGAACCACTTCTAACACAAATACTTTAAGCTTACCAGAAGTGGTTAAAGGGAATATTAGTAATGTTTTATAGCATTATGGATTATGGTTTAGTGAGATAAGTAGTCTATACAAATAAGTCCACAACACTGATAGTTAAAATGTTTAATTTAATACACAAGCAGGAGATATACAATTTAGCACAAACAAGCAGAAGATACATAAGCCAAGATAAAGCGTTAATAATAAAACTATAGTCTAGAAAAAGCACAATCAATATTCACTGTAATATTTAAAAGTCTATGGCGAGAACAAAGGAATTGCGCTAGCGAGCAACATGCGTTCCGCGTCGTATCGGTAGATCGACTGGTGAACGCGGTGCGCGGACACAGGCGATTGTTTTTAAACAGCTGTGCTAACGGGATTCCGGGCGGCGCGTTCAACGCCCGGCTATTGCTACGTGCATTTTTGTTGAGAGTATATAGTGGCGTGTAAAAGTATATATATTATGTTGAGTGTGAAAAATATGTGCGTATGTATCTGTGTAGTTATATGCGTGTGTATATAATGTAGGAAAGTAGCCTACATTCACTCCCCCCCAAAGGCCATCTTATGGTCGATAATAGTCCGGGAATCTAACACGGCGTCCAGACCTTGTAATTGGACCCGGATGGGAACCTTTAATATTCTCTGAGGAAGCGGCCTGTATTGGACTGAACCTGCTACCGTCAGCTAAAATATAAGCCGGTTTAAGTCTGTCGATTGAGACATTCATCTCTTTTCCTTTGACCAGGAGCTTAAAAACCTTATCTCCTCTGGAGAGTACCTTGTGTGGACCTGAGTACGCAGGTTGCAAACTCGTACGCGAAGCGTCTTCTCTTAAGAAGACGTGTTCAGTAGTTGCGAGATCCTTGTATACAAAAGTTTTTTCTTTTGTGTGGCGTGAAGCTGGGACAGGTTGCAAATGTTTAACAAAATTATGCAACCTGGCTGTAAAATCGGTTATATCCGACGTAACATTTATAGTGGGGTCCAAAAATGCACCAGGTAGCCTAAGTGGTTCTCCATACACGAGTTCGGCAGACGAAGACTGCAAGTCTTCCTTAAATGCACTACGAATGCCAAGGAGAACTAAAGGTAAAGATTCAGTCCAATGCTCATCTGCATGGCACTTGATCGCTGCCTTGAGCTGCCTGTGGAAACGCTCTATTAAACCGTTGCATGCCGGATGGTAAGCTGTTGCTCTTTTATGCTGGAACCCATTTATCTTCGACAAATATTGAAACAAAGCGGATTCGAACTGTCGACCGCGATCTGTAACAATGTCTACAGGACAGCCATACCTGGCTATCCATCCGGACAGCAGGGCTTTGGCAACGGTTTCCGCAGTTATGTCTACGATCGGTACGACCTCTGGCCATCGTGTAAAGCGATCAACTGCAGTGAGGCAGTATCGAAAGCCTTGCGATGGTGGCAGAGGTCCCACAAGATCGATGTGGACGTGCTTGAACCTTGCACGCGGTAAGTTATACGTGCCTAAAGGCGCAGATACGTGTCGCGTCACCTTGGCACGTTGGCAAGCCAAGCAGGCACGTGACCACTCTCTGCAGTCTTTCCTGATGCTAGGCCACACAAAACGCTCTGCAACTAGTTTTGCTGTAGCGTTCGCGCCTGGATGGCTCAAAGAACGCAGACTTTCGAAAACTTGTTTGCGCAGCACTTTAGGGACAAATGGTCTGGGAGTCAGTGTACTGACGTCGCAGTACATACATGTTTTACTCCCAGGAATGTCATACTTCTCTAACCGAAGGGATGATCCACCTTTGAGAAGTTCAGCCAGTTCGAGATCTGATGCTTGAGCTTCGGCCAATGTACTGAGATTGACGGGCGCTTGCAGTTCCTCAACTCGAGATAAGGCATCGGCAACAACATTGTCTTTACCAGATATATGCCTTATGTCGGTTGTGAACTGCGAAATGTAGTCTAGATGTCTATACTGCCTAGGCGAACAGTTGCCTTTCCTCTCGCGGAAAGCAAAACTGATTGGCTTGTGGTCAGTATAGACAATAAAATGTCTCGCCTCTAACATATGCCGAAAATACTTAATGGCCTCATAGATGTCGAGAAGCTCTCTATCATATGGCGAATATTTTTGCTGCGCAGAACTCATTTTGCGTGAGAAAAACGCAAGCGGTTGCCATGTGCCGTCTTTATACCGCTGCAATACCGCACCCAAAGCTATATCTGAGGCATCAGTAACAAGAGCGAGCTTGGAATGTGTAGCAGGGTGAGCTAGTAAAGCTGCTTCAGATAGGCTTAGCTTACAATCGTTAAAAGCTTTACTAGCGTCTCCTGTTAAATTAATTGGTTGTGAACCTTTTGTGGCTCCTGCAAGTAATGCATTTAAGGGAGCTTGAATGCGCGCAGCATTAGGCAAAAATCGCCGGTAGAAATTTATCATGCCCAGAAATCTTCTGAGCTGTCGAACGTTTTTGGGCGAAGGAAAGTCCTTAATCGCCTGAACTTTCTCCTGGAGAGGCTTAATACCATTGGCGGAAATTTTATAACCCAAAAATGTTACTTCAGACGCACCGAAAACACATTTCGAGGTGTTGATCAACATCCCGTACTCCTTCAGTCGGTTAAATATCTGGCGTAAATGCTCCTCGTACTCTGACTCGCTCCTCGAGAATATTAAAAAGTCATCTAGGTAACAGTAACAAAAATCTAAACCACGCGTGACCTCATCCACGAACCTTTGGAAGGTTTGACTTCCATTACGCAAACCGTAATTCATATACTTAAATTCGTATAAACCAAATGGTGTGGTAATCGCGGTTTTCGGTATATCTAATTCGCTGACAGGTATTTGATTATAGGCTTTAACAAGATCTAAGGTAGTAAATATGTTACATTCAGCGATGCTGTGAGTGAAGTCATGGATATGCCTTATCGGATATCTATCAGGAATTGTCCTAGCATTAAGCAACCTGTAATCGCCACAGGGTCGCCAGCCATTCTCTTTTTTGGGAACCAAATGTAAGGGAGAGGCCCATGAACTCTCTGATGGTCTGACGATACCGCTAGCAAGCTTTGACTCGAATTCCTGTTTCGCGATTTTTAAAATTTATCAGGGGCAAGACGCCTGGGGGAGCATGAAATAGGAGGACCTGGTGTAGTGCGAATTTGATGTACGGTGTTATGTGGAATGTTACGTTGCATCCCAGCCGGACGTGTTATTTCTGGAAAATCGGCTAGAATATTATGGTACCTCGTGTCACCAGTCGCAACCTTAATGGACGAAACAGGATATAAATTTTTAACATACACAGCATTGACATAAACAGTTGTGGTATTATCTACAAGGCGGTGATTACGACAATCTATAATTAAATTATAAAAAGAAAGAAAGTCTACACCAATAATAGCTTTTGTTATATCGGCAACTACAAAACGCCATTTAAAGTCTCTACGAAGGCCAAGATCAAGAGTAAGGTGTACATAACCATACGTGTTGATAACACTCCCATTGGCTGCGCAGAGTTCGTAGGTGGTCTTCGTACGTCACTCAGGAAGCCATGCACGAGGGAAAACACAGAGGTCGCTACCCGTGTCGACCAGGAACTGCATTTTCGATCTTCGGTCAGTGACATAGAGACGACCTATAGAACTTGGGCAATCATCAGTCGCCATTAACGACTGCCCTTCATGTTTTCCGCCTGGAAATCACATGGGCGAACACACCTTTTGGCGTTGACACCAAATTTTGCATGGAACCAACATTTAGGATGCCTTCGATAGGAAGAAGCTGATCGGGTCGATAATGAACGTCTGCGACGCTCATGATATTTCGTGCGAGAGCGAGATCTCCGATGAAGGCTTGTCGTTAGGTTTTCCACTTGCTTTCTTAATTCTGCAATTTCTTTGGCCATCGAATCCATCGTGGACCCAGGAGTTGGAGGTGCACAGTAACTGGTGGTAGCTACTTGAGGCAACGATATAGCAATGTCCTGGATTCTGTCCGCTAAATCTGCTAATATCTCGAGCGAGGCGGTCGGCTGTGCTGCCAGAACTGTCTGGATGTTTGCTAGCAGTCTACTCGTCCAAATTGTCCTCACGAACTCATCCGGAACGTTAGGACCCGCTAGACTTTGCAGGTGCCGGAGAAATTGTGACGGTTTTCTGTCACCGAGCTCTTCATGCATGAGCAATTGCTTAACCTTCCTCTCATGAGATGCACTTAGTCTTTTAATAAGCTCTGACTTAAGCTTCTCGTATTTATCACTGGCAGGAGGGTTCACTATAATGTCTTTTATTTCCTTAGATACCTGATGTTCTAATTGACCAATAACTGAATCATTAGTTATACCAGTAATTGCAAATTGTCCTTCTACCTGAGCAAACCAAATCTCCGGTTCTTCTGGCCAAAATGGCGGAACACGAACCCCAACTTTGCAAATGTCGGAAGGCCCGACAGACATGTGCTCACCGCTGTGCTCGCGTTGTTTGGCCATTACAGTATTAAATACGTATTCAGCTCGGGTCACCAATTTAGCGAGATAAGTAGTCTATACAAATAAGTCCACAACACTGACAGTTAAAATGTTTAATTTAATACACAAGCAGGAGATATACAATTTAGCACAAACAAGCAGAAGATACACAAGCCAAGATAAAGCGTTAATAATAAAACTATAGTCTAGAAAAAGCACAATCAATATTCACTGTAATATTTAAAAGTCTATGGCGAGAGCAAAGGAATTGCGCTAGCGAGCAACATGTGTTCCGCATCGTATCGGTAGATCGACTGGTAAACGCGGTGCGCGGACGCAGGCGATTGTTTTTAAACAGCTGTGCTAACGGGATTCCGGGCGGCGCGTTCAACGCCCGGCTGTTGCTACGTGCATTTTTGTTGAGAGTATATAGTGGCGTGTAAAAGTATATATATTATGTTGAGTGTGAGAAATATGTGCGTATGTATCTGTGTAGTTATATGCGTGTGTATATAATGTAGGAAAGTAGCCTACAATGGATTCGGGTTCCGTGTGGCGACTGTTAGCCGCTCGCGCTCTATTGGGGCTCCTCGGGAGCATAAATGTTACGGCTCACAGCTGCCCCTGCAAAGATCGCCTTGGCTAGGGCCCATAGTAGCCTCGTCAACGGGCAGCCGAGGGTTCGGGCCCAAGTGGCCTTATGGACAAATGTCCTATCCTATTACACTCTAGGGAGAAGGCTAGGAAAATAAATAGTACGTACCTGGATCTGAGGTGAAGACTATTCCAAGGTTCGGTCAGGCCGAAGATGTGTAGGTGCATGTATAGTGGTATTTTAGTGGTGTGTATTGTGGTTGACCTGACTGGACCGTTGAAGTCGTAAAACATGAAAGTAAAAACACGTAAAACATGGCACGAATACCGAATGGTCGGATCAAAGGTCACTTCCGTTTCACGTGGCAACAAACTACTTCGAAAACTGAACGCTTCCTTTTAAGGCGCTTAACGCAACGGTACAATTAAACACTATCCTCTCAATAATTAGCCAACCTGGCGCATAATGTTCTAGACTACACAATTATTCGTCGCCGCCCAAATCCGTTAACAAATTCGGCGCTATAGGCAACCACGCGGCTCGATTCGACTCACAGCAAGCACTAATAGCGAATTGTACTGTGTGCTTATATATATGTAGGATAGAATAAGAGAGAGTTAGTATTAAACCTACCGTCTAGACTATTGGACGTTTTATTTATTCCCCGAACCACCCAACACTACATGGCGACCTTGCCAGTTCATCGGCGGTCTGCCTGGGTTCGGTCGCGGGCCGCGTTTTAAAAAAAAAAAAATGTGTCGTTCTGAAGTCAAGAAAGACCAAGTATTTATTACGCAAGACACTTCAGGAGGCTCAAATTCTGCACATGTAGAAGAAATTAAAAGCCACCTGTCTGGGATATCCGTCGTGCTGATTATAATATGCACAGTTTTGGGCTTGGCTCTTCTCTATGGTGTATACAAAATATACAAAAGTTGCCATACAAGCTGGATGCGGAATGAGATGGTAATGCACAATTTGCGTCGTTCTTTTGTGCGATCACCGGACCCAGGACCTCGTGTACCCCGTGTATGCTGTGAGTGCCGCCATGAGGACCGCCGGGAGACAACGAAAGCGTCAAGTTGAAAAAATGAGGTTTAAATTGAAAAATATGTTATAGTTTAAGTTTAAAAAAAAAAAAGGGAAAAAAAAAATAAAAATAGCCTTATATGTATGCCTTAAACCTTAAAATATTTTGACAACGATATTTCTTTTTAACTGTACTTCCATGTCTAGTGAATTAATAATAATATATGAAAAATTTAAAAATATTAAAAATAATTTAGTTAAATTAAGTTATGATAAGCGAACTAAAAGCATTTTGCAACAAAAACTTAAGGAATCAGTACAATTACGTAAAGAATTTGATGATTGTTTGATAATTTTAAATAAAGAGATAGAAAGTAAACAAATTAAAAGTAATGCATTAATTGAAATACAATCATATTGCGATTTAATTAAGAGTTTATATGGACAAATAGAAAACTTTTGTAGTAAGGATTACAGCTCTCAATCAACTTCCAAGGGCACTATTCAAAGCGAAATATTCACCATGGAAAGTTTCGACTTTAAAACTGCTGTGTCACTCCTGCCAGTGATGACGGGCGAGGAATCGGTCACCAAAACCTTGATGGACTCGATAGAGTTATATAGCTCTTCGCTTAAAGAAGAAGGTAAGTCTATGTTAATAAAATTTGTGTTAAAGACTCGTTTGAATGAAGGTGCTAAGTTACGCCTATTAGATTCCTATGACTCATGCGAGGCGCTTATAAGTGATATGCGGAACCACCTTTTAACAAAGAAATCTTACACTTCCATTCATAACGAACTAATGCAAATAAGACAAAATAGTAGTTCCCTAGATAATTATGGCAATAAAATCGAACAATTATTCGTAGATTTGACGATTTCCCAAGCCGATGGTGACCAAAACGCGCATAAAATTTTACGTCCTATAAATGAAAAGGTCGCTATTAAAAGTTTCACAAATGGCTTGCGAAACCGACAACTCAGTATTATTTTGTCAGCACGCAATTATAGTACGTTAAAAGAAACAATTAGAGCTGCAAAGGATGAGGAGACATCTAGTGTTCGACCTAGCGAGTACACCGAACCATCGATTTATTTCGGAAATCGAGGTGGTTCAGGAACGCGTAAAAATTTTCGTGGTAGGTATACATCCAATAATGTACCACGACAAACATATCCTTGGCATACCCAAGCAAAAAATAATGTGAATTGGAGGAAACCGGTACCCCAAAAGTTTTCGTGTGGAAATCAACAACACCGCGGGAAAAAAGGTAATTATGGTGAGTACTCATACCAGAATCGCGGATCTTTTCGTGGTCAAAATGCCCAGCGAGTTCATTTTATAACACCAGAATATCGCGTATCGCAAAGTTCTCAAAATATTGAAATTAACCCTAATAACGATAATAGTGAAAATAACCTAGAATTTTTTCGAGACCAATAATATATTTAGTTGCGAATATAGTAATTGTGTTGAGTTAGCAATAGATGGTATCAAATGTAGATGGCTCGTAGATACCGGCGCTTCTTTATGTGTGATTAAATATGACACGCTTAGTAAACTAAACATTTCATTACAAAAGAAACCGATTACAATAAACGGAATTGGAGGCAAATTACGAACCGTGGGATTTGTTGATTTAACATTGTCTGTTGACGGGCTGAAATTTAATAATAAGTTTCATGTTATAAAGCAGTTGCCGTGTGAAACTTCTGGAATTTTAGGTATAGATTTTTTACGTAAATTTAATTGTAACATAAATTTTGAATTGAATACTATTACACTGCATAATATGAATGAATTAGTAACTTTGCCATTGCATATGGGTATTTTGGGAAATAATAATTATTTGAGTATACCTCCGAGATGCGACAATTTATTTTATATCAATGCGAGTATGAAAGAAGATTGTGTTGTCTTTCCGAAAGAGTTATGCGAGGGAGTATTTCTGTCTGGTGGAATTGTCAAAGCGAATAACGGGAAAATACCAATAAAAATATTAAATACACGAGAGGATCCGGTCAATCTTAGTTATTTTAGACCTGAAACCGATAGTTTACATAATTATTCAATTTGTAAGTTTGATAAAAGTCTCATTGATCCCGAACGCGTTCATAAAATGTTAAATTTATTAAATTTGGATCATGTAAATAAAGAGGAAAAATCTTCTATTATACATATTTGTGCAAAATTTTCCGACATATTTTTATTGCCAGGAGATCAATTAACAACTTGTAACTTATATGAACATAATATTCAGTTAAAACCTAATATTGACCCAGTGTATGTAAAACAGTATCGATTACCCTATTCTCAGAGGAACGAAATAGAAACACAAGTCAAAAATATGTTACAAGACGGAATTATTGAACCAGCTTGCAGTGAGTGGTCAAGTCCTGTGCTTCTTGTACCCAAAAAGCCAGAAAATGGTGAGGACAGGAGCTGGCGCTTGGTTATCGATTTTCGAAAATTAAACAACTGTATTGTAGATGACAAATTTCCGTTACCCAATATTACAGACATATTAGATTCCTTATCAGGAGCAATGTATTTTACCCACCTTGATCTCAATCAAGCTTTTTACCAATTAAGCCTTAATCCATCTAGTAGAAGGTATACGGCTTTCACTACACCCTCTGGTCAATATCAGATGACCAGAATGCCAATGGGCTTAAAGACAAGCCCAAGTTCCTTTTCTCGTGCTATTACGATATCCATGGCTGGTTTAAATTACGAAAAAGCGCTCACTTATTTAGACGACCTCATTTGTTTTGGCAGAAACTTAGATAATCATAATAAAAATTTAATAGAAATATTATCACGCTTAAGAAAAGTAAACTTAAAGTTAAACCCGAAAAAATGTGTTTTTCTAAAAAAAGAACTTCTTTATCTTGGCCACATTGTTTCTTCCGAAGGTATTAAGCCTGACCCAAAAAAGATATCAGTATTACAAAATTACCCAATTCCTCAAAATACCAACGATGTAAAAAGACTAGTAGCGTTTGCGAATTACTATCGAAGATTTATACCAAAATTTTCTGAAATCGTTTTACCTCTAAACAATTTATGTCGCAAAAATGTTAAATTTCATTGGAATAAAAACTGTAATCTATCTTTTTCAACGCTTAAAAATGCTTTAACGACTCCTCCCATACTTCAGTACCCAAATTTTGACCAAAATTTTATTTTAAAAACTGACGCGTCTGGTTTTGCTATAGGCTCCGTTTTATGTAATCATGACGGACGACCGGTTGCATATGCTAGCCGCACTTTAAACAAAGCCGAGAAAAACTATCCTACTATCGAAAAGGAATTATTATCGATAGTATGGGCAGTAAAATACTTTCGACCTTATTTATATGGACGCGAATTCATTATTGAAACGGATCATAAGCCTCTCGTATATTTATTCAACATGACAAATCCGTCAAGTAGACTTACGAAGTTTAGGTTATTGCTTGAGGAGTACAAGTTTGTTATCAAGTATGTAAGGGGAGCTGACAATGCAGCTGCAGATGCTTTGTCACGCATCCAAATTTCGAGTGAAGATTTGAAAGAAATGAATGAAAAGGTCATATCTGTTCTAACAAGAGCGCAAAGAAAGCGAATAAAAAACAAAATTGCGCAAGATAAGCGTGACAACCCTACGGAGGATAAGGTTACCACCAACGATTGGACTGATCACCCAAAAGTCGTGGGAACACTTAAACAACCGAAGGATTGCACTGAATTATTATTTGTAGACGAAAAAGAATGGAAAAAGATAGACAAAATGAAAGAAAAGTTCTATTCTAACTCTAAGTTATTTTGTTTTGTCTCAGCAAAGTCAACAATTTATGTAAATCCTTCTTTCCGATCATATTGTGCACGAGATGCCTTTGTGAGGGAGTTGGATTGCTTTTGTAATAAGCGAAAGATAGATCGTCTGTATATTATACAAAATAATAATAACAATATATTAATTAGGGAGTTAACTCGTATTATAAATGAGACACCAAATAGGTCCGGACCGCGAATATTAATTTTAAATGGTGTCCATAAAATCGACGATCATGAGACAAAACGTATAATATTAAACGACTATCATCTATTGCCAACTAGCGGTCACGCCGGTATAAGGCGAATGATAAACAATATAAAGAAAAGATTCTTTTGGCCCGGGTTAGAGAAGGATGTGACTAATTATGTAAACCAATGTGACAAGTGTTTGCGATATAAACACTTAAATAAGCATATAAAAGAACCAATGGTGATAACCGATACGGGATATTCTGCTTTTGATAGAGTTTATTTAGATTTAGTAGGGCCCTTATGTAAAGATAGCGATAGTAATGTTTATATACTCACACTACAGTGTGATTTAAGTATGTTGAAGCCTATCCGCTTAAACATAAGGATACTATTTCAGTGGCATCGTCTTTTATCAATAATTTTATTTTGAGATATGGTATTCCTCGACAAATAATATCTGACCAAGGGACCGAATTTGTTTCAACCGTCATGAAAGACGTGTGCCGTATTCTCAAAATGCAACAGGTAACGTCAACAGCATATCATCACCAATCTATAGGTTCCTTAGAAAACAGCCACAAAAATCTAATGTCATTTCTCAGAATTCAAACAGGTAATGAACCACATAACTGGAGCACTTGGTTACCGTATTGGTGTTTTGGTTATAATAACACTGTACACACGGAAACCAAGTATACTCCATATGAGCTTGTTTTTGGGAAGCTTTGCCGTTTGCCAACTAATTTAACTTTAGATATAGAGCCCTTATATAACCCATATGATTATCCACAACAACTTAGATATAGACTTCAAAAATCGCAATACGATGCAAGAAATAATTTAATTTTAAGCAAACAAAGTAGGAAAACAAAGTATGATTACTATACCAATCCAATTAAATATAATGTCGGTGATATGATACTCCTTAAGAATGAACAATGTGTAAACAAATTTGATCCTCTTTATATAGGACCATTTAAGGTTATCGAAGATTGTGAACCAAATGTAACAATAGATTACAAAGGTAAACATAAGTCAATACATAAAAATCGCACTAGACCATATACATAAAACAATAAAATTGTTATTATTACTATAAATACAAATAAAATTAATTAAAAATTACTGTGTTTACGATTTTTTTTTATTATGATATAAGTATGTTATAGTATAAGAATTTTAATACTTTGTAATGTACACCTTTTATATAATTTTTTTTTTATAAACCAAGTTATGTTACATTTAAAAAAAAAATTTATTTTTGTAAATGATTTTTTTTTTCTTTTTGCCGATGGGCGTGTAGTGTGTGCTTATATATATGTAGGATAGAATAAGAGAGAGTTAGTATTAAACCTACCGTCTAGACTATTGGACGTTTTATTTATTCCCCGAACCACCCAACACTACAGAATTTAACGCACACGAATACTAAATCTAGACCACCACTGAATCTGAACGCGCGAAAAAACGCTGCCGCGGTCCCTACAAAATATGTGGATTAACCGCACCGCTGCCCTAAATCTGCTGTCGTCAACCCGCGTGTGAGCGACTGCCCGCGGCAAGCGGCCGCCTCCCCCCGCCGTCGGCGTGAACTCACCTTGACACTATCGGGTGACTTTCCAAGTTGAACGTGATTGGGGCCGTCTCAAAATGACCATATTTGGCCAAAACAAACCCCCGTCCCGGACATAAGGACTTATGTCCGCGAGCAAACCGGCAAGTGGGACAGGGTCACGACAGCACGCTGCAAGATCGAATCTACAACCAAAACTAGGCCACCTTAGGCCCCCATCAAATCTTGCAACCCTTAACCACCGCCTCAAAAATACCGCCCCAATGTGGGCAAGCCGGAGGGTCGAACCTACACTGGACGCCCTTCCTGGACATCGCAGCACCTAAATAAGTCTCGTTACTGGACAGAAGTCCGACGACCTCCTTCAAACACCTATCTGTGCCACTATGATTCGTTCCGCATTCCGACCAGATCAGGTCTGCAAACCACGAGGCGATACGAAGCGGCCCAGCGTGGCAACCTAAGCTTCAGTGCAGAGAGCACCCACAAGTTCCACATGAACGGCGTCTATGGAGAGCCAAACGAAACGCACAGATAGTTCTTAGTATGAATTTTCAAACAAGTAGGCATAACCAAGCCATCAACTATGTTTACGCCCGAACGCTGATTTCGGGATTGACGTTAGAGGGCGCGCAGCTCGGCGATACCGGTTTGAAGTTCGGCCAAGCGTGGCAAGTGGCGCGCGGGTCGCAAGCGCAGCAGTCGTCCTTAGGCAGTGCTCACGATTGGCACGCTGCCAATTAAGCGCGGGAACTCGGAATAATTAAGCACGGACAGTAAAAATACGGTCTAGGAATTTTGTGGCGCGTATCCCTACTGGAGAGCTTCCCCGGGACTTATTGGGTCCGACTCAGAATCTGTATAAGTGCATTCGACTATATTAGCTAGTGCGGCCTCTGAATTCTAGAACTAACTGTTGCAACGCGAAACGGTAGTGACCTTTGATCCAGAAACTCGGTGCGTGTTTTGTGCGGTAACCTTATACCCCGCGATAGTTAGTGACTTCTGTAAGTTAGTTAATCGTACGATAGAGTTAAATGACTGTCATCTTGACGAACAAGGAAAGTGAATGTGGACAAGCCTCGGAGGGCCCCCTCAAGTTGGAGCGGTGTCGACGCCCGGGCTGCTGCCGACGGCTAAGGTCTAGGTTCAATCACCATCAGTCACACCCAGATACACACCACATCACCATTCTTTCCCTTGCACTACACAACCACATGCGACCTAACCGACTCCGGAGGGACCAGTCGCCTTGGATATAGGTGAGTAAGCTTCGTCCGAATTCCTTCCGGTCGACTGGCCGTAGTGTAACGCTCCCCCATATATTTTAGTGTAATTAGAGAGATTCCACGTGGCCACATTGAGGCCCGACCTACGTTTGCTCGGGAAGTCTTCTGCTCATGGGCCCCAGAGGATTGGATCCTTTAAGGGAGCAGCCGTAGGCCGTAACAAACTGGTAGCAGAGCGTGGTTCCGGGTTCGATTCCCCGGTCGATCCCGACCATAGTGTTTGATAACATTAAACAATTCTGGTGGCAGGGAGCGTTGGTTTGATTGGTTTAATTTGTATCTACAATCACGCCCGTCCGTAATACATAAAAATATTTTTTGTACGTAATAATAGAATTATTTCCCTTTGTTGTTTGTTGCTTGCCTTTTTTTTTTTTGGTTAGTAGGTAGTTTGAAAAGCCGCGCCCTAGGTTGCGCAAGCGGGAGTTTTTCTAGAGATGTACGTCATGTAGGTAGATGGTTATTTTCGGACGACGCCTACCAGACTGCTCGGGACCTCCTAGCCAGAAGATACGCCAACGTCCGGCGAATTGCGGACGAACATGTTAAGCAGCTTCTAAGCCTCCCGCTGCTTAGTGACCGCGACAGACTGCGTCCGGACCTATTGGATCCAGTCTTGGTGGCCTGTAATACGTTGAGGCGGCTGGGTTTACCAGTGGGCGAATGGGCTTTTTTGTTGCTCCGCATCGTGCTGTCCCGTCTACCTCTCGACCTTTGAATCCATTTTGAGGAGAGGTACGGCGGGGACGAGGCCTCCTATATTCCGCCCTTCTATGACCTGCTGCGGTTTTTGGAGGAGCAGTGCCGGCAGATAGAGAGCGCGGCGGGCACCGTTGACGACTTACGAGCCGTGCCCAGTGAGAGGCTGAATCCTCCAGGCAAGTCATCGTCAACCCCCCCCCCCCCCCTCTGCTCCTATTGTCGAGCATCTGATCATCGGGTAACGTCGTGCCCGAAATTATTAGGTAAGCCGGTTCCAGCGAGGCGAACTATCGCCAAGGAGCGCCGCTGGTGCTGCTCATGTTTGGGAGGACACCTCCAGCGAGACTGTCCGCATCGGCGGCCCTGTCTGCATTGCCAGGGCAATCCTCATGCCGTTTTGTGCCTGAGTGTGAACGGCGTCTCCTCTCGGGGCTCTGCCAGGCCCTCGACCCCCACGGGCGGGGGCGCTCAGCCACGCCCTCTGCCGGGCGACTCTCGGCGCCCGCCGGCCAGCCATCAGGCCCCTAAGTTTGAAAGGGGTCCCTTTCCCGACCAGTCGGGGGGTAATTCCCCCAGGGGCGGGGGTGTCATCACCCCCCCTAAGCGTGTGGAGAGGAACTTCACGGCCACTCATCGGTCCGCTGGACCCTTCTCACTCCCATTAGCTGAGTGGCCGCGACTGGTGTACCACTGTTCCCCATTTGATGGAGGCGGCCCTGGCTAGCTGCCGCCTTAGCTCCCACCACGGCCACCTCCACTGAGCCTTAAGCCGTCAACAGTCCACTTGTCAAAATATTCTGTTGCCGACGGCCTCAGTGAAGGCGTACAACCCGAGTGGCGACTGTTAGCGATCTCGGGTTCACGCCATGTGGCCTCCCCTTGGTGGTGGGAAGATTAGGGCCCCTCTGGAGCGTTGAATCACGCTGTCAAGGGGTATTAGATTTGGTTTGGTCGAGCACTTAGTCAAAAAATACTTGAATTAAAATTAAAAATTGCTTTGGGCTTTCCGCGAAATTTTCCTATTTGTAGCGGTTTAAATTAAAAGAATTGAATTTAATCTACTCCTTTAAATGCTACTGCATGTGTTTTGTACATATATTTAATCACTGTATTTGATTGTTGCGTCTGTTTGCTGAAAGGAAATTGAATGGCGCGCTGTTTGAAAAATTATGTAACATATACATAGATAGTGTTTAATCATTTTGCTTTGCGAAGAAGTAGGGCTGTCCCTTACGTTATTGTTTTGTTTGATTTGCAAGTTGACCTATGCGTATCGGTGATTAATTTGGTTGAATTAATTCTGTAGTTGAACATTGATGCTTTTGAAAAATTAGTTGAAATATGAGCATAGGACTACTTGCCGAACAGGCTAGCTAGTTTTGGAGATTATCAGATTGAAATCAGCTGCCGCACTATTTTAGTAAATGATAATATGGTGGGTGGCCTGGCTAGGCCTACTTGTTGAAAATTCATACTAGGGGCTATCTGTGCGTTTCGTTCGGTTCTCCACAGACGACGTTCATGTGGAATTTGTGGGTGCTCTCTGCACTGAAGCTTAGGAGGCCGCTCGGGGCCGCTTCGTGTCGCGTCGCTGTTTGCAGAGCTGATCCGTTCGGATTGCGGAACTAATCATAGGGGCACAGATAGGTGTTTGAAAGAGGTCGTCGGACTTCTGTCCAGTACAGGACTTATTAAAGTGCTGCGATGCCCAGGAGGGGCATCCAGTGGAGGCTGACCTTCCGGCTTGCCACATTAGGGCTATCTTTTGAGGCTTTGGTTAGGGTTGCAAGATCTGATGGGTTGCCTAAGGTGGCCTAGTTTGGTTGTAGATTCGGTCTTGCAACTTGCCGTCGCGACCCTGTCCCGCTGACCGGTTTGCTCGCGGACCTAAATCCTTATGTCTGGGACGGGGGTTTGTTTACGCCCGAACGCTGAATTCGGGATTGACGTTAGAGGGCGCGCAGCTCGGCGATACCGGTTTGAAGTTCGGCCAAGCGTGGCAAGTGGCGCGCGGGTCGCAAGCGCAGCAGTCGTCCTTAGGCAGTGCTCACGATTGGCACGCTGCCAATTAAGCGCGGGAACTCGGAATAATTAAGCGCGGACAGTAAAAATACGGTCTAGGAATTTTGTGGCGCGTATCCCTACTGGAGAGCTTCCCCGGGACTTATTGGGTCCGACTCAGAATCTGTATAAGTGCATTCGACTATATTAGCTAGTGCGGCCTCTGTATTCTAGAACTAACTGTTGCAACGCGAAACGGTAGTGACCTTTCATCCAGAAACTCCGTGCGTGTTTTGTGCGGTAACCTTATACCCCGCGATAGTTCGTGGCTTCTGTAAGTTAGTTAATCGTACGATAGAGTTAAGTGACTGTCATCTTGACGAACAAGGAAAGTGAATGTGGACAAGCCTCGGAGGGCCCCCTCAAGTTGGAGCGGTGTCGACGCCCGGGCTGCTGCCGACGGCTAAGGTCTAGTTCAATGGTTCAATCACCATCAGTCACACCCAGATACACACCACATCACCATTCTTTCCCTTGCACTACACAACCACATGCGACCTGACCGACTCCGGAGCGACCAGTCGCCTTGGATATAGGTGAGTAAGCTTCGTCCAAATTCCTTCCGGTCGACTGGCCGTAGTGTAACGCTCCCCCATATATTTTAGTGTAATTAGAGAGATTCCACGTGGCCACATTGAGGCCCGACCTACGTTTGTTCGGGAAGTCTTCTGCTCATGGGCCCCAGAGGATTGGATCCTTTAAGGGAGCAGCCGTAGGTCGTAACAAACCATATAATCATTTACTCAATTGTGCGGCAGCTGATTTCATTCTGATAATCTCACAACTAGCTTGCCCTTTCAGACATGTAGTCCTATGCTCATATTTCAACCAAATTTCAAAATCATCAATGTTCAACTACTGAATTAATTTTAACAAATTAATTTACCGATGCGCATTGATCAAACTGACAAATTAAACAAAACGATAAACGTAAGAGACAGCCCTATTTCTCTTTCCAAATAAATATCTTCGACAGTGCCAACAAAAATGTGAAAACAAAAAGAGGAATGACTCTTATTCGGCACAAATAGGGTTATTCAATTTCAATTTTCTTTTCACCAAGCAAACACAATGATCAAATACAATTACAAAAACATATGCACACGCATTCAAAGAGCACATGCACTTCAATTCAATTTTCCTTTCAACAAAACAAACACAATGATCAAATACAATTACAAAAACATATGTACAAGTATTCAAAGAGCACAATAAATTCGCCCTCTTAATCACAATCGCCACAATTATGAAACATATCGCGGAAAACCCATTTTTTTAATCACAACCGATACAAATATGAAACATTTCGCGGAAAACCAAAGCAATTTTATTTTTAATTTAAATCATCATTAATTAAGTGCTTAACCAAAACTAAATCTAATAGTCCTTGACTGCGTGATTCAACGCTCCAAGAGAGCCCTAGTCTTCCCAACAACCAAGCGGAGGTCACACCGTGTTGTGAACCCGGAAACAATAAAGCGCGACTCGTTAAACAATCGACACTCGGGTTGTACACCCTCACTGAGGCCGTCGACAATAGAACAGTTTGACAAGTGAGCTGTTGACGGCTCACAGAATTAGTGGGGGTGGCCGTGGTGGGAACTAGAGCGGCAGCTACCTAGCTGGGGCTACCTGCATCAAAGGGGGAACGGTAGTACACCAAGCCGCGGTTCAAATCAAATCAAGTTAAATAAAATTACACAAATACAATTACTATTTATTAAATTAAATACAAATTACACTACAATTAACGGTACACACTACAGTCAATCAGCAAAATGCCTCACTCAAACAACCGACCCTTCGACAATTAATCTACTATAATTATACGCCAACGATAGTTATCCGATTACGTGATAACCTTATCGGCCTAGTCAAAGTACCTTACGCGTAAGTACCTAGACTTAACAATACTACGGGCGTGGTTGCTTCTTCCACTCGCCATCAAACAAAAAATATTAAATACATACTACGTATTTATTACCTACTATTTTTTTTTATTAATATATTATATTTTTATTAATATTACGGCCGGGCGTGATTGGAAATCAATCAACCGCGCTCTTGCTACCAGAAATGTTACGACCCACAGCTGCCCCTGCAAAGGTCGCCTTGGCTAAGGCCCATAGTTGCCTCCTCAACGGGCAGCCGAGGGTTCGGGCCCAAGTGGCCTTATAGAAAAATGTCCTATTTTACTACACTATAAGGAGAAAGCTATGAAAATAAATAGTACGTATCTGAGGCGAAGACTGTCCCAAGGTTCGGTCAGGCCGAAGGTGTATAGGTGCATGTATAGTGGTGTTTTAGTGGTGTAAATTGTGATTGACCTGACTGGACCGTTGAAGTCGGCAGCAACCCTGACTCCGGCACTGCCCCAAGGGGCAGTACTCTCCAGCGGCGTCACCCACGGTCAATTTTTTTCTTCCATTCACTAATTCAGTCTATCAACTTTATTGTACATTTAACTAACTTCAAAACGCAACTAAATCCCGTTACTTATAATCAAAAACGTAAAACACGGCACGAATACCGAATGGTCGGATCAAAGGTCACTTCCGTTTCACGTGGCAACAAACTACTTCGAAAACCAAACGCGACCTTTTAAGGCGCTTAACGCAACGGTACAATTAAACACTATCTTTTCAATAATTAGCCAACCTGGCGCATAATGTTCTAGACTACACAATTATTCGTCGCTGCCCAAATCCGTTAGCAAATTCGGCGCTATAAGCAACCACGCGGCTCGATTCGACTCACAGCAAGCACTAATAGTGAATTTAACGCGCACGAATACTAAATCTAGACCACCACTGAATCTGGTCGCGCGAAAAAACGCTGCAGCGGTCCCTACAAAATACGTGGATTAACCGCACCGCTGCCCTGAATCTACTGTCGTCAACCCGGGCGTGAGCGACTGCCCGCAGCAAGCGGCCGCCTCCCGCCGCCGTCGGCGTTACCTCACCTCGACACCATCGGGTGTTTTTCCAAGTCGAACATGATTGGGGCCGTCTCAAAATGACCATATTTTGCCAAAACAACAAGTATTATTTCTATTATTTAGTAAAAATGAGCCATCAGCGGCATTAAGTTATTACTATATTTACTATATTAGCAATATAGTCAACATAAAAATATTTAAAAAAAGTATGGAAAGTTGTGTGCATTATAACTAGCAGTGTACAGCATCCGTTACATTTTAACAAACATATATAAAAAAGGACAAGATGTATTAAAATAAACATCATTTATAAGGGATAAATAAACGAGGCCTAAAAATAAAATATACAACAGTTTCGTTATGCATTGGTGACTGCTTTCAGAATAAATTAATCAAAAATTTAAAAATAATGACATTAGTTAATATGGAATATTTATACGGGAACTTTTTCGTTTGAAAACATATATACTCACACTCACAGAGACGAACTTTCCTTTTTAGCTCTTCATATGTCACGACCCTGACACACCTCTCTTGCTTCTTTCACATCCAAATATCTACGCATACATGCTTGTCGGTTAAGTTAAAGATACTTTTAATTGTCTCTTAAGTGAAAGGTTAAAGTGATCTCAAAGATAATATTCTACGTAACATAAAATAATACATAAAGTCCTAAGCTCCCCTAAAATCGGTTAAAAATAAAAAATCTATATACTTAGTACTATTACTTATTTAGTACCTTTGCACAGTATAAAAGTCATATAACTTATGCTATATGAAATTCAGATGAACATCAAGCTTTGGTGATATACCACGTCCCTATCTAGAATGCGTGCCCGTAAACCTCAATCTATTTACGTAACGAAGCACGAAATGGCAATTGCAATACTAAGTAGGTATATAAGATGTTGGTATGTATGTTAACTATCAGGTGACCTAAATCGTGACTGTATTCTTACGCTAACCAAAACTTAAAATTAATATAATTCACAGTAATTGATTTAAATATGTTGCAATAGCCTCAGAGTTTAAGGCTTGTACAAAATAGTGACGTCATCGTATCGTAAAGTGAACACTACTTGGCAACGCATTTGAAAATTTTCCTCGAAAGAATATTAATTTATGTACTGTTTATTAGCTACGATTTTTTCTACAGGTTTTCAATCTGGGTTTATTCTTGACTGCACTCGCGTCTAATATGCATCGTATTTTTTTATAGTATGAGCCTTGTAACACTAAAGTAATTGTTATAAAGCACAGCTAGGTTATGAAGGTAAGTTAGGCAATAAACGAAAGGCAAGTTATCATCATTATCATTAAGCCCAAAGCCAACACGCACTGGAACATAATATAGTCTTCTGATAAACTTAGATTTGCATGCGGACGACTGTCCCCCTAATCCTTCTGAGAACTCGAATAGGGCATATGCCCAGTGGGTTGTTTGAAATTGAGTACATATAATATAAATTTAAAAATTATTTTAAATTTAAAAAAAATTACAAAAAAACTATATAAAAGAAACTATGAATCATGGTACGGTAAACAATGCAATTTCATTGGAAAGAGCGTTGTTACTAAGGAGAAATTTGCACTTACTGCGCTTAAGACATTTTACTTTAACCACGGTTAGTCCGAACAATTTCTTAAAACTGCTAAATTCAGCTATTCTACATAGCGACAGACCACCACCGAGCGTTTTACTGAGAATTTTCTGCCATACACAACTACATTGTTGCATGTACCGTCGCCAGCAATTTTTTCGGATCGACATGTCTTAAGGATCTTCAAGGAATGAGTCTACTCCATTCTAAAAGGCCGACTACACTGTTGCAGACGTTTATGGGTGACCGTGAACAATTACCATCAGGTGAGCCATATTATGCTCGTTTTCCTATGATTATACAAACAAAACTCCATCCTGCCTCAAAATATCGTATATCAGCTCTGCTGTAGCAGCAATTTTATGAAAACGATTCTTTAAAACTTTCCTCGTTAGTTTCTTTCTCTCTTTTTCCGTCCCTCTCTCTCTTCTCTCTCTCTCTCTCTCTCTCTCTCTCTCTTCTCTCCATTTCCATCCCCCTTTACATTTCTCTCCCTTGGAATAATATATCGGAAAAAAATCACAAAAAGCAAAATAAATTGTGAAATGTGTAAAATAAAATCACTACATAGACGATTAAAACTGATATTCATGCTCATGGCGAAATTTCCGCTAGGTGAAAACCGATAAATTCAGGATATTATATTTGTCAATGAAATATGTATTGGGGTATATCACAAAAGTAATTTGCCGTGATCTATGAACAGCTAATTGATTTTGCGGTTAATATTAATAACATATTAGTTATTAATATTAATAACATATTCGTTATTAACATGTTAGTGTCGAGTGGCAGCCTCGTACCGGTAGGCGAAGTGTAGGGCGACCCCCCACGAGATGGAGTGAGGACCTGGTAAGGCATGCAGGAAGTCGATGGATGCAGGTGGCTCAGGACCGTGCTTTGTGGCATTCCTTGGGGGAGGCCTATGTTCAGCAGTGGACTTATGATAGGTTGTAATGATGATGATGATGTAATATGTTATCTAATATAATGTAAATAATTGGTTCGCTCACAATACTAATTATCGATAGTACTATTATCCACGTAATTCAAGTGAATGTAATTTTTTTAAGGAATATGTAAGACGCTTTAGCGTATAAAACATAATATATATACATGTCAAAGAAATTCGTTAATACTTGCTGGAACAACATGTTAGATGGCCCAAAAATGCCTTTAGGCCTTTTCCTAAAACCATTATAAGTCATGTTACTCGTATTACTCTTTCCTTCAACTATTTCTACTCGTGAACATCGATTTCGGCGCATAATTGCCAGCAACATACTAAATATTCAAGAAAAATTATACAAATTTAGTTAATATTAAATTAATTTATTGAAAATGAAGCATGATTCTATCCACAAATATTCCGATGCAGCTAATATTTTGAATTAATAAAATATTCAATGTGTATTACTATATTTTTTCGGGAATTAATATATTATATGTTAGCGGAAATAAGCGTTTTCAACCTAAAACAGTTATCTCTATCTAGCGTTTTCTTCCTCTAATTTTTTTATTTTAATATAGATAACTGGTCTTGACAGCTAAGATTTATTTGCCATGTTGTGTAGTCTGTATTTTAAGCCCACCTCAAAAAAGCAAGGGGTCCTCTTTTCTATCGTATATATAATATTCCTTTTTTTATATGTATGTAACGAGTTAACTTCGTCAATTTTAATCGATTTTAATGACAATTTTTATTAATTAGGTTAATTGTATTAATATGATTTATTTAGACAAATTCTGGGTGAACATTCACACAACATTCTGGATGTTACCGTGATCTTGTAATATTCTTTAGTCTACTTTAAAGGATCAAAATTTAACATTTAATTAATAGTAAAGACCAAAAAAGTTTGGAGCCTTAATAAAAAATAAAAGCCGACTTCAAATAACTTTAAAGAATATATTAAGTTCCTAAAAATAGTTTCAGAAGTCAGTGCCGAGACATACTATTAGAAGTATTAAAGTGCTGACTATAGAAGCTTATTGTGTGAAATTATTTTTAGTTCTTTGATGTCTAATATCAAAATGAAATTCGTCGAATATTGTCCCAATAGTTACATTTAAAACATCATCCTAAGTGGTGAAATATTTTCTTTATATTTATACTGACCGACTACTAAGGGGTAAAAAATAATCATTAAAATCGGTTCAATTAACATAGATACAAAAAAAGAACATAGTACAGTCAAATTGAGAACGTTCTCCTTTCTAAAATCGACGGTAAAATTATTTTGACGTAATACATTGTTTGTCGGGGCTTTAATTAATAATAATAACGTTTATTTTCTTACCAAAAACAAAGTTACATAAAGAGTTATGAGTAACAGCTATGGTATGGTAATGGTACATAAAAAAAATTTATTAAACATAAAAATATTAAAGATAAAAGATTAGTAATAATTACACTATAATCATAGCCTTAGAATATACTGGAGTACAGTATATTCTAAGTCTATGCACTATACAATATTATTTATTATTTCTGTAGTTTGAATTCCTTGGAAAGAAAGTAAAGATAGTAAGATAGTATAGTAAAAGTAAAGAAGTATAAAAATTAATAAATGCGTTTATTGTGTTTTATGTTGTAATGCTTTCTTTATCCACGCGAATGATATTAATGTAATAATATATATATATATATATATATATATATATATATATATATATATATATCATCACCATTACAGTCCTTCACAAGTCCACTGCTGAACATAGGCCTCCCCTAAGCAATGCCACAATACAAATATATAAAAAGTGCGTATATATATATATATATATATATATATATATATATATATATATATACTTCATTCAAGGTGGTAATGTGAATTACCACATAATGTGAATAAGAGACATATCGTTTTATTTCACCGGAGGCCGTGTAGTTTAGACGCTTCGCGCAGTAGTTACCTAATAAGCAGATAATATTTTAAATTCCACCATTCTTAGGTTGAAATTTATTTAGCTTAAATGCTAATAAAATAGTAGAATTAACAAAAACTCAGACAACACGTATAGATCATGAACTGTCATGATCCCAGTTACAAGACTAGGTCACAGACATAAAATTATTGTATTACCAGTATCAGCGGTACTTAAGGAAGTCCGCAAAATTATAAATTATTTAGACGTCTGAAAGTGGGTGAAACTAAAGTATAACATTCTATTACATTCATACATATTATGTATATTCATATATAATATAATCTAATAATATAAAGTTACCTATATATTTAAGTTATTATGTTTGTTTATAAATAAAATTTAATATTATTAGATTGCGTATACTTCCCGTATGGTGCGTCGATATTGTATACTTTCTGCAACAATTTCTCAAGCTTTTCATATTTTAATTTCATAAAAGTTGAGTCAAATTAAAAAATCAAAAACAAATGTGAGAAAAAAGTAAGCAACTACGTGAATTAATGTAAATTTAAAATGTCGCTGAGGTTGAATCCGAATTCGAACACATCGGCATATGCATAAAAATTAAAAAAAAAATTACTCCCATACAAGGGATCTTGGAGCCTTTTCACGTAAATAATTGTATATTTACCAACGCTTAGACCCCGAACAATTATTATAAGTACTTGTTCCGAGCGGAAGTGCTCGTTACAGTCCACAGCTGGACTTGGCCCTCTCCTGTAATAGGCAGAATTCACTAATTAAACATTAATGAAAATTAACTAGATAAAAGCAAATATTGCTTAGAAAATTACGTTCATAAAACAAATATAATACATTTATTTCGTAAAGGTATAAAATTAAATGGTACTACACTATTGTACTAAAACATGTATTATTATTATGTCAGAAAGTCGCTCGGAGCCATCATTATTTATGATATGCATGCAGACTGAATTTTACACGAGAGACTTCATTATGATTTCACTAGGTAACTCTAGTAATTTGTGGATTAACTATCTTGAATTTCATACGTGTTCACCGATTTTAGGGGTCTAAACAAGCATTAAGCATTAATTCAAAATTATTAATTAACAAAACATATATACTCTGTAATAAAACTACATTTTCCTCTTGGCATTATTTGAAAGTCTGAAAGATTAATACGCTATAATATATAGGTCTATTTAATAACGCACTATTGAAGCAATACAGACGATTCCACTTCTGAGCCGCTTCTACGTCCTGTTTCACAGTCATTATGACTTCCAGCCACCCGAACAAGGTGAATTTCGAACAGACTTCAGTACCATAAACCACATACTCGTACATACCCTTCGGCAAATTTTACTTCGTCTTGTTTATGTGGTCTATGAGAAAGCCTTCGATTCCTTCTAAATTTGTACGGTTCTACAGTCCCTTCAGCAGTGACAACATTGTGAAGTGCTAAAGTATTTGTAGAGTATGGCTACCCAGTTTGAAGAGCACCTCCCGCCAACGCAACGGATTTCCGCAAATTCTATTCATTATGATTATATATTTAAATAACATAACATATTATATTATGTTAATAACACATGTAGGTAACGTGATATTATTTTGATTCTGCATATATTTGACTGAAATATTTTTGTATACTTAAGACAAAAGGCGATGTAATTCAATTGGGTATTTGTATAAAAAAAACTTTGAAGCTTATTTTACAAAAGCAAATCCAAACAAGTCGCAAATATACGTCCTACATAATATTTGTTTGCGCTGTTAATACCATTTAGACTTTTTATAGTAAGTATTTTCTTCGTACTGTAGCCATGTTGTTATTGCTGCCCTTTAATATATATTAAGATTTTTTCTAAATTTATTAATAATTTATTGGAATAAAGATTTCAAACTCAAATGTAGCGTTTTTATTCCAATTTTCTTTACTTAGGCCATTCTTCGTCGATTTATGCCAACAAGAATTTGAATTAACAAGTTTAGATAAAGATTATCGAATCAGGAGCGTTTTAATTTGAATGAAAGTTACTTGCCATGCGGTAGCGGCTCAAATAAATCCACTTCCCTATATTATCCCGAGGGTATCGTAAGATACGTCAGAGAGAAATGAAACGGGAGATGGGCAGCAGCATCTTGCTGACAGAAACTGAAAAAATAGTCAAAAAATATTATGTGGTTGCCAACCCACCTTCCTAGCTTGCCAACCACGGCAAATATCTCTAAGGAAGACCTGTGTTTAGCAGTGGAATTTTAATGGGTTGTAATGAATGAAATTGAATGACAGTCACTTGATGAAAAAGAAATATCAAAAATATATTCAATAACAGTCTAAGATAGCTAAGTCTGTAAGATTAGGTTTTCTCGAATTGAGAAATATTCCCATTAAAAATTCGTGCAATAAAAGAGCGCCTAGAGAACTGAAATATTAAAATCAATGCTCAGTGACGAAAAGTAAATTATGTTCCAATGAGATCAAAATATTTTGTGATCATATTGCAATTCAGCAAAAATCCTTGAATGATTTACGCGACAAACTCAACCAGCGTAAACAAAAAGGGGAATCAGATTCTATAAATATATATCGTGAATGTATTGTTCCTTAAATTTATGACTAATATACCAACAGTGACAATAATATAATATAATATACGAGAATTGACAGAACTGGTGGTGGCGTATCGGCCTATGTACACAATGATCTAAACCGCAGCTTGCAACGCTTCTAAAAATATTAATATTGATGTACTAAATTCTAACAGGAAGACTAAATTATACAAAATCCTCTTAATAACATCGACAAACGCTATTGCACAAAAGAGAAACTTACTAAAATACTAACTTAGCAAAAATCATTATCATATTTCTACTAATTATTTCACATGTCCGTATTATTGCTTTACTGATCATAAACAAATTTACTTAGAGCTAAAAAAGCATTAGTTTTCTCATAATTAGTACCTTAGTATTCAGTTGCAGCGCTGTGGGCCACGGGTTCGAACCCCACAAGGAGCAAGTATTTGTATGGCCTACAAATAATCTCTCTGGGTCCGGATATTTGCCTTTGTGCAATTTATGCAGTCTACATGCATAAATTGCACAAGGGCAAATATCCGGACGTCTTCACGAAACAGGAGAAATGAGAAAAAGAAATCCTAGTATGGTGGCACTGGTGGTCTTTAAAAGAAAAGAAAGAAAAAATCCAATATACTCACTATCAATGGCTATTCTTTATTCATTTAAGAAAAAACTCAGGAAAGGGTTAGTATGGTCGCCAAAACTAAAATGCTTTTGCCTCTAAAAACAAATGGATAAAATAAATAATATAAGAGTTTTAAAAAAAACTTAAACTTAAACTTAATTAATATGTTGATCATGAGATGTGATGACCCTGATAGTTATTTAGTTTTATCCTAGTGGTCCTGATCAGTATACCAGAATAAAGTTATTAAATTTTGAAAGCAATCGGCTGTTTACAAGTTGGTGACGATTACATTGAATGATTCCGTGACATTGGTAAATAGATAGATAGATAGGTAGATAGATTTATAGATAGATAGATAGAAAGATACACGCGAAGCTAATAAAAGCGTATAAACATCACTGGTGTTAAAAGAAATGCCTTATGGAATAAATTAAAGTCTAACCGAGCAGATAGTGATCTAAAGACGGTATTTGAAGCGGGTAATATCGTGTAGAATATATTGATATTTTTTTATTATATGTTATAGTAAATAAAATCGTAACGCGGCTTTAAAAAACGAGCCCTATGTTTCTTGCCAGTTCTTGAGTAAGGAGGCTTCGTTTTTGCGAACAATAATAGATTTAGACGTCCATGAGAGTTTAGACTTTGACCTTGGGTTAAAAACTTGTTTTTTAAAAGCATTAGGTAAACGAAATAAATCTTTCATCTATACAACGAATGCAAGAAATGTTTGTAGCAGCCTAAGTAAATGTAAACTCTAAATAATGACTTTGCAAACATTAAAATAAAAGCAAGTTGTGTCCAACCAAACTTCTTGATGGATTTTTACTTATTATTAAACCAAATATTATGTGTATATAAATATCTAGATATTCTAATTCCTGTCAGACTAAACAAATATTCTTTCTTGCATTAATCTTACTAGCTACTATATAATTATTATCCAAGTTCTACAGATGAGCTATCATAATCATCATTACAGCCCTTCACAAGTCCACTGCTGACCAAAGGCCTCCCCCACATGATGACTAAAATAAAAGTTTCAAACGAGCACACTGTCCAACTTACGGTAAGTGGATACTGTGGCCTAAGACATTCATCTTCGGATAAGAATCAAAAAAGTGTGTATAAAGATTAATTGCAGAGCACTTACATTGAAAGCGAGTACGCAGTGTGCGTAAAACATTATGGGTATTAGACAACAATCAACAAGTAATGAGCTTTCTGCATGATTTTAACTGAGTATGTAGAAATATCATCATTACAGCCCTTCACAAGTCCACTGCTGAACATAGGCCTCCCCCAAGGAATGCCACAAAGCACGGTCCTGAGCCACCGGCATCCATCGAATTCCTGCATACCTTACCAGGTCGTAACTCCATCTAGTGGGGGACGCCCTACACTTCGTCCGCCGGTACGAGGCTGCCACTCGAGAACTTGTTTGGTAGAAATATAGAACTGATTAAACTAGTACCTACAGTGAAAACATTATCTCGATCTGACTAAAGCTCATAAAGTTACTGCGATTTTAGTAGAGCGGTTTCTACAAACTAATTTACAATGACGTGATTATTCACTTCAGTCCTACTCGCGACCAGCCACAGCCCGCTGTTCGGTATCTTAATCTTTTAATAATCGAAATATTTCACACTTAACTTAAGCTACACTTAAGTACCTATTTAATATTTATATTCTTTACCTGTGTATTTTGTCTCCACGTATTTCTGCACTGGAATAATTAGCATTATTTCTGTAAAATTCGTCCACAATAATAGTATCATCCTTCGGAAGATTTTCAGATTGAATTTCGAATTGAAATCCGGATTCCATGTTATTTTAAAACTACCTTAATCGTATAAATAACCTTACAAAATATATTTTATTTCGAAACAGGTAAGATAGTTTAATGTACAACCGCAAACAGTGAATTTTATTACGATTGAATGCGGTAAGAATTAGTGTTCAGTTCAACGCGATCAGAGCGAGAGTGAATGATGACGTCATTGCTCGCGGCGGCCGGTGGCCGTATTTTGTACTTTCTATAACTTCAGTCCAACTTGTAACTGGAATCAATGATAACAAATTCCCATAAACTACAAAAAACAGTTTTGCTAATTTGTGAGCTACGACGCGTTGTAAGAGGTATTTTCATAATAATTGTTGATTTTTTTTGTAATGTATGTATCTGATTGTCCGATCTAATCTTGGCTGAACTGATTGTAATAAAACTTCACGAACAAATATAGAGTAATACCAGGAGTTATAAAGACTAAATTTTTCCCGAAAATTTGAACATTTTTTAGAAATAGAAATATTGATAAGATAAAAGAAATTATTTTGTATAAATATATTAAGTCTAAATAACGCCACAATAATGATCTGAGACATGGTCGTTCACTGCTGGCCGTATGAAAAAGCTTAAAGTCGCTCAGCGAGCTATGGAGAGGGGTAGAACCAGAGTAACCGACATAGCCCAACGTATTAGTAAGCTGAAGTGGCAGTGGGCCGGCCATATAGCTCGAACCGACAACTGATGGGGAAGAAAGGTTCTTAAGTGGCAGCCTCGTACCGGTAGGCGAGTGTAGGGCGACTCCCCACGAGATGGAGTTACGACCTGGTAAGATATGCAGGAATTCGATGGATGCCGGTTCAGCAGTGGACTTATGAAAGGCTGTAATGATGATGATGAACGCCACAATAATAGATCCAACCTGGGCGAAGCAATGGTCGCTAGTTATAAATTTTATTTTAAAATTAAAATATCTACTTGGGTATACAATTCTTTTCAAATATTTTCCCATTTATAGAAAATTTTCAATTAACCAAATAATATAACGATGTAACGATATACCGTTATTAGGGGGTTTTCGCGATTTGTACTGTGCATGTTGACGGTACGGACTCGATGAGCCGCCATTTCTAATCCCATTAGAAATGGCGGCTCATCGAGATTTATCCGTACGGACATATTTATCCGTACGGACTAAAGGGACCAATATTCCCAGTAGAGGGGACATTTATGTCTGGTTTCTGAACAGTTTACTGCTAAATGCCACGCTCATCAGATACTGTATTAAATTAATTAATGTATTGGTTGGCTTGGCTCCTTTTAATAGAATAATCAAATATATTTAATGTAGTTAAAATACTTTGCTACTGACTCACGGGTTCAAAACAATGCCTTTCTAGAAATTTATGCATAACAATAGTTGATAGTTTTCGGATCTATATTGGTCGCCGCGGTCGAAATTGATAAGAAAAACATCAACACTACAATAAAATATATCATTATTAATCAATGATCAATTATGCGCCTGCAGTATCATATGTCTAGTCCAGCCCAAATTCGGCAGTAGATTATATTGCTCTGTAAGGAAAAACAAGTAGAAAAAACGATGATAATACTATAATAATGTTCGTTGTATACTTTGCGTTGCATACATTAGAATTTACATACATAAATATAGAATAATTAATAGAATCAGGCCTTACTTTGCAGAAATCCATTGGCCGCGGCAGGAGCAGCTGTTTTTGGCTCGCCGCGCACTTAGCGGTCAGCCACCGCAAAGTCTACTACACCTGAACACGTGTCGTATTGTCTTCAGTGTTATATCTTTCCTAGTTTAGTGGTGTTGGGAGTAATGGTGCTGGGATTAGTGGTGACGGGGATAGTGCAAGCAACTGAAGGAGAGCGGGAGGTGCTCTTCAAACTAGATAAGACACATCATGCTATTTTATCTAGCAGATGTATGCAAAGTAATTTTTACCATCTTTAATAAATATAGAACTTAAGTTACAAAAAAAATGTATGTAAAAATGTTTTATATAGCCCATCTCTAAAATAAACAAATATTTCAGTATCCTCTTTTTACGAGATATACAAAGAGAAAGCCGCTTTTGTGTTCCTTTCAGCTTCGAAACACGACCAGCAATTAATAAACTTGTTTGCATTATACACAATCATACATAATATATTTCTGCTGAGCCGCTCTGGCAATCGTACATTTATTTAATTTATTTACTACTTATATTTATTATTAATACACAACACTTTTTTTAATTAAAGCCTCTTTATATCGTTGCTTATTCAAGTACCATAAGTACTTTATGATTTATATGTATATGTATGTTAAAACATATATAAACTCTCAAGCCTGTAACCCAGACGGGTAAGCAGAGGCTACGGGGTTCCATTTGACACACATCGCATACAATACATGGTCGTCGGCTAAGGGTACTGTCACCGTACATTAACGCAAGGGTAACACAGAATTGTAAATTGCCATGTACCTTTTGACACATTCTGACTTCCTATAACAGATTAAAGAGCCCTATTCAATCCGTTTCTTGCAATCACTCTTCGTTCTATATATTTGTACGCTCTACTATTCCTTCAAACACACAGATTTTTATCCGATTTCAAAAGTACAAAAAAGAAGGATTATGTTATTCCTTTCTTTAATTTGAATTTTATTTTTATAACAGCTGCTTATTATACTTTTAGTAATAAAGGGGATAATGTAGAGCTCTTGAAATATATATATATATATATATATATATATATATATATATATATATACTTTAAACGGTAGGAATATAGGACTGTAAATTTTAAGCGCTTTGATGGTTTCCAGAAAAACTACTTTTTACACTTTCTTACCCTTAAAACTCTCATAAATCTGGGGAGACCTGTGCTTAGCAGTGGATCATATAAATATTGTATATTAGTTTACACTTACAATGAATAGCAGTAGTAGGCAGCAAGTGGAATGATAGCTAATCAATCACTTACATTTTAGAAAAAATAGTAAAAATTGAAAAAATTAGGCAACCTCCAAAATTAAATAGGAAAATATGGGTGCCATTAATTTCTTTATATATAATAAAAACAAATTAAGTCACGCGGCAGCTTTTGCTGTCGCACGGATGGGCCGGCTCGAACCGGGGTGGTACCACGACCTCACAGAAAACCAGCGTGAAGTAGAGGCTTACCTCTGCGTTTCGCTTGGTGAGTGCAGGTGACCGGAGGCCCTTTTTACTGAAAATGAGGCATTCCATCTTAGTCCTCACGGGTGACAACGCATCTACATTTTGATTTGTAATAGAGGATAGATGTAGATGTCTATGGGCCGCAGCAACCACTTACCATCAGGTGTACTGTGTGCTCGTTTGTCACCCGTATCCTATAAAAAAAAAAAAAACAGCTGGTCACAAATGTAATTTATTCTAATACCTTAATTACTTACATAATTGTGCATCAAATGAAACCACGCAGACCTACATAAGTCTATATCATTACAAGTTGTTATACATACATACAAACACAGACATCCTCATAAAAATCGTAGCGAATTAAAAGATCATCAGTAGAATAGAATAGAATAATTTTTTATTCAATATCGATTATTACATAATTGTTATTGAAAGTCATTTTTTATCTACCACTGGTTCGGAAAATACCTCTGTCTTGGGAAGAATCAGCTAGAAACCCAGCGGGACTTTTTTTTTCAAACGTAATTTCGTTTATAAAATTTTTAAATAATTTTTCATAGAACCAGCATGGTGGCGATCACCTTATTCCCAGTGGTTATTTTCATTCATGTATTCCTTGATATTATAATAACCCTTTTTGTACAGTTTTTCTTTAATAAAACTTTTAAACTTGTTTATTGACAAACTTTGAATATGTTCTGGGATTTTATTGTAAAAGCGTATACATTGCCCCATAAATGAATTTATGATTCTGTGGAGTCTAGTAACTGGTATGACAAGCTTAAAAAAGTGAATATGATGGTGGAAAAAATTTATTCCATGATTTCTCTCTCTCTCTCTCTCTCTCTCTTTATCTTTGATAAACATGCAATACTTAAAACAATTATTGACTGCCGTGGAACACCAATAAATATCTCGAAAATGATAATGGATGAGCGTAATATGGCTATGTATATCGAAAATCCTGATCAGACAAACATAGAACATATTACAAGGAACTCAAAAGTCTAGACTTTTGAGTTAGACTTTTGAGTTCCTTTTAATATTTTTTAACATTTTCTTGTAATATTTCTAAAATTTTTATACTTGATTTTGGTTTTTTTTTAATTATATACGGCAGCTATGCAGGTCTAGACCAGTATCACTGCGACCTAAAAGATCGCTGCTATGTCTACAGTTCACTGCTAAGCCTTGCGTCCTCAATGAATAAAAGGAGTAGCTTAGCTCTGTGAGGAATTTCTCTTCTTCTGGGCGAAGTACATAGTTTCCCAGGTGAGTGCTGCGTTTATGCATTAAGGGTCCTCAACTTGTCAGAATGTGTAAGGCGTTTCCTCCTCTAGGGAGCAAAACCGGCACATCCTTGACTTGCTTAGTCCCAGCATGAACATGTGCTTTTTAAGAAAACAAGGTTCAGTCGGGGTTCTTACCAGAATGCCCAATATATTTTTACCTAATCCCAGGGCTTCCAAAGCGAATTTACGATCGAAAGCCCGGATTAAGGTTTTAGAATGTTTTAAGCCTAGTGTAACACACCAGATATTAAGTGATTTATTGTGGTAAAGAGTTTCCAGGGTCAATTGGGCGAGGCTTTTTGAGATTCCACAAAATAGCTCAGGTCCAAATCTTTGAGCCCTCCCGTGCTAGCTAGTCGGCAGTTTCATTGCCTACAATACCCGTGTGACACGGAACCCATCTTAAAACGACCTTGTTGTTACCTCCCTGGGCCTTTAGACCGTTTATCGCAGTCTCCAACAAGCTTCGAGTTCACCAAGTTTGATCTCGGAGCTAGCAGTGCTGCTTGACTATCAGAGTTAATATAGATTATATAGTTAACGTAGTGTTTTTGCAGATTGACTTCCGCACACTGAAGTATGGCGAAAATTTCTGTCTGAAAGATAGAGGTGAATATACCCAAAATCATATTAAGTTTGAATTTGGAGCGTTCCCCATATATTCTAAAGCCTGCGTAGAGGCCCATTTTTGACTTATCGGTATATCATATAAAGCTACTGACCTCACAAATGACCTGTCCATTCAGCCAGTCTTCTCTGTAGGGTAATTCCACTGTATACTTTTTGCTAAAAGTTAATACTGGACGCATGATATCTGAGATCACGATTTTCCTTGATTGAGTCGAGCATGGATCTCAATCTATAGGAAAGCAAGCTCAAGCCGCCCTGAGCGTTAATCCTATACAAACTAACCTTTGCCTCCTTGTCTAAGTAAAGATCAAGGGGCGTTAGGCCTAGAAGTGCATTAAGAGCCGCTCCAGGCGATGATCGCATCGCTCGAGTTGCCATTAAGCAGGCAGCCCTCTGAGACCATTTAGTCTGTACGCAGTCGTCTTTTGGTTGGCCTTATTACACCAGACAGTGGAGGCGTAGGTAAGAATCAGCGTCACTATACTACTGTACCGCCATAGAATCATACTGGGACGCAAGCCTCAGTTATTCCCGACCATGCGACTGCAAGTACCTAAAGCAATTTTAGCCTTATGACATACATTGCTAAAGTGATAGTTCCACGTTAGTTTTTAGTCGATTGTTATGCCCAAGTACTTAACTTCAATGGAAAATGGTACTTCTTTACCATTAAGTTTTTGTGTGACTAATTATCCAACCGTCTCTTTTTGGTAAAGGCTATTATAATAGTTTTATCACCAAACTAGTAAACTGTTATCCCTGCACTGTGTTTATTTAAAGTACCAAAAAGAATAAAATAATTCTACATAATGGCTTCAGAAGTCTCTACTTCTGAAGCCTTATGTATTGGCACCGACTTCTGAAGCTATTGTACGACAATTATTTTGATTCTTTTAGTTCTTTGGAGTCGACTTTCACTTTTTATTAAGAGTCTATTTTTTCCTAAACTACTACCTAACAAGGTTATATCTAAAAATATTATTTATTTTTTAAAGAAATTTAAAAATATTTTTCGTTAAAAGTCAGTTCAAAATGACCAACCCGACGTAAGTTAAGATAATATATTGGATTAAGGCTTTCGCGTCAATAACAATCACTCGTTAAATATTTCATTTATAAATACTAGCTTTGGGCCGCTGTGTAACCTACTACTCACATCATACCCGTGGGAATTTCCTGAAATCCCATCTTAGGGCACGTCTCGGATATTCAAGGAATGTTTCCTCTTGATTTCAAATCTCTAGGCCCACCGGTTTAGGTTGTGCTATGTCTGTCAGTTAGTTATTCGGTTACGGTAGAGATCGACTAATTAAAAACTGCACACGCCGCCTGTGTATTTTTTATTATAATTTGTCACATTTACCGTATAATCTTTTATAAATAATAAATCAGCCCCCCCTTTTTTGTGTTTTAATATATAATAAAATTTTTATTATATTTGACAAGATAAAAGTGATTAAATCTACAAAACTACAATGGAGGCGCTACAGTATACAGCGTTCAGTTTTAAATTAGACAATCTCTACTATGTTATAAGTTTTGATCGTATTGTATTTGTATCTTATATTTGTATTTAATTGTTCGTGTAAAAAAAATTATTAAATCGTCGATTCTCCAATAAAACGCATTTTATACATTTTAGCATTACTTAATATGTACTCTACATAACATCATAGTTGTGCACTTAACTACTTCTATAGTTGTGCCCACTAATGCGGTAATGCATACAACTGACTAATGACAAAACAACGTACATGCTAAAAACCAAAAGGCTCCGTCCAAGCCTATTAATTTGTCGTGTGTTAAGGTTTATGCTGCTAATGTCAAACACATAACGGTCTTTAGTCAAACAGTCGCTGATAGAGATTGTCGCCAAGGAATTTTAAAATGTTGCCAACAATTATTACTGACAAACTGATTGAATAAGCTGTGAATTCTCGGTGATTTCAATGTTCCATTTTTTAAATAGTCTGTACGTCTGTGCCTTTGGTTTTGGGCTGAGGTTTTTGGTGGAAGCTTGACCGGCGCGGCGGCGGATTGCTGCTCCTATATTCATGTTTAAATAATAGTTTGAAGCGGATTTTGACATATAAATGTGGTGCGATTTTGTATATTAAATGTCTGCGCATGTGAACTATTAGTGGCAACGATGAAACAAGTGCTCTAATGGTGATGTGACTCTCTAGATACAGTGTCTGTCTGCTTAGGCGAGATAGTATCGCAAACTCTCTGCTGGCTCAAATGAACGTCAAAATCTCAAATTTAAAATTAATTTCATGTATTAGTACTTGTTTAATATGTTCATCTTATGGTGGTAATGGTCTTGGACTATTCCGCGACGATAACTTCTGTATAATCAGAAGCTACCAACTGCGCAAAATTTATTAATACATCATTGATTCACCCGTCCTAACCTATATGTGGCGTATTAACGCTTATTGTGATCTTACACAAATATACACATACACAATAGTTAAAAGGCACTCTAGGCCAGGCGGCTTCACGTGAATATAATAAGATATAATTTGATATAAAAGAGGTGATACATGGAAGTATATGATTTTGTATAAGCTGTAACATGACTTAATATCATAAAAATGAAAAGAATATAAACATTTTACATCGAACATGAATAGCGCATTCACGCTAATATATAAACACTTTTTCATCGCGGCTTTCCCTCGCCCTCCCTGCTCGAATTTTCTGAAGATACTTCAGAAAATTCGAGCAACGTAGAAATTATTGATTATAGGTGTAAGTGTGTTATGATTGATTCGACGGCTTTTCATATTACAATGGGCGAGGGTAAGCCGCGATGAAAAAGTGTTTATATATTAGCGTGAATGCTCTATTCATGTTCGATGTAAAATGTTTATATTCTTTTCATTTTTATGATATTAGGTCATGTTACAGCTTTTACAAAATCATATACTTCCATGTATCACCTCTTTTATATCAAATTAAGTCAATCAAGATTAAATCAAGTCCTCCCTATAATGTAAGAGATCCATGTCCAGCTGAAACTTTTACAGGTTAGGAAAGGATACACTTATGACACAGAGAGCGCGCCATGCTTACTTTCTTTGAATCGAGTGCTTTTTATCGATATTAAAAGTACTTCGTATTCAAAGGCACGTATCAAATAAATACTCGTATGTGCATGTATTCTTTTGTCTCTTTTTTTTTAATAATATACTAGTAATGTTATTAACATTGCTAAGAAGAGGGAATTTACAAATCTGGTATGACATAAAGGTAAAAATAATCGAATTGAAACGCTGTGATATAAGTCTTTCCCGAGGTAATGCACTCTAGGAAATCCTCCGCTTATAAAATGAATGAAAAAATAAGAGGGTATTAAAAATAAGACTGTGTTTTATCTGGCAATGATGATAATGACTTATTTACGAAGCACATTAATATAATTCACTTATCCAAAAACCTAACCTGATGGAAGCCCTCGGCAGGGGATACCAAACGGGCGAGTGTTAGGAAGAAAGGGAAATAAACATGCGGACGTTGCGTGCGATATCGAGGAGTAACGCCTTCTGCATCTGAGCCCGGAGCGGTCTTTCACGGAGTCCCAGTCACCTCAGATGTCCTGAGAGGCTGACTGGGATCAGCCCGTTTGCAGAAACGGCCACAGAAATAATTTCGGTCGGCAAACCACCCCACATGTCGGTCAACTCGTGAGCCAGGTCCAGATATTTTGACTGCTTATCTGTTTCGGCTTTCACAAGGTTCTCGTCATAAATAATGGAAATGTCAGAGCGCTTAGTTCGGCATACTCAGGTGGACTCAGACCGATCATGAGAACTTTTTTGAAATTATTATTGTTATTATTACTAGATGGAGTGACAACCTGACAAAAGAGATGCAGGAAGTCGATAGATGCAGGTTGCTCGGAACCGTGCTTTGTGTACTCGTGATAAAAGCCACAATATAAATCTTATTTTAATATTGATTTTAAGCATCGTCTACCACTGTTTATATTTCTACTTTCACGATTCTTCGTAGTACTGTGGCACTAATTGAGTCTCAAAGTTATTTCTCTACAAATGGAATAAATATCTCACTTAAAAATGGCATTGAAGTTAATTTTATTATTCAACATTTATACATTATTAGTACTTAATTTACCGTTACAATTACAGGCAAACAAAAGTCCACTGCTGCTCGTATTCCTCTCCCGTTGATTGGGAGAGGCCTATGTTCAGATACTTGCCATAGTTGCCACGCTTTGCAGACGTGTAGGTAACCGCAGGTTTTCTTAAGTTATTAAGAAAACGCTGCTGCCTATCTCCTGGTATGTTTATAATTTGGAAAAATAAATATTTTTTTAATTTGCTACATTATCGCAGTTTAAAATAATTTGAGCAAAAGAGAAACATTTCGTATCGTTCTCGTATTTCCGACAAGCACCCTTGTCTACCTTCGTTCTTATTTCACAAGCAGTACACCGTATACCTAAGGGCAAGTTTGGATTTACATTTGTTAGTACTATATAATGTACAGGATAATTTTGATACCAGCAGGAAATATTGTAGAAATTGCTATTGTTGAGTTACTTTCGGTTTTAGATATTTATGTTTACTGTGGCTGAGTTAAGCCGGTCGAGTGGGACAAGGATTACAATGTAACACTCATGATGTAAAGCTTTAATAAATAACCAGTTTTCATGGTTTTGTTCATTTTAATTTTGGTACCTAACTTCGAACTTTCTTTTTCTTGTTTTGAAGTAGGTTTTTAAAAGCCTAATTAGTATTGGTTCACATTAAGCTTGTGTACGAAATATTAGCCTAAAACTTTTACTACTGTCCAACTTCATATCATCATTCAATACTAACCTTATGCAGTAGGTGTTTTGGATTATTCGTGAAAATTGGGCTTTTGTACCTATATCTTAAGCGAGTACGAGGAAAATAAAGGATCCACTTGAAACAGGTTTACATTTTAATTAGGCTTTTTTATATTTACGAAATAGTCTTAAATTATATCGCATTTTACAGTATTTATAAATGAGATACAATAAAATAATATATACTTTTAATAAAGATATAATCAATACTTGAATTGTGTACTTTTGATTATATCAATACGTGAACAAGAACAAGAAGAAACAACAAACCTAAACAAGTCTAAATTAACAACACGTTGTGGTTATGTCCTCATTGGTGACAACCAAGTGATGTCGGCACGGCATTACTAGGTACTAGGAAACTGTTACGTTGCGGGTACCATATATTATTGGCAGGGTTCTTAAATGTGGCTGTAATTTCTTTAATAGAAATGTAAAATAAAAGTAACTAAAGTAATTAACTTTTATTTGGGTGAGTAAATATCAATAGTAAGAAAAAATGAATAAAGTTAAGATCCAAACAAATACTAAAGTGCTGTTTAATATAAACGATAGGAAGTTTTTAACCTTGCGTTATACACGTAAATGCGTATATGCAATCAGGGGTTTAAGGGAGAATGAGAATATTTAAACTTTTCTCCAAATGCCTCCTGCTGGCTAGCGGATGAAGCTGTAGATCTGAATAATTGAAAGTATGCGAAACCAATTTTACTAACACGTATCCAAACAAAATTAAGTATATACAAAAACAGACGATAACAACGATGACGAAGTTGGAAAATATTCTTAATATTTATTGAGACTAATCTTGAGCAAAGGTTTTGAATTTCAAATTAAAAAAAATTAAATCAGGGGTTTAAGGGAGAATGAGAATATTTAAAATTTTCTCCAAATGCCTCCTGCTGGCTGACGGATGAAGCTCTAGATCTGAATAATTGAAAGTATGCGAAACCAATTTTACTAACACGTATCCAAACAAAATTAAGTATATACAAAAACTTGTTTAGGTTTGTTATTTCTTCTTGTTCTTGTTCACGTATTGATATAATCAAAAATACACAATTCAAGTATTGATTATATCTTTATTAAAAGTATATATTATTTTATTGTATCTCATTTATAAATGCTGTAAAATGCGATATAATTTAAGACTATTTCGTAAATATAAAAAAGCCTAATTAAAATGTAAACCTGTTTCAAGTGGATCCTTTATTTTCCTCGTACTCGCTTATTCTATAGGTACAAAAGCCCAATCTTCGCGAATAAACCAAAACACCTACTGCATAAGGTTAGTATTGAATGATGATATGAAGTTGGACAGTAGTAAAAGTTTTAGGCTAATGTTTCGTACACAAGCTTAATGTGAATCAATACTAATTAGGCTTTTAAAAACCTACTTCAAAACAAGAAAAAGAAAGTTCGAAGTTAGGTACCAAAATTAAAATGAACAAAACCATGAAAACTGGTTATTTATTAAAGCTTTACATCATGAGTGTTACATTGTAATCCTTGTCCCACTCGACCGGCTTAACTCAGCCACAGTAAACATAAATATCTAAAGCCGAAAGTAACTCAACTGCTGAGGTTCCGTGTCGATTGAGTTTGACAAAATTGGCAATTTCTACAATATTTCCTGCTGGTATCAAAATTATCCTGTACATTATATAGTACTAACAAATGTAAATCCAAACTTGCCCTTAGGTATACGGTGTACTGCTTGTGCAATAACAACGAAGGTAGACAAGGGTGCTTGTCGGAAATACGAGAACGATACGAAATGTTTCTTTTACGAGATAGGCAGCAGCGTTTTCTTAATAACTTAAAAAAGCCTGCGGTTACCTACACATCTGCCAAACGTGGCAACTATGGCAAGTATCTGATCATAGGCCTCTCCCAATCAACGGGAGAGGAATAAGTGCAGCAGTGGACTTTTGTTTGCCTGTAATAGTAACGATAAATTAAGTACTAATAATGTATAAATGTTGAATAATAAAATTAACTTCAATGCCATTTTAAAGTGAAATATTTATTCCATTTGTAGAGAAATAACTTTGAGACTCAATTAGTGCCACATTACTACGAATAATCGTGAAAGAAGAAATATAAACAGTGGTAGACGATGCTTAAAATCAATATTAAAATAAGATTTATATTGTGGCTTTTGGCACGAGTACACAAAGCACGGTCCCGAGCAACCTGCATCTATCGACTTCCTGCATCTCTTTTGCCAGGTGACAGACCTGGCAAAAGAGATGCAGGAACTCCTATAGTAATAAATAACAATAACAATTTCAAAAAATTTCTCATGTTCGGTCTGAGTCCACCTGAGTATGCCGGACTAAACGCTCTGATATTACCATTATTTATGACGAGAACCTTGTGAAATCCGAAACAGATAAGCATTCAAAATATCTGGAACTGGCTCACGAGTTGACCGACATGTGGGGTGGTTTGCCGACCGAAATTATTTCTGTGGCCGTTTCTGCGAACGGGCTGATCCCAGTCAGCCTCTCAGGACATCTGAGGTGACTGGGACTCCGTGACAGACCGCTCTGGGCTCAGATGCAGAAGGCGTTACTCCTCGATATCGCACGCAACGTCCGCATGTTTATTTCCCTTTTTTCCTAACACTCGCCTGTTTGGTATTTTGCCTGTAGGTTGGGTTTTTGGATAAGTGAATTATATTAATGTGCTTCGTAAATCAGTCATTATCATCATTGCCAGATAAAACACAGTCTTATTTTTAATACCCTCTTATTTTTTCATTCATTTTATAAGCGGAGGCTTTCCTAGAGTGCATTACCTCGGGAAAGACATGTCACAGCGTTTCAATTCGATTATTTTTACCCTTATGTCATACCAGATTTGTACATTCCGTCTTCTTAGCAATGTTAATAGCATAACTAGTATATTATTTAAAAAAAAAGAGACAAAACGATACATGCACATACGAGTATTTATTTGATACGTGCCTTTGAGTACGAAGTACTTTTAATATCGATAAAAGCACTCGATTCAAAGAAAGTAAGCATGGCGCGCTCTTTGTGTCATAAGTGTATCCTTTCCTAACCTGTAAAAGTTTCAGCTGGACATTGATCTCTTACATTATAGAAGGACTTGATTTAATCTTGATTGACGATTGCACAGATATTTCAACACTATCTATAGGAAGTCATGAGAATTTTCAGCCACTATACGACGTCATACCCACGGGACAAAACAGATTTTCTTACACCGCCGCCACATAGTGTTATCTGTGTATATCGAACGTAAGAAAAAAGTATAGTCTAATCTACAATTTTGCGGAAGACTTTTTAATTTCATAAAATAAAATATATAATTACCAAATAATTTCAAATTGTGCTTTATGTTATCTAATGACTCACTAAAATCCTCGGATACAAACGAGCTGGGTTTGTCTGCCAAGTCAAATTCGTGCCCACACCATGAATGTCCCGCCTTGGTATGAGTAGACCTCCTGAGGGTGCCATAGACGGCTAACTCTCCCGGAGTTCTCCAAACGCATAACCTTCGTGAATCCGGATGTTTGGTCGCTTACCAGCAGCTGGTGGTCTTCCTGGATCCTTTGTAGTAGTTGCATCGCTGCTGTCTCTGCGTAGTAACACTATATCTACCCGTGTGCTGTCAGCCACATCCCCAGTACTGCGATAACGTGACTACATCCTCGATATCACGTTTCGGCTGGTGTGTAGGGCTTCAGTAACGAGCCATTTTCTTTCATGCCCACGGCTCGTAAAATTTCATCTCGACTCAAATGACGACGTGATATGACTCTTAAAACTCACACGGCACGTTAAATTAAAAATAAAAAGAAATCTAATACCTTTTCATTAATTAATGTCAGTTCTAATTTAATAATAATTTTAATTTTCTTTGACGTAACAAATTACTAACAATTTTGCTGCCGTATTTTGTTTTTTCTTTTGTTTTTATTTTATTTTCATTTAAAATAGAACAAAAGAGTTTTCAATATGTATATAAACTTTTTAAGTATAGAAAATAAAAAGATTTTAAACTATAAAGTCGTAAACAATTTAGGATTAAGGTATTTCTAGATTATGTTGATATGTGTATATGTATACACAATATATACTAATTATGTATAGTTACGAAAATATTGCGATTAAATTAATATTAAAAAACAATTCCAAAACACCCCACAAACTGTCCACTTTAATTTAATTTTTTTACATGTTTTTTTCATTTAAACATAACTTTCATAAAAATGCTGGTAATGTCTTGATATTTTTCATATAATGGCAAACGAACACACAGTCTACCTGATGTGTGTCAAGTGGATGCTATGGCCCATAGACAACTAGATTTATCTTCGATTAAGAATCAAAATGCAAATGCGCACCTCTGAAGACTATTCGGGAATATTGGAATATTATTTATTAAAGGGTCTCCGTTTTTCTATACTCACCATACAAAAGTATACAGCAGTATTAAGCTGCTATTTTACTCTGGTATTCATAATTACAGACCTTCATGGTTTCACTGCTGAACACAGGCCTGAACTTAATTTTTTTTGACACTTTCAGATTTAGACTAGCAGGATTTGGCTCTGGGCAGAACTAAGTCGGCCTCGTCTTTAATTGTAGGAGTCCAAGATTCTTTATGGGCTACTGCACCATGTTAGTTAGTTAGGAATGTGAAAGCAGAATGCTGCAAACAAAGTGCACGTGTTGCGGAAACAATTTTCGAGAAAAATTAAAATTAGATCAGTGAAAACGGGCGTAGGAACTGCAGATGTCAAAAAAATAAAATTTAAAAATATTTATATTATACGTCAGACGTTTCGTTTCCTTAAAAATAATTCCGAACCTTTTTCCTTTCCTCCGACTAGATATAGTGGTATGTAAAAAATTGTACCAACGCTACACCTAACAGCATTTTTTCTTCGGCTAAAAATTACCTTATAGTGTATCGGCCTGAAACTCTAGTGATGCTATTTACAGTTCGAAGCTGGTAACTAAGTTTCTAGTTCAAATTCCTTCCTCCTGATATAAAATCAACGGAAAACCTTTAAACATTTATTCTTAAAACTAGCTGTGCCCGCGGCGTAGCTCGCGTATACAGGTTTTACATAAAGAATTTGTCGTTTAGGTAAGAGAATATTAAACGATTTATTTCATTACTGTATCAATAAGTGGTAACTAAATAAATAATTATCACCAAAGTTCTAAGTCGTTTATGATAGAGCTTCTGTGTAAACGACGTTAGAAGTAGGCTTAGCCGGGGTGTACACAAAAAGGTTACGGGGGCTACTAACGCGGGAAAAAGCAACATAGAGTTGGCCATGTGCAAAACAGTCAGTACTGAGGTACACTCCTACAACGCGTAAAGTTTGACCTTGCGCTTTATTTACGGTCATCGCATAACACACGCTCACTGTAACTGGGAACTGAATGCGCTTAAAACTGAAAGGAAAGTTACTTCTTAATAGAGGGTTTTTGGGCAGTGCTGCCAGATAAAAAAAACTCATTCAGCTCTAGGACAACACAAAAAGCGCTAGATTTCATGAAAACAGCGCTTTTAAAAAGCCCTAGATTTCGCGCTAAATTAACTACAAACAAAGTTTGTGTATTTTTATATAATCATAATAAAGAAAACAACATTAAGTTTTTTTTTTTCTGGCAATATTTTTTTGATTTATCAATACTTCGCAGGACATCGACTTATAATTATGGCAATTGCTGTCAACAGTAGTTAGTACTGTACGAACAATAAAAATGTCATTAATTGTTTTAAAGTGCAATGTATTTCGCAACTTAGTTTCAGATGTCAGCATCTGATTGCGGTTGCTACACAGTTTCTTTGTGTTATAACTTCTAAGTAACTTTTAACTTAGCTGTGCTCTAAGCAACTGACTGAAACTGAATAAAGCAAAATAAATGCGTTGCCAAAACTATGAACGAAAACTTTAATAAAGGGGATTTCCCCGTTTATAGTCGTCGGTAAAAAAATCAAGTTGATCATCCTAAAGGGGAAGCCAGGAGATCCATAGCACAGGGTATCCTAGTTTGGACTCGTCTCCCATGCTCTTTGTTTTGTGGAAAAAATATGTTTGAAAAAGATAAACTGCAATGTACTATTTGTGGGAAAAAATAATAAAGGTCATTATTATTATTATCGGTAATGTGGACTAACAGTGCTGCTATAAAAGAGTTAATAACCCGCTAGTCGCTAAAATATTGAAATATGTGCTAAATACACCAAAAAGCGCTGGATTAAGCTAGGTGCTAAAATTTCGAAATGCGCGCTATACATTCCAAAAAAGCGCTAAATCTAGTTCCCAAAGCGCTAAAATGGCTGTACTGATTTTGCGTATATTATAAATACAATATCACGACATTTCGTTGCAGAATTTTTATTTTTGGTCGGGTTCCGTTGTATGGCTTCGGTGGATACAAATTTCTTCAGTAAGTCTCAATACGATTCATCGGCGAAAAATCTCAACACAGCAATTCAGAAAAGTTTGTAATTTGTACAACTCCATCTATTGCGTCCTTTGTGTGAGAAAACATCCTTTTTAAATCTCTTTTTGTGTTTTAAGTATATTAATTATTATGGAACGTTTTTTTTTACACACAAATCTTTTTATTACTATTTCTGAGATTTTATGGCGCCATTGAACAAATTCGAACCTACATTTCAAAATAATAATCATTACTTTCGATAGAATTAACCAATTTTAATAAAACAAAGATTAAATGTAACTCGAAGATACGCTTCATGATTTTCTTAACGATTTCTTTGAAAATAAAAGATGTTTACTTTAGACGTGATGCGTTCATATAATAACAGACAAATAGACAGACAGACAATTCTAAAAATTATAAAATGTTCTTATTTAATTATTTTCAGTTCCCCATAATGATTTTAGCCACCAAAATATAAATACAATGTACAGAAAGAGACACATGTTATCATCATTTTTATTATATGTATATATTTAAAGAGAGATGGCGCTGCTAACATCAATTCTAAAAATAAAAGAGATTAATTGACACGATTGATACATTATATAAAACGCAAGAGAACTTATAAATCAGTGCCTGCACAGTAAGCAAAAAATAAAGTTTGACTCTCGCCAAAACCAACGCAATTGTTAATAGCTCTTTTAAAATTTGATTTACCACAGAGTACTCGGCGGTAAAGAATAAATTGAGTTTGTCAACACGCAGTAGGGCAGCGAGTAATATAATAAAGATTAGCAGTAAATATGAAAACTCATCTACAGGAACAAAACCACATTGCAATTGCATTACATTTTCACAACACCACCATCTATCGAAGAAATGGGTTAACTATTGTGCTTCAGATTTAGTTAATAAGGTTAATATATTTTTGTATAATATATTTAATACGTTCTTTAATACTTTTGTTTACTGCGTTTTAGATATACATAATTATATCATTATTTTACATAATTTAACTATGATTTATGATATGATATTACTTTAAAATGCACTTGATGACTCAAACAAAGCCATCGTTGAGCAAATTCGTACCTATACTTCCCTACCCATACTTCAGAATATTTATCATAACTTTTGATGGAATGAACTGATTTTAATGAAATAAAGACTAAATGTAACCCGAAGATACACTTTATAATTTCCTTAACAATTCTTATGATATAAATTAGTACTTTATACGTGATACGTTAACAAACAAACAGACAGACAGACAGAAAATTCTAAAAATGGTAGAATTGTATTTAATTACTCATTTTTAGTACCCCTCAATCACTTTTATTACAAAAATATAAAATGTACAGACATCTGCTATTTACAGTTTTATTATATGTATAGATAATAGACATTAAATTAGAATATAAATTAGATGTTTTCTATTTTTTTATTTAAGCCTTAACCGAGAGAAATTTTAAAATAAACCTTACTACAAAATCAATAAAACAATACAATTTTAGACAACAGAATATTTTTATTCGATAAAGATCCAACATAATGTTTAAAGTAAACAGTCTGATTGTGACAGAATATATTCTGTCGTTTCAGTGTATAGTTTTGATAATAATCAGACTTTCAATAACCAAGCTGATGAGAAAGATGCGAATTATTTTCTACTGCAGTGGCTAATTGTAAAAATTGTTAGTTTAGTTTATGAAGCCAGACGTAAATAAAAGATATTAACTTTTTGTCATGATTAAATATGTGTATCAAATGTGTGTACTACTCGTATATCTGCTTCAATACATTTATTTAATATAAACTATAATAATATTTTTATTGGACGGTAATGTGCTTGTTTAACATATAATTCATATCAGATTTATTCAAATTCAAATATCAAATTTATTAATTTGTGAATATAGGTAATGAGACAGAATAGATCTTTAAAAAATGATATTCGCTGCATTCAACCCTTATGTATACAATTATTATCATCATCATCCTTACAGCCCTTTACAAGTCCACTGCTGAACATAGGCCTCCCCCAAGGAATACCACAAAGCACGGTCCTGATCCACTTATACCTCATCGACTTCCTACATGTCTTACCAGGTCGTCACTCCATCTAGTGGGAGGTCGCCCTACACTTCGCCTACCGGTACGAGGCTGCCACTCGAGAACCTTTTTTCCCCATAGATTGTCGATTTTTCGAGTTATGTGGCCGGCCCACTGCCACTTGAGCTTACTAATCCGTTGGGCTATATCGGTTACTCTGGTTCTACTGCAGATATCCTCATTTCTAAGTTTATCAAGCAGAGCAACCCCGAGAATAGCCCTCTCCATAGCTTGCTGAGCGACCTTAAGCTTCCTCATACGACCAGCAGTGAACGACCACGTCTGAGATCCGTAAGTCATCACTGGCAACACGCACTGGTTGTACAATTTCGTTTTAAGGTTTTGAGGTATGTCTAACGAGAAGATTTGTCGTAGTTTCCCAAACGCTGCCCAGCCAAGTTGAGTTGATCCGTCGATTGACCTCTCGGTCGAAGTTGGACTTACCTAGAGAAATCGGTCTGTAGTTCTTCAAGAGAGCGTTTTCGCCTTTCTTGAAGAACAAGACCACCGCACTTCTGCTCCATGCCTCCGGAGTAGTGCCGCCATGGAGGACGGAATTAAAAGCTTCTGAAGGACTTCAAGTACCGGTTTTCCACCCGCTTTCAAAAGCTCCGCTATAACTCTATCTTCACCTGGATCCCTGCCGTTTTTAAGGTGCTGGAGAGCCATTCTAATCTCGCTCAGACTGATGTCCGGGAAATCTTCGCAATGGTGTTGGATTAGACTCGTTCTTGGATCGTTACTCACACTTGCGTGTGGCTCCAACGATGACGTATACAGCTGCCCTTAGAACCTCTCAATCTCACTCAAAATCTCAGGTGTTCCTGAAACGATGCTGCCAAACTCGGTCTTCAGCTTTGACAGTTGGCTCTTTCTGGCAGACAGATCTCTGGCAAAGACTTTGGAGCCTTGGTTCCGCTGGATCGTTTCTTCAATACAAGCTGTATTAAAGTTGCTTAAGTCCCGTCGCATGCATTTGGAGATCTGTCTGTTCAGTTGCCTGTATGTTGTCAAATTTGTTAAAGACTGTAGCTTCATCTCAATTCTAACAACCATGAGATTTAGAGTAAGATTGGAGAGTTTTTGTGTTCTTCTGCAGCGGGACTTGCAGAACTTACCTCCGAACGCATGGACAGTTTCCACGAGCTTGTCATTAATATCGTCCACTTTATTGCAGTCTTCTCGGATCTGAAAACAGTTTTGTAACTTGAGCTGAAAGGTTTCGGGACTTCGGAATAGAGCACGAGGGGGACGGAGCGTTGACTTCATTAGACGAGACCTCTCCAATTTAATGTTTAGGTTCAGTTTGCCAATAACCATTCGGTGATCGCCCTCAACCAGATTTCACCCTCGCGATCACGGAGACATCACTGAACAGTTGTCGTCTGGTCGTCATAATGAAGTCAAGCTCATTTTGTCGAACCGTCAGGGTTTGACGAGGTCCACTTCATCAAAGAGTTCATCATAAAGAGCCTTTTCCGCCATGAAGTCTTCCAGAAGTATTCCAAATTTTCCTACTTTCAGCTCACTGTTCTTTCTTGTGCCTAGTTTTGCATTGAAGTCTCCCATTAACAAAGTATAGTGGGTTTTGGAGGAATGCATAGCTCTAGAAATATCCCCATACATTTCCTTAACCTCCTCATCGGGATGTGCCGAGGTTGGTGCGTAAACCTGTATGACCTTCAGCGAATACCGTTTGGTGATTCTTAGTATAAGGTACGCAACCCTTGTCGACACACTCTCAATCTTTACAACGTTGTTAGCGAGAGACTTGTGGACGATAAATCCGACATTTCCTTGGGACAGATGGTCGCCCTCCCGGTGATAGAGCAAGTTGCCGGATTCGAGGATTACCGTGTCCTCCCCCTCTCTTCGGATCTCGGATAATCCTATAATATGACCGAGTAACTTGTCTATCTCTTCTTCCACTAGACGATATTCTCGTCAGTTCTCAGAGTGCGTGCGTTGTATGTTGCCAGGTCGAGTCGTCTTAGGTGGCAACCGAACCTCCACCGGAGATTCTTAGCACCCCCCGCCCCGCCGTTACCATGGTCGCCACCGTAGCCAGGAATAGCGGGGCCGCCGGGGACTGGGGGCCGTCTCTTTGTTTCTCCCATCATGGGGGAGGGTTTGCCATAGTTGCCACGCTTGGCGAACGGGTTGGCAACCGCAGTTTTTTTATTGTAATTTTGCTATTATCAGGAAGGTGCTGCTACCCATCTCCTGCCTGTTTCCCACTGTCACCTCTTAAGGTGACAGTGGGAAACAGGCAGGAGGTCACAAAAGACACACACAGGACAGTCAGTCTGGTACAAGCGTGCAAACATGTACACAGTTCGTAGCGTACTACTGATCGCAGCGATCGCAGTGATCCGCTCTTATATTGATGACCAAGGCGTACTGATTCACTAGCACGGCTGCCTTACCGGTGCTGGCTGGCGTTCTACCTGCTGAGGTTATCCGTGCTTGTAGGAATAGAATAGAATAGAATAGAATAGAATAGAATAGAATAGAATAGAATAGAATAGAATGATTTTTATTCAATATGGATTATTACATAATACTTATTGAAAGTCATTATTTTATTTACCACTGGTTCGGAAAATACCTCTGACCTGGGAAGAACCAGCAAGAAACCCAGCGGGACTTTTTTTTTTAAACATAATTTCACTTAACAATAATTTTGTTTATACAATTTTAAATGAATTTTCATAGAACCAGCATGGTGGCGATCACCTTATTCCCAGGGGTTATTTTCATTCATGTATTCCTTGATATTATAATAACCCTTTTTGTACAGTTTTTCTTTAATAAAACTTTTAAACTTGTTTATTGACAAACTTTGAACATGTTCTGGGATTCTGTTGTAAAAGCGTATACATTGCCCCATAAATGAATTACTAATTCTGTGGAGTCTTGTAAGTGGTATTACAAGCTTATGTTTGTTCCTAGTGTTTAAGGTGTGAACATCCTTATTCTTATTAAAGCTATTTATGTTTTTATGTACATACATTACATTTTCATAAATATATTGCGATGCCAAAGTTAATATGTTTATTTCTTTAAATTTTTCTCTAAGGGACTCTTTACAATTTAGATTATAAATCGCCCGTACGGCTCTCTTTTGCAAAACAAATATAGCTTCAATATCAGTCGCATTACACCATAGCAAAATTCCAGAAGACATTAAGCTATGAAAGTAACTAAAATACACTAATCTAGCTACCTCAACATCTGTGAGACTTCTAATCTTTCGTACAGCATATGCTACAGAACTAAGTCTGCTTGCTAATTTGGATATATGGGGGCCCCATTGAAGTTTCGCGTCAATAGTAATACCGAGAAAAACAGTGGTATCCACAAGACTCAACTCCTCCCCATTTAAGAGCACATTGGTTTTCGAATGTTTTACATTAGTTATTGTAAATTTAATACATTTTGTCTTATTGCCGTTTAAGAGCAAATTGTTGGCGTTAAACCAATGTACTAGTTACGGTAGAGCATTATTTACATCGTCATATTTAATTGACTGCCGTTTCAGTTTGAAAATTAAAGAGGTAAAAGGAGGGATATATAGGATGGGTATAGCACGTTTGACCGCGCCCAAAGAGGAGTTGAGCAGACGGAAGCGCGATATCTGGACTGAGGTGATCGGCGCCTGGCAGGATAGATGGAGCTGCATCGATTTTTCCTGGACTTGGCGTTGAGACTCAGGTACACCTGGGTCTCACCGGTCTACCAAACCTCTCAGATTCTCACCGAACATGGATGCTTTCGGAAGAGATTGAGCGACATGAAACTGTGTGAAATTAGTATGTGTGAGTGCGGTATGCCAGAGGAAGTTGTTCACCATGTTCTATGGGAATGTCTTCTTTATGACGACTTAAGAGTGAAAATGATGGATGGATTTCGTCCGGTTCAGAGACCAGTTTTCTACTCGGATCTCAACAGCGATTTGGTGAACTACGGACTGTTGCGCCAGTTTGCGCATAGGTGGCACGATCGCAGGACAAGGCAGGATAGAAGGCTGGTAGGAGGGCCCAACGACGTAGGCGTCAGTGTGTCGTCAGCCACAGAAGGGAGAGAATGACGTTAAACTGGGACAAGGAATAGATTAAATATTTGTAGGGAGTCAAGAAAGTGTGCGCGGGAAAGAGCCACGTGCAAGTACTATGACCTGAGGGTCGGTGGGACCATTGGAGGTGGTGTGTTGTCGCCTCTTACGTACGAGTACTGGACTGCGCCAGCATGAGCGACCATCGCCTCACTATTTTCAAAATTGAAAGGGAGCACCATGCGCAACTCGCGGGGCCGATGGAGGTGCCTGCCCGTTTTCAGGACCGGGGGGTTAACTGGCGCTATTTTCACGGTGTAATTCACGTAAGAATGGGTAATCTGGAAGTTCAACAGCCGGCTGACTGGCTCTGCGCGCAGTTCACGGAGATCGTCGTTCGATCTGCGGAGGACGTGTTGGGGAGTGTGCACCCGGGTCGGGACGGCGGCTATGAATGGTGGACGCCTGAACTTGATAGGATAAGGAAGAAAGTGTGTAATGCGAGAAGGGAGTGGCATAAGACCAGAAAAAGGGAAGCAGGTCTGAGGATTAGCTGTGGAACGATTCCATAGTGTGACATACCGACAGATGATGGGGGCACGCAGCTTGGGACATTTTTGAAAAATAGCCAATACTGGTAGCACCGAACCTTGCGGGCGTGCTTACCAAGTGGCGAGTGGGAGGTACCGTCCTCCAAGCAACATTATAAACGTGGTTAAATATGCGGAGGGGCACTTAGGGAGTGTGAGAAAGGCCATGCGGATTTTGCTCGGGGCGCTGTGTCCGAACGACGATCTATCAAAGGACACAGAATACCACGGGCGGGTACGGCTCATGGACAATCTCGCGCCATCTGGGCCGGTTGCCGCTTCCCCTACCATTGAGTGTCTGGAGGGCATTGAACGGAATTAGCGCAAAAGTTGTTAAGAATGTATGGAAAGCTGCACCCAGGGAATTCCGTTGGGTGTATGCCAAATGCATGGAAGAGGGGGCTTTCCCTGAAGTATGGAACAATGGACGGCTGATAGTTATTCTGAAAGGTAATGACAGGCTACTGACGGATCCCAAGGTGTACCGCACGATAACGCTCCTCCCCATGTTTGGGAAACTGCTGGAGCGCGTTTTGTTACGATATGCCCCGAGCTTGGTGAGGGGTATATCGGATTACCAGCACGGATTTTCTCCAGGTTGGTCCACAGTAACGGCACTGCAAGACATGTTTAGTACTGCGCTCGAGTCATAGCGCAAGTATGTACAGGCCGTCTTTTTAGACATATCGGGATCATTTGATAATGCCTGGAGGCTGATGATACTACTGAAGACCAAGCAAGGTTGGATTCTACCTAATAGCTTCCGTATATTGGTGAATTATTTCACCAACAGACGAGTGGGCATATTCGTAGGTGAGTGTGTTGAGTGGAAACGCTCGACCATGGGCTGCCCGCAGGGATCGGTCCTTGGACCAACCTTGTGAAATTTACTGCTGAACGATTTGTTGAGGCTGCCATTCCCTCTTGGTACGAAAATGCTGGCGTACGCAGATGATGTTACACTCCTGATAGATGCGAATTCTAGAATTCTATTCGTTGTGGGGGGAGAGGAACCGGTTATCCTTCTCCTCCGCGAAGTCATGTACTATGACCATTAAAGGTAAGTTCCAGCGACCACCTGTTATCAGAATGGGGATGGAGTCGATAAAAAGCGTAACATCGACTAAGGTGTTGGGTGTCACGTTAGACATGAGTCTATTTTTCATTCAGCATCCCAAGGAAATGGGAGAAAGGGCTGGGAAATGCTTTGGGAAGATGTCGCGGGTGTTGGCGTCGTCTTGAGGCGTTCGCTACCCGGCCCTTCGTTTTCTGTATAAAGAAACATATGTTCCAGTAGTGACTTATGCTGCGTCCGTTTGGGTTGACCGGGTGGGGAATAATACAGTGCGTACGACACTGCTTAGAACGAAAAGATCCTCACTAGAGTTGCTGACAAAGGGCTACAGGACGACAAGTACTGCGGCGCTTCCGGTGTTAGCCGGCGTCCTTCCGGCTGACCTGGAGGTCATGCGTGCTGGTAGGACTTACCGGGTGCGTAGGAATGCAGATAATGGAGAGTTTAGTAGGCGTAAGCGCGAAATTTGGGCTGAAGTTGTGAATGCATGGCAGGAACGGTGGACGAATGAGACGAATGGCAGAGAATTATTCCGCTTTTTCCCGGACATGGCGGTGACTCAATGCAAATTGGGTCGTGCCGGACTACCAAGTTTCACAGATGCTCAGTAGGCACGGATGTTTCAGAAAGAGATTGTATGATATGAAATTGGCTGAATTGGATATGTGCGAGTGCGGTGAGGCCTACGAGGACAGGCACCATGTCCTGTGGGAGTGTGAGTTGTATGAAGACCTGCGATGTAAGATGATGGATGGAATTGTACGCGAAAGGGAAGGTCCGGTGTACTACCCGGAACTCATGGACGGTGGGGTGAACTTTGGCCGGCTGCGCGAGTTTGCGCATGGATGGCACGCAAGAAGGACAGCTATGGAATCAACGAACGTGCAAGTAAACGAAGACCAGCCCGGAACCGAAGCCGTGGTGTGTACTGGACGTACACACCCAGAAAGGGAGAGTGATTATTCGCGACAAGGATAAGATTAAATAACTTGTAGAGAGTCAAGAAAGTGCACGCGGGAAAGAGCCCTGAGCAAGTACCGCAAGCATCTCTCGAGATTCGGCACGTATAACCGTGAGGTTGGTGGGGCCATGGGAAGTTGGAGGGTTGTCGCCTCTTACGACCCCATGGGAAGATATGGGGTAGTGGATATTCTTAACCGCCACTACACGGCAAATATTATAGTCACAATTATATCTATTCCATTTCCACAATTAAATTATTTCATTATATTATTTATATTTTAATTATATAAGAATGTTCAACAATGATGTAGATATTAATTAGAATAGGACATTTACAATAATATATACTTAGTCTTATCGAATGTCAAAAAATTATATTTTATGCAATGTCATTATAATATACCTACTGATGCGCCGCTTAAACATTTCTCAAATAGAAATGTTTTAAGTTCTTTTTTGAATGTATGATTATTTTCCATGTCATGAAACACAGATGGATCTTTATTGTAGATTTTAGATAATATACCGAAAACGCTTTTTCTGAATATATACTTACGTGATGTGAAACTTAGGTAAACACTGGAACACACAACATATTCGTTAAATTAAAAATTATTAATGCCACTTCAAAGGAAATTTGATAATTTTTAATTCATGTATCGTTGATGACTTATTCAGAAATTGTACACAACTTTGGAAAATAGGATGTTATGGACATGCGATATCAGTGACCGCAGCCGAAGCGGTTTTCACAGCTTAACATATTATACTTTGTACATTCAACAAACTGAAAATTGATTTTGAGAGGAATTGAAGTTTTAATACAGTTTAATAAATCTTTATTTATATTCGGAAGCAATTAAAATCTTTTATTGGGACACAAATTTTGACAACAAAGTGAGAAAAGTCCACCTGTTGGTAAGGGGATGCTATATACCCATGAACACTAATCCTAAACTAAAAATAAAAATGCATGTGAATACGATTAGCAAAATTAGCACATTCACGCAAATTTTATTTAGCATTTCCCATGTGAATGTGGAGGAGTGCGCACAAACGCAGCTACGACGCGCTAAAGTACGATGAATGATATTCACATTTTACAGAATTTCGCTACTCTTAATGAAAATTCGCAAGGTTAAAATTGATGTGAATTTTAAATAATCCAATAAAGTAACTTACCATACAAAACAAAGCAACATGTTTCTGTTAGAAATATCTCCTCCCTACTATAATTTAACTATATAGGACAAGCAAACTACTGCCATAGCTTGTGTTAGTGAATACGATTAAAGGAAAAAAACCTATTCAGGGTTTCCATTGCATTGCATTATGACCTGGAAATTTTGATCTCAATAGCCGGAACTGTGTACGACCGGGGACTAAATTATGTAATGAAGAATTGAAAACTATTATCGAAGCGTAAACATTTCAAACTACGTTACAGTCAAAACTATCACAACGTTAGTGAAAATATGATATGGGTTAATTTGTATCGAATTGGGAAATTAAAAATCTCTGAAAGTAGGGTACTGTATGAACTTACTGTTTGCTTTTTTGTTTTATTGACTAGAATAGAATAGAATATTTTTGTGCAATATTTTTACTTTACCACTGGTTTGGAAAAAAACCTCTGTCCTGGGAAGAACCAGCAAGAAACCAAGCGGGACTCTTTTCTAAAGTAAATCATACAATATGAAAAGTTGTATAAACTATTTACAAAATGTATTTTAGAAACAGCTTGGCAGCGCCCACCTCACTCTCAGAGGTTATTATCAACCGTATATTTATTTATATTATAATAACACTTTTTATACAGTTTTTTTTTCTTTTTAGAAGTAAGTTATGTAAGTAAGTCTATATACTTGTTTGTCACCCTTATTGGAATGTGTAGGGACATAAATTCTATTAAGGGTGACAAACACAATTCTAACGACAAATGAGCACACAGTCCACCTGATGGGAAGTAGATGATGTACATAACCTACATCTATTCTCGATTTTGTGAAAATAAAAATGAAAAAAATTTTATTTCTTTAAAAAGATCATACATAATATATGTGCCGGACGGGCGTAACTCTCCGGAGTAAATGTTGTCGAAGATACTCCGCGAGCCGCTCACGTCCTACACCTATAGGTTCTGATGGATACTTTCACTACCGCCTTTGTGTATGCTGTTGGAGAACTGTGGACTGAGGTTCAGAATTAAAAATGCACGATTTATAAATTAAAATAGCAAGGGAGTGGCCATAGGTTCGACTGATTAATTAGTTGCGAAATATTATAACTTATTTATTTATTTAACACTGTTGTTCAACTATGGTTGTTCACTATATATTTCAAAACACAGATTTAATTAAACACACAGTAATATTAAAATTTCTATTGGTTTTTTAAAATTTCTATTCGTATTTTCAAAATATTTGTTGGTAATATCAAATTTCTATTGGCAGTAACAAGTTTCTATTGGTATTCTCTACTATATCTATTGGTAATTTTGAATATCTATTGGAAGTAGTTGGACAAAACAAAGATCATGTTTAATGTCCATGTCACACCTATGCCGGTAGTTGTTGGGAACACTAAGCCCGAAGTTGTTGACGAGTATGTTTACCTGGGACAAATAGTCCGACTAGGTAAGTCCAACTTCGACCGAGAGGTCAATCGACGGATTCAACTCGGCTGGGCAGCGTTCGGGAAGCTCCGACACATCTTCTCGTCAGACATACCTCAAAACCTTAAAACGAAATTGTACAACCAGTGCGTGTTGCCAGTGATGACTTACGGAACTGAGACGTGGTCCTTCACTGCTGGCCGTATGAGAAAGCTCAAGGTCGCTCAGCGAGCTATGGAGAGGGCTATGCTCGGAGTTTCTCTGCGTGATAAACTTAGGAATGAGGATATCCGCAGTAGAACCAGAGTAACCGACATAGCCCAACGGATTAGTAAGCTGAAGTGGCAGTGGGCCGGTCATATAGCTCGAAGAACCGACAACCGATGGGGAAGAAAGGTTCTCGAGTGGCGGCCTCGTACCGGTAGGCAAAGTGTAGGGCGTCCCCCCACGAGATGGAGTGACGACCTGGTAAGACATGCAGGAAGTCGATGGATGCAGGTGGCTCAGGACCGTGCTTTGTGGCATTCTTTGGGGGAGGCCTATGTTCAGCAGTGGACTTGTGAAGGGCTGTAATGATGATGATGATGATTGGAAGTAACAAATTTCTATTGGTAGTATCCAAAATATCTATTGGTAGCAGCTGGTTTTTTAACACTACTGACTAGCAGCTATTATTAATTTAACACTTTTGTAACTGCGAATATCAGTTACCACTTTTTCCGTCTAGCTAACACTTTTCACTATATGTAACGGCGAAATTTCCGTTACCACTTTATTCGGCTAGCTAACACTTTTTCACTATATGTAACTGCGAATATTAGTTACCACTCTTTTCAGCTAGCTAACACTATTTTACTATATGCAACTGAGAATTTTCAGTTGCCACTTTTTCCGACTATGTGTAACTGCGATTTTTCAGTTACGACCTTTTTCGGCTAGCTAAACTTTTTCTATTTCACTTTAACTTTTCACTGTGTTCTGCTACTAGTCACTTCAGCTACTACCGGATACTACTGCTTGTTACTGGTAGTTCTTCCTACTACAATGTTACTGTGATTTGCCCCCATAAGGTAGACTTCGGCTATACTCTATAGAGAGCCGCTTGCCAATTTCCGGTTTTGCCTTTTTATTATCAAACATTTTCATTATGTAATTTGCACAAATCGCAATTTTTCTATATAATGCTAATTTTTACACTAACATGCTATACACTAAAAAATAGGCATTTTGGTCCTTTATCATTATGTGATAAGGGTTACTTAATATATATACATTCAAAAAAGTTATTAATCAAAATGTACCAAATTTACATAACAAATGTGCACATCAAATCTTTAATTTTACTATATTTATCAAATGCGTTTATTTACACAAATTATCTATTTACTTATTTCAATCTATACACCATATGCTAACTAAATATCATATTTACAATTCTTTCAGAACATAAAAATATTCTCACTATTTTCATATAAACTATTGCGCAGTTAATTAACTTCAAGAAAGTTCCACGATATGCTGCGCTGTGATTGGTCGAAATTTTATTTAATGTTTACAGTCGTTTATATCAACTTATTATTAAAACGATACTTTATACAAATATATTACGAGTTGTAAATATACTGTAAAACTATATTAAAACACAATTTGTTCGATTTTGTCGCTAATTTCACTTTTTAAAACAATTTAATATTCTTTAATCACTTTTTGCTTAAATTCTTTAAAACCATCGCGAACATCTCTCCCGCCGTGCAGCGTCGCGAAGATCTCATCGTAGTGGCGCTGCATCCATTTCGGTGAGCGACGTTGCTTCTACTTCGGCAGCGGCACGAGTTTCTTGGTTGGCCTCTTGATTAGGCCGTTCGCGGTTCGTACCTCCACAGTGCGGATCTGTCCGTCCGCACCGGGGAATACTGCTTCAATTCTTCCTCGCGGCCAGGTGTAACGAGGTAACTGGCCGTCGGCTATGAGGACTGGATCGCCCACCTGGAGATCGGGGCCTCGACCATGGGCCTCCCGCCGGTTTTGGAGTTCCGGTAGATACTCTCGCACCCAACGCTGCCAGAACATATCAGCGAGTATCTGAGAGCGTCGCCAGTGCCTTTTGCTATTTATGTCCTTTTCATTGAATACCCCAGGTGTCGGCAGTCTTGCTGATCCTCCCAATAGGAAGTGATTTGGAGTGATGGACTCGTAATCGTTGCTGTCCCCGGAGATGTGAGTTAGTGGTCTACTGTTTACTGTATACTCCACCTCGCAGAGCAGTGTGGCTAAGACTTCTTCTTGTGGATGTCTTTCGTGAAGGACGGTGTATAGTGCCGTCTTCACGCATCGTACGAGACGTTCCCATACCCCTCCCATGAAAGGCGCGGAGGGGGTAATAAAACGCCACACTATGCCTCGTCGGCTGGCTTCTTCTTTAAAAGCCTCCCGAAGTTCCTTATCAGCGCCGTGCATGTTGGTGTCGTTATCTGAATGAATTTCGGTGGGGCACCCTCGGCGCGCTGCAAATCTTCTCAAAGCTAATATTGCGGAGTCTGCGCTGAGATTTGCAACAATTTCCAAATGAACAGCTCTAGATGTGAGGCAAGTGAATAGAGCCACGTATCTTTTCTGATGTTGCCGTCCCACTGTGACGGAGAGTGGCCCAAAATAGTCCAGACCGGTGAAAGTAAACGGTCTCTGGTGATGAGCGAGACGTGTGCTGGGATGATCACCGGTGGCTGGCACAGATGGTTGCGCCTTTCTGATGCGAAATGGCACACATTGGCTCACTATCTTTTTCGTCGTGGGTCTAAGTCTTATAACCCAGTAATGTTGTCGAACCTCGTTAATTGTAGGTTCGGTTCCGCAATGATGTAGGCTACGATGCGTCCAGTCTATGTACAATTGGGTGATGTATTGATCACCATCCAATATAGCCGGACCTTTCATATCCTTCGAGACTCCCTTCGCGGCGGCTATGCGACTTCGCAGCGCGATGATCCCGTTTTTTAATTCTATCTGTAGTGGTCTTAGGCGGCTATTATGGGCGACCTTTTTATCGTTACGGAGATCGTCTATTTCTTGTCTGAAGGAGTCCTCTTGTATGACACGTATTAGGAGCCTTTCGGCCTCTCTGATGAATTCGGCCTCGAGTGTGATGTGCCTTTTGACATCTGCGGTTTTTCTTAGACTGGAGGACTGTGAGCGGTGTTGCGGATTGTTTTTTGCTTTTCTCCAGTCGGGATCTTTTTCTTCATTCCTTCTAGTCCTTTTGTAGAAGGTCCTGTCTGTTGTTTTACGGCAGAGTGTAATAAGTTGAAGCACTCTGGCCGTTGCTCGCAACAAGCGTTCCCATTTCGAAAATTTTGCTGGATTTGGGATGGCTTCTCTTATTATCGGAGCTCTATGTGATTCTGTAATGGTGAGGCATTTTTCCTCACCGGTGGGTTCGGATGACGTGGGTCTTTCGGTCGGCCATGCTGACGGTTCTTTGTACAGAAACGATGGGCCGCTGTACCACTCATGATTTGAGTCGAAGTTAGGTGGTACGTCCCTTGTAGCGGTGTCAGCTATGTTCAATTTGGTAGGTACCCAGCGCCAGTCATCTACTTTACAATTGTCCTCGATTGCTGCTATTCGGTGCGCAACAAAAGGTTTATAAGTTCTGGACCCCTTTTGTATCCATGTGAGGACAGTCTTGCTGTCAGTCCAATATGTGACAGCTTCGGGCTTTACGCGATGCTCCTGGATGACGGCAGCAGCTACGCGACTTCCCATCACGGCGGCTTGTAACTCAAGGCGAGGTATGGATGTTACTTTGAGTGGGGCTACCTTCGCCTTGGCCATGACGAGGCTCACGTGTACCTTCCCATCAGGTGTCATTGCCCTCCAGTATACTGCCGTTGCATAGGCGCTCTCACTGGCATCGGTAAACACGTGGACTTGTAGTGAACATGCGTCGCTGAATCCTGGGTAGCATCTTGGTATGCTCACCAATTTAAGTCGTTCTAGGTGTTGGATCCACGCGGACCACTGTTCAGTTAGGTCTTCGTCCAACTCCTGGTCCCAGTCTGTTCCTCGTCTCCATGCTTCCTGCAGTATTTGCTTTGCTCGAATTGTAACTGGGGAGGCGAGGCCGAGCGGGTCATACAGCGACATCACTATTTTCAGTGCTTCCCTCTTGGTTGGTTTTTTATGGAGCACATCGATCGGAAGTCGAGCGAGCTTTAGATTGAAGCTCAGCTGATCGGTACTCGGTTTCCAGATTAGTCCGAGTATTTTTTCTTCGTTTTCCTTGTTGCTCAGGTCAACTGACTCAGTTGCCTCGCGGTCAGGTTCCAATTCTCTCACAATTTCGGGCGCGTTGGAAACCCATTTTCTTAAGGTGAAGTGCGCGTTTTTGTGTATATCGCGTACTTCCTTTGATATTCTCATCGCATCTTCTACTGACTGGAAACTGTCAAGATAGTCATCCATGTAATGATTTTGGATGATCGCCTCTACGGCTTCTGGGTATATTTCAACATATTTTTTAGCATTACAGTTCTTTGCGAATATGGCCGTGCAGGGTGAACTAGCTGCACCGAAAATAATCGACGTCATTCTGTATTCTTGGGCTGCCTCATTACGTCGATTCCCTCTCCAGAGATATCTTAAGGCATCTCTGTCTTCGGGTCTAACTTTGACCTGCATAAACATTTCGGCTATGTCCGCCGAGACAGCGACGTTATGGCGACGAAAACGCATCATGACCCCTGGTAGCGACTGCAGTAGGTCCGGACCCGTGAGCAGGAAGTCGTTCCATGCCACCCCCTTTGTTTTGGCTGCGGCATCATGCACTATTCTGAACTTCTCTGGCTTCATCGGGTTGTGAACGTCAAAATGGGGTAGGTACCATGTCCTTCCTGGTGTATTGGTTTTTGGTGCTATCTCGGCGTATCCCTTTTGTACTAGGGAGTTCATATGTTCGTTGTATTTCTATTTTAGATTTTCGTCTCGATCTAATTTTTTCTCGATTGAAACGAGCCTTTTTATGGCTGTTTCATAATTGCCAGGCATTTCGGCATCTTTCTTCTTCCAGAGAAGCGCCGTCTCTATGTGCCCGTCTTCCAACTGACGGGTGCTGTTATTTAGTATGTCTTCAGCTTTCTTCTCTGGATCAGAGTCTGGTCTTCTTGGATTGATTACGAGAGACTCCAGCGCGAAATAGTCGCGGAGTTGATCATTTATGGACTCCTTGCTCTTGTGCAGCTCATTGGCCGCGTGGACGCGCTGATACGGGGCTTTAGTGTGTGCCCCGTGTAGCACCCATCCTAATTCTGTGAGCGAGGCGATTGGTTGGTGCGGCGGACCTCTGCGAATTTTAGTGGCTATCAGGAGTCTCCAATTATCTTGTCCTATTAAGATCTTTGGGTTGCCGGAGTCATATATTAATTGCTCCTTCAGGTCTTTTAAGTGTCTACAATTTTCTATATCGGTTGCACACACATTCGGTGGCCCCAAGTTTAGGCTGGCGACCGTGCGTGCTCTGAATTGCACCCTTTTCCTGTGGAGACTCTTGAGCGAAACTTTGACTCGTCGGGAGTTCGGCGAATCAAGGGTATTGTTCCCGATGGCGGTGATCTTAAAGGGGTCCAACCGCCCTGTTGCTCCAATTTGTTTGGCTATTTCCTCATCCATTAATGAGACTGTTGACCCATCATCCAGCAGGGCGTGTGTATTTACAGCTCCCGCCGGTCCAATTACTTGGACTGGTATTATTTTTAAATAGGCGTGATGCTTTGACACGGCGAATGAATTTGCAACTGTTTCCTGAGGTTTTATTTGTGTGACCTCCGTTTCCTCCTTTTTATAATGGTGGAGAAGTTTATTGTGTGTCGCAGTGCATCCTTTTATTCCACACTTCGTGGTTTTACATTGGTGTGTTTGGTTTTTGTATCGCAAACAGCGGAAACATAAATTATATTGTTTTGCGAGTTCCCATCTTTTGTCGGTATCCGCTTCTTTAAATTTGTTACAGTCGGATCCGTAGTGGCCTTCCTTTTGACACACTCTGCACTTCGGAGACGGCTTAGTGGTAGCCGTGTGTGTCCTATGTACTGGACGATTGCTTTGCGCTCCGTTTATAATTTCAGGAGGCGCAAATGCACTACAGTAGCGAGCTTGTTCGGTGATAAACTCGCTGAAAGAACCGAGGTCTGGCCTAGAGTCGTATTTTTCGGTATAAACTTTATACCACTGTGCCCGTATAGAATTGGGCAATTTGTCTGTGGGGTGTCGTAGCAGCTCTGCGTTGATGAGATAATGGTCTCGTTTGAGTGCCCGTAGAGTGACGACGCTTCCCCTCACTTTGCTTGCGAATGTGCAAATATCTCTAGGCGCTTCTGTGCAGCGTGGCAATCCTCGTAACTTCTCGGTTTCAGCTTGTGCAATTGAGTCTGGACGCCCAAATTGTAGCTCCAGTTCTCGCATGATCTCATCTGGCTTAGCATGCCCGATGAGTTCCGAACTAACTGTCTCCAAGGCTCTTCCCTGTAGACTTCTTCGTAGTCTTGCCGTATTTTCGATATCTTTGAAGTAGCCTCGGGTTGTTACATAAATGGCACGGAACGATAGCCATTCAGTATGTGCTCCGCTAAAGCACGGCAGTGTCATTATAGCTTTCGACGCTGCGAAAGTATGCGACGATGCACTCTCTGGTTTTGGTTTGTCAGCGAGTACGGCTATAGCGGATGTGAGCTCCGATATAAATGGTCGGAGCCCTCTGTCTTCATTTATGACAGATGCCTGGTTAGGCTTCGCTGGCAGGGGATTCTTCGTTACGTCTGCCGGATAGGGATCCTGGTAGGTGAGCTCTGATACAGCTGGTAGGAGCTCCCTGTCTTCATCAACCTTCGATTCCTGGCTAATTTTTAGTGGCACAGGATTTTTGGTTACATCTTCCGGATCGTGATCCTGGTAGGTGGGCTCTGATACGATTGGTAGGAGCCCCCTTTCTTCATCAACCCTCGAACCATGGTTTGTGAGCTTCTTTTGTGGCTCACTGAGGTCGGGTGGCCTTGTGACGGTTTTGTTTAGTGGGGCCTCCCCTCCGGTGGCAACGCCATGAGTTGGCTTTTGTTTGGCTACAGAATTTTCGAGCCAAGATCGGACGTACTCGCTTTTAGAGTGACCATCTTCATCATAGTCGTTCGAATCATCTTCTTCCTCAGCCATTTGCAAGGAAGTGCGAGTTCCAATTTAATTCTCAGCACTTCTTCACGAGCCTTCAAAATTTTTTTATTGGGCCGAATAGTCCTTTTTGACTTTGTACTTTTGTCTCGGTGGCCCCTCGGTGGCTCTTCGGTGCGGGAGTCTTCCCGGACTGTTGGCGGTGATGCACATCGAATGTCATCGTTGCCCTCTATATTTTTCATCTGCTTCGGTGTACCGGTTGTAGCGGCCGGCACGGGCAGGAGTACCCCCCCATCGCGGGGGCAAGGTGGCGCCTCAGCGCCCTCTGTGGTCGATGGTGAGCGTGGTGGCATCTGGTGGCGGATGGCGTCGGTATTGTCCGACGGGCCTCCTTCCAGACCGACGGTCCACGCCATGGCTCCCCTTCCTTGCGAACGAGTGATCGGCATCTTGATTCTGAAAATTCTGTTGACTTTAATACGGTAGTGTTTATGTATCCGGTTCCGAAATACAAACGGATGAGGGATTCAGCTCGTGCAACCAGCTAATGCTGGACTCGGCTCGAAGTATAACCGGAAGTATTCAGCTCGTACGACCAGCGCATGCTGGACTCGGCTCGATGTATAAACGGAAGGATCCGGCTCGAAGGACCAACGAATGTGCCGGACGGGCGTAACTCTCCGGAGTAAATGTTGTCGAAGATACTCCGCGAGCCGCTCACGTCCTACACCTATAGGTTCTGATGGATACTTTCACTACCGCCTTTGTATATGCTGTTGGAGAACTGTGGACTGAGGTTCAGAATTAAAAATGCACGATTTATAAATTAAAATAGCAAGGGAGTAGCCAGCGGTTCGACTGATTAATTAGTTGCGAAATATTATAACTTATTTATTTATTTAACACTGTTGTTCAACTATGGTTGTTCACTATATATTTCAAAACACAGATTTAATTAAACACACAGTAATATTAAAATTTCTATTGGTTTTTTAAAATTTCTATTCGTATTTTCAAAATATTTGTTGGTAATATCAAATTTCTATTGGCAGTAACAAGTTTCTATTGGTATTCTCTACTATATCTATTGGTAATTTTGAATATCTATTGGAAGTAACAAATTTCTATTGGTAGTATCCAAAATATCTATTGGTAGCAGCTGGTTTTTTAACACTACTGACTAGCAGCTATTAATCAACTAAAATTAGTTGAATTTAACACTTTTGTAACTGCGAATATCAGTTACCACTTTTTCCGTCTAGCTAACACTTTTCACTATATGTAACGGCGAAATTTCCGTTACCACTTTATTCGGCTAGCTAACACTTTTTCACTATATGTAACTGCGAATATCAGTTACCACTCTTTTCAGCTAGCTAACACTATTTTACTATATGCAACTGAGAATTTTCAGTTGCCACTTTTTCCGACTATGTGTAACTGCGATTTTTCAGTTACGACCTTTTTCGGCTAGCTAAACTTTTTCTATTTCACTTTAACTTTTCACTGTGTTCTGCTACTAGTCACTTCAGCTACTACCGGATACTACTGCTTGTTACTGGTAGTTCTTCCTACTACAATGTTACTGTGATTTGCCCCCATAAGGTAGACTTCGGCTATACTCTATAGAGAGCCGCTTGCCAATTTCCGGTTTTGCCTTTTTATTATCAAACATTTTCATTATGTAATTTGCACAAATCGCAATTTTTCTATATAATGCAAATTTTTACACTAACATGCTATACACTACAAAATAGGCATCTGGTCCTTTATCATTATGTGATAAGGGTTACTTAATATATATACATTCAAAAAAGTTATTAATCAAAATGTACCAAATTTACATAACAAATGTGCACATCAAATCTTTAATTTTACTATATTTATCAAATGCGTTTATTTACACAAATTATCTATTTACTTATTTCAATCTATACACCATATGCTAACTAAATATCATATTTACAATTCTTTCAGAACATAAAAATATTCTCACTATTTTCATATAAACTATTGCGCAGTTAATTAACTTCAAGAAAGTTCCACGATATGCTGCGCTGTGATTGGTCGAAATTTTATTTAATGTTTACAGTCGTTTATATCAACTTATTATTAAAACGATACTTTATACAAATATATTACGAGTTGTAAATATACTGTAAAACTATATTAAAACACAATTTGTTCGATTTTGTCGCTAATTTCACTTTTTAAAACAATTTAATATTCTTTAATCACTTTTTGCTTAAAGTCTTTAAAACCGTCGCGAACAATATATGAGTTAAATATTAAATGCTAATTTTATTGGAAAGGCCCTAATAGCAATGTGATAAAGTAAAAGGAAGGAAATAATAGAGCACTCATAGAGCTGAGCTTGCAAGCTATAAATTACACGAAGTAGGTACATTAACTGTGACCGGACGAGGGACGTCCTTAGGGGTCATCTTTCTTTCCGAGAAAATAATCACTTTTTACTTCAAAGCTGTTTTCACGGCCCATCTGTTGGCACGTTTTGTTTCTAAATTTAATTTACTCTGATAAAATTCCCCTAGCATTAATAAATTTTTACTCCAGTATCCTGTCTTTGAAAACTATTGGAAACTATTGAAAACTAGTGGAATGATGAAGTGAAAAAAGCTGTAAAGAAGAAGAAGAAAGCATGGTTAGACTACTTGGCCTCTAGTAATGATAAGGATATGAGAGAGAAGATGAAAGAAAGATATAGGCTGCAGAAAGTTCACACGAAAGCATTGATTGAGGAAGTGCGTGAAAGGTGTAGAATGGAAGCGGACGAAAGGTTGTCGCACAACTTTAAGGAGAACTCCAAACTCTTCTGGAAAAATGTTGGAAGGACCCGAAGTGGTGCGACGGCCTTAAGAATGAACAAATTGCTTTCGAGAACTAATGACGTCCTCTCAGAAAAATCGGACGTCATGCAGCGATGGAGCGAATTTTATAGAGAAATGTATGCGTGTGATGATCTTAGTGAGGGATCCGGGGATGACGTCGTGACTAGTACGCCAGACCCGGATCTCGATGACACTGAGGTCATCAGTATGAAAGAGATTGAACGTGCGATTCGAAGTTTGAAATGTGGTAAGGCTGCGGGACTAGACAGAGTTACTGCTGAAATGGTCAAGTATGGTGGGCCTCGCGTCTGGGACAGCTTTCATCTGCTGTGCAATTTGTGCTGGCGGATGGGGGATGTCCCGGATGATTGGCGATCCGCAGTCATTGTGCCTTTATATAAAGGTAAAGGTTCACATTTTGACTGCGGGTGCTATCGGGCGATCAGCTTGACCAGTTTAGCAAGTAAAGTTTACTCGAAGGTTTTGACACGTAGGATGCAAGAGAAATCGGAAAGATTTCTATGGGAGGCACAATGCGGATTTAGACCTGGAAGAGGATGCACGGATCAAATGTTTTCACTCCGCATGATCACATAAAAGCTTCTGGCTGCTAACCAGAAGATTTTCTGTGCTTTTGTGGATCTTGAGAAAGCATTTGATAAGGTTGTAAGGAAGAAAATGTGGGAACTGTTGCCGGGGTGTGGTGTGGATGTTCGATTGCTAAGGGCTGTGCAGTCTCTTTACTGTTACTGTAAAGCCTGTGTGCGGGTAGGGCATGACCTGTCACCCATGTTTAGCATCCAAACGGGCGTAAAACAGGGTTGTGTCATATCTTCCTGGCTGTTCATACTGTATTTCGATAGCTGTTTACAGAAGCTGACAGATGTTTGGGTGTGAAATTGGGTGACATAAAAGTAAATTGTCTGCTGTATGCTGATGATGCAGTGCTTATTGCACCATCAGAGGCAGAACTGCAGGCAGTAGTCACGTGTATGAAAGAGGAATGTGAAATTAAAGGTCTCCGTTTGAATGCTAATAAAACTAAGGTTCTGGTATTTGAAAGGGACGAAAAAAGAACGAAGTGTGAAATATCGGTAAATCAGGAATGTCTAGAACAGGTTAATGAAATTGTATACTTGGGGAGTGCTTTTAGACGTGATGGAAGATGTGATTTAGATGTGGACAGGCGTGTCACTACCGGGAAAAAAGTCAATGGTGCCCTGACTGCGTTAGTCAAAAGGCAAGGCGTAGTGAAGAGTGCACGCCTTGCAATACATAACGCAGTGTTGGTACCGACTTTGTTATATGGCAGTGAAACCTGGGTATGCCAGAAGAAGCATAAAAGCAAGTTGAATGCAGTGGAGTTGCGATCTCTTCGTAAAATGTGCGGCGTTACCATGGCCGACCGAAAGCGAAACGAAGAGATTCGCAATATGGCAGGTTTGAAAGATGACCTTATCACAAATATGATAAGGGCGTGCTTCGGTGGTTTGGGCACGTTGAGCGAATGAGTGACGACCGAATGGTGAAGAAAATATATAGCGCGAAAGTTAATATTAAAAGGTGTCGAGGTAGACCGAGACTAACTTTCGAAGGCCATGTGAGCAAATTGCTCGAAGAGGGTAGGGTCAAGAGTACTCGGATACCTAGACGTGCATGTATGAAGAAGATAATGAATCTGAAAGAAGCGAAAGAGGTATGTAAGGATCGTGACACTTGGCGATCTGTACTCTCTGACTACCCCGTCAGGGATTGTGTGTGAAGGTAAGTAAGTAAGTATCTACTTGCTCGACCAACTCCCCTTCTATTCTTATTTCAGATATCGTTTTACTTTCTTCTCTTTCAAAAACCATAACTTTCGTCTTACTTGCGTTCATTTTCATTCCCTTTTCTTTTAATGTCCTGTTCATTAATGTAACCGTTATTTGCTACTCGGCCGCCGACGACGCAAGTATGTCTTGATCATCGGCGTACAAAAGGCATTTAACGGTTAACTCACCCATTCTTAAACCGCATTCTTCTACCATCAAATTTTCCAAACAACTGCCCATAAATAAGTTGAACAGCCACGGGGAAGCCACACTTCTCCAAGTCCACGAATGCACAAAACAACTTTTTGGTTTTTGGCCAAAAACTTTTCCGCGATCATGCGCATGGAAAAGACCTGATCTGTACATCCCATTCCCTTTCTAAATCCCGCTTGCACATCCAAAATTTTTCCAATAGTTTCTTTCATAACTCTCTCAATTAGTACCTTAGCATACAGTTTTCCCACAATGCTAAGAAGGCTGAAGCCATGGTAGTTTTTACAGTCCTGTTGTGATCCTTTTCCTTTATATATTGGGACTATTACGACTTTACACCAGTCTACCGTTACCCGCTTAAGTTCTCAACATAAATTAAACAAGGTGTACAGCAGGTCTGCCACAACTACTTCTCCAGCCCTTAGATATAGATACTCTATCATATCCGACTGCCTTACCTGCTTCATACTTTTCATTGCTTTCATTATTTCATCTATACTTATGTTTCTATCTATTTCCTCTTCTTTCGGAATTGCTATTTCATTTAATTCAAACGTATCGTCACTCATAAACACGCTTTCAAAGTATTCCTTTCATCTCCTTAGACTCAAAACTTTGTTATTCAGAATACAGCCAGTCTGGTCTCGTATAGCATTCATTCTAGGCTGTTTTGAATGTACCCTGGCAGTTCTTACGAGTTTCCAGAACATTTTAAAGTTTGCCTGGAAGTTATCTGGTATTCTTCTATCATTTTTATCCGTTCTTTCTTGCTTTTTCCTTTCAACCACTTCTTTTACGCTCTTATTTAGATGTCTAAAGACTGCCTTTTTTCTTTCAGTCTCATCATTCATACCGCTAGAATTACTAGTCTTGGTAGCTAATAAATCTAGCCATGCTTTGCTTCAACGTCCATCCGTACCTCATCATCCCACCATAACGTGTTATTTTTCCTTTCATTCGTTTCTTACTTACACCACATACTTCGGTAGCTAAATCCACCAAACCTTTTTTGACATTATACCACACAGTCTCCAAGTCTAAATCATTAATACACAATTCAGCCATACCACTTATATTTTCTCTCAATCTACATTTGAACTTCTCTTTCACACCTTCATCTTGTAACTTCTCTGTTCTTATACGCTGTAACGCAGTGGTGGACACAGATGTTCGATGCCTCCAACGTCTGAAAAGACCATTAATTCGGCATAAGACCAGGTAATGGTCCGTCCATATGTTAGACACCCGGTAAACTCTTGTATCAACCACCACGCTCCTCATTCTTTCATCAACAATTATGAAATCTATTATGTTTCTATTATCACCTCTTTCCCATGTATACGTGTAAATTTTCTTATGACGAAAGAAAGTGTTCGTCACAAAAAGATTCTTTTCCACACATACGGTGAGGTTTCACCATTCTAATTAATACTTTCATCACCATACGTTCCCAATATCCTTTCATAACCAAGCCTTCTCACCCCAACCCTCCCATTAAAATCTTCTAATCTCACAATATTTTCATTACACTTGCATTTCATTAGCACCATCCTTACCAACTCCCTTCTTAATACGATAACTCCGTTCTTAATACGAGTATAATGACAGAATTCATATATTCTGAATTATCAACCCATGTTTATGCCGTGATTCGATAACACAAGAGGATCCACTATGCCATATAATATATCATAAAAGCGATAGAAGAAAATGCAACAGTAGATGGGCAGCAGCATCTTCAAAGTCACATATGGCAATTTAAAATGCTATGTTAATTCCCACCCTTATGTATCCTAGTGAAAATCGAGTGTAGCAAAAGTAAAACAGCAGAATAAATACCGTAAAAATGCGGTACCACTACCGTCGACACCACTAACAGGCGCACGTACTAATTCAAATCTATACATATAATAAAAATGTAAATAGCAGACGTCTGTACATTTTATATTTTTGTTATAAAAGTGATACTAAAAAGAGAGATACTAAAAATAAGTAATTAAATACATTTCTACCGTTTTTAGAATTGTCTGTCTGTGTGTCTGTTTGTTTGTTAACGTATCACATATAAATTACTAATTTATATCATGAGAATCATTAAGGAAATTATAAAGTGTATCTTCGGGTTACATTTAGTCTTTATTTCATTAAAATCAGTTATTATATTCATTCCATCAAAAGTTATGATAAATATTCTGAAGGATGGGTACGAAGTATATGTACGAATTTGTTCAATGGTAGCGTTGATTAAGACATCAAGTGCATTTTAAACTAATATCATATTATAAATCATAATTAAATTATGTTAAATGATGTTCTATAATGATATAATTATATCTAAAACGCAGTAAACAAAAGTATTAAAGAAAAAGAACGTAATAAGTATAAACAAAAATATAATAATCTTATTATCTAAGTCTAAAGTACAATAGTTAACCAATATCATCGATAGATGGCGATGTTGTAAAAATGTAATACAAAAAGGCAGGTTGTGGTTTTTTCCTGTAGATGAGTTTTCATATTTGCTGCTAATCTATATATTAATCGTTGCCCTACTGCGTGTTGACAAACTCAATTATTCTTTACCGCCGAGTAATCTAATTGGTAAATAAAATTTTAAAAGAGCTATTAACAATTTCGTTGATTTCAGCTAGGATCAAACTTTCTTTTTTGCTTACTATGCACGCACTGATTTATAAGTGTTTTTATGTTTTATATAATGTATCAATTGCGTCAATTAATCTCTTTTATTTTTAGAATTGATGTTAACAGCGCCAACTCTCTTTAAATCTATACATATAATAAACATGGTGATAACATGTTGTGTCTGTTTATGTACATTGTATAGTATGTATGTTTGTGACGAAAATCATTATGGAGACTGAAAGTCATTAAATAAGTACATTTTTATATCTTTTAGAATTGTCTGTTTGTCGGTCTGTCAGTCTGTCTGTTTGATTATGAAGGCATAAAATTTTGAGTAAACATCTTTTTTGCAAAGAAGTCGTTAAGAAAATCATAAAGCGTATATTCGAGTTCATTTTTAATCTTTGTTTTATGAAAATTGGTTAATTCTATCGAAAGTTACGATTATTATTCTGAAATCTAGGTTCACATCTGTTTAAAGGCGCCATAAAACTCAGAAATAGTAATAAAACGATTCGTGTGTAAAAAAAACGTTCTATTATAATATACTTAAAACACAGTAAACAAAAAATATGTTTTCCTTAAATAAAAAAAGGATGTTTTCTCACAAAGAACGTATTAGATCGCGTTGTATAAATGTCATTTTTTTCTGAATTGCGGTGGCGCCCCTTTTTCCTAAAGGGGGTCACATCCGATTCGGCAGGAAGGCCATAATGGCCAACGCCAGTCCCACAGGTGGTGTTTAGTGGGTAGGCACTTCTTCAAAGTGAGTCCCACATAACCACGCTGCCGGCTGCCGTAGTATGCTATGAGCATTCACCACCTCCCTCCCCCGCTTCCAGAGGGTAGCCCCGATTTGGGCGCAAAAGAAAAAAAAGAATTGCGGTGTCAGAAAAGAAACACGCCCACCCAAGCTATGCAACGAAACTCGATTAAAAACTAACAAAATTGCAACAAAATGTCGTGATATTGTTTTTATACCCAGAATCAGAATAAATCCTTTCAGTTTTAAGCGTGTTCAGTTCCCAGTCTGCATGTGTTATGCGATGACCGTAAATAAAGCGCAAGCTCAAACTTTACGCGTTCTAGGAGTGGACCTCAGTACTCACTGTTTTGCACATGGCCAACTTTATGTTGCTTTTTCCCGCGTTATCCTATAACCTATTTGTGAACGTACGCCCCGGCTGTCTACTTCTGACGTCGTTTACATAGAAGCTCTATCATAAACGACTTAGAACTTTGAGGATAACGATTTAATTTGTTACCACTTATTGATACAGTAATGATATAAATCGTTTAATATCTTAACTAAACGTCGAATTCTGTAAGTAAAACCTATATACGCGAGCTACGCCGCAGCCACAGCTAGAAGATAAACTAACATAAAAACGCTAATAATAAAAAATATTAGCGAAGCCATTAACCATCGTCGTGTTCTAAACTTTCAGCCAATAACTGCCGAAAACAAAAATATATTTCCCAACTTTTATGCCAGTAAGTTTGATAGAAAACATCGAAAACAATACAAACACTGATCACAAGTCAGTCACAATAAAGCGACTCTTATATAATTACCTACTTTTCTTTATTTTAGCTTATAAAAGATTATTGTGCGGGGGAGGTTGTTTTTATCAGCATGATTTTATTTAAACCACATATGAATATAGGTTTAAATAAAACGATGACATGTGAAGTCCGCCAACACGCATTTGGTAAACTTTTCTTTGGACTATAACCTCTCAGAAATGAGAGGAGGCCTGTGGCCAGGAGTGGAACGTAAATATTATTTGTAAAATCCCTTATTTTATTTATATTTAAGCCTTTTTATTGCTATTTCAAATTTTAATGGAAATTCCTTTTACATTTTAAGTAACAGTAAGCGTGAAGGCACGCATATTTCTTTCTAACCGTTATCAAAAGAAATGGATTATCAGATTAAACGACGATCCGTTCTAACTTTACTATATAGTTTTTTTTTAATGAATTTTTAATATCATATGTGAGTATGGTAATTATAGGTTTTAGATAATCCGCGGCGAAATATTTACTACCTCACATTAACCCGTAGTTCTCAGAAAATAGGAGATAAGCAGCAATATTTTTCTAATAATAAATCAAAATAAAAACTGCGGATGGCAATCCACCTACACAGCGTAGCAATTATGACAAATATCTCACCTATGTGGCATTCTATGGGATAGGCCTATATTCAGCAGTGGGTAGGCTGTAATAATGATGGTTTGTATGATGATGATAATAGTAATCATTTTGTATTTTTTTCTTTTCATTCCATCTTAGTCCTTAGGGGTGACAACGTATATATATATATTGATTATATGTTTTCTATATTTTGATTCTTAACTGAGGATAGATGTGGATGTCTATAGGCTATATAAACCACTTACTACTAGGTGTATAGTGTTCTCTTATGTCACCCTCATTCTATAAAAAAGACATCGGTTTTAATCGATATTCATACGGCTAACTATAATAATGAAACCAAACGGTAAACGTCAAAACGAAGCCGACCGTGATTCCCATCAGAGTCACATAATAACAATGCTTGGCAAAGGCTAAAATATACAAAAGCTACAAATTTAATGATACTCGTTACGGTAGCACAGTTGCTAGTCGTTAGACTACTCCAAGAGAGACATGACCACTTTTATTTGCTTATCTTGCTTCCATAATGCCCGGTTTGCAGCACTTGTTCATAGTATCAGTCCTGTGGCAAAATATGTTGTCGTATCGATTTGTTCAGCCACCAAAAACGACGATAAATCGTTTGGTATAGTCGTATGTATATATATATTTCCGCTTCGTAATGAGGCATTTCCTTTTATTGTACATATATTGTTTCTTTACAAGTCTTGATCCTTAATAGCAGCACTGTTGACCATACATGAAATGCTAGTTGTAATTTTTTTTAATCTTTAGAAAATTGTACTTTGTTTTCTCCCTTTCTAAATTTATGACAAATGGCATATCAGTAAACTTTAATTCGTATAGCTTAGGTTTTTTTACAATTACACATCTCAATGCACTCTTCCATATGTCGTAATCTCCTTCACAGCATTTTAAAAATAAATAGAAATATTTGGCCTATGGTAGGTATACATTCAGCGAACTCTAGAACTCTATTATTCTCTAAAATTGCCTGCATCCTTGTTCTAATTGTCATCTTGCTCCAGTCTAATTTCGATAAAAGATTAGAGAAGACAAATGTTCTACTCTGTGGATTTAATTATGATTTTTTTTTTACTTTATTTTATTGTAAGTGTTTTAAGTTAACAAAATCACATTTTTATTTTTATTCATAACGTTGTTCGCATACTTTAAAGGGAAATTAAGCCCGTTAATACCAGGTAACAACGATATTACAAATTATAATCAAAGTTAAGACCTCTATAAGGCTTAAATACAGAACTGTAATAACACTGATATTTTGGACAGGCTTCATTTCAAATTAAAAACAACAATGAATTTGTTAGCATTTGTATTTGAAGGAGAGCGGTATATTGCTAAAATAATGTTATTATATGTCTCTATTTATAAGCATGAAGCGTGTTCTAACTTTATTTTTTTTACCTTAGCATTTATAGTATTTTTGATATACACTACTAATCCATCACTCTGGTTAAGACGGGTTGTAGCAAAATGTGTATAGTTAGTAATACATGGAGTTGTTTTGTGGAGCCTTAGTCGGCATTCAGCCAAAATCAAAATATCAGGTTTAAATTTTAAACAATATAGTGTTAAATTTAGATCATCTATGTTACTATATACACCTCTTATATTTTGAGATATTATAGTTAAATCATTATTTTTCACAGTAATGTAATTTGAAAGGTCTTCAATATCGCACTCAATAACGCTTGCAATTTCGATGTTATCCAATTCCGGACAGGTAATTAGAGAATTGTCCACTTTAAAAGTAGTTACATTAGTTGTCGTCTACATGTATACATTATATTATGTAGAATAGGTATATACCTATTCTACATAATATAATGTATACATTTACAGATAAAAAGATACGTTCTAATCCAAACATATATATTGCTCTTCTTGATTAAAATTTTTAATTTTACAAGTGAGTTGTATTATAATGATAGTAGGTATTATATATAATAAATATTTGTGAAGGTGAAAGTGATGAGGTTTTAATAAGTGTAAGTGTAAACTGTGTGTAAGGGTGTATAAGTTATGTGTAATATATATGAATACTAAAGATTATTGAATTTAATATATTTCTTAGAATAAACTTACGCAGTAAAATAAATATAGAACAAGGTAAAGTAATTTCATTATTTAGGAGAAATTGCGCGTTCTGATCTAGTCAGACGGTCTGCAGTAACTGGTGAACCTGGGCTTTGTTCTTGATGGTTATTATTTGCGAAGCCTCATCCTTGCGAAAATAAACTTTTCCATAGGCAGTCCAACTAAATTCTATAATTTTTTGATTTGACAAGATATCGTGCCAGGAAGTGTAATCGTGTGCCTTTTGCAGTTAGATGATCGTTTATGTATATAGGAGTGTCTTCAGTCTTCCGAAAACCAAGATATTTTGCACACAGTTTTGTTTTGTGCCCGTAATTAACAAAATTTGCCAATTTTAATATGTTACTTTTTAGCAATGTTGACGAAGTCTCTACCATAATAGGAGTATTGCGGATATCTTCTCTTTTACTACGGATACGATATATATCTCTTATATCTGCTTGGGTAAAGTTACTCTCAATACTTTTGGATAAACACATCACCATGTCTATTAAGTTCACCTTAGATTATGAAATTATAGAAAATGTTTCTCCGGATCGGTAGTATCAATGGGCGTTCCTCGATTCTTGGCCCATTCTTGTTCTTAATCTATATTAATGACTTACCTTATCTTTTAGGGGACAATCACGATATAGTATTATTTGCTGACGATACCTCTTTAATTTTCAAACTAAAACGGCAGTCAATTAAATATGACGATGTAAATAATGCTCTATCGAAACTAGTACATTGGTTTAACGCCAACAATTTGCTCTTAAACGGCAATAAGACAAAATGTATTAAATTTAAAATACCTAATGTAAAACATTCGAAAACCAATGTGCTCTTAAATGGGGAGGAGTTGAGTCTTGTGGATACCACTGTTTTTCTCGGTATTACTATTGACGCGAAACTTCAATGGGGCCCCCATATATCTAAATTAACAAGCAGAATTAGTTCTGCAGCATATGCTGTAAGAAAGATTAGAAGTCTCACAGATGTTGAGACAGCTAGGTTAGTGTATTTTAGTTACTTTCATAGCGTAATGTCTTATGGAATTTTGCTATGGGGTAATGCGACTGATATTGAAGCTATATTTGTTTTGCAAAAGAGAGCCGTACGGGCGATTTATAATCTAAATTGTAAAGAGTCCCTTAGAGAAAAATTCAAAGAAATAAACATATTAACTTTGGCATCGCAATATATTTATGAAAATGTAATGTATGTACATAAAAACATAAATAGCTTTAATAAGAATAAGGATGTTCATACCTTAAACACAGGAACAAACATAAGCTTGTAATGCCACTTACTAGACTCCACAGAATTAGTAATTCATTTATGGGGCAATGTATACGCTTTTACAACAGAATCCCAGAACATGTTCAAAGTTTGTCAATAAACAAGTTTAAAAGTTTTATTAAAGAAAAACTGTACAAAAAGGGTTATTATAATATCAAGGAATACATGAATGAAAATAACCTGGGAATAAGGTGATCGCCACCATGCTGGTTCTATGGTTAAAATTGTATAAACAAAATTATTGTTAAGTGAAATTATGTTTAAAAAAAAGTCCCGCTGGGTTTCTTGCTGGTTCTTACCAGGACAGAGGTATTTTCCGAACCAGTGGTAAATAAAATAATGACTTTCAATAAGTATTATATAATAATCCATATTGAATAAAAATCATTCTTTTCTATTCTATTCTATTCTATTCTATTCTATTCTATTCTATTCATTCACTTTATTAGGAACATTTTTCATTACAAAATTCATCTTAATATCCTCAATTTTATCCTCTGGTATCGTTATATATTTCCTGTCTTCTCTTATTTGGTTTTCCTAACATTCAATTTTTCGTCTAAACTCTTCATTTTGTGCAGTAAGAAATGTAATGGAGTATTATGTATTTAGGTTTGTTTGTTGTATATTTTTTAATGTAGGTGTGATTTTTTTCAGTTCTTGTTCTTGCGGGACAAGTAAAGTAGCCATCATTTTCTTAGATCCATCCTTAAAATTATTTAATTCTATTGAAATATCATCTTCTCCACGGTGTTTGCTACGCGTCGATACAAATTTAGGTGGCGTAACGGCGGTGACACAAATCAGCTTGAGAAACGGATTTATCCATATTGCAGTTTGGTATAAGACCTCAAATTTTGTCCGGTATAAGTAAATCATGAAAGTAAATATCACTTATATAGTGTGTGTAGGCGCATTTATTTTTGTCGAAGCTTATCCTATTAAATCAACACACAATAAAAATACGCATTACAAAAAAAAATGTTTTCGATGTGACGAGTTTATACTCACACCGATAGGCAAACACCGAACAAGGGTACCTTTAGTGGGATGAATTATTGTGAAATAATTACTAATCAAGTACAAGGAGGAGGAGCTTGTCAATTGACTTAAACCCACTAAACTGTCAGAGTACCAGGACTAACGATGATATTTATTAAGTTCACTGATTACCCTAGTATAGTTCAGTTAGGGATTATGTCTTCGTTGTAAATTTATACAGCAAATGTGATGTTGTACCAGGGCTACAGAAGTGTTGAGTTGTTGAGTGTTCTTCATCGCTTCTTTGTACAGAGAATGCGATATTTATAAAACTCACGGAAACAGGGGTACCAGGGCCGCAGAACTGTTGAGTTCTTCGACGTTTTTTGTCTTGTAAAATTAGTCTCCTATTATTTTCAAATGATTTATTTGTTGAATTAACTTAATAATAAAATAACACTAATTTTAAGTCACGTCTACAGACGTTACTTTAAATTGAAATTACAATGACCGAGGCTGACAAACAAGAGAGACAATTGCGATTCATATTCGTTATAACAATAAAATTTGGAAAAATCGTCATTTCGATGTTTTGGTCTTTGTTTTAATTTTCTTTTTTGTTCAATTTGTTAACTGAATTACTGAAAACGAGGCGGCGGTGTAACGAAGCAATTTTAGTTATTTTAGAAGGTTTAAGATAGATTTTATAAAAAAATAAATTAAGAAATAAAAAACTTATAAACATGACAGTGGCTGTCTTTAGCGTCATTATCCAGGGAGAAAACAGAGGAATACGTTTGTATGGACTAAACGTTGCCCGGATATCCTCCTCGGTAACGCAGAGACGAAGCATCTCTTTGCGGTGGTGCCCGCCGCAATTTCCGCTTTCGAGTGGTACAATTATACAAATAATTGTTTCGAGGATGAATTTTTGTATACAAGCATTAGAAGTGAAACACGTGTCGGATTATCGGCGGTGGTGGGTCTTTCTTAGTGAAGTGTTGTTGAGATTAGTGGTGACGGTAATAATGCATGCAATTAAGGGTGGGCGAAAGGTGCTCCTCAAACTAGGTAAGACATTTAATGTGTACACTGATCTTAGCTTATTATTTTAAACATCTTTAATGTAAGCTGTTTGTCACTTCAGTTTTATTAAAAAAATATAAAACATTAAAATTTACGACAAATTAAATGATTATACTGGATACTCAGGCGTACACACGCTGCATAGCTATAGCGTCATAAAGTAATTACTGCTAGTACGTTAAGGTACCATGATACTGCTCAAAATAGGAAAGACAGTAGAACAGAAAGAATATTTTTATTCAATATAAACCTTAGAACATAAATAAGCAAGCTATAGAGCGCGCGATAGCGTACACTAAGCACAGGTATGAACAGTCTTTAAATTACAAGGGCGACCTTATAATTACTCACCTACTTAATATTTACTAAATACTTACGTAATTAAATTAATAACTTAAGTACAATAACTCATAGGCGCCAATCGTGGCGCATCATTATTCAACCGCTTCATCTATGTGTCTTAGCTTGTATCTATAGAACTTAGCGTAATGTGTAGTGGGCTTATATAGCTCTATAGCTTGCTTATGTATAGTTTAAGGTATAGACTATACATAGAACCTTTTTGTCATCATCAGCCGTAAAAGTCTACTACTGGATATACAGTCTGAGTATTTTGAATATAGCGTATACGGGATCGTTATTTCTACCATTTCCCTAAACCACATCTTTTTTATTTTCTATTCAGATTTATTTCAGTCTTTATTTAAATTTCCTAGCATAAAATATGCTTCCCTAACCATAAAACTAAAATGATTAAAACGACTCTGTTAAATGCTTGGTTATATTCCTAAAGTTATATCCGATAAATGTGCATGTGACATAAATATGCAAATGAAAGAAAATAACACAGCACAGGCGTCACAGCATCCACTTAATTTGGTGTTCATCTTTACTGTTATCCCCACTTAGATTAAAAATCTAAGGTATTTGATGTTTTGAAACTATTAAATAGTATTAACATTAATTAATAATGTTTTTATTATAAGTCGATTAAAAAATCAAAAATTAATAATGTTAGCAATTACTCTTAATTGCTAACATTATTAATTTTTATATTTAAAAATTATTGCATATATTTAAAAATTATCAAACCTTAAATGTCAACACTGCTGAAGGATATAAGCATCTGAAGTATAAAGCGTTTGGTATTGCAGTCACCAATTAAAATGCCAAACCTAGCGATAATAATCAGAACATTCAATTTGAGAGAGGCCTTTTTGTACATAATATAGATTTACTTACACTTCTTTAGAAAATACTTTATATTCGTATTCAGTGTTTAATTTACATTAGTTAATGGGCTAAAATATTCAAAAGCATATATTTTCATAACGAAAAAACCTCGACTAAACTCATATACTTTAATAACGAATACTTTTTTGCAATAAAGAGTCACAAAGGCGGCTACGAAGGCTATATTTCTAAATTTACTTGCAGACTTTCTGTGTCTACTAAATTCGTACATCATACCTTGCATATCTTGAATAAAGTAGATTTGAACGCAGAAAATGCGACTTTGTATTATTAAAGCTGGAGAATTCGGGTCGCTGGATGAAATGCACTGACACTGCTCGGTTGTTTCAATTCCATTCTATCAAGTCGAGTCGAGCTCGAGCTTTAGTGTAGCGGCGGGAGAACAAGGGAAAGCTCGCTTGTACGAAGCCGCTCCCGAGCTGAAACCGCGAAATTATTTTGTAACATCTAGCGTCGAAATAACCGCTTAGGAAAATTACACAGAGGAAAAAATAAAAAATACGCGATTATTTTCCCTTTTTTTTTCTTTGATTAAATAACAATTTTACTGCAATAAGACTTAAAGTGCATGAAATCAGATCAAATTGGTAAGTCTAAAGCGAAATGCGATTTTCAATGTTATAAATAACTTCAGTATTCACGTCAATACGCGTTGTTATAATTGTTCTTAATAGATATAACAATATCCAGGCTTTTTAATCAGTTTAAATATTTTTATTTAATAATTCCAAAAGTATCTTGTTAAACAAGTACAGGAATAAAATTCTACGTGAAAAACTTTTTATGTAATATTTATTCTTTTTACGCCAATATATTATTATATGTAACGAAGACTGTCCGTTACATATAATAATAAGACGGGAAATGTATTTTTATTTCAATAGATTTGTATATAGGTTTATTATTAATATTGGACATAATAATTAGTTTTAACATATATTATTATTCTTACATATTGATAGTGCCATTCCTCCACTTAGAAATTAATTGTATCGCGTGATATTAATAGAGCAAAACTTCACTTAACCTACTTTAGAAAGGAGAAGGAACTTTTCCTCCACCACATGTGCAATACAAATGCATTCAAGTGCGATACCTCTTCTAGTTCAGTTAGTTCACTGTAAAATGTAAAGTAGTTGCTCATACACTAATAATTAGTAATATAATATATATTACGTTCAATATAAATTTTATTATCGCGATAGAAATGATAGTTCCTTAGTAATTTTGATTATGGCTCTTGTCAGGTCTTGATCAGGTCAATGATTTAATTCAGCTTCTAATCATTTTAATTCACTTGTTCGTTATCGCGTATTTTACATACGTATTGTATTGCTAGTATCCAAATTTATATTTTATTTCATTACTGGCCAACAAAAAATCTCTTCTTAACAAATTTAAAAGCTAATAGACAATGGTGATTTAAGCTAATTAACTTTTTATGATAATGATGTCTTTCAGACCGAATTTGGTTGAGATGACCTATTTCGTATGCTGGCTAATGCTGTCAACTGCACTAAAGGCATTAAAGTGCTTCACACTGATGTGTACAAAGGCGTTCTAACCCACCTGTAACCTATATAATGCTGTCTCCATTAAATTGGATCATCACAATACAAATAAACATGTTAAGCAACAATTTATGTTTTGCCCAAATATTGGCTTTGGCTCTTCAAATTCAAATTCAGCACTGTAATTGTGTAAATCTGATGAGAACCATTATCAACGGTATACGTCGCATCGTTATTTATTATGCTAACATTCTGAGTTAAATAGAAATGTTAAATAAAAAAATATGTGTGCAGTTCACACGATGTAGAAGTGAAACCTTCAGAAATTTACGAAAAAAATTGCTTTGGAATAGCGTAAAAACTATTTCGTTGTATATATAGAGTCATATTATCGAACAAAAATTGAACTCTAAAAGATGCTACGTAAAATAGGCGCTAGATTGCCTAAACATGACTATATTAATATAAATCTGTAAGTTATGAAATCGTGGATTGTTATGAATGGATTAGTTAAGATAATTTTATTCACTATGGTTAATTTAAATTTTTTTACTAAATTTGTCACTTTTTAACCGTTTTATTTTAACAGTTAAAAGTTATATTAATCATTTATAAAGCACCGTACAAAGAGGAGACTGATATAACAGGAAATTATATATTGTATTCTATCTCATTCTCTCGCTATCTAAATCCTATATCCTAACTAATGCAATAGAGGGCGATCCTATATTGGATAGATGTATGTAATAACACAAATGCAGGTGATTCTGACCTCATCTATTCGTGCGATATACTAAGTTGATCTACAGTCAGATTCTGGAATTTCAGTAATATTTTTAAAACTATTCAGGTCGTCTTACGAAAATACGAAATAATAGCCCCTGATTAACACATTTTTATATTTATTTTGTGTGTTATGAGTTTAAAAATATCCGAGTACTACAACTATAAAAGCATAAATAATGCATATAATTAAGGGTTGGGATTTCTACAGAAAACACATAATTACCCATGTGTGTTAGAATAACTAGTCACAAAGTAGTAACAGAATTTGATTTGTTCGGCTCAAGGTTAAATAATAGGTATGACCCAATTTAATTTTTCTATTTTCGGCTAATATCGGTTTCTAGCCTTATGCAAGTCACCACAAACTAGAGAGTATGACTTATTTTTAGTTAAGTTGAGGTAAACTATCATTACTACGCCATTATGTTCTAAGTCTATGGTCACTACATAGCGATCAGACACTGAATAATCGACGCTTGAGTAATCAAGATTGATAGGTATCACTATTACCAAACGAAAAACTAATTGCATGAGCTATGAATGATTCAAAAATATAATAATTCTATTATAAATCGCTTATTTCATTAAAGTAGCAAGGCACCCCAGTTATATAACAGTTTTGTATAACGTTCAAAAGCCAGATATATTCCTGGCTGTATGGCATTTCGATATATTCCTCGGTAGTCACTTACCTTGAAGAGAACTGTTACCTCGTATACCATCCTAATATTGTTTTTTTTTTATTATGTCGAAAGGAGGTTGGTAGGACTAACGTGATCTTCACTCAATAGAAACATTTTAATATGATACGTTTATCTTGATCTTGGATGAGTCGCTCGCGTCCGTAGGCTTCGACCACCTAATCCTAGGCCCACCCTACACGTGTACCCCGGGTGGTGCTAAACGAGCGACAAAGCCGAAACGACAGACTCGGCTCCTCGCCGTATGGTAGCGGCGTAAAATCTACCACCCCCTTAGTTCGCACCATGAGCCTAGTAGAAAAAGAAATGGCCCCGAGTTCCCGGCGCCCCTTTAATGGGGCAGGGGTGCGAAGAATCTCCGGGAGAAAAACCGGCGACGAGATTCGCCACCCGTCACGTCCTGTCTCCCGGAGGGGCGAAAAGTGGATTGCGGAGGCCCGTCTGGCTACGCTGAATGTATGTGGAGCAATGAATGATAAGATGGATGAAGTATGCGAAATGATGAATGATAGAGGAATAGATGTGTTATGTGTAAACGAGACGAAACGAAAGGGAAGAGATGTCACTGCACATGGCATGTATACCGCTTACTGGTCTGGAGTAGACGAAACCGAGCGGGCATGCCAGGGAGTCGGTGTCATCCTTTCAGAAAGAATGGGTCAATGTGTGAAAGAGTATGAATGTGTTAGCCCAAGGCTGCTGTGGATACGAATGAAAGTGGGCTTAAAGAAGTTTGTGCTAGGGGTGTACGCCCCAGATATGTCTAAGCCCACTTATATCCGAGAGCAGTTTTGGGACATGGTAAGGCTGGTGTTGATGAAATGTAAGGAAAATGAAAATATTATTATGTTAGGAGATTTTAATGGAAGGGTGGGGGTGAAGAGGTCTGGTTATGAAAGGATATTAGGAACGTTTGGCGATGAAAGAATAAATGAGAATGGTGAAGACCTCCTCACCGTATGTGTGGAAAAGAATCTTTTTGTGGCGAACACTTTCTTTCGCCATAAGAGGATTCACATGTATACATGGGAAAGAGGGGATGATAGAAGCATGATAGATTTTATAATTGTGGATGAAAGAATGAGGAGCGCAGTGGTAGATACAAGGGTTTACCGGGGGTCCAACGTAGGGACGGATCATTACTTGGTCTTATGCCGAATTAATGGTCTATTCAGACGTTGGCGGCATCGGACATCGGTGTCTACCACTGCGTTACAGCGTATAAGAATAGAGAGGTTACAAGATGAAGGTGTGAAAGAGAAGTATAAATGCAGACTGAGGGAAAATATAAGTGGGTTGAATGAATTATGTATGAATGATTTAGAATTGAAGAATGTATGGAATGATATTAAGAGAGTTCTGGTGGATGCAGCCACCGAAGTATGCGGTGTAAGTAAGAGAACGAATGAAAGGAAAAGTAATACGTTGTGGTGGGATGATGAGGTACGGATGGAAGTTGAAGCAAAGAAGAGAGCATGGCTAGATTTACTAGCAACTAAAGCTGATAATTCTGGCGGTATGAATGATGAGATTGAAAGAAAAAAGGCAAACTTTAGACGTATAAATAAGAGAGTAAAAGAAGTTGTTGAAAGGAAAAAGCAAGAAAGGATAGATAAAAATGATAGAAGGATATCTGATAACTTCCAGGAAAATATTAAAATGTTCTGGAAGCTCGTAAGAACTGCCAGGGGAAATTCAAAACAGCCTAGAATGAATGCTATACGAGACGAGAATGGCTGCATGCTGAATGATGAAGTTTCGAATTTAAAGAGATGGAAGGAATACTTTGAAAGCGTGTTTAAGAGTGAAGAGTCGTCTGAAATAAGTGAAATAGAAGAAGTGGAGAGAGGTAGGGAGATAAGTGTAGATGAAATAATGAAAGCAATGAAAAGCATGAAAGCAGGTAAGGCAGCCGGATATGATAGAGTATCACTCGAAATGCTAAGGGCTGGTGAGGGTGTGGTTGCAGGCCTGCTGCACACCTTGTTTAATTTATGTTGGGAACTGAAACGGGTACCGGAAGACTGGTGCAAAGCCGTTATAGTCCCAATATATAAGGGAAAGGGGTCGCAGCAGGACTGTAAAAACTACCGTGGTATCAGCTTGCTTAGCATTGTGGGTAAACTGTATGCTAAGGTGTTAATTGAAAGAGTTATGGAAGAAACTGATGGAAAAATTTGGGATGTGCAAGCTGGATTTAGAAAGGGGATGGGGTGTACGGATCAAGTCTTTTCCATGCGCATGATAGCGGAGAAGTTTTTGGCTAACAACCAGAAAGTTTTTTGCGCGTTCTTGGACTTGGAAAAGGCTTATGACAGAGTGGACAGGAACGTGTTATGGCAAACACTGAACTCATTTGGGTTGAGCGCTGGCTTGATACAGGCATTAAGGTCTCTTTATAGGGACTCTAGTGCTTGTGTCAGGATCAACGGGGTCTACTCGGACTGGTTTGGCATTCATAAAGGTGTCAGACAGGGATGTGTGGCTTCCCCGTGGCTGTTTAACCTATTTATGGACAGTTGTTTGCAAACTTTGAAAGTTGAAGAATGTGGGTTGAGAATGGGTGAGTCAACCGTCAAATGCCTTTTGTACGCCGATGATCAAGTCATATTTGCATCGTCGGCGGCCGAGTTGCAAATGATGGTTACTTTAATGAATTGTTCATTGAAAGAAAGGGGTATGAAAGTGAACGCAAGTAAGACGAAAGTGATGGTTTTTGAAAGAGAAGAAAGTAAAACTTTATGTAAAATAAGTATAGAAGGGGAGTTGATTGAGCAAGTGGATGAGTTTGTATATTTGGGATGTTTATTTAGCAGGGATGGTAGATATGATAAGGATATAGAACGACGAGTGAACGCAGGAAATAGAGTGAATGGGGCTCTACACGCTATTGTGAGGAGTCAGAATGTGTCAACTAAGGCACGTATGGCAATTCATAATGCTGTGTTAGTACCGACTTTAATGTATGGTAGTGAAAGTTGGGTCTGGCAGAAGAAGCATGAGAGTAGAATAAATGCTGTAGAAATGCGTTCCTTAAGGAGTATGCTAGGGCTGAATCTGAATGACAGGGTGAGAAATAGTGTAATAAGAGAAAAGTGTGGTTTGCAAGATGACGTTGTGACAAGGATTAAGAAAGGAATGCTTCGGTGGTTTGGTCACGTAGAAAGAATGAACGAGGAAAGAGTGACAAAGCAAATTTATGTTGCAGAAGTGAACGGCAGGGTCGGGAAGGGACGCCCTAGACGAAGGTTTATCGACCAGATCGGCGATACATTGAAAATGGGCCAGATTAGGAGTACCCTTAACCGACGAGCGTGTATGCGTAGATATATGGATGTGAAAGAGGCGAGAGAGGTGTGTCAGGATCGCGCCAAATGGAAGTCCGTAGTCTCTGCCTACACCTCTGGGTGACAGGCGTGAGTGTTTATGTGTTATGTATGTATTACGTTTATCTTCATAGTATATTTAAATGGAACACAATGACACGATTGAAAACAACGGATTCTTTAGCAATGCTTGATCAACTGAGCACCAATGTAGCCACTACCACCACGACCACAATAGCTGCTACTAGCGTTGGGTCGGTCGCCAAGTCCAGCGCAAACGGAAACAAAAGACCAACCATCATCATTTATCCGACTGGTGAGTCTCATTTTACTCATATATTTTTAAGTCTTATATGTGATGCAAAAAATAAAATGTATATGAAATACTTAAAACAATGTAAAAAATTAAATAATAATATTCAATATAAAAAATCTATCGTAAACGTATAAAAGCTGCAGTTGCCAATTCGCCTGCCAAGAGGCCTGTGGCAATCCACGGAGAGCCCTATATTCAGCAGTGGATTAACATAGATTGTAATGGATGAATGGACCTAAAGAGGTGTGAAAATGAATTAGTTAAGGTTCGTAAGAATCTTCTTTTTAAATTATACACCAAAAATTACAAACATAGTTCCTTTTATCCTGCTTGTATCAAATCCCATAAGACATAATTTTAGTTGGAATGACACCACAGTGATGAGGAAAACCTTTTAGACATGCTCCTTCTCTCAAATTATAAAGAATTAATTAAAGGCTAAAATATTTTTTTTTGGAAGCGAGTTACGCCTAATATGAAAATAAATAAAAAAAAACTATGAACAGGCCTTTATGATCGTTGCTATTGCTGAAATCCGGGGCATTGTCATGGCAGTTACTGTCAGCTCAGTTCGCAAGAGCTTCAAAAATTGATTACTAATTTAAAAAAGAAAGCAAGTCGAATTAAAGCTTTTTAAAATACAATGATTGTATTTTTCCTAGTCTAAAGAGAGAGGCCAGTGTTGAGCCCATAGAATATATATTTAATACCTAAGAGAATTAATAGCATGCTTTGGGTATTTTTGTAATCTTTTCAAGGGACACGAGGCGTTAATCAGGAAATTGTAACATTATGCTGTAAAAAATATTGCTTCTAAATTTACGTAAGTAGGGTTAAAGGAGGCTTATTTTCAGCAAAGAAATTTCAACAAGAAGTAAAATAACGAACAGTAAATTATCAATCACTTTAAATGTTTACATTAAAAATAATATGTATGTTTGTCAACTTGCACCGTCAAAAGATAAAGCGTGTTTGACGTAAAATAATATATCTCCATCAAATATACTCTCCGAATTACGATTAAGACATAATAAGCATTTAACTACAAATCTTTATTAATGACTATCACCGTAATTTCTGTTTTAGTTACGCCGGAATCAATAGTCATCCCGATTGTTTCCTGTATATTTGGATTTCCATTGCTGGCGTTAACAGTTATTTGTTGCCTTAGACGAAGGGCAAAATTAGCTAGGTAATATTTTAAACATGCTGTTATTTTAAATCTTCTACGTAAACTTATTTGAGAATTATTTGATAACAAAAACGTACGCATAATGTTATTCGTGTATGATTTTATTTCCGGTAACAGAAAATCAGAAAATCAGGTAAACCATACATTTCACTATTAGGTTGTTATATTTCTTCTGAATTAGTTGTTTAAAATCCTTTCAAAGATTATTGGCCATGAATTGTACGGATGATTCGGCTTAACCTGAGACCACGATCTCATATAATACCAACGTTAACTGACGGTACGCTGATTCATATGGTAAGTTATGAGAACTGGAAATTCTTTTCACTGGTAATAAGGCATTCCCTCTCAGTCATCCATAGTATCTGACTGTAGAGACCTAGTCAAGTGGAGATATATCATAAAATGGACTTTGGAAAATTTAATCCACAATAGCTTCTTTTTTTTTGATAGGTTATTATGAATAAAGGAGTGAAACAATAACTTTATAATAGGTGGTTAATATATAATATAGCTATATCTTTGCCTGTATATCAAGGTCATTATAGATTGGCTTGGTTGCATTAATTCGGGAATAATTGCCATATATAACTACGAATTGCCATATAAGCTCAAACAAAATTCGTAAGCTATCATTTCGTCACATATTTTACCCTAGTGCAAGATCCTTTCTATCGCTTTAACTTAACAAACGTTTAAAGTTTAATTCCCTCCAACTGCAGGCTTAACAACTTTTGTCTTCTACCTTTGACATATTGAGCACTCTCCAAATTCTCTTTCCTTTAAAAATACTCATTTTATTTCGTATAATTTTTTTATATTACTTGCTTTCTGCCTCCTTATTGTATTAGTTATATTATATAAAATATGAAAAATAAGTACGTAATGCACTGAACATTTAAAAACCATGATATTTGTAGAGAGCGAGCAAGACGTCGTAACTGCGAATTAGATCGTGGAGAATTATCAGTGGTGCGACTGTCGCCGATGAAGAGCCGAGTACGTGCCGTGAGTCTAGTGCGCTCACCTCGACCATTACCAACTCTTGAGCTCGACACCGTACTAGAAGAGCGTTCCGACCCTGAACAGACTACATTTTCTCAAGTAAATGAAATAATAATAGATTTTTTTATTAGATACATTGTTTCAAATTATCAGCAGCGTCATATTGCGAGACACACTGCGATCATAAATACCTGCCGCCGGCGATGAAGCCCATGTACAGCAATAGACTAATAAAGGGCTTAATGAAGAAGAAGAAATGTACAAGAAATTAACTATGATCATAATATTATTAGTAAGCAGTCAGTTTCAGTCTATTTACGAGTACGTCTTAGTGCAGGGATCAGGCTTCCACTCCTAAGCATGAGTATTTATGTTACACGATATAATTGTCAATTGTAAGCCGATTATGTTGTTCCTTTTTTTATTAAATTATTTTATAGATTAGAAGTAGTCCCACATATATTTGAAAATAAATTCCACCCCAAATTACACTCGAAGGGTGGCAAATTAGGGGATTAAAGTATTCAATGTAACTATTTAGAAGATATTGAGATTTTTATATTCTCCTAAGTCCACTCAAAACAGTAAAAAATAACTTTTAATAAAGCAGATTACAAAAATCCACCTAAATAGAAAATAATTTCACTGTCTTAGCACCGCTCGGGGAATGTGGAATTATTTTATTATATTAAGTTCTTTAAAGAATCGGCTTTTACGTTTTATTAAAAGTTATTTTGTTTTACAGGGAGTATTATTAAGCAGTATTTTACTTTTACATGGTAAGTAAAAGTAGTAACTAATGAAACGCTTCATTTAATGGAATTTCACAAGTCACGTATTTCTTTTATTTTATTTTATCATATTGGAAAACTTACAACTAAAACATCGACTACTACATTAAAAAATAAAAGGAAAAGTCCAAGTACGAGTTCTTACAGATATTATTAAAACAGTAAACATTTATCATGTTGATAAAAATATGAGGTTTTATATTTAAGTGTTTTTACATTGACGCACAGGGAACAAGCTACATACACATACATATAAATATACGACACGCCTGTATTCACCAAGGGGCTAGGCAGATTTCAAAGAGCAGCGAGCCACTCGGACTACGCTAGGCAACAAAAATTTTTTTTTTATAGAATAAGGGTGACAAACGAGCACACAGCCCACCAGATGTGGTCCATAGACATCTACATCTATCTTCGTTGGCGAATTAAAAT